>OW443304.2:5005000-6255000 GCA_937001585.2 Brachylomia viminalis
TAAACCCACCATCACCATCCTAATCAGCATTTTGGCTGCATCAGACAATGGTGAAGCCAAAATACTATTAAAGAAACCTACATTGTAGTACCTATTATTAAACATAGATCGCCTTTGACGCTCAAGCCGACCACACTCCGCTAAAATGTGGTGCTCGTCCTCCAAAATTCCACACACTGTACAATTAGGTGATTCTACTTTGCGCATCATGTAAGCAAAACTATTGAGCGGAATATGACCAGATCGGAGCCTCAAAGCCGTCACCAGTTCTTGCCTGTGTATCCCACCCACATCGAACCACAAAGAACGACAAAGAGAGGGCTGAATAGTCCTGTACCAAATACCCTTCGTCAAGGACCTTTTATCGAAATATTCTGACCAGGACTCAAGACACGAATGTCTTACTATAGGAATTAGTTCGGTATGAAAAGGTAAACAGGAATATTCATAACCATCGGATGCTGCTTCGTTTGCACGACTACCTCATTACCCTCCAGTCCAGTGTGCGAAGGGATCCACTGCAGTACAACAGTTCGGTTTTTAGTTACATTTTCATAAATACATTTTAAAATAGTGTAAGCTATTGGGAGGCCCCTAACAGATGTACATTTCATCAAGTGTAGAAGGGCACATAAAAGTTTCTGAAACAGTTAGCTTGTTGCCAACATTAAAACAACCAGTGCCATAATAACCATAATATCCCAAACGAGTGTTATAATGTTGTACTAAATTTCATTATGCAACTCGAACTTGATCCCTTCCTTACTCATCAAACAGACACATTCTCACTACTCAATTCGTGGTATATTTATGAATTTAAAAATAAAAATAAACATTGTCATGCACGCGCGTTTCACTACTACAGTAACTAATTTAAAAAAAAATAACTTATTGCTTACGTAAGGTTCTTACAATACCCTATAGTTTCAGAATCTTTTATAGAGGACTAGCTGACCCCGCGAACTTCGTACCGCCTAACATTTTTTTTTCTCTCCGTATGAACCATCCTCGTACTTCAAGGAATATTCTAAAAAAAGAAAAAAAAGAGTTGTAAAATTACAACGAAAAGTGGCATTGATTTTTATAGATTAGGATTCAACATCCGCAGTGTTCTGTGGATTCAACCCACATTCGAGTTTTAATACCCCCTAATAAACAACAGTTGCCTAACTAAAGTGACACTTTCTCTTATTATAAAAATAAAATAAAATTGCACTTGTAACTTGTTAAATATTTAAAATAAAATCTTACAACAACAGTTTTGCAACAGAAATAAAACTATCAAGTTAGACTGCAATATTTGGCATTTATTAAAAAAAAACCTATATTACGATGACTCAAACTCAAACTCAAACTCAAAGCATTTATTTCAATTAAACCATTTACAGGCACTTTTGAATTGTCAAGTGGTCGGTCAGTCAGAAATATGAAGCTAGTTGCCCATTCCAAAGCGTAGTAGGTACCTATGGAGAAGAACGGGCAAGAAACTCCATGGACACTCTTTTAAATTATATTGTTACATAAATATTAGTTACATCATTAATCTTGTATATAGGTATAATTATATGTGAGAACGATGTAAATAAGACGTACACATTGAGTGTCCAGTGTACAGCAAATATAAATTCAAACAAAACAATCCATAATAAAATAATTAAAAATAAGCCGTGGTGGCTAAGAGATGACCAGTCCCAACTGACAGCGCCCGTTCACGAACATGACGCATGGATCAGCACCATTCAGCTCAACCATTTTGAAGGGAGCTAAATGATCCAAACTGATGACTATGAAATAACTTAGCGTAGGAACATTGTAAAAACGTTCTCAAGCTGGTACAGACAATTATAGACATCAGTGTACAATATACAGGGTGTGCCACCAGAGGTAGATCAACAGAAACTGAGTGTGGCCCATATTTCGTGGTACATCCACTTTACATTCAAAAAGTATCTTCTAACACACATCGTCTTACGATATGTTTTAAAATAACATTATTGTTATTTATCTGAATGTTTTACAAATGATAACAATTTTATTGCAAAAATGCTAATTAGTTAGTACTTTTTTTTTTGTTTATTTGTAAGGCATCCATCATCTTTCGCAGTTATCAGGGTGTAAACCTTAAACGACTATTTTAAAATATGGAAACCTGTATGTATACGCATATCAGAGGGAACAATAGGCTTTTAAAATAACTAATAACCATTGCTTATTTGAACGTAATACCCATGATAGTAATATTATTGCTAGATTTCAAACTACTTAATTACTTAATTATATTTAAAGGAAACACAAAGATAAGCGATCATTCGATTCATATACTAAATTAACGTTTATTTAAATAATTTTGCTAATCCGTAATCAAAACACTCGAGTGCTGTCTGATTTAATCATTGAGCTAGGAAAAACATTTAATAGGTACTGGGATGATTTGGACAGGCTGAACGTAAATGTCTTAAAATGACGTTTTAATTGACATTCACAATATGGAGGATAGAGACCAGTAGGCCAATTCTCGTACTTAAAAAACGTTCAAATTCAAGTCGCAATCTCATCTCAGCGACAATCAATGTCAAAAACCTGTCAAAAATGTTTGTAAATTGATTGTAATTTTGAGATTGAGACTGAGATTAGAATGCGAACGGTCTTAAAAATACGGGAATTACCCCTCAGAACTACCTCTGTGTATGAAGTGTCCGTCAAAATGTGCTAAATAAGGGTGGCGCCACAGTAGCTACCCGGTAAATTTTAAAAGCAATAATTTTAGGTTATGTCTAGAAAATAATGTCGGACTACGTAAATTGTTGAGGTATGGTATACTGGACTGTCAATAACTACTCTAGTCACAAAAAATATTCAATTTTCTGACTCGGCATACTTCAATTCGTTAATTTTCTAACTCGGCATACATCAGTCCGATAACAACTGCTAAATTCATACCACACAATTTGCCAACGATAGCGCCATTTTGGAGGGTTTTGAAACTATTATTTACTGTTTAAGTTGGACACTTTTTCAGCTTTTTTCCCATAAGAGATAGTTCTCCTTGAACGATAGTTACCCACCATAATTTACACACTTTGATTACAGACTATACAAACTATTAACTAAATAAAAATAACCACAGAGGCAGAATACATCAATGAATAAATATAACATTTTGCCAGTTATGTCCCATTTAATTATAATCTAGAACCAAAAATTCGTAGACATATGACATCTACCAACCCGCACTGGTGGTGGAATACGGCCCACTCCCTCTCAACGAGAGGGGGCCTGTGTCCCTACACTGGGAACATTATACACTGATATCATAATTAGCCTTTATTGCTAAGAATACGATTTATTTTTTATTTTATTATTCAGCATATCATGTCGCACGCCTCGCTCTTGCATATCTACAAAGCACTATTTTATCTTAACGGCACGACGGCGACGTGCGGCGAAATCTGAGGGTCAGAGCTGTGTCTGTGACACGTAACTCATTCGAAAACTATCTTTAGTCACTTTTACATACTGTTATTTAGGTGAAATGGTCACTTTGTTGCCCAGTGATGACATAAGCGACTTATTCGCTTTAGTTTAAAAGCCATTTGATTGGTTGAAACTAGTTTTAATTAATTCCTGAGTCTTGAGTGAGGTTCTGTCAAACAGCGTTGCTAATATCGACATACAAGTATTACATTCTACGTGTTTTGCTAAGTGAAACTTTATGGCGGTTCTGAAGTGGGCTAATCGCTGCGCAGTACCCCACCCCTCACCCCTCACCCCGCGGTCACAGGGATTTTTAACTGCGCAGCTACTCGACTCGTGTTCAGAGCCGCCATAAAGTTTGCATCGAGCTGTACTTATATTTAAGCAAGTATACAAGGATATGGTCAAAGCAATTACTACAAGAAAATATTACTAATTAACACTAAATAAATTACATTATGATAACTTAGTTAAAATGTTACAATCACAATATGCATTATAAATTAAAATGTTGAATACTTTTAATTTAGTTTTTCATTCATTTTGCCAACAAAATATACATATGTAACACCATCTAACCCCAAACTTTAGTACTTACTAGAAAAATATGTATGTATTTAAGAATTTGAACAATGTACATGGTTTGCGTAGGTAGGCTACTCATTTGAATGAATAATCACTGATCATTCATCCAAATACTGGACTTTACTGGGATATTTCTAATGGTATATGATAAAAACCACACTCACAATTGGACATTCACCTAAGTACTTAATGATAGTAGGTATATAAACTAGTTTAAATATAAATATTACTACTTACACAATATAATCATGTTGAATAAGACCAAAAATAAAGTAAAAAGGTTGCAATGTACCTAATATTTAACAAAAAATGCATAATACTTTTGGAACCGTGAACAACAACTGCACATACTTTTTTAATCTTAACTACCAGAAATAATTTAAATAAATGTTTAAGTAAGTACTTATTTTTAAATCTTAAAAAAAACTAATATCCTTATGATACAGTTGAATTAAGTCTAAAAATAGCTAGTTGACTTTAACTTCTTCTTCTCTATACGAAACTACCTTTTGGAAGGGGCAACTAGAATTGTAAATATTGACATTCAAAAGTGCCTTGTGTCTATTTGAAATAATTAATGCTTTGATTTGGCCTAAACATTGAGCTGATAACTGCTGTGGATAGATATAATATGTTTCTATTTATTATCTGCCTAGGTTTTGAATTTGACCATGCAATGCCCTCAAAAACTCAACAGTTTTTTTTTTTTTTGTAATTCTACTGTAACACCTATTTATTTAAGACCATATGAACCTTGACAAAAAAGATTGAATAACTACATACTTACTGATTTTAATTACCTACATAGGTAAATTATTAACCTAAATTATTATACATGATAAATAAATACACAGATGTAAGTACTAGATAATACCACATGCTATGATTCTTACATACTTCTTTTGCATGCTTGCTTGCAGGCAGAATACAATGACACTTAGGTTATAAGATCTCACCTTTACCAAATCAATGTATTTCTGGCAAATAAAATGTTTGATTTGATTTGATTTCGTCCACATTCATACATGCGCGACGATTTTGACAACTACATACACAATGTTTCGAAGCACAGCATCAATAAGGTTTAGGTGGAGTCCCTTTTCCCCGTTTCTACTGACATCCATCTTTTTTACTCCGCTTTCATTCATCATCTTAACACAACTAAAGCAATCCAATTTAAGTCATGTTCCATAATTTGTCTAGTGGTAACAAATACTAACTTTCACAATATCCCAATTCTATGCTATTTGGTTTTCTATCCTTTTGTTTTGCCCGATTAAGGGTGATAGGCTCAGACCTGGAGATTTAATACCATTGCTAGGTAGTCCTTCATGACCGTTAATTATTTCCTTCGGGTTTTCTACAGTATCATATATTTTAGCGCTGTGATCCCAAAAATGTTTACCAATTTCTCTGATGGTATTGCCAATGTCTTTTTGGTCACCATATAGGTATGGTGGAGTAAACTCTCTGTATGCAATACATACTCTTCTTGTGGTGATATCTTCGCGTAGTACACTATGTTCCCAGTGGTATCTCGCCTCTCCGTAAATGATTATTAGCGATCTCCTGGAATTGATGAAAAGGTAATGTGAATATTTATTTTTTAATGATAATTATTTACAACTGTTAAGAGTAGCTGTGTAAACAACACTCTTTAACAACTGAGCTTGTCTTATGTCCACAAACCATTTGCTTAGTCATGATTCTATATATTGCACAATGTTTTACTATTGTCATGTAACATTATCATTGTATATTACCTACATATATGTACTTGGAATTAAAAATAAATTTGTGATTTTCTATAAACTAATTAAATTAAACATGTGGTTATTCTTTTACACAAAGAAATATAGTTGAAAGGATTAAATTACATCAAGGAACTTGTCAGTAACGAATTAAGAATAAAACTCACCGTGGCATAGGTATTCTAATTATAACATCATCAGCAATCACAGATGTACATGCATCCAACATTGACTGTTCCATTTTGTTGTCTGTGATAATAGTACCATCAGCAGCAACCACTGGGCCATATTGTTCAGCACAATACAGATTGTATTTCTTTGTGTCACCTTTGAAAGCAGTCATAGTGAGCACAGAGTCGGATAAACAATTGACAGTAATTATTCTCTCACCCCATATCCAACAATCATCGATATGAGGGTCGATAGACGCCCCCTTACTAGGATCATACTCCAAAGAGCACTGCTCAATAACATAATAGTTCTTCAACAAATCTACACTCTCAAACCTCTCCTGCAAATACTTAGAAAATTCCGGAAATCCCTCGAATTTGCCGACCACTACTTTTTTCTTCTTAAAATTGGTCTTGGGACCATAATTTTGCTTTCTTCTGCCGCTCTGCGACACGTCCCATGGCACTTCATCGATGTTTTTTATTAGAAATCTTTCCTCCTCTTCCGCTATGAAATCCATTTGTATGTATACACCTGGGTAGTCTATGGAGTCTCCTTCATGGTTAGGATGTTGTTTGTAGGAGTCTAGGTCCCAGCCCCGCCAGGCTTTGTTGCAAAACGGACAATAAACATAACCTTTACTTTTGTCAAGTTCCAGGTGTAGTTTTAAGTTTTCGGCTCCATAATGTGTCTCACATATCAAACATGTTCTACAACCTTTACAACCACACGGACGAGGCTTCGACATTGTTTCACAATAACTAGTAATATGCTGTGGTTTTTTGAAACCATTCAACTGGTTTCGCGTTACTCCAGGTCAAAATGACGTGTGTCATTTCATCTGCATCAATGTCAAGCAAGGAGCATGTAACTTTAATGTCAAGCTGACAAATGACAGTTGCGGTTATTATCGGGATCTTTCCAAGTCGGTAGATTTATTTAGTTCTTGAGCATTATTATATTGATGATGAAAGATGAGTTAGATCCGTAGACAGGTTAGATCGGTTTTTATTTGTCAGATCTAATAGAGAAATAACACAACGTCACTACATAACATCACGTCCGAAAGGTTAGGCAGATGTGTATTAAAAAGGGGAACCCTATTATACATATTAATCTATGAGGGGAACGGGATGGGAGAGGGGTGTGTGTAATACAGAACTATAATGTTATGAATAGTATGTTTGAATGTTCAAAAGAAATCTAACGTCTCCGAGGCGGGGTGCTATACATTTTCTTTCGAGCTCGCTTCGCTCGTTCTTCCATCCTAATTTATTTGTACCTATTCTCCTGTTTTCCTGCTTATGTCGGACAAAGCAACTCCTATTTCTGTATGAATTGTAGAAGTGCACAATCATTATTGTAAGATGTGAAACATTTTATTTATTACCATTGATTTGTTCATCACAAAAATAATTCGCTTTTAGGTATTTTTACGTACAGTACAAGATATTTGATCAAACAGGTGTTTCCTTATGTAAATTAAAAACTTTACCTACTAAAAATCTTGTGGATTTATTTATTTATAATGGAATTCGCTTTTGCACCGTTTTCAGATCATACCTACATTTTTAATTTTTTTTTGAGGGTGGGAAATCATCATATAACTTCTCCCGCTCTGGGCAGAGCGGGAGGGCGTGTCAGACTCTTACTGACTAAAACCCACCTGTGTTCCTTCAGTTGCCTGTGCCAGGGGCCACGGTATCCCTCTCGGACTTTCCCGCAACCCTAGCAGGCATCGGCTCTAGCGGACCCCGTCATTGGTGCTGACATCTCTTTGAGGCGCGCGTGGAACACAACGCGCCGTCGACCCGGGCCTGGTCCTAGGTTATCAAACGGCGAGCTGCCCATTGCTCGCCGTTTGCAAGCCCACGCCTACGGTGGCCGGGAATCGGCCTGCGATTCCCGACGCCCAGGGTGTCTCCTGCGGCGGCTAGGGGCGTGAGTGCGCGAATTTTGCCTCTCCCTCACGCGTTCCGCGTCCTCCTTCGCGAACATTACTGCTTCGCAGCAGGAGGTGACGGCTTCCTAAGCCCTCTCGCTCCGTACCATGGCCTGGACCAGGGCCGAACGCGAGAGATCGCCACCGCCAATCGCCTGCACGAGGACACGGTGGTGCTCCGCCCAAGCCGGGCAGACCTCCACCGTATGCTCCGCCGTGTCCTCTGCGCGATCCACACAATGGTGACACCCGGGCGTTTCCTCCCGCCTTATCTGGAACAGGAACCTCCTAAAACAATCGTGTCCGGTGAGGACCTGCGTCAGGCGGAAGGTGAGGACGCCGTGGCGCCTCTCTAGCCACTCCTCAAAGAGGGGTATTATCGCCGCTATTGTGGCGTGCCCATTTGAGGTCATACTGTAGACCTTCATTAGCTTCCTTTTTCATAAAATTTAAAACATCAAACACCATTTTTCGTGTTTGGCGACGTAGCACAATAAAGCACCTGCGCGGCATATTTAACGAAACTAATAACTTTCGGTAACAACACGAAGCAACAGTACATAGAACAAACAAATATCAAAGAAAAATAATGAAAACAAATTTTAAGAACAGTAACAAAAATTTACGACTATAACAATTAACTGAAATAAATATTTATTTCTGTAAGTAGTAGAGGAAGTAGATGTAAGTAGAGTACCTAATCGTCAATATTTTAAAACTAGATGGCGTGGCGCCGGCATTTCCTAGCTGACTGATCCCTGAGAAGAGATGCCGAAACAAATTCAGAGGTCATGGTTTCTTTTAAAGTCCAACCATTGTATTATTAGGATTTTATGTGAGTTTAACAATGCAGGGTCATGGCTGGAAAGGCCTTTTGAAGAAAGAGCCTTTGCAGCTTAGGGTTGACCTGTCCTATCAGACGGCTTGCATGCATCAGTCATCGTGTAGCTCAACCCTATTTTAGGGATGTGTACATACACTAATCGAGCTGTTTCTACATCAATCAAATGACGGATTTTATAGACCGCGTAGGCTGCAGAGCTAAGCCGCTTCGACAATTTGGTTATATGTGCCCCCACTGTAGCTTCGAGTGTAAATTAATACCTAAGAACACAGTGGTGTCCGCCCTATTTACTAATACATTGGTTTTCACCTGCATAACGTTAGGTGTCAGAAATCGAATACATTTAGTCTTTTTCTCGTTTAAAAGTAAATTATTAACACTAAACTAATGCACTATTTTAGCCAGAGCATTATTTACCTCGTCAGTAACTGTCTGTGGTCGCTTAAGCTTAAATAAAAGTGATGTATCATCTGCAAATAACACTATTGCATTACTGTTCTTTATAAGGCAAGGTAGGTCATTAATATATACGAGAAATAAAAAAGGGCTAAGAATTGAGCCCTGCGGAAATCCTATAGTGGCAATAGAGCCTGGGAATCGCTTGCCGTTGACGTCCACTCTTCGGATCTTATTTTCCAAATAAGAAATAAGAAGATCCAAGGCAGTGTTTGTAACACCATAGTGCTGCAATTTCCTGACCAATGTATCATGAGAAACACAATCGAAAGCATTAGGCAAGTCACAAAAATACCTAGGGCATTATTGCCAATCTGTTAAATTGAATAATGGATTATTCAAGTTATTTTCCTTGTGTTACTTTTTTTTTGACTTTGGGATATAATCAAATAACTTCTCCCGCTCTGGGCGGAGCGGGAGGGCGTGTCAGACTCTTACGGTATAATATATGTTCTGTGACTCTTACTGTCTGTCTAAAACGTAGACAGGTCTAAAACCTACCCGTGTTCCGTGTGTGTGTGTGGTGGGGTATGTTTCTATTCGTAGACAGAGAATGTTTCTATTACTATGGCACAGATTATATAATAGTCACTACGACTATGGGGAACGGTCCAAAAGATACAATTAACTGTTTTTGTGGAATTTATGAAAATGTAATACATATGTGTGTTGATAAAATACTTTTTACCATGGAGTACTAGTAACCATTCTGACATTCAAAGCTTGCTATTTAGATCAATGATTTAGATAAACAACTATTTAGGTAGGTTAACGAATGATATTATAATCATTTATTTTTACCTCCCTAGAAATGCCCATAAACCGGCTTTTGCCGAAAATCGGTAAACCAAAATGATGTCCAAAATGAGCCAACATCAGAGTTTATCAGATTTGGTACGAAAGTTTGCACTTTGCACCCTACGCTCTGATTTGTGACCAGCCCTGGCAAGCCCCACAGACCGCTGCCATTCTTGCTGGTAAACCAATCTTTTCTCCACAAAATAAACTGTTTTTTTTTTCAAATTATCACTGTAGAAGTTAACGTTCTAATTATTCCCATTTTCTAGTTAATGACGTTTTGGTTTTTTAATAGAATGCTGTATGTGTATTTTTGCACTTAAGAGCATACTGGAATATGAAATAAAATCACGTTGAATTATGATAACTGACATTTAATTTATTGATTCATCAATTATTATGTATATAAAAACAGGTTGATTTTCCAAATGTTTTATATGAATATTAGAATACTGTAAACAATAAAACAATAGAAGGTATGCACTTTAAAATTTCTCGCAACTTATTTTGGTACCTACCTACAGTTTAATATGTATAAAATATCTAAGTAAAATAAAAGAGATATCATTATTACAATTAACACTTTTTCAGTATAATCACTCGTTCAAAACATAGTTTTGAAAACAGATAGCTAGGTACTTTGATAGATACAAAAGATGGTACCTAAAAGCCATAAAAATACCTACCTAAAATCGTATAAATTTTGTTATTCTTTGTGACAACCTTTAGAAATAAATATAGCATCAACATTTAACAAAAAATATATATATTTAAAATTCATTAAAGCTACAACTACAGGGTATTATTGTGTATTATTGTGATTGAGAAGCTTTTCTTCGTGAAATGTGTTGTTATCATTTTATTAGATCTTAGCATTACTAGAACGATAGTAAAAATTATAGGCTAAAGTACGACTTGTTAGATAAAGCAGCATTTCGTCCACACCCGATAGTTTTCGCAATCCCAATAATTTTTCAAATGGCACCTAGGTACCTACACCAGAACGCGTACGAGTGATATTATTGTTTCAATAATTGTTCAAATGGCACCTAGGTACCTACACCAGAACGAGTACGAGTGATATTATTGTTTCAATAATTATTCAAATGGCACCTAGGTACCTACACCAGAACGCGTACGAGTGATATTATTGTTTCAATAATTGTTCAAATAGCACCTAGGTACCTACACCAGAACGCGTACGAGTGATATTATTGTTTCAATCATTGTTCAAATGGCACCTAGGTACCTACACCAGAACGCGTACGAGTGATATTATTGTTTCAATAATTGTTCAAATGGCACCTAGGTACCTACACCAGAACGCGTACGAGTGATATTATTGTTTCAATAATTGTTCAAATGGCACCTAGGTACCTACACCAGAACGCGTACGAGTGATATTATTGTTTCAATAATTGTTCAAATGGCACCTAGGTACCTACACCAGAACGCGTACGTGTGATATTATTATTTCAAAGAAATTATAAATAAATTGTGCTTAGGCACGGTGTCTCATAAATTATGACTCTTATTCACTATCGTATTGATGTTCTTTTCCTCTTTTTACCAAAATATCCAGATTTTAGTTTAGAAATTTGGTGACAGTGATGATCAATATCAGCACATTGTTTGAAAATTTACGTTTACAATTTATTATCGGGTTTTTGTAGTCATGGAAATACGTGTCAACAAGTCAAAATATTTATAACATTAATATAAACAAGTACCTATATATTTTGATTTTTGTATACATAATATTTTATTAAATCGATTGATAACTTTGTACCAAGTCTAAATAAATAAAGGTTTGTTTCCTAGCAATATGAAATAACTACAATTGGTACAATATTCGGTGTACAAATTACAAATAAAAAGAGGATACCATACAAAATTTTTGGTTGTGGCCTGCCACATTCCGGAAGTCCTCGTGTTAACTATTTTATTTATTTAATTTTATATCTAGGTATATTAATTCTAAAATGTAAATAGTGCTCTTGACTACAACGAATTCAATTTTTTTTGTTAATCTTTAATGATTTTATTGATGAATCTTAAAATGGAATTTTATTGCTTTAAGTGTAGATAAAATTTCTAATTTTATTATAATTACTTACATTATCAGCACCAGTAGGTAACCAATTGTAGATATTAAAATGCTTGCATTATTTCAGATAAAATGTTTAACATTTTTACCTTATCTGCGCTATATTTGTAATGAAGAACTTCCAATAATATTATATTTAACACATCATAGCGTGATTAATAACTAACTACGCACCTATAATTATAATTATGCAACTTTAGAATGGCAGTGTCATGTAAACCTACTTATCTAAAATATAATAGACATATTCACATAGGTATTATAACCACAGATATGTTACGTGTTAAAAAGTAGTTAAAAGTGTCGTGTCCTATATTATGTCGGGAATATTTGGACAGAATTAGTTTTCTGTTATAGTATTTCAAAAATACATATTCATTTCCATATGAAAATTCATTGGATAACGCCAGACGTTAAATCCATGTCATCAGTTAAAACCTTCAGAACCTCAAAAACTGTTTCAATCAAGTTCATCAAAATCCAGCACTTTGAAAGTGGGATGGGAGATAAGCGCGTGGGGTGGCGGCGAGGGCGTGGGCGGTGCTACCACAACCGCCGGCGGCCGCAGCCCCGGCGCCACTGGATGCTAGTCGTCCACCAGGTCCCACAGCATGAGGGCGGCGTCGGCACCTCCGGCGCTGATCATGCAGCGGTCGTTGAACAGGAAGCGGGCGCTGTATATCGCTCCGCTGTACACTTTCATTTCATTGTATTCGGCTTTCGGACTTGCACAGGGATACCTGAGAAAAATACAATAGTCATTTATTTATACTATAGTCTTACTAAGTTTGTGCAGAGGATAAAAGTGGTAAAAATGTCTTTGTTTGCCGGATAAATATTATTAAATTACCTGAATAAGCGGACGTATCCATCTAAGTCACCACTTACGAGAAGGTCGTGAGCAGCCGAACGACTCGCCGTAGATATCAGTGTCGTCATTGGGTAGAATCGGTTGTTCCACATCCCTAAAAATAAGTTAATTGAATTTAACTTTACCATTCTACCATCTTGAATCTTGGTTTACCAAAATATGTTAAGATATCTTCGAACCTGATACAAGGAATCCAACTGTAGAGTTATATGTCGACCATTTTACGTCTTTCATAGCGATTGGGCTCTTTTCTGGCGATAAAGATTTAATATCCCCTGCAAGAAAATTAACCAGTTTAGAAACAATTTACAAATGAAAAACCAAAGCACGTCATGCAGGTAAACTTACAAAAAGCCAGATCGTAATCTGCAGTTACAGTTTGCAAGTAATTGCCGTCTAGACTCCAGTCGAGTTGCACGAGAGGTTGGGCCCCTCGGATTTTGTTCGATTTCTTATACGAAAACCCGTCGCGGGACACACGGAACAAATAAATGCTGCCGTTTTGTGATCCTATAGCGAGGATATCTCCAGCTGAAATGTAATATGGGAATTGTTATCAAATTCAGAAGAGAGAGAGGGAGAGACTTTCAAAGAGTATTCTATTATTTTCTATTCAGTAGATTCGAAAGTATTTAATTGATTTTTAATGAGAAGATGCTCATTCATATCAGGGTTTTTGGCTCTCTAAGTACCTACACAAGCTTAAAATAGTTTTCTCACCAGAGTTATAAGACAAGCAACTAAGAGGCGAGCCACAGACTCTTAGAGTGGCTACATGTGCACCTGCATCTGCATTCAAAACAACGAGATGGCCTTCAGTGCTTCCAGCAGCCAGCGCTCCTCCACTTGGATGCCACGCCAGGGATACACACTCATAACCGACCTGAAAATTAAATGCCCGTTGCGTAAATAAGACTGTACCTAGTCTTTATTTTTTGCTAGAAATAACCGCTCGGACGCAGAGCGCGGGAAAAATAATCGAGCCAGATGAATGCCAGATGCGTCACCGGCGCGCGCGGCGCGGCGGGGCGCCGCTCGGCCGCCCGATAATGTAAATAAAGCATGTTTACGACTTGGGTTTGTTTGAATGGTGCTAACACTTGTGTTTTTTGTTATGGTAAGGAACGGGGCTTTAAGATAGCGGAGTTTCGTTTGAAATAGGATAGTATTTACGTAAACACTACGTACGATACGTACGTACGATAGTATTTACGTAACTTTGTTTTCAAATAAATGGTTATAGTTCGAAAAAACGAGCGTTGACCTATATTGTTTAAGGTTTTAAATACATTATGTGTATATACTTAACGCAAAACACTAATAAAACCACATAGCATTAGTACAATATGTACTATTTACGAGCGTGCAAAGTTGAAAAAATTTGCCGACGGCAAAAAAATAACAATGGCCGCCAAGACAATGGAAACAAAATGTTGTTTTATAAATATAAATCTGATACGTAGAATAAAAATATTGGTACCTGTGGAAAGCTTATTTAATGCTTCAACTTTGTTATAAAAGTAGTGGTATTAGAATAACACACTGTACTATAATAAGGATCTGAAAACACATACACGTAATAACAATAAACATGAATCGGTCAGCGCCGGTTGTGGAATAAAACCGAAATTACGTACTATTTTTTCACTCACCGACCTTGAAATCCTGCAGTAATTCACTTCACTATAATATTTATCACACACTTAACAGGCCATAGCACTTCAAACACTTGAAAACCCACTTAAAACACAAATTATTTATCATGTAAACAAAACACGCGCGAGTCCGTACGTCACTGACAAGACGCCATATTTTTTTAATTATTTGATTTTTTTGGTTGAACGCTTGTAGTTTTGTCATACATCTGAATACGCGGCTTTTAAGCACGAAATCGACTAAGCAATCGGATACAGTGTGCCACAGATCTTTTAAAAATGAAAAATTGAATAAAGTTTATCGGATTTCGATTAATTAAAAGGTTACGCGAGTGGACGCTAGCGTGCGGCGCCACTTTCTATGCGGCGACTTTGGTCACCTCATCCACTCCAGCGGTTAACAATAGTAGAAATATTTCGGTACATTACCTGAGTTGCAAACACAAGTTTATGTCCCTTCCATAAAGCAATATTTTTGTCATGTCCAGCAGTCGCAAACATTTCATCGTCAGGATGTACAGCCAGGCCCATTAGTTGTTTGTGATGTCCAAATACCACCTGTAACAGGAGAGCTTTTTTTGTTATCAACCAGTATTTTTAGAGTTATAACCGGAACTGAAAGTTATGGCGCCAATCGGATCGTAATTTTTACATTTTAAACAAATAATTGATTATAAATAAGATCAATTTATTTCGAACAGCAGTGATCCATATAGTGTTAGTAGTGTACAAAACAGCTTATATTCTTGTGTTAGTAGAAATGATATAAAAAAAATGAAATGACTTCATACCTGATTAAATCTTCTTTGTAAAGAACCTTCCATAATATTGTTTCGAGTCGTGCCAACATAAATGTTACCATCGTTTCTGCCAGGCCTCTGAGGGTAAATACTACGCACGCCTCCAACAGATTCAGGCAACTGAAAATACAATTAAATTAATAGTAACCACATACAGGGCTACTAGCTTCATCTTTCTGAATGACTGATTCTTTTGACCATTCAAAAGTGCCTGTTATTGGCTTAATTGGAATAAATAACTTGGGTTTAAGTTTTATAAATTAAAACTTTCAAAGAAATAGAATAATCTGAAATTTTGTCTGACAAACCTTCGTCTCAGTAATTCTCTTATAATTTTGAAGAGAATCCCAAGCTGCTATTTTCCTGTCCTTTTCACCTCCTGATATTAGAGTTCCTTCAGAAAGCATCACTAGCGAGCTTATGCCTTTGATGTGGGCCTGCAAAATATAAAATAAAGATGCAAGTTGTCTTACAAGGAAACTACATATTTGTAAAAAAAATAGTATTTACCTCAAATTCCATTCGCACGAAGTAAGCTCCGTCGCTGTCGACGCTGTATATTGTGATGAAGCCATCACTGTCAGCCGTCACAACATCACCGTCTTGCTCAAACTGCAATGCAGTTACATGTGTACGAGACGGCTGGAAAACAATAAAAAATTATAAAACCGATATTTACGGTTTTTGAAATTGATGTATCTCCACTCTACAACTTACGCGGGAAACGACTCGCGCGTTCCTTATCTGCGTTAGGGACATATTAAGCATATTCAAATATCAAATAGGACCACATATTGGAAATAATTTTATTGAATAAAATATACTTATACCGGTTTGATAATATCAGTGCGTTCGAAGAATCCATCTTTTCTGCGATTCCAGAATGCCAAGTGTCCCTTTCCGTGTGTGATGAGCAAGTTGTCGTCGAGTGGATGGAAGGCAGCGCCAGTGAGTTCCTCTTGCAAAGTCTGCAATCACCAATGAAATTGTTTATACAAACAGATAATTTTAAGATCACGTTATTTATAGATTATAGAAGAAGTGCAACTGGATAACAAGTTGCATACTTCGATAACCTAAGTTACCGTACCATTAGAATACATACCTTATCCTACGAATAAATATCTTTGTCTTTATGTTTTTGTCAAAGCAGTTGCCATTCTAAATAAACCGTAACCGTAACTCAGTATAAAAGTAGCTATAGGAAAGTTGTATTTCGCAAATCACTTTTTTCCTTATAGGTACGTACCCAATGTACCGACCATGTTCAAGAGTCGTCGCGTGACCCGATAAGATGTTACTTGACAATTATAAAGAATTATTACTTAGCTAGCGAGAAAAATAATATTTTCCTACTATATTTTCTTGTAATAAAATAGGTGTTACTTAAGAACAATCGTGGTTATTTAATAATGATTAAGTGTTATTTAGCATGGTGTTTATAAGTATAGGGAAGCCATTTTGATAAATTACGTGGTTCTATGACGGGTCAAAGGCTCAATTTAATTGCTACGTCTAAGTACTTTTATTATTGCAGCCATTAACTTTACGATTATTCGACACAGTTTTCAGGATTCGAGGAATCGAGTTGATTGGTGTGCAATAGGAGAGGCCTCTGTCCAGCAGGGGACTGCTGTAGACAGATGACGATGGTTATATTTTCAGGATTAATGTTGTAAATTTGAAAAGTATTAAAAAAAATAAAAAATCGTAGCATTTCGTAACTCGTAGCAGATAATAATTTTATCGAACTAAAGAAAAATATCCTACTACGCTAAATAAGACATCCGAAAACGAGCATTATTCAACAAAGAGTAGCCAATAATAATGTATTTATGCCTATATTTTTATTTCGTATATCTCAGTAATTCGTAGCCGTATCGTAGCTCGTAGCCAAGGGGCGTGACCACGTCCTAGTGTGTTGAACTTGCGACCAAGCGCTACGAACTGATTTATGTTTTCGTAGAGCTTGCATTTGCACGCCTTATCGTAATCTATGGATGGAGTTTTTCGTTTCTTTGCGATTGCGAAAATGGGTTCCTTTGAGTTTATTGTTTCTTTGTTTACGTTACACTTTATTTTTCAAAGAAAAACAAAAGGTCTTTTCAGTATTTAATGGCTAAGCACCCACCACTCTACCCCACCTCCCATTGTGTCACCCTATGTAAAGTTTCTACATGTATATCTGTAATTTTTATGGTGTACAAAATAAAGAGTATTCTATCTATTATTTATTATTTATTTATTTATTACTTTTCGCACAAAAGGTACAAAGGCGGACTTAATGCCTTAGGCATTCTATCTATCTATCTAAGACATTCCTTTAAATTTATGCTTTTTTGTACCCGTATGATTTTAAAAGAAATAAAGGGATTATTATATCGATGTCGTTATTTGATGAACCTGCTAACATCTCGTATATTTCAGCTGCATTTTCAAAACATTATTCGGTGAACGCCTCTTCGCCAATGTTGAAGCATAGTTTTCGTTTGCGACTCTCGACCACAGGTGAGATAGACACATTTCAAAATGTATAAATTTGTAGAAAAGTTAAACCATTTACTTTTAAACCTACGGAGCACATTTTCTATCCTAAAGTGTTCGTTATAATAAAAGTTTCTACATGTATATCTGTAATTTTTATGGTGTACAAAATAAAGAGTATTCTATCTATTGTAACATTAATTGTTACATGTCTTAATTCTTAATAATATAATAATAATAAAAAAAATAAACATAAGAAAATTATTTACAATAATACTATTTATAAAAAAAAAAACTATTTACAATACTAAAAAAAAAAAAAAAACTAATAATGAACGCATCAAATCAGACTTCTGGCCAGCTACAGTTTATCACCACGCACGATTAAAACAGGCGACATATTAGGCACCCAGAAACTAGTTTCTTTGTTCTCGGCGCGGGGGCAAGGTCCATAGGACAGACACTTCCACGTCGCCGCCGGCAGGACGATTCTGGTTGTCGAGGCGAGCGCACGTCAGACTTTTTCACGGTCCCTAATACGAATTTATAATATCGTAATCGCGATTAAGTTTTTTTAAAGGCGTCCCTACCGTTCCCTCGACATTTAATTACGTACCTACCTAAATCAGTAATATACTGAGTAATAATTGACGTTCAAACATATTCTGTGTGTATGAATTAAACCCCGATTGGGTAAGTGTTGCACAATTATAATTAGCCAGTAGCTTAGCAAACCGTAACAGTTTCTTTCGCTTTGCCTACCTGGTGATCTTTTCATTTGTGTTTTTGCTTATCTTTGTTTCTTTTAGACGCTCATTACTTGTTTGCTCTTTGTAGTTCTACCCCACATTTTCAGAATTATATCATTCTTGCATATTAATATTTAGTTTCCGTTGTAAATTTCAAATATTTAAATTAACGGCTAAGTAACCGAAATTATTGTCATCTCCGTATCTGATAGTGAACATCCACAGCAACACATCTACATATTAGTGCTTCCCTATTCAACGTTGCTGTGGGTGCTCACCGTCTACGGCCAGCGTGTAATGCTTTCGCTTATTGCGCATTACAGGGTTTCACGTACACCTTAATTCCCTGCTTCCCCGTGGTGGACAGTAGCGGGACAACCTGCGAACCCTACACCAGCAGTTGGACCTGGCGATCGACGCGCAAGCACTCGTCTCTTGCAGCGGCCAGTGACGTCAGGGGAGTGCTAGACCAGTGAGGAGGTTAATCGCTGTATAGGCCCTAACCCCAACTTTTATCGACCCTTATCTACCTACCGAGTTAGTTCTAATAAATGTTCCAATTTACTGCCTACCTACTTTTCATTTAATATCCTCCTAGGAATACCTGTGCCTAGGTTAGGTAGGATAAAGTAGCGTAGCTGTAACTGTAGTACCGGGACACTGGCGCCCTTAATCGTGGTAGAAATACAGCTGATTAATTCCTCCTCCATTGGTTGTGGGTTGTGTATGTTAGTGGTTGTCTGTGTTAAACGTCTTTATATTTTATTTTTTGGTTTTTTTCCGTTACTAATGTGTACACGAATTTTCAACTTCTTTGTATAACTTAATCTTGGTCATTATTAACCTACCCTACGTTAATAATTATTCATTTAAAGTCGTTTAGTTGCAGAGTTTGTTAAAATATTTTATTTTACTGTTTCGTCTTGGGCACCTAAAACGACGCTTTTAAAAATTGTTCGTAAAAATTTTTTTTTTTTCCTTCACAACAAAAGGAATATCGTATTTTTACGGTCATATAGTACACATTAGTAGCATTTTCTTTTTTCTTTTATGATTTTGCTTGAATTTTTTCTACCATTTTAATTATTTTTATTTTTCCGTAAAAAAAAAAACCAGACGTTCTTAAATTTTGTTTTGTAACAGAACGGAGAACGTGTTGTTTCTTTTCCTATAATCTTTGTTTTTTTTTTTGCTTTTGCTTTTTGTGTAGTGAGCAGTAGAAGTGCGTCACTTATCCTTCTGTTTCTTTTAATTAATTTTTAACATGCTTCCTATTAAGTTCCTGTCTCTTCAAAAATCAGAGTTGGAATATGAAGTTCGTATTAGAGGCGCGACTCCTGCACCTTCTGTTGAGGAGTTACGGAAACAAATTATAAGATTATCTCCTGATTTACCCTCAGAATATATATTAGAGTCTCCACTCGATGTAAGACAGGACCTTAAGGGTTGTTTAGAAGTCTTAACGAAAATTCAATTTTATCTTGACGCTAGTGATCCTAGTGTTGCTTCACTATTGCGGACACAGAACATGTTGAATCATTTACACAATCGTGTCGAGAGGATAACGCGTAGTGACGACATTAAACTTTTACGACTAGCATTAGTTTTCTGTGCGATAAATCACAGATAACTTGTTTACGTAAGGTCGCGTCAACATCATTTTATATTGTTGAAGCTATTGTGTAAGGTGGTTTGTTTGATATTATGGAAGAATTTTGAAAGATGATAGTATGAATGTGTAGTGCTAGTGGTAACCTATAGACGAGTTTTCTTTGAGAACAAAACTCTTTCTGAGACGAGGGGGGTAATGTAACATTAATTGTTACATGTCTTAATTCTTAATAATATAATAATAATAAAAAAAATAAACATAAGAAAATTATTTACAATAATACTATTTATAAAAAAAAAACTATTTACAATACTAAAATAAAAAAATAAACTAATAATGAACGCATCAAATCAGACTTCTGGCCAGCTACAGTTTATCACCACGCACGATTAAAACAGGCGACATATTAGGCACCCAGAAACTAGTTTCTTTGTTCTCGGCGCGGGGGCAAGGTCCATAGGACAGACACTTCCACGTCGCCGCCGGCAGGACGATTCTGGTTGTCGAGGCGAGCGCACGTCAGACTTTTTCACGGTCCCTAATACGAATTTATAATATCGTAATCGCGATTAAGTTTTTTAAAGGCGTCCCTACCGTTCCCTCGACATTTAATTACGTACCTACCTAAATCAGTAATATACTGAGTAATAATTGACGTTCAAACATATTCTGTGTGTATGAATTAAACCCCGATTGGGTAAGTGTTGCACAATTATAATTAGCCAGTAGCTTAGCAAACCGTAACAGTTTCTTTCGCTTTGCCTACCTGGTGATCTTTTCATTTGTGTTTTTGCTTATCTTTGTTTCTTTTAGACGCTCATTACTTGTTTGCTCTTTGTAGTTCTACCCCACATTTTCAGAATTATATCATTCTTGCATATTAAAATTTAGTTTCCGTTGTAAATTTCAAATATTTAAATTAACGGCTAAGTAACCGAAATTATTGTCATCTCCGTATCTGATAGTGAACATCCACAGCAACACATCTACATATTAGTGCTTCCCTATTCAACGTTGCTGTGGGTGCTCACCGTCTACGGCCAGCGTGTAATGCTTTCGCTTATTGCGCATTACAGGGTTTCACGTACACCTTAATTCCCTGCTTCCCCGTGGTGGACAGTAGCGGGACAACCTGCGAACCCTACACCAGCAGTTGGACCTGGCGATCGACGCGCAAGCACTCGTCTCTTGCAGCGGCCAGTGACGTCAGGGGAGTGCTAGACCAGTGAGGAGGTTAATCGCTGTATAGGCCCTAACCCCAACTTTTATCGACCCTTATCTACCTACCGAGTTAGTTCTAATAAATGTTCCAATTTACTGCCTACCTACTTTTCATTTAATATCCTCCTAGGAATACCTGTGCCTAGGTTAGGTAGGATAAAGTAGCGTAGCTGTAACTGTAGTACCGGGACACTATTATTTATTATTTATTTATTTATTACTTTTCGCACAAAAGGTACAAAGGCGGACTTAATGCCTTAGGCATTCTATCTATCTATCTAAGACATTCCTTTAAATTTATGCTTTTTTGTACCCGTATGATTTTAAAAGAAATAAAGGGATTATTATATCGATGTCGTTATTTGATGAACCTGCTAACATCTCGTATATTTCAGCTGCATTTTCAAAACATTATTCGGTGAACGCCTCTTCGCCAATGTTGAAGCATAGTTTTCGTTTGCGACTCTCGACCACAGGTGAGATAGACACATTTCAAAATGTATAAATTTGTAGAAAAGTTAAACCATTTACTTTTAAACCTACGGAGCACATTTTCTATCCTAAAGTGTTCGTTATAATAAAAAGGCATTCTTTTAACAAACACATTTAAAAATTCTCGGAATACCTGAAAATCCTTCACGACCACGTTGACCACACCTAAAATAAATGCATTCTGCAGCACCCATATCTCAGATCCTATCTCCTTTCTAAATTAAAAAGCAGGGACGTTATAAAAACGTCACGAAAGCTAGCAACCCTCGTGTTTCTCAGGTTAGGTGACAAAATGTATGGGTTGATATCGGTGCTAACATGGCGCCCACATCTTAATGTACTCACCAACCTTGAGGCTCACAAGGTTGCAGACAGTACGTCATACACATATTATAAATTCCGTGGTTTATCTAGATTTTATTAAATTTATCGTAATGTCATATTAGTTAGTCGAATACCTGAATGCAGATAGGTTTAAGTATACCTAGCTATTTATATCTAAGGTTAATTTTCGGTATTCTTGAATTATGCATGTTATTCTATGGTTTCTATACAACCTACTTAAGCATAGGTAAGTACATGATGCAATTTATAAGACACACGTCACCAGAAACCAGTGGGGTAATTGCGTAATACATGAGCAGTAACAATGGCTTTCGTTTTGACAGTTAAACACCATTCGTTGCGTTATTTACGTTGTTGAACAAACAAATTTTTCGAACATATGAAGCAATGGATCAGCAACATCCTTCAAACTGATTCAGATTGTGATTGAGTGTGTTAGGCAATTAGGGTGTTGCTGTGCGTATACAGCGTGGAGACGACAATGCGACAAATCATCAAATAAATCTTAACATACTAAATAGAAGTGATGGGCCGACTATGGGTTTTGTCGATCTTTAACTAGCATTCATAACTAAACTATTGGATTTTTATTTGATTCAGTTTTTGTATACAGGCTAGGAACCTCAATCGTCCCCCCACATTGTACACAGTACAGTACCTACCTAACCATGCTAGGATGTTCTGATAGCGAAGTAGGTACCTCTCGACCACGTCATAAATTCTCTCTACAGCAGAATGTATGGCATCATGGAATATTGTGCATGTAAACGGTGCTAAGCTTACCAGAACCGAAGTTTACAGTCTTATTACTTCGTAGAAAAAGAAAATCATTATGGCGGAACACGCTTATACCTACCCGTAACTTTGTTAAAAACCTATTGTTTATAGTGTTTTTTCGATGGCGGTGGCCCGGCGCGGCGGAACATTCTCGACAGTTAGCGTTCTATTGTTTTCCAATAAGTTATTCGGCACCTTGTACATTTGGAAGATTACTAAAAGCCCGCTGATACTTACTAAATAAAATTAGGATGCAATCCAACCGAATTATAATAAAGAGTTTGAACTTACAGCAACTTTGCCGAGTAGATGTCCCCATTGCCATTGCCACACCGACAGAATGCTCTCGCGGCCGGCATCCACTGCCAACACGTAACTACCGCCATTCTGTGACAAAAATATCACCATTAGGCATCACTCATTATAGCGTCTCTCAGACGGGTAAGGTCCATCCGTGTTAAGGGTTTTCCAGAGTAATCAAATAAATATCAGTGCCAACCGTACAAGATAATAGTGCCGACCGATCATGATACCAGGTCTATGAGAACGATTGGAGATGGCAAAATGGCCATCTTCAATTTACCATGCAAAATGCATATCATATTCCTAGCGTTGGGACACATCACACAGGCCTCCTATTTGTGAGTGCGCCGTAGTGGATGTATCATAATTTTCAAATTGGTGGTTCTAGAAAATGTCAGTTACCTGCCGATGTTTTCCTTCACCATTTCGAGAGTAATTGTGACGAAATGAATGGCTTAAAATACAGTGCTGGCCGGCCTGGGCCAAATTGTTTCTTTCTTCCGCGATATCTTGGTACTCACAAGCTGAGAGAAGGCGACAGCCGACACTCCTGCCTCGAACTCCGCCATGCCGAACACGTGCAAAGTCTGTAACGTGTCGGTGCTCCAGATGCGCACGTGCGCCTGCGCGCGCCGTCCGCGCCCGGCGCGCTGGCCGCTTGCCACCAGCTCGCGGGACGGGTGCAGTTCCATGCTGGGAAAAGTGACGGGTATTAATAAAATGATACAGGTACATTTTGTGTAGTTTCCTCCAAAATATCGTAATTTTTTTCAGTTGTTGCACATAAAAATGTCTTCCATACCAGCACGATCAGAACGTATGAAATGAAACAGCTGGTTTTATTCAATTTTTTACAGAGATGCTATATAAGCTATCAAATAGGAGCTCAATCAAAAAAATCTTCCAAATTTTGCTTTATTCCCAGGCATAATAGTTTTTCAGAATTCCGCTCGGATACCGGTAGATACTTCGAGAAATTTCTGAACGAAACCACGTTCGACATCTGCGCCATCTAGGTAGTAATTGTAAAGCTTTACCATTGTATATCTTCCGTATGTCCGATGTAGTGTCGCTGGGACTCTTCATCTCTGTCGTACATGATGGCAACCGCTGCGACATAGTACAGTAGCTCTCCTGTAGGTAGCACCCAAAGGTTGCGACGGGAGTCAGATCCGCGGTAGCCGTAGCTATGGGATGAGATATAATGTTTAATTTACTTTTTTAATGTGTGCTAGACGCCTAGCGCTCGCGAAATAACAGATTATTATTGATCGTGCCTCATTATTCAAGCCTTGACAAGCTAAAGCGGAGTAATACGGATTAGAAAACTTGCACTGCAGAATACACGGAGATAATACAAAACTTTGGCATCATCACGCTTGCATCCCCCGTACTTACTTGTAGACCGTAGATAGAAATGTTTTTTTATGTATAAATCCCTGAATTTTATAGCGGCCTAAGTATAGATTTTTATTTGTTACATAGTTGTGTTATGTTGTGTTACTTACACCCAATCAAGTTGTAGTTTCTTCTCCGGTGGTGAGTTATCAATTGGTGCGTGGTGTATTGGCGGGTAGAACGTGCGCCGCAGACCTCTGATTGTCACCCGGATCGGCTCCTCTTTGAGAACTTCTAGTAGAGTATAGTCTGCACAAATCAATTAAAGTTAGATACAGACGTTCTGCTGGCTTGTGTGTCTGAAGCCCGAAATGTTTTGAACTTTTCCTACTCTACCTTATTTTGGGAAATAGCGAAAACAAAAGAACGAACACTTCAGAGTGAAACGAAATGAAGTTCTATGCAGGGTGGCAGGGACATCAGGCACAACTTATTACCATTGTTTCATTACATAATTCTGGACTCCCCCGTTAAACCTAGTGGCCGCCCCGGTCGGATAAATACGACAAATGTTTTCGTGCCCGTGCCGCCTCAGTCGTATATATACGACTGAGAACCTATGTTCGTTTCTTATTAATTATTTCATCGCACGACTCCATTTGTCATTCATTTGACGATTTATGAGCTGGGCGCTGGGGGCACGGCAATTGATACAAAACCAACCGGTCTAAAGGTGTTCAGCTGTGGTGGTCGAAACAGCTGTTTCCTACAAATGTGTAATATCTACGCGGACAAAATGTATGGAGCAGCAATTTTTTTAAAATAACCTATGAAAAATTTCAACGCAGGGGGTCCAGGGGGGGGGGGGGGGTCAACGAATATACGGGTCCGTCCGAAAGTAGTTCGATATTTAAAAGTGATCCTCCTCCCGATTAATTAGTTTTTCAGGACAGGCAAAAACACATCGGGAATAAGGACATCTGTCAAATCGTTCTGTCATTAATTTTTAGTTCGGGCCCCGGACTAATCTTATGTCCGTAAGTGATACGGAGTAGGTAACATCCGACACTTCGGCCGAAAGTACGGACATCGTGCTGAGGCCCCAGAATCATGTACTGAATCTATGGTAACTGTTTGCGGGTCGATGTCTCTGACACCCTGTATAGATCCGTTAATGAGTATTTCGGGAAGGCAGAAATAAAACGATGAATCTTTACATAGTTTATTGAAAGCATCAAACATCGTCGGTGTTACCTGTTGTTTTTAGGAGGACATAGAGTGTAATATGCAAAGTAGATTGATTACCTGAATTACGAACGATCTCTCCTTCTGGTGCATATAGCACTCGAGGTCGACTTTTGCTCCTCGCGCGTCTCCCACGCATGTCCTCAGCCATCGGAGGAGCTGCCACGTTGCCTCTTGATCGAGATCTACAACTCAGGATATTATGATTCATGCTTGTCCAGTAAGTATTATTTTATGGCCTCACATTTTTATCAGACACTACTTTATATATTTTATTGCAGGGTTAGATACATAGAGGAGTGGGTAGAATTGGGTTATAGTACAACTGAGGGATCGAACTCATGACCCCTCGCTCGCCACTCTGGACGGCTCGGTCAGTGGGCTATGACACTTTCGGTCTTATTACAAAACAAGGTTTTTCTTTTGACATGGTTTAAACCATCGAGCCTGTTTTTGAAATAAGAACCTAACTGAAATCGAAATACAGTTCCTTTTACAAAACTGTCAACTTAGTCCGGTCTTAGGTTGTCAATTTTGTATTAAGAACTTTACTAAAGTCGGCATAAAGTTCCAAATACAAAAACTAAATCGAATGTGAAGGTTGGGACTAAAGTTAGATCGTGTTTTGTAATAAAACGGTTAGGCTTTAAACCGACACCGTGACAAGCAACTATACACCAATGATACTGTATACTGTACTTGTAATTCGTCGTATATCCGTCAGGAGCTGATAGGGGGGCTAAAATGCATCAAATTGAAGCCGTCATGTGTATGACCCAAACTCAACAGTTTTCGAGATTTTTTTTTTAATATTTCTCCAAAATTTAACATGATGTAATTCCAAATTTAAAAAATAAAACTACATATTTAATGGGTACCATTAGAAATTATAATGTAGCTGGCACTTCAATTAAGCTATGGACATAATTAAAAGTACTGAATAAGTACAACAAAATAATTAAAATGTCAATTTGTTGCATTTTGGCCCCTATACGTCGAATAAGAAGTAACCATGTATTCATTATTTATTCATAAGAGACACAGTATTAATAAACACACTAACGAATCAACGGAAACAGGTTACAAACCTTCTGATAGGTGACTCAATAGGTAGCGGGGCACTGACTCCAGGGCTCAACGCTGGAGCTACCATCAGTGAGCCCAAATAAAATGTCTCCACATCAGCAAACTCGTTCCGCAGCTGAGAGAAACTTCTCACCTAAAGGTGTCAATACTTTTAGTTACCAATTCTATGATTGAGAACCCACCCACACATACCTACTACCCACATGCAAATACGGGTAGGTATAGCAGTTAGCAGTCGAGAGCTACCTCGAAGTGCTAACTTTGCAGTTTTTTGGAAAAGTCCAATATTAGACTGTAGAAGCGCTTATAATATGTGAAAGATATTTAAAATGAACGCACCAAACATACAGTATTTTTTAAGAATATAAAGAACCGTTCAAATATTAGACCAAACGATACGAAACTGAAATCTTAAGTTTAATTCATATCAAACTTCAGATTTCAGTTCGTCTGAGTTGAAAGTTTAAAAAGAGAAGTTTAGTAATACCTCTTGACCGGTTATTGTGTACATTCTCTTAGCTCCACTCATCTTCAGTACTTGTCCTAAATCTTCCAACACCTCCTCAAACGGCTGTGTTGTACGTAAGTTTAATAGGACGCGACACTGCAAACAAAACTATTTTATGAAAACTTTATCAAAGGTATCCAAAAGAAATTAAATTTGGTAGGTAATGGGCATTTGTGGGCCTGCATCTAGAAGCCTACATTACAGAAAATAAACGGTTCGAAACTGATTTAAGTGTTTGAAATATCTAACATACTTTTATGTAGAGTCAACGTAAATTTTTATTTAAAAATTCTCAAATAAAAATTCAGAAAATAACATAAGCGAAGTGATTATGGTAGTTATATGTTATAGCTAGACTTTACGAAAATTATAGATAATTACTGGTTCAAACTTGTGGTTATTATACCTAATAAAAAATGGAACTCAATAATAAAGTCAACACCTCTAAATTTTACAAAAATTGCAAGTGCTTTTCAGTTTCCAGAATACCCTTTATAAACTTTTCCGAACCTAACATTACCTTCCTCCCCTAATAGTTCTTTAATACGAATATGGCCACTTATGAGTCGACCTTGGTTTTAGCAAAGCTTCGGCGATCCCCAGTGATTACTAGCCAAGGCCTTTGGACTGAACGCTCTTATTATTACACTACAAATCGTTTTGGCGTGAAATCGCATTTAGTGTGGAGCCTTACAATCTATGATGCCTTTAAAATTGTAGGTATAAATACAGGGTTTTATATTCGTTTTAATTGCGGTTTTCCGTCTAGTAACATGTAATTGAATAGTAGGAAAATGTTAGTTTTGATTTGAATATAATTACCGTATTAAAACATTTTGCAGCATTTTGTTGTCGGTTTCTCAGAAAGAATGAAAGGCAGGTTTCCGAAATAATGGAAAACTCCGTCCTATTTCAATTTGGTGAAAATTTTCCACTCTGTACGAAAAGAGTCCTTTCATAAACAGGTGGGTAACTAAGTAGGCAAAATTGGTAGACCGAAGGAGGAATGGATTGTATAAAATATGATATGGTTAGGAAAGGAAAGAAAAGAAGTCCAGCTCCAACCCCAAAATAATTGGGATTGGAGGGATAGGGAATAATGATGATGACCATTAGTTACTCTGGAACGCGTTACCTGTATAGAATGGTCCATATTATTGATGATCCTGATGACGCGACCACTGGCGGGCTTGCCGCCTCCCGGGGGAGGAGCATCCGATTCTGCGACCGACTGCTTGCGAGTGCCAGCTCGCGTCCAAGCGCTGGTCGTGCCGGTCGCTGTGCCGCCGTACCACATGCCGTTCTTTTTGCCGTAACTTGCTGCCTGTTTGTGAAACGTCATTGTTGATGGTTGATATTTACAGAAATGCGACAGCTTTCGTCCGAAACTCCGAAATTAAGTCATTGTAAAAAGAATGGGGATTATTTAGAGTTAAAATACCGATCGTCACCAATTGATTTTTCATTGATTAGTCATTAAATGTTGTAAGACAGAACTGTGTTGCAGAATAAAGTCACGTTGTAAATGTAAGTCATCTATGCCTTAGAAGATCAATCTGTAGACGCTACCAAGTGTCAAAGCAAGTTGTAGTCTGTTAAAAAATACTCATGTTTAGTGCAAAGGCCATTATAGATTGGTAGAGCTTTAAATGCAGAAAATGAAGAATACTTACCTCCGCGAAGAAGAGCTAGACTAGACCAGAAGAGCACATAGCGATAGAGGGAGAGAGAAGAATGTTACCTATTATAGCTTGTGCCCAAATGACCAGTGCGACATTTTATGAAGAAAAAGTAAAATTGGTGTCTTTCCTAGAAATATCACACGTGCCAAAGTTATAGATGACTTGCCTACAGCCTAATCGACACATGCTTCAGCTTCATTAATTACCTTATTCATTTGTTTCTTTTCACTCGGTACCGACGCGATGGCAAGGTAAGAATTTTTCTGTTGTGAAAAAGAAGTTTTTAAGACAAAGGACAGGAAATATTGGTTGCAGGGTTATTAAAACCTTGTTTTATAAGTAAGGTTATTAATAGAATTATTAAAATACAATGAATGACTCATTAAAAGCTATTAACTTTACGGTTCGACATACGAAGCATACCACTGACGAACTAAATACCGAAGAAATATTAAAGTTATTTTATTCAGGTCAATGGGAGTCCGTGTTGCTTTTAAGTAGTCGAAAGTTACAACGTTCCTCCGAATTTAGGCTTCAAGTGCTTTTATTAGGCTTTCGAATGACGTCATCAGAAGTAAATGTTTTCAGTTATTTCGGCATATAAGCGGCTCGACCTAAAACTATGAGCCTTGACACGAATACGTTGTTTGATGAATGTGCAAACTAACTGCAAATTTTCACTGACATACATACGAAAAGAACCTGCAATAGCTATGATTTTAGATGAATGTGACTTCTGAATCTTTTAAAAGTGAATTTAAATGAATTGCACGGTTGGCGCAGTGGTTAAGCGATTGACTGCTGCGCTGCGTGTCGCGGGTTTGATTCCCGCACGGAACAAATATTTGTATGACCCACAAGTAGTTGTTCCAGGTCTGGTTGTTTGTGTATGTAAGTTTAAATGTTTGTAAACGCACCCACAATACAGGACAAATTCCTATGGTGGGGCAACGTTTAAAAAAAAAATTGTAGTTCGTCTGCGACTTGATGCGCTGTCATGTTAAAAACTTTTCCCTATTACAGTTTCAGGCGACGAGAAAATAAAACGCAAATGAAAGGTTAGTTCTGTTTTTAGGTAGCAGAACTTTTCCAATCACGGTTTAATCATGAAATTATGATTGAAAAGTAAAGTAAAAACCTACGTAAAACAATTAAGAAAACCACTGAACCATTTGAATGCATGTCCGATAATATAAGACATTGCATTGTAACGCAAGTTTATTCCACCGGTAACATTTTAACGTTTTTATCAATGGCCGACGTGTGGGAAATGTAACAAGGAAAGTGGAATTATTCAGAATTCTTTGGTAAATTCCCTTGCTTCCGTTCCGTCGCTGACCGTTATTTTTTCGCTTCCCACGAATACTACTTTTAACCTAGTTTTGTTATGGATTCGAATGTAAACGGTGCTTTTGCGAAGATTTGAGTTTAAATCAAAGATTGACGTTTCTGGGATAAGTATTCAATCAATTCAATTTATTTATTCAAGTAACCATGACTCATTTGTTAGTAAACTTATCCTATGATATTTTTTATCTACACCCTAAACAAATTCCTGTATAATATACACAGCGGCAGTACTGTCTGATGCTCCACCGCGGCTGCACCATGCCATGGGAAATGGCGCAGCAGCGATTCATGTAGGGACAGTCCAGCCTGCTCTAAATTAGAGACAGGATACTGTTGTTGCCGCCCCACACCCCACACACCAAGGTCGCACAGCGCTTACGCATTGAGGCAAAGAAACAATCAACATGTGCGTCCGCGAACATCCCTGATGCGCTGCAGTTGCGAGGCAGCCTCAACAGCACCCTGAACGCGTTGTTGTATGTCTAGCCCACATGTAGCTCGTGTAAAATGTAGTGCAGTTAGCTCTGAAAAGAGTAATAATAACTCTTACTGAACAACGAGAAAACTTGCGAGCCAGCATGTTCGCTGTAACCGACAAGGCCCTCCGTGCCCGTATTGCTGCACTGCGATTGCTTTTGTCCGCAAGAAAATAGCTTCACTACTGAGGAGATTGAGAGACAGTCGCAACAGCATCCTATGAACTGCAGCGGAGAACTTCAGCTCTCAATTGCAAAGCAGTTTGTGCAGAGGGTGATTGGTACGAACACCAATTATTAAGTTGTTTTTATATTATGTTACTAAAACACACATTTTGTTCCGAAATCAAAATGATTATTTATTTAAGTATTGTTCCATTATACTAAACAAAGCAATAGTAAGGATTATCACTAATTCTCAGTTAAGTTTCTTTGTTTCGTGATTCATGAATGACGATTGTTTAAATGTTTCAAGTTTGGATCGCGGCCATTAAAAATGTTCAGATATTGACTAAACAAATACTTAATCCGATTAATGCGAAGTGTCGATAACTTTGTATAATGGCTATAAACGATATATTTTTTTATTAAATTGCGCAATTAAATAAATTGGAGACCGTTTGGATGTTTGCCAAGTCCGTCTGAGTTCTTCGAATATTCTTTTAAACCAAAACGAAACATGGTTACCAATTATTCTAACACGTCAATAACCTTTTCAAATGACGAATACTTAACGAAAATGAAATCTCACCATGATAGAAACCCTCAAATCTTCCTCGCTGTTCGCGCAATACCGAATCTTTATTCGCGGTATTTTGTCACGACAAGTCTCCACCGAGGACAAGCACCACTGGCGTCCGACCGACCACTGACCGTGTAAACAAAAGCTCTGCTTCATCCAAATTATTCCGAAGTCCTTGGCCGGTGGTACTGACCGTCTTCCAAGGTCAGTCTTATCGCAAGTCTGTGCGTGAAATTAGAATAACGTACCAAAGAGTCCAGGTAATTGGCCTCCCCACCCCCGCGCAAAAGGTCTGCATTCACGCGAATCTTGGGGCCATTAGTGATGGTTCGGGGTCTCTGTATATTGGTATGTACACATCTACCGTCCACCACGTGTGAGGGGCAGGCTTCGTCGAGGTCACGTTTCAAATTGCTGCATAAGTAGTGAACTGCGGCGTTTGAAATTAATATGTCTGAAAATGTTAGTCATTTTGTCGTTACGAAGAAAATTGTATTTCATTTCCTTATGGAACTTGAATTAAAAGGGCTCGCGAACATTTTATGGGGTGTTTAAATTGTTTCCTTTTAATACTTGTGTAAAACGCAAAGGAAACCGGATATTTTCAAGATTGGTTTCTGACAAACTTAAATCATTTGTAACAACAGATCGGTTACACAATTTCACTACCTACATTATTTTTAAAACAATGTAAGTATAGTTTTAGTTAAAGACAGCTTGAAAGTTAGGACTGAAACCGAATTAAACGTTACTTAAGGTCTTATTAAAACCGTGTTACACCATTCTCAAAAAACTCTAGCACTTTTACCTTGAATAATATATATTGTATAAAAACTACCATTAGCAGCAACAAACACTAGAAAATATTTAAATACTACGCATTCATTAGGGCATTTGTGACATAACCTCACTTTTGACGGGCCCTTTCGACAACCGGGGTCGAATCACGCAATTCATTTGAATACTCAAGGAAAACATTGGGTTATGTAATTGATAAGAGTACATTAGCTATTCCATTTCCGTGTAAATGGATTTTGTAAGTCCTTAGTAATGATCTTGGAAAAATATTCATGGATTTTCCCAACAACAAAAGCAGATTGTGAACTACGTTGACCTATGCTGTTATAAAGTAAAATTGTAATGGCTGCAGTTGTTATGAGTATGTATTTATGTAAAGTACATATTAATGCCATACAGGTATAATTGCACACTAATGAGCTCTGATGGGCTAGGTAGGGTTATAATAATTACCTTACTTGTTATAAAATTGTGCGTTGACAAGTCTCGCCGTTTTCTGTTGCAGACCACTTACATCATTTTTTCACATCGTAGCCAGAAAGGTTACTGCTATGAAAGAATATATTTTAAAGAAAAACTAAGTGCGATTATTATAAAATGCTGTCTATCTGTGCTGCGGATTGTTTGATAATCTAGAGACAGGGTTATTGGTAATTCGATGCATTTCTTGAAAAGGGTTATACTTAGGACTAAGTATATCTAGTTTGCTAGATCCAGTTTCGGCCCCATGTTATTGGAGTCTTTGTTGCAAAGTGTTTTTACTTCGTGGTTGCAACTAACTCTAATTTAAAACCGCTTTCAAGTAATATATCGAATTACCAATCACTCTGACATATCTAATACTGATCAACTATGTTCGGTACTACCTTGTCTCAGCTGTTGTCTTGAAGCACGTCGCAGCAGAATTTCCCAATCACTTAGACCATAGAATCTACAATAGCAAAAACAAAAACCAACTTACGAAAGGCTCAGTGGAGTACACCGGCAGGGAGACGACGACAAACGGCGACTCCTCTTCACTGTCCAGCATTGAGCTGTCAGCAGCCTGCAGCCACCGGTACCGACTCGGGCGCCACAGCTTCGTAGCTGTTCCTACCCCCACGAGAACTCAACCACCAACTCACAGCTCAAAGCACACTCGCGAGACTTATTACGTCACAGGTTGGTTGAAGAGGTTTTACGAGCAAAATGGCCTACCAAAACAGTTCATGTTCTTAATTTAAACATTCGATTCATTAATTCTAAGATGATGTAAAATGGCTAGAAAGGTGGTGACTACTGAGAAGAAGTCTAGTGCCCACTTTGAGGTCCTTGATAAGCGCTCAATAGTTCTTAATTCGATAAAGTTATAAAAAGCAAAATTTATTCTTAATAAAATATATCTTCATAAAAAAAGATATCGATATCGAACCAATAGCACTATCGAATAGATGAACTCCGGTTTATAAACCTCAGAAATATGGGGTTATAGACGGGTTTAAAGTAGATGTACGGGGTCACACTGAAAGTTTTTAGAATAAGCCAGTAAGAAAAGCAGACGATGAAAAATTTATTTGAATTTCGAATTAGGAACTCTTTGGGAACCTGCAGATGTGTAATGAATCCATATGTCATTTCTATTTACAGATTGGCGGCAATTAAAAAAGTGTATGTCGTGTGTCGAAATGGATTTGACTAGAGTAAATTTTCGTTCAATGATTTATTACGACTTTCGTTGCGCTTTTACTCAACTACAATGTTACGATAGATTTCGATTAGCATTTCATGACGAAGCCCCATTCCGTGCCACTGTTTACAACTGGTTTAATGAGTTTAAACGTGGTCGAAGCAAACTCACTGATGATTCGCCAGAAGGACGTCCTTCTACGGCGACTACTGAAGATAACGTGAGTGCTGTGCGGCTAATGATAGACGCTGATAAAAGGGTGACATATCAAAAGATTCAAACTGCTTTAGGCATTGGTATGAGTTACGTACAAAAAGTCTTACATGAACATTTAGGTGTCAGAATGCTTTGTACTAGATGGATACCTCATTATTTAAGAGTGTTTATACCTTATGAGTGGCAACGTCGCAATTTAGTGTCATATTTCGTGGTTTTAAATTTTTATCATATAATCGGAGCTATATTTTAAAAATCTGTTTAATTAACTTTTTAGAATTACGTGAAAGTGTTTAAAAAGTAAGTAACCGTAATGCTTACAGTTATTTTACAATGAAAATAACGCCCTGCAAGTTTCCAATGTAATATTTGCATATAAATAGAACTGTAAACGCAACGATTTCTTACCTTTTATACAGTTTTCACATAATTCTAAAAACTTAATTAAACAGATTCTTTGGACGGACGGGTCATTTCGCAACAATTGTCCTAGAAGATAAGAAGACGGTTACTGCAGATTTACCAATCTACTCAACTCCAACCACCCCCCCCCCCCTCTCTCTCTTTCAACTGATAAACAATGACTGACAGGCATGTCAGTCATTGTTTACCAGTTGTCTTGGAAAATGTTAGATAGCAGCGCCCAAGACGCAGGATCCTCTTCCACCACGACAACGCTCCAGCTGACTCCGCCAGACGGACTATCTAATATTTGTCTATCGAAAGTGTGGAGTTAGTAAGTCATCCTCCTTACAGTCCTTTTTTTTTTTTTGTGGTGGGAAATCATCAAATAACTTCTCCCGCTCTGGGCAGAGCAGGAGGGCGTGTGACTAAAACCCACCCGTGTTCCTCCAGTTGCCTGTGCCAGGGGCCACGGTAACCCTCTTGGACTTTTCCGCAACCCTAGCGGGCATCGGTCCTAGCAAACCCCGTCATTGGTGCTGACATCTCTTTGAGGCGCGCGTGGAACACAACGCGCCGTCGACCCGGGCCTGGTGCTTATCGAACGGCGAGATGCCCATTGCTCGCCGTTCGCAAGCCCGCGCCTACGGTGGCCGGGAATCGGCCTGCGATTCCCAACGCCCAGGGCGTCTCCTGCGGCGGCTAGGGGCGTGAGGGCGCAAATTTTGCCTCTCCCTCACGCGTTCCGCCTCCTCCTTCGCGAACATTACTGCTTCGCAGAAGGAGGTGACGGCTTCCCAAGCCCTCTCGCTCCGTACCATGGCCTGGACCAAGGCCGGACGCGAGAGATCGCCACCGCCAATCGCCTCCACGGTGGTGCTCCGCCCAAGCCGGGCAGACCTCCACCGTATGTTCCACCATGTCCTCCGGGCGATCCACATAATGGTGACACCCGGGCGTTTCCTCCCGCCTTATCCGGAACAGGAACCTCCCGAAACAACCGTGTCCGGTGAGGACCTGCGTCAGGCGGAAGGTATCCTTCTTACAGTCCTGGCCTGGCACCTTGTGATTTTTATTTATTTCCGAAAATAAACTTAGAGGAATTCGTTTTATGAACCCCGAAGATGCTGCGTATGAAAAAGGCGTGGAAGAAATCCGTAAAGAAGAGTGGGCGCACTGCTTCAGTCAATGGTTCCATCACATGCGACGGTGCTTAGAAAGAAACGAAGACTACTTCGAAAAGCAATAAAAATATTAACAGGCTTCTACATCACTCCGTTTTATATTTTCTAAAAACTTTCAGTGTTACCCACGTATAGGAGGAAACATGCTACACGGACACAAAATAAATTCTGGCAAGGGCAGGCGGATGATGAATCTTTCTGTTCATTCAAGTGTGAGCGGAGAGTCAAAGCCTTTGATCGTAAATGTCACTTGCGTTCAACACCTCGAGTCAAGTTCAAGTACCTACTATTAGCAACGCGTGTGTCTTCGTGTCAGCCCACCGTTTTGCATGCAGTGATAGTCGTAACGTATAGTGGGTGACGTATGTCCGGTCGCTGCGGTCATATATTTGCATGTACTTACATTAAACTAGATACGCGAATCGCACGTTTGAAGCTATTCGTTGTGGGGAGTTTTCGGTTAATAATGCCTTAAGTTATTAGGGCCCGGATTCTTTGGAATTTACAGTGACCGAAGAAAATATGGGAGCAAGATGACGTTCCAAAATTCACTTACCTACAATATATAGGTACCATAAATACATATACTTTCACGACAAACTGCAAGTCTGCATTAATTTACATAGAAATGAAGCTTGTCTACTACTCTTGAGTTTTTTTTTTAATAATAATTGAAGCGTTTTACCTGAACCACTACTGAATTCAAAACAAATAGAAATTACACTGTTATTCCACACAACTTATTATTTAATATTGCAAATACTTAGCCACGGCGGTTTCTAGGCCCTTCGAATGCAAATGCCCGACCTATTAACTATGCAATGGTCACGCTAATAAAAAAAAATTGCAAAGGCGTACACGTCAGTTTCGGTCTGTCAACGAAGATCGAATCTAATACACGCGACTCCATGCACTTTATATAGCTATAAAAATGGAAAAAAGGTCTTAAAGTGATTAAGTTACCGTGGCGTGGTCTCAATACTTTATAACCTACAACTATAAGTAGCATTATTGTTTTTGTTTTATGATTACATAGAACTTTATTGTAGGGAGGTGAAGTTTTATATGAGTTAATGCAGGTGCTGTTTTTAATAAGTTACTGGCCATATAAGTTAGTAGTTCATATTCGTTTAACACATTATTTGTGCATTATTGTTTTTACATAACCGAATGGTTTTCAACATATGAATTAACTAACATGCTGTCAAATTCATGTTAACTGGTGTGATTGGCTGACCGAAATAACAGCCAATTAAATCACAATATGACCATATATGACAACTGATTGAATTCAATAGGTTTTCATAGACTGGGAGAGATTTAAGGTTGACTATAAGTACCGTTAAATTGTGGCATGTACCTAAGTAGGTGGAGGTTATTCAGTAGTTTTGCTGTCGTGTCTATGATTTTAGAGTTTTACTAACTTTTAATAGACAATGGTGCCGATTCTCTTGTCACAAATGCCTCTAAACTAGACAAAAAATCACCAAAATTTAGTTTATTCCTGTCAAACGACGATTTCCCTTTCTAAAATTGACTAAAGTGACACAATTTAACTATATTTTAGTTTGACAGCACTAAGATATGGCACTCAGTAATTAATCTATTGAAAATGGCCATATATTGCTATTCTGAATTTGTCGTTGTTTTTGCTTATAATCTCGAAAATGGTGTGTTCTACCGCGAAAATAATGAAAATTTCGACCTCCTTTATAATGCAAATAAACCTCTACAACTCAACATGTAGGCAATAATTTTTCATAATTTCCATACAACAGTGAAAAATTCCATATTAAACACGTCGAGGCTGCCCCGGCGCGCGCCTCCGGCTCTAAAAAGAATTCACGGGATAGGGCAAACAAGTACCACGTGGAGTCGCGATTTTCAAATTCGATTCTAGGTCTGTCAACATTATTTTTAAATTTAGAGATTTTTATTTGCAGAATAGCTTTAAGATTCTAAGGTAAATAAGGAATTTTAGTGATAGTTTAGTTCGGTGTACAAGAGAACCGGCACCAATAATGTTCTAGAAGTTCACAAATGAAACTGTATACCCATCATCTGCATCTAAGTACACAGTTACTGAACAGTATTTACATACCTAATCGGTTATTACAGATGCGCCAAACAGTACAAACTAGGTCATAAAATGATCGATTTTACTTCGATAAACTTGAAAACATGAAGTGTTTTATTTAGGCCACTGCACTTTGGTCACTCAAAAAATTATTAAATAAACGAAGAAATCCTCAGGTAAATCAAGTGATTGCCGTGTTATTGTTCAGATGCACATAGAAAGCACGTCTTTATGCTCAGCCACCATATATGGTACTAGGCTCACTCGCAACAGCTGACTAATTTGCAGTACCAACAAAACAAAAGCCCATCGCAACAGCGGAACGGCTCAAGACACACGAAAGACACGCGAGATGATACCCTATATACACGTAATAGGGTTCTATATTACACCGAATGCTGGAGGTACGATTACGACGGTTGGATGAAGCAGACTATTCGAAATTTTATTTGTCGGTGGAGGGTAGCAGCGGGGCGGAGGGGGGCCAAGGTCACTCTCAGTAGAATCCACGCAATGTAACTAAAGTACACGTAGATATACATCAGCCCAGACGTCGCTTTAAGTTCTTTTATGTTTTACGAGAAGCAATTATGAGCTGTTATGCCCACTGGTGGCCGATCAGGCGACTGAAGCACGCAACCGATAAGCATTTCAACCCACTCGTTAAAGGTAACGTAAACAAGAAGGGCCACTTCAGTTACCAACCTTGATCCAATTTTTTTGGTACTAATTTTACGTAATAATTCTTGGAAGCCGAGAATTGTAATTAAATTACATAAAGCTTTAATGAAAGTTTTGCAAAGTGTGTCAAAGTCGGATTTGCTTAAATGTTTTTTTTAATAGATGCTATTGTTGGACCCTTTGCATGCTCGGGAAGAAAATGTTGTTTTTATGAGAAATATTATGCTAATATTTTTATAGGACTTGCATTTCTTTTAATAATTTATTGCTTCAGTCATGCACCTTGTTCTACTATGTTGAAATGGTAATACTTAGTCAAAAGACCACACAAACACTGCGATAGTTAGGTATCTACTATAAAAAGATTGGTCCTATCTAAACTACTCAACTGTTCAAAGATAATATCATTATCCCACCGAAACAAAATTACGAAAACAATGACACAGCACATCTCTAAAAACGAAAACGTAAACGCACAAAGTCACGTTACGTTCAGCTTTTAGGTAGCAGCACACTGACCCACATCCCCGATTTGGTCAGCAGTTCAGTGCTCAGCACTCTACAGCTTAGTTTACAATGTTTCGATACACTTCACTGAAATCACGAACGACGTTCAGCGGAACAAAAGAGCAATTTAGAAATTTCCTGTTGAAAGTACAGGTATGACGAAAAAGAGTTTAGTATGTGCGAGTGCCATATGAAAGTTATCTATCTATATAAATAGATATTATAATAAATATACAGATATATATTAGATATTATAAATTAGAATCGCTTTTCGTGTCTGTTTGTGTGACCACGCTGTTCTATAAACTTCTAAACTATGCAGTTGATTTTGATGTCGTTTTCACCACCATTTATAGAATACATTCCGGAAGATTACGTGATTACGTTGACGTGTCAAACACATAATGTTAAATATAAATAAAACATAGAAACCGTGCAAAGAAGGGGCGTTTAGCTAGTTATCTGTATAACTGGTTTGTTATCTTTAAGATGTAGGTGATTTCAAACCATCATCATAATCATCATTTCAGCCGAAAGACGTCCACCGCTGGACAGAGGCCTCCCCCAAGCACCGCCACTTCGACCAATTTTGTGTCGCTCGGATCCAGCGGATTCCTGCGGCCTTCACCAGGTCATCGGTCCATCTAGTGGGACGTCTAATTCAAACCGCAAAATGTATTTAATTATTTATATGTATCTATTACCTTATGCAGAGTAATTAAATGAATAACAGATTAAATGTAAGAGTTTGAAGTGGCTTAAGAAATACTCGAAACATCTTCAACTAAGTAAAAATTATATCCATACAAAATACAGTGGAGATACGTAACTTACGCGTAGTCCGTAGCATATGGGTTACGAGCGTAGGCCGTAGCATATGGGTTACGATCGCAGGCGGCTACGCCGCTGTAGCTGCTACATCTTTTCGTAGCTGAAGTGCCCCAACACTAATATGAGCATTGTTTAAAAAGAATAAATAATAATCTAACATAAAAACTGCAATAAACATCAAACTAAAACAACAACTGCTTCATTTGTCTACCACTCCCACATTTAATTTGCCTTATAAATATTAATATTAAATAATGCATTTCTCATACAAGTCCGACTTTCCAGTAATTTACATCATGACTGTACGAACCGCGCCCAAGTCGTTAGGGACTCCGCAGTATTATATTAGCTGTATGAAACATTGTTCTTGGCTGAAACACTTGACATTATTAGATTTTTATTATCATCGCGTTTAATTCTATTAACGATCAGCAATCAGAAATCATTTATTTGTCAACATATGTAATTAATTAGTAAATAGTATTAAGTGCGCTATGCTTTGTCAACGATACGAAAAGGGCTTTGAAAAACATAATAATCAATTATTCATTGGATTTGGTTTGCATTTAATAAGGTAATAATCATAACATAAAACCTCGTAAGTGCACAGAAAGATATTACGCAGATGCTACAGAGTCTATGAACTGCTACGAAAAATCCAACAGTGGCTACGCTCTGTCTTATTGTGTGAAACTAGATTTTTTGAGCAATAGAAATATAAAATGTTTTGATTTATTGTCCACAGCTTAAAGCAATCTCGCTGTCTCCAAGTTATTTCTAATTTAGGTTATCGAAAACCAATCTAAATAATCGTAACCCTGCCAAAAAATCTACCTTATATTTTCGCCATTCGCGACCTCGTCTGTCACTAAACCAGTGACCATAATCTCACGAAAACAATGCTCAAATCAACGACATTAATAAAACCTCTATAACTCAAGATTACACAACGCTCCCTAGTAAAGTATTATAAATTGAATTATTTACGCCACATTTTTCGATAGTCATCGTAAGAAACACAAAGAAGGTAGGTTTTAATCGCGTGATCCCATATACCTCGTTAAAGGTTTTCTTACATACATTATGTACTCGGAACGGTGACCGGCTATTATTCTATATACCTACTTATTATTCATTTATTCACTCGTTATCGATAGTGTTGATGACAGTTTATTTTTTAGGTTTCGTCGAGTGACATGTGAATTGTGCACGAATGTACGTTGTATGGAATTAATGCTGTGTGATTTGGTGTGAGTTTTGTGAATCAATTCGAATGACGTGTATTGTTTTAAGCATGTATTTGTTTATGTTTTCGGATTTCTTTAACAAGAATGGTGTCCATTTGAATGCCTATATATCATGGTTATGTTGCCCTAGATGGATAATTCACTCAAAAAGAAAGACCGATGATTGAAAAGTTTGTATATGTAAAGTATTCATCTCGCAAAGTTGAAATCGTTACCGTTTCTGTGACAACAACAACACAAACAACAACAACATTGTGTGTTACAATTTCAATATCAAAAACATTTTTATTATAACATCAAATTCAATTTTGCACTTCTAAACACGCGACAGTATTTTGAAATTATGACAACTTTATTTTCAACTTGGCCATCATGTACGTTCAAGTAAACAAAACAACAATAATGAGGAAAAAATATACAGAACGATTTTTCAAAATGAAGTATGAATTACAATTTCCTTGTATGAGTAATAATACTTATTACAAAGTAAATTAACGGCGCGGAAAATATTAAAACTGGGCCACTAAGACGATTATGTCCTTCAAGCTAATCTTAATAACAGTTTACGCCTTTTTATGAGGAATTAAAAAAATATTGTTGTTTTTAATGCCAATAATTGAGTTACACGATATATGGTGTTTCATTTCCTTGCTGAAATTATTGTAACTTTATGAAAACACTTACCTTAGTCACATTCACGCAGTTTTAGTATAGACTAGGGCCGAACAAATTGAGGTCAAGGTATCATGACGAGTTTGAAATTGTGCCTGTTCTCCTGCTTTGCTTAAAAAACTGATGGAATTGGCTACGCATACTTTCGTTTCATTTAGAACCACTACCTGTAACCAATCTTAGAAGCAATCTTCATAATAAAGTTTGTTTACGGTTGTACTGTAACAACTATACGTTGTTTTGCATTGCCCAGACAGGGTCCATTTACAAACACCGACAATTACAATCAAATGTGTGTTGTGTATGAGAGCAAATAAATAAAGTGTATTTTTCCATAAATATCCATGTATTCACTGCGAAGCATACATTTCAATTCCCGTTATATAGGTACTTAACAGTAAAGCCGCCATCACAACTCCTTACAGATGTTTTTTTGATCGCGCTTTGTCGTCATGCGCAGATCTAAGGACACTAATGCTCATTCACTTTGACATACCCATCTCACACTTCTACTTATTACGTACTAGCTTTTGCCCGCCGCTTCGCTTGCGTTAATTTAGAATTTGACAATCAATTCGGGCTGTACTCTGTTTAGCCGTCGGGCTCAGGACAGTACTTTTATCTGGATGAAAGGTGGGTATTTTTTTCTGTATCCCTGACAACGTATATGCAAAATGTCATGATGATCGGTTCAGCGGGTTAGGGCGTGAAAAGGTATCAAGCAAACAAATTTAGTTTCACATCTATAATATTATAGTTACGAGGATGAAAAACGGGTCTATCGACACTGTAGACTCACAAAATGTATGAGGTAGGTACCTACTTAAGTAAAAAATTAAAAATCTCTTAACCGTTATCACAATACCCTACACACTACACGTGGCGCCATCTATTAATTTTCTGGTAAGTTATTTATTTAAACAGAAATAAAAATATATACACGGTGATTTTTAATTCACTGTTAACCTTTTAGGGCGTGAAAGTACTATGAATATGCGCAACTTTTACTACGAGACCAACTCTGAAATGTCGAAAAATATATCAGCTGTTTCATACAAAAATGCAATATTTACCCGATGAAAATGTATGCAACACATGTATTTGTTTCTTGCTATTTCGTAGTTGGTCTCATAGTGAGAGTTGTTTATAATCATGAGTCATTTCACCTCCTGCAAGGTTAACACTGAATTAAAAATCACCGTGTATATATACTAGAATAATGAACCTAAAACTAAAAAAACCTTAAAAAATATAATATAATAACTAAAATATATTATTAAAAGGAGTCCCTTTAGGCAAGGTTCCGAAGATACTGGCAGCGTTCCCCCTTTGAATAGCTAGACTAATTCTTTGTCCGAGGTAGCTGCCAGCTCTTCGGTCTCCTGTGATTTCGACTAACCTTTTTGCTATTTCCTTAAAAAGCCTTATAGCGCTAGGACTCCGCGGACAAAGGGTCTCGACACCGCATGCCATCTATTATCATAAGAACGTTATTGTTGTTTTGCTCAGTAACTGGACTTTTTTTCGGGATGAAAGGTAACCCTATGCCCGTTTCTGTACCCCTGACAACGTCTATGCAAAATTTCAAGGTTCAAAGGTTCAGTGGTTTAGGCATGAAAAGGTAACAAAAAAGCTTACTTTCGCAATTATAATAATAAATAGGATTTCCTGCAGAACAAACTTTAACTAAACTTATGTGCTTTCGGATTCTAATATGGTGAGGATTGTTCCAACGGCACCTACGGTTTGTCCTCATTACACCGACTATCTACCATAACTTTGATTTTCCAGGTCAATATGTAAATCCCACGATATGATATTAAAGGAAAACTGATTGTGTTGAGCGTCGTGGACGAACTGAATACTAAGCAGCAACTAGCTCGGTGGTCTATTGCAAACGTTCTTCGTATTAGACAGGTATTAAATGCGAGGGTACTCTAACGTTATGTATATATGCTAATATTGAGCCTACTAATGTACTGAAATTTTTACTAAACGGTTATGGTTCGGTCGATGAAAGAAGTATTTCTCTTTGTTGCGCCGTTTTGGGGTAAAAAAGAAATAGTAAATTAATTCAATTGAGTTTGGCGCAGTAGGAATGAGTTGAATTTGTTAGAATGAGAGGGCATGATAAATAAGCCAAGAAATTAAATTAAATGTCTATTTCTGTAAGTACATCTTTTAAGACACTTTTACACGTCAATATTTTAAAAACGAGACGGTGCCGGCTTTTCCTAGATGACTGATCCCTGAGAAGAAATGCCGAAACAAACTCAGAGGTCATAGTCTCTTTAAAGTCCAAACATTGTATTATTAGGATTTTATGTTAGTCTAACAATGCAGGGCCATGTCTGGAAGGGCAGTTTAAAGAAAGAGCCATTGCAGCTTTGAGTTGACCTGTCCTAACAGACGGCATGCATGCATCAGTCATCGTGTAGCTCAACCCTATTTTAGGGAGCTCAACAACCCGACACACGACGCTACCAGATCTGCAGGACATTTGCGTGGGCCATATACAAAATACTCAAAACCGCCAGACAGCTTTAAAGCAAGCATTATAAAATCTTGTGAAGACCATTTACCAAAGACAGATACAGCGTATAGGAACTGATAAACTCATTAAATATCATGCTGGAAGTAAAGTCCTAGTGATCCTGCTACTCACTAAGTAACTTATGTACATAAGTCGAATCTAAGGAATTCGTATTCTTACTTCCCCATTGCGTAGTAGTGGTAGTCTTAGTTCAAGGGCGTGATAAAATAAAGTAACAAAAATGTAGCTACTTAATAAAACGCACCATCAAACAACCCCTAATCTCAACCTGCTAAACCAACTATATACTGTGGAAATGTCTTTCTTTACGTCGAGATAAGACGTCCGACGCCGTCAACAGCCAGTCTCGAATGTTAATGGTGGGTAATCCACGCGTTGCCTTGATGCATATTAAGTGCAAGGTGGTGCATTGCCCTGTAGGTGTCGTTGGCGGCTTAGCGGTCGTAGGCATTTGACACGGCGACGGCCGCCATGATGGAAAATGTCGTATGTTTTTCGTGCTATCGATAATTAACACTTTCAGCGGTGCTAGCTGTCCGAAAATTAAAAGTGATACGGCGCGATGACGTAGCTTGAAGGAATTGGTTTATGCCACAGCCGTTTATACACGTTCTTTAAAGAAAGACATGTTTTTGGTGACGTGATCAAACGTTGTGTCAAATAGCGTATATCAAATTTTACGTATTATAACGTTGCTCCGCTCAAAGTGTTAAGTGATTATGTAGTTTGGGCTGATTTCAGCCGGTATATTCTGTAAAAAACTCAGAAATCACTGTGAAAACATACGTGATGTAAGCTGTCTTTCATCTCATAGTAAGGATCGACACTTCAACAACCCACTTCAAGCTCACTTCCCCTAAGTTTTTACAGTAAGATTTTTACAGAATAGGGCAGGTCATTTAGGTAGATTCATAGCAAATAAATTGATGTATTATTTGGTGCGGATTAATATTTTTTAAGTTCATTCATGTAAACTGAATAAGAAGAAGTGGCTATTATTCATGACCGACAAGCCTAGAATCGAAAACATTGAATCTTTAACCATTCAGGGAATCGATTTGGTTACTCATTTCACGAATGCACCAAAATGAAGCAATTGAATGTCTATAGTAGGTACCCCTACCTCGAGAGAATTGTACGAAGTAAATAAGAGTATGTACCTACGAGTACTTAGGTAGGATTAATAACAGCCCGTATTTACATAACGATGATTAGATTTTAAAACAATATCGCATCGCCCCAAACTAAATTCAATTGCAAAAGAAATTAGCAAGCACGCAAATCAAAACTTACGACTTCGGCAAAAAACCCTTTGAATTTCGACCAATTTCCGTACTCAATGTTAAAACATGTTTAGCCCAAACGTAATTTATTTCCAATTAATGTTATCGATGTTACAAAACAAAGTTGTATGTAATCAAAATGCAAATAGGAGGTTGAGGTGCGTGGGTCTTATCCTGTGACCCACATCTTCAAGGTTGGTCTCCTACGACATTTCGGCGTTCACGAAACCCGCAATTGTTTTTTAAATGAATGGCAGTAATTGAATATTTTTCGCGTTTAAGAAGTGGGGCAGGTGTTAATTATATGTTGCGGGGTTTTGTCGTCTAGACTCTATACTTATTTTGCTGCATAATTTTGATGTTAGGGACTTAGGGGTAATTGATAGAGATAAGGAGTCAGGCAAGTGTAGTACCTGAATATGAAATAAGAAGACCAACTCATAAAACAATCTCATTCCATCTCCAATTGATGAGGAGCTTGATATGGATTTGTACAAATATTCCATGTTAACTCTAGCTAAACTTTTACCTATTAATTTTTGCCAACATCTTACCAAGTTTTCTTAAAGTACTTATTAGTTATAAACTCAAACTCAAAGCATTTATTTCAATTAAACCATTTACAGGCACTTTTGAATTGTCAAGTGGTCGGTCAGTCAGAAATATGAAGCTAGTTGCCCATTCCAAAGCGTAGTAGGTACCTATGGAGAAGAACGGGCAAGAAACTCCATGGACACTCTTTTAAATTATATTGTTACATAAATATTAGTTACATCATTAATGTTGAATATAGGTATAATTATATGTGAGAACGATGTAAATAAGACGTAGGTACACATTGAGTGTCCAGTGTACAGCAAATATAAATTTAAACAAAACAATCCATAATAAAATAATTAAAATAAGTCGTGGTGGCTAACGTGGGTGGGTATAGCAAGCTTTAACATAGACGAATAACTTAGTCTTGGCTCCATACCCTAAACGCAACGCAGAGCGATTGAACGATTACGCTTGAATGATTACGTTAATTATGAGCTTAGAACAGACGCACTTGTGTTTGATGACTTAAGAACAGTTACGTTCATCTCATTTTAGATTAACTATCTATTTTTTACTGCGAGGTATTACAATCAAATCCCTACTATTGCAATGTTCTTTTTTGATAATTAAGTCATGTGTGATTTTGAGATTGATTGACAAATTGAATCTTACCTTAAAAGTCTTATAAGACGATACGACGTACGAAGCTCCGTCTTCCAGCTCCTCAAGCCTGTACTTTCTGTCGCCGTCCATGCCGAAGATGAACCTAGCTCCTCGAGGCAGTTCCAGCCTCTCTGACAGCCTGTCGAGAAGCGCATCCATCGACGCCAGGTCTCGACCCGGCTTAAAGCGGAACTCCACACCAGGGTGGAAAGGATCTCCATTTCTGTAGAAGGTTACTCTTCTGGCCTTCCAGTAGTTAAGATTAGCGTATCGGCTGGCTGGTTCTGCTCTGGTGGGTCTAGCAGTTGCTTCGGATCCTTCGGAGTGGTCTTCGTTGCGTTGTGGCGGCGTCCCGGGGCGGGAGGGGCGCCAGTCGCCGGGTTCTCGCTCGTCATCAGACTGCGGTTCTGGCTGCTGCTGCGGCGGAGGTTCTGGCGCCGGTGCGGGTTCCGGAGCGGCCTGGCGACAGGGACGCGTTAGTAGGCGCGGTCGGGGGTGCGGGCGACGCGACATCCCTCGGTCCGGCCCGCCCGTGGACTGCCGCGCGCCCCACAGACCCACCCACTTCCAATCAACTGATACCACTGTCTAAGTTCATTCATGAACTGACGATTCATGCCGGCCACGTGGCTGATTGATTGGGAGTAGGCGGATGATCACTTAAACTAGGGATGCACCGATGAAGTCAGTCTTGGGTCAAAATTTTTATCAGAAGTATAGTTGTCAATCATATTTCATTGAGATAGAAGGAAGACTTGAAGATTAAGCATATTTTCCGTAGTCTGTGTAGCCTTATCAACACCACTGAATTAATTAGGTTAGAGCTCAGATTATGGGCGCCGATCCACACGCTTGGGTTGGTTTCGCTCATTAATTACCAAAATATGTAAATTATGACTTTGTGGATAGTGGTATATTTACTTCTACACCTTTCGCTAAGTTGGAAGAGACTTCTATAAGAAAAGAAGAGATAATGCCCTACAATTAATTAATAATTCTTTATTATAGCACATTAAGTATAATAAATAAATATTGGAACACAACTTAGGGGTAACCCTCAAACACTGTTATATTTCTTTGTCCTTTGTTTTGGGGTTATTTTCTCTATTAGAAAATCTATATCCTCCACAATCTTTCAAAGGCTAGAAAAACACTTCAAACTTTAAAAAATACACTCACACAATAGTCCAACACCACCGACATCATCACAAAACCTTGACTCCACTGCCCATAGCTGCTAATGATTTGTATAAGTTTAGCCAGGTATAGAAATCGTTAGATATTCTTCAAGATAAGGGATAACGAGTCAGCCAACTGCGTGACTAAGTAAGGCTAGTCACGAGCATCGAATGGACGGTTACTTTAACTTACAAGTAATAATATAAGCTGTAAAATGATTCAGCTTCGTCGGTAAAAGTAATAAGTTAGTCACACGTACCTAATTATGGAAGTTATGGCTGCAATCATAAGTTGAGTGTGCTTATGATTGCGTACAGATTATGTAAATCAAGTTCGGGGAATGTAAAGCAATTACAATTGTTTTTCTTTATTTTCTTGTGCACTTATCAGATTTTTGAAGTGTTTGGTATTTTTGATGATATCCATGCGTTTAAATTAATGTGGCTACAAAAACAATGTAATTTCTAAACAAGACGTATGGGACTCTTAAACAATGCAGTTATTTCTAAAATCGTTGTTAATTTAGCAAATACACAAAAATCACAATTTATTTTGTTTAGTTAATTAAAACCCCAAAATCTATCTAATATGATAAAGACTCTGTTACCCACGGAAAATGTAGAGGACAATGACAATGCATTGGTATTTATTCAAAATATTCGGTATAAATCAACAGGTACTCGTATCATCGTTGAATGCATACAAATTCTTTTAATTATTCTTATTAAAATTATTTAGGTTCATCACCTTTAATATACCCAAATCATATAGGTAATTACAAATTAATCTTATCTTACCACTGCGGTCACTGGCATCGCATCCTCCGTCGTCGCCATTTTAATTAAAAAAACTTAAAAAACACCAATCACACCACTAAAATCCAGTTCTAATAAATTCAAATTCAGAATTACAATTCGCGAGCTCGCCTCAGCGTACTACGTAACTTCCGCGTAAAAACATTCGATGTTTAAATTACGAAACGGTTCACCACGACAGATTAAACATTCACATAGTTTTTCTTTTAATTTAAATTTCAAACACTTTGCATAAGGCTGGGAGTTTTAAAATGTTAAATAATGGTCTTTTATTTGGTTGTTTTTGTTGTGAATGTGGTAGTCGTCCGGTTATGTTTTGTTAACGGAACAGAGTGACGGCTGTTCGAATGGGCGGCAACGAGCGGCCAGCGGCCAGCGCACCCGTGTGCGTCAGTGTAGCTGGGCCAGGTGCCACCTTAATCGATATACGATCTAGGACACTGAAGTACAGGATTTCTAGCAATTATTTTTTTGTTGTGGCTGGAAGTAAGCACATAATATTATCCCCGTATCAATTACAATAAGCAAATTGCTAGAGATAAGAGACCTAAAAAGGTATGACTGCTGAGGGGCTACTCATTCACTTATCACGGTTTTTCAACAGAAACATGTTCGGCTTCAGTAATTCTATCTAAGTAAATAGATAAATATTCACACACTAATAATTTCCAACAAGTTAATCATAAAACGTTCTGCTTTGCTACGCCGTAGCCGCGCGCTACGCCGTAGCTAGCTTTAAGCCACAACGCATTGAGTCATTCTTTTGTTCGTTTTGATGGCTGTCTTTTGTAACTGACTAGTTTAAAATAATCAATTTATTGTTTTATAAATATGTACTTGCAAACTTAGAATTCATATCCCAGATTTTTGGCCCACAAGGATTCTCTAATACGAAGACGTCATTGATTGGTGCAATCCTTTATCTATAAAAATCAATGCCACTTTTCGTTGTAATTTTATAACTCAAGAACGGATGGACCGATTTTGCTAATTATTTTTTTAGAATATTCCTTGAAGTACGAGGATGGTTCGTACGGAGAGAAAAATTTAAAAAAAATTGTTATGCGGTACGAAGTCAGCGGGGTCAGCTAGTACCGTTATAATTGATGATTAAATAAATAAATAAACTATATAACAATTTTGTGATTGATTTTGTACTTATCGCGAATTTGTATTACTTAAGTCAAATTTTACAAAAAAAAAACAAATCAAATGAAAAAAAAACGCATACAGCAGGTAGTCTTGCTAGCTTGACGCACACGAGTTGCCCGCCGGTCAACGAAGCGTATCGTAGCGGCGTGTTTATGTAGGTTAAGTCTATATTTTTTCACCTCTTACTTTAGGGAATGTTTCGCGTTTTTATGAGAGCCAAATACATTTTCTAATTTATTAGTTATGTTTATACGAACATCATAATGTAATGTAATTCAGAAAATGTGTGCTCTACTTTGATGAAACCTGTTTTTATGCGGAAATTAATGTTCTACTGACTTCATAGTTTTGAAAATTATAATATTATTCGTATTACCTTTCATTGAAATATACATCAAATCATGTAACATATCCTTTGTAGTAAGGTCAGCAAAAAAACTAGACTGTAAGTAATCATTTTAATAACAATGCCATTTTATTTATTTATTTTATTTTACAGAAAGCTTACAGACTAATAACAGGATTAGAAATCGTTCGTAGGTTAAAAAAAAATTGCTAATTACAAGCTTCCACTTATATAAATATATAATAATTATACTTTAATATTAATACTTGCCATTGCTTACAGCAAAACTATTATCCTCAGTGAAAACAGCAACCATCCAAACACGCATACCGTGCCAAAACATGAACACGAGGTACCCGTAGGTACGTAACTCTAATGCAGGCAAGTTTAATTCTTAGAAGGATACAATGCCAGGAGTAACTTGGGTCGCAGCCAAGCCAAGTCACACGTGGACTTCAGGAATATATATAGGTACTCATCTACCTAAACGGAAATAAATGATAAATTTTTAGTGTTATAGTATGTACACTAATTATTGTGTTTGTGTGGTAAGCGAGGGTAAATAAAAGCGATTGTTTTCTACTCACGGTTATAATGCACAAACACAAATCCAATCAATCAGACGTCCACAGAAGAAAGGCACATAGGTTGGCACACACAAGGATAGTCATACACAAAGAAGGAAGTCTATAATTATTATTGTTAACAGTTTTAACAGTTCGTACACTTGATACACTGAGGCACTATGATAATCCTGAAGGGTTACGGTGGTAAACAATACGACCGGGATTAATCAGAGTTGCGTGGGCTTCGCGTCGCGATAGCGAGATCGGACTAAAGGTCAGCCAAGGTGAAGGAACGCGCGCTGCGTGGCGCGGCCCCACTCATGCGCATCGACTACGTCATCGGGTGACGTAGACGTGCGCGTTTCCAGTGTATCGGTACGGTATTGTTGTGTGCGACAGTGAATTAATATAAACAATATTAAATTAATAAAAGTGTATATAATTATGGTCTGTAAATATGTGTATAATGTATATGTATAGAGATAATTGTTTAGTGTAAGATAATGTTAAGGATCGCCACATCACTCCCCTCCAGAGACCGTCCTACGGGCGATAATAATCTGGGAATCGAACCCTTCGACCAGACCTGGTAGTTCTGACGGGAGTGTCCGTGGGGAGTATTTCCTCTTCTTGAACGTCTTGGTCGGTTGGTGGGGTGTCTGCCAATATGTAGGCGGGTTTGAGGCGGTCCACGGAAACTTTTACCTTTTTACCTTTTACTAATATTGTAAAGGTTTTGTCTCCTTTTTGTACAACTTCATAGGGACCGGTGTATGCTGGTTGCAATGAACCTCGAAGTGCATCGTCCCTGAGGAATATGTGACTTGAGGTAGAAAGGTGCCTATGGACAAATATTTTGTCCCTGGAATGGCGTGCGGCTGGAGTGGGCTGCAATTTTGCGGCAAACGAGCGTAAGCGAGTGGTGAACTCCGAGATGTCGGTGGTGCCGCTGTCACCAGGAATGAAAAATTCTCCCGGAAGTCGTAATGGCTCACCGTATAGGAGTTCCGCGGAAGAAGTCTGAAGGTCCTCTTTAAAAGCGCTCCGGACACCCAGTAGGACCAAGGGCAGAGATTCTGTCCAGTTATGGTCAGCGTGGCACATTATCGCCGTTTTGAGTTGCCTGTGGAATCGTTCCACTAGGCCGTTGCACGCTGGGTGGTAGGCTGTGGTCTTCCGGTGTTTGAACCCGACTATTTTGGCTAGATATTGGAACAGTGCGGATTCAAATTGCCGTCCTCTGTCTGTGACAATATCCGTTGGACAACCAAAGCGTGAGATCCAGTTGGTTAGCAATGCTTTACCGACTGTCTCAGCAGTAATGTCTGCAATCGGTACCACTTCTGGCCACCTAGTGAAACGATCCACGGCCGTCAAGCAGTACCGGTACCCCTGTGATGGAGGAAGAGGACCTATTAGGTCGATGTGCACAAAGGCAAATCTTGCACGGGGTAATTCGAATGTGCCCAGTGGTGATGACACATGGCGATTGACCTTTGTGCGTTGACAGCTGAGACACGTTCGTGACCATTGTCGACAGTCCTTGCGGACTCCTGGCCAAACGTATCGCTGTGCAATTAGTTTTGCGGACGTGTTTGCTCCTGGATGGCTGAGGCTATGAAGGCTCTCAAATATTTGTCTTCGTAAAGGTTTGGTCACGAATGGTCTGGGAGTGGCTGTGCTCACATCACAGAGTAACTCGACGGGACTGCCGTCGATTTTAAGCCTCTTTAGTTGAAGAGATGTTTCTGACTGTTGAAGTTGCAACAGTTCCTGGTCTGAAGCTTGGGATTTTGCGAGAACCTCAAAATCGATTGGAGTTTGCAGTTCACTGATACGGGACAATGTATCGGCGACGATATTGTCCTTGCCAGAAATGTGCTGAATGTCCGTTGTGAACTGCGAAATAAAATCAAGGTGTCTATACTGACGCGGAGCACAGTTGTGCTTTCGCTCATGGAAAGCGTATATCAACGGCTTGTGGTCAGTATAGACGGTGAAGTGTCTCGCTTCCAACATATGGCGGAAGTATTTTATGCCTTCATAGATCGCAAGTAGCTCACGATCGTATGGCGAGTACTTCTGCTGAGCGGGGCTCAACTTGTGTGAAAAGAAGGCAAGTGGCTGCCACATCTCGTCCCTGAACTGTTGCAAAACTGCACCCATTGCCAGATCAGATGCATCTGTAACTAGGGCCAGCTTGGCTTGGTAGTCAGGGTGTGCAAGCAATACAGCGTTGCAGAGGCTGTCTTTGCACGTATTAAAGGCGGTGAGCGCCTCGCCCGTTATTTCCACGGGATGTTGACCTTTTACTGAGCCAGTCAGCAGGGCGTTAAGGGGACCTTGAAATTTTGCGGCTTGAGGTATAAACCGCCTGTAAAAGTTCAACATCCCTAAGAAACGCCTGAGTTCCCTGACCGTTTTAGGCGTAGGGAAGTCCTTGATGGCTTCCACCTTGGACTCTAAAGGTCTGGTTCCAGCTGCTGAGATGCGGTAACCTAAAAACGTGACTTCATCTGCTCCGAACACACACTTCGAAGTGTTAATGACGATGCCATATTTCTGCATCCTGGTGAAGAGTTGATGCAGGTGATCCTCGTGCTGCTCCTGGTCTTTCGAGAAGATAAGAAAGTCATCAAGATAGCTATAGCAGAAGTCAAGGCTGCGCGTCATTTCATCGACAAATCTCTGAAATGTTTGACCTGCGTTCCTCAGACCAAAGGTCATATAAGGAAATTCGTACAGGCCAAACGGGGTTGTTATCGCCGTCTTCTGGATGTCGTCCTCACTGACTGGTATCTGATTATATGCCTTAACCAGGTCGATAGTTGAGAAGACTTTGCAACCAGCTATGCTGTGGGTAAGGTCGTGGACATGTTTAATGGGATACCTGTCGGGTATGGTCCTGGCGTTGAGCAGCCTGTAGTCACCGCAGGGTCGCCAGCTGTTGTCCTTCTTTGGCGCTAAATGAAGGGGTGAAGACCAAGGGCTTTCAGATGGTCGAGCAGTGCCGTTGCTAAGCATGATCTCAAATTCCTGCTTAGCGATCTGCAGTTTGTCTGGAGCTAGCCTGCGAGGGGAACAAGAGATGGGCGGGCCGGGTGTGGTACGTATGTGGTGTACTGTGTGGTGTGTGGTTTTTCGGTGTGTGCCAGCAGGTCGCGTGATCTCGGGGTACTTATTAAGTATTAAGTGATACCTGGAATCACCAATTGAGACCTTCACTGAACACGTCGCTGAGGCCTTTGCAACGGAAGCTGTGACAAACATTGAGGTGGTTTTGTCCACCAAACGTTGATTTCTGACGTCAACAAGCAAATCATAAAAGCTTAAAAAATCTACACCAATGATTGGCTTGGTGACATCAGCTACAATAAAACGCCATGGGAAGTTACGGCGCAAACTTAAGTCTAAGTTTAGCTGTAGATAGCCGTAAGTATCAATTATAGACCCGTTAGCGGCCGATAATTGATAGTTCGACTTGACACGCTGTTCACGTAGAACACGCCGCGGAAACACACACAAATCACTACCAGTATCCACTAAAAACTGTGTCTTCGATGTCCGGTCCGTGACGAAGAGGCGACCTGTGGTCGTCGGACAGTCGTCAGCCGCCATTACCGACTGCCTTTGGAGTTTCCCGACTTCTCGTAATTACATGGCTTAACGCATTTGTGAGCGTTGGCCCCAAACTTGGCATGGTAAAAGCAGAACGGTTGCTTCTGGTGGCTGGACTCGGACCGCTGTCTGGATCGATGACGCTGTTGATTTTCCGAACGCGATTGCGAACGAGGTCTCCTACACAGCTGCGTTGTCAGGTTCTTCACGGCCTTCTTTAGTTCGGCGATCTCATTAGCCATCTCGTGCATGCTAGGACCCGTAGTCGATGCTGTTGCGACTTGACATGGGGTCACGATGTCCTGAACCCTGTCCGCCAGGTCTGCTAGTCCCTCTAGGGAAGTATGTGGCTGTGAAGCCAGAAGGGTCTGGACGTTGCTTGGCAGACGACTGCACCATATTGTCCGGAGAAAGTCCTCTGGGACGCTCGGTCCGGCCAAACTTTGGAGATGTCGCAGGAACTGTGAAGGCTTGCGATCTCCGAGCTCTTCATGTAAGAGAAGCTGCTTCACTCGCTTCTCATGTGACGCAGTAAGCCTCTTAATGAGCTCGTGTTTAAGCTTCTCATATTTGTTGTGCTCTGGCGGGTTGAGGAAAATATCCCGAACTTGTTTGGAGTACTGGTGTTCCAAGTTGCCGATGACGTGGTTAAACTTCGTCGCGTCGCTGGTGATGTTCGCGTTCGCGAACTGAGCCTCCACTTGTGCGAACCAAACCTCTGGGTCATCCGGCCAAAATGGTGGTATACGTACCGCAATACGGCAGATGCCGGATGGCTCGTCAATGGACACGCACTTTGCGCGACGAGGTTGTTGACGTGAACGGATAGATCCGAACGATTTTGCCGAGTCACTGCTATCACTCATAGTGCCACTGTGGTTTTCCTTCGCTATTCTATGGTTATCGAGCCTTTCTGGCGTATTCTAGACGGGGTCACCAATTTAGTGTTATAGTATGTACACTAATTATTGTGTTTGTGTGGTAAGCGAGGGTAAATAAAAGCGATTGTTTTCTACTCACGGTTATAATGCACAAACACAAATCCAATCAATCAGACGTCCACAGAAGAAAGGCACATAGGTTGGCACACACAAGGATAGTCATACACAAAGAAGGAAGTCTATAATTATTATTGTTAACAGTTTTAACAGTTCGTACACTTGATACACTGAGGCACTATGATAATCCTGAAGGGTTACGGTGGTAAACAATACGACCGGGATTAATCAGAGTTGCGTGGGCTTCGCGTCGCGATAGCGAGATCGGACTAAAGGTCAGCCAAGGTGAAGGAACGCGCGCTGCGTGGCGCGGCCCCACTCATGCGCATCGACTACGTCATCGGGTGACGTAGACGTGCGCGTTTCCAGTGTATCGGTACGGTATTGTTGTGTGCGACAGTGAATTAATATAAACAATATTAAATTAATAAAAGTGTATATAATTATGGTCTGTAAATATGTGTATAATGTATATGTATAGAGATAATTGTTTAGTGTAAGATAATGTTAAGGATCGCCACAAATTATTTTATTTCTGTAAGTAGGTTTGTACAAACACTTTTACACGTCAATCATATTTCAAAAACTAGATGAGGTCGGCGTTTCCTATCTGACTACTCTGAGAAGAAAGGCCGAAACAAACTCAGAGGTCACAGTCTCTTTTAAAGTCCAGACATAATCTTGGTCAGATCATGTGAAGACCATGTAGATTGGTGTCTGAAACGGTCTTTTGAGGAAAAACCATACAGATTGAGCGGACCTGTCCAGTCAGTGCACGCATTAGTCAGTAATCTTGCCGCTCAACTGAGAACTTAAGGAGCACAACGATTCGACGAACAATGTAAAATAGTAAAATGTGATTAACAAATATAGGGAATTATACCATAATTACCACGCTTAGTTAACGCTTTGGTAAGAATTATGACAGGTGACAGCTAAAAGGCAATCCTTTGAAAAATTATGTAGGTACTTTCATATGCGATCCAGGATGAAAAGTAGCCTATGTTCTTCTCCAGGTCTCAGCCTAGGGTAAGTACCTACTTATCAAATTTCGTAGCGGTCAGTTCAGTGTTTATTGCGTGAAAAGGACACAGACAGATAAAGATACTTTCGAATTTGCAATATTCGTGTGGCTGACGTCTTAAGTATGGTCTTGACAAAATTTTATTTACTGGAAATTACTTTAAATATACAATATAGCATAGTCATTTTTACCATTTTTATTTTTTTTTAGGGTGGGAAATCATCAAATAACTTCTCCCGCTCTGGGCGGAGCGGGAGGGCGTGTCAGACTCTTACTGACTAAAACCCACCCATGTTCCTTCAGTTGCCTGTGCCAGGGGCCACGGTAACCCTTTCGGACTTTCCCGCAAGTCATTTTCACCTGACAAATCCTTCAGAATTTTGGGGGTTCGATAAAAAATTGAACCGTTATCACAAGCGGAGCCCCGGGCACAGCTTGTATTTTATAAAGAAAGTAATTAGGTTATTCTTCTAGTTAGTTTTATTAGCCTAGAACGGTAATTACTGCCTTACGTTTCATACTAGTGTGAATAATAAGTGGTGACGAATTCCTAGGAGTTTCTTGAACACGTAAATATGCAAGTGATTCGGTACATTGTGTTACACTGGCCCCGATTCTGTAGGGAACCAACAATAGTAATTAACAAATTTTATATTCTTTACTTGCTAAAATCATAAAAGAGAGGTGAATATAAAAACTGTCAAGCTAACCACACCTCAGAACCATTCTATTCAGTATAAATAGTAGTAGTTAGTTAGGTGTAGTAGTAGTAGGTAGTAGTAGTAGTAGTTGTCGATTCTGTAAAAATCTCACCGTCATAACTTAGGTGAAGTGAGCTTGGAGTGAGCTGACAGTGTCATCCCACTGATGCTAGGTATTGACAAAGAATTACATTTACAATCATAATCGAGATTTTGACCTCACTATCGGCTTTAGCACCCTCGTAAACACCCATGAAAACGACACCCATCACGAATAATATGAAAATTTCCGCAGCCGCCATCTTGGATTTTAACTTAAAGGTGGTAAAACAAGATATTGTAAAATACCAATTATATAAAACCGCAATAATTCAAAAAGGTCCTAATCGTTTGAAGTTCTAAAATTTGTTTGGTGCGTATTTAAATAGTTTCTGACTGATTTTCTGTTTTGATATTTTATTTAAAAAAAACCCTAAATAGTAATGTTAAGACGCTTAAATACTAGCTTGGAAATAATATAAAATAAAAATAGAATTCGCATAAAAAATATTATTAAAATCTCGATTATGATTGTAAGTGTAATGCTTGGTCAATCCCTAGCATCAGTGGGACGACACTAACAGCTCACTCCACGCTCACTTCACGTAAGTTTTCACGGTGAGTATTTACAGAATAGCAATGCTGGTCGTGAAGTGAATTGTCATCCCATCAACGATGCTAGGGATTGACAGTTCACTGCAACCTCACTTCACCTAAGTTTTCACCCTGAAATTTTTACAGAATAGTACCTACTACTGCTCTTATTTAGTTTTTAAGTCTCAAACGAGAGGTTTGAGACTACTATCAATATATATATAACGTGTAACATAATTAACGCAAGACCTCATATACCCCAATTAAAGTATCGAGTTAAAAGCATTAAACAATGACCAAAACAATTTTTTTTAAAGCTTACTATTTTTATGAAGAAAATCATGTTGCTACTTTATGCATTTAAAATTGAGTCTTATTGCCTTGCAATAAGATTTAATTTTCTTTGGCTCAATCGGCAGTCAGTATTGCAAAATACATAATTTTTGAAAAAAAATACCTAGGTATATTGATAGCTACTGAAATCGATTCAGTAGTCAATTATGAGCAAACAACTTTCAGGACTTGCGTTTATTCTGTTACCACTGTCTCATTCTGTCACCTTGTATATGTACCTACATATGTACTTTTCTTGCTCAACTTTTGACCTGTACCTGACCTGACCTTTTTGACTTTGTCACCTGCCCTATCGGTCACGTGTCCTCAAGCGTCACTACTGATCGTGGGGCCTTCGTTTCGATTCCCAGGCCGGGAATAGTGTTATTGGGTTTTAAATTAGGAATTTCTCAATAACAGCCCGAAGTTTGGAAGTTGGCAGTGTGATGCCCTCGTGCCTCGGAAAGCATGTTTAGCTGTTGCTCCTGCGCCTGATCTCTCTCTCTGGTCTCTCGGTCCGGTCCGGCACCTGTGTCTGCGCACACACTTGTACACTATAATATGTTCCGCATCAATGGCTAGTCATTGCTGAGATTCGCTGTATGTTGGGTGTACGTCAAATAAGACGCTTTGAAATGTTGCCATAAAGCGTAAAACGTTTATAGAGGATGATTTTCTCGTAGCATGTATGTCTATATCCTTTTACATTTCTGTTTAATATTTAAATTTAGTTATATTATTTTTATTTAAGTGCAACACAGTACGCTGTACTGGTACAGCGTCCAAACTATTGTTTGCCTCACCGGACGACGTCACTACGTCAGCGCCGGCTGTCGCTGAAAACCAGCGCTGGGGCTCTGTCTTGCATAGGGTCGCGGCATAATGCTGAGCGATAGCCGTTTTGCATGGATGTGACGCATGTTTCCCCCAACCTTTTCATTTTTTTTGTGTTTGTGTTATTTTTTGCGTCATGTTTACCGCAAATAAACGCATTTTCTTTCTTTCTTTCTAGATTGGCTGCAACGGCCAAAATTTGCTCTGGAGAATATTATCATGTCTCTCAAATCTAAATAAAATACTTAGGGATATCGAGTCAAGCTCTCATTAACCATACCAATTTTGTAATAAAATATAGTAATTTTAGTAAATACTACTTAATATGCTCTGTGACATTTGCAAGCTCAGTAGTTCAGTGGATTTGCATAAACTTTAGGACGTTAAATATTGTGTTCTCGCGTGATTCGGCGCTTTTGTATGTTTTGCAAACAAAGCTACTTTAAAATTTATTATATGCATGAGCTTATATGATTAATCAATGCCATTAAAAGGTTATAAATATATCAATATTACAACCTGTATCGGAAAAGTGCTAAACCAGCATCGGAAAAATGATTATATGTTGTTTTACAGAAAAAATCCAAAGTAGTATACAAACAAATTTAAACACATTGAAGAGACTCAAAAGTACTTCACTTGTCTGAAACTGAAATCACCTGAAAGTGGAGAGTGCAGTACTTTTTGGAGGGGTGGATGGATTAGCATAAACAAATTACAAATCGATTTGTTTATAGTAAACTAGATTTGAAGAAGACGAACCTCACCAATGCATGAGTCGTACGTAACACTCGACACCTGGATGCCATAGACAAGTAAAAAGGAAAAAAAATCCTTTCGATTGTCACTTACAACACGCTACGAATCGTAGACAGAGAATGCTACGAATATTCCGTAGCAATCTCGTAGCGCTACACGTTACTTGTAGCTTACAAAATGAACAAAACTTTTTATCTTCGTAACATAGCCATCATGACAATATATCTTAATATTTGTCTGCAGTTAGTACTAAAGCTTCATAATATATGGTAAGTAGTGTCGTGTCCGGCACCCCAGAAATGCTTATTTTTCCTCAACGCTCAGCCGTTTGAGGAACAAACAAGCGCTTGTTACCTCCAATTATGATTAAAATGCCCGTTTCGTACTTGACCCGATTCTTTCTGTGTGGTGGTTTGTCACAAAAAACTCAAATCTTCGGCATTTCCTTTGGTTTATTGTAGCTGTTGCTACGACTCGTAGCCGCACTACGGCACGCGGCATAGCGATGCGGTGTGACCACGGATTGCTCCGTGGGTGTGACTGTAGATAGTTGATGTCGTAAAATTATCTGCTTAATAATAGAATAGAATACTCTTTATTATGTACACCATAAAAATTACAGATATAAATGTAGAAATTACATATGGTGACACAATTGGCGGTCTTATCGCTAAAAGCGATCTTTTACGGACAATCTTTGGATAGATTAAATGGAGAAGGAGAGACAATACTGCAGGTAGTCAGTGGTGTACGATTTACGTATACAATAAATACATACATACATAGCATATATACTTATCTACTTATCAATAATAAACATGAAACAAGGACAAGGAAACTATACGTAATGATGATGTTTAAGGAGAGAGGAAGTGTTTTTTTAATCATTAATATTTATAATACAATAGAGTTACTAAACTAACACATGATGCGAAACTATTACAATATGATGGTTACTGATTTAATTTATTGTAAAAATATCTTCTGAGTGATATGAAACAGATGTAAAATGTTTCCTTTGGAGTTACACGTTAGCTACTGTTATGGATGTTGTATTGTCCATCAGGAATTACTCAGCAACAGGTCGAAGTCTGGATTTGTGTCCGGTTCATGGCTATAGGCTCACCCCCTACTACATAGGTTTGACGAAATGTGGGCTCTGCTTGTGATGTTACGATGTTAATATGTATTATTAAATAATAATATACATTAGTAATATACATAATTATGAAAGTATCGCAATTTCTTTTAGTTCTATAGCTTATATAATCGACTTCACAAAGAGCTAGGTACTTACTCGTCACATCGGTACACATCGCGACTGCAAAGGTGTTATGACGAAATGGCTAAAATCGAAAACGTACGAAGAAGTTGAACGTTTAATACAAACATTAAATAGCGGTTAGTGGAAGATGTTGATCTACAACATCTTCCGATCCCAAGACATGTCGTAGGGCTAACTCCAAACTCCAAACTAATACTTCAATCTCTTATCTCACTCACACCCAAAGTACAAACACACTGAAGTCCCTCAACACCTCACCCCCCACTTGTCTCACCAACAACCCTCTCCCCCACTCACATCATAGCCTTTACGCACACACACGCATACACTCTCTCACACACACACACACACACACTGAGAGAGAGAAACGCTCACACACACACACGCACACAGACACGCTCACACACACGCGCACACACCAGCGAGTGCGCGCGCACATTTAAATCGTTCTCTTTTCATTTTGTTTTTTATTTTGTTTAGTTTAGACTCCTTCTCTGAAATTTAGGACTTTTATTCTTCTTCTTTTAATTAAGTTCTATCATTCAATAACCTTAATACAATGAATACTGTAACCACCGGAAGGGCGGAATGTTCTAATACAAGCATTTATTTTGCTTAAAAGGACATTCTTATAAGATAAAATGTAACAAATTGTAAGTTATTGAAATAAACATTCATTTATTTATTCTATCACAAAAGCCCCTGTAACTTTTGTTATAATAAGTTACTTTTGTACCTAATAATACAGTACGACATATTTATTATAATAATAATGTACAATAATAAATAACATATCGCGGCAGATTGTTTGGCGATAACTTATTTATTGAGGCTAACACGCACTGACACTCGGCCATTTTTCAGTTCCTTGTTACCGAAAAGAAAATTATTTATTTTAATGAAACTTCCGTAATTTTCCTTTGACGAAGAAAGTACAGTTTATATTACTAACATTACCGTTTATTGCCTGTTATAGTGGGGGTACTATATAGGTATGTTTTTATTATAAATTGTGATTATTTTTGGCAGAAACGTTAACTAGATTTGAATCATGCTTTTCTGGTCTCGCAAGTTTGTATTACTAGTCGAAACACAAACGTATCGATACATACTTCACTTTATATACGTATGCTCTACTCAATAAATAAAGCGTTAATATAAATCAATTACGCCTTTTCATAAACAATATGAACAGCCTATAATGCCTTAATGAGGTACGGGTGGTAACATCAATAGCTACGGCCAATAACGGAAGCTCATTTTCCTTTCTCCGTCCAAGCTAATTTCAACTTCATTTCCTTTCATTAAAGTTGGTTTTAGTTTAAAGGCTATTTGAGTGACAGGCACTGAGTGACACCACTGTCATAATATCGGGCATCCGGCCTCTGATTGGTTGAATATCGGGCAGATGTTGACCCGCCCGCCTACGTAGATCGCCGCCCAGTTGGAGTATAAAACTTGGGTTGCTTAGCAACGAAAGTTGTTATTAGGTAAGAACCATAGTGTTATAACATAACAGTAAGCCAATTCTCGTACTTAGAAAACGTTCAAATTCAAGTCGCAATCTCATCTCAGCGACAATCAATGTCAAAAACCTGTCAAAAATGTATGTAAATTGATTGTAATTTTGACAGATTGAGACTGAGATTAGAATGCGAACGGTCTTAAAAATACGGGAATTGCCCCTCTGGTTGGTAAAGAGAAGAGAGAATTTTGTAATTGAGTTTATTTTAATGTCCTAATCATAGATTTAGTATACAGGGTGGCAGTGACGTCGACTGATCCGGCACAATTTTAAACCATTTTTTACGTTTTCTGGGGTAAGCCAAAACAGTCATTTGGGTCCACTGGAATTCATTATTATGGTAAATGATCTCTCTGACAGTTGTGAGCAGCGCGAAGTGTTTGCTATTTGCAGATGATCATAAAGTATTTATCTCCGTAGCGAGCGCCTCGCACTGTGAGCGAGCGGGATCTCGATAAGGTGGTACAGTGGAGAAGGAAAACAAACTGGTCTTCAATGTGACCAAATGTCGCGTGATGGCGTAGGTACAGTCGTGCGCGCGTCTCGTTACAAAATCAGTATGAGATGGACGGCACAGTGATACCTATGGTAGCCGAGTTGACGTTTCGCAACCACATTATAGATTTGTGTAGCAAATCCTTTAGAAATTTGGGTTTTATATTAAGACAATGTAGGTACGGATTATAAAAGTTTAACAGTGGTAAAAATACTTTATAATGCTTTAATATGTAGTTATCTCGAGACAAGTGCCATTATATGTAATCCACATTAAGACAATATAGTCTCATGGTTGAAAAAATACAAAATTAATTCACGAGGTATTTATATTTAAAGCAATAGCTATGGGGTTTACCCATTCTACCCGTTGTTGTATCCGAGTCTGTTTGTGTTGGGCATGGTCGGGTACACTAGGCTGGTGGTTAGGAGGGACGTCGCGTTAGTAAAGTACGTGGCGAAGGTGCTGCGCGGGCTGGTGTACTGGAGGCGCTGCGGCTGCGTGTCCCGGACGGGAATGTGGGGGCGCGCCGCCGCTTCGCTTTGTTAGATGTGCCGTGGGTTAGGACAAATTTACTAAAGTTTGCCCCTTTGTCAAGGGCCCGCACGTATACATAATAATATGCCGTCGGAAGATGTGTTCTATATATAGCCTGTAGCCTGTGTATCAGGAGCACAAAGGTGCATTGAAGGATGCATACAAATTTGAAAGAAATGTTGTCATTTTAGTTTATTTTTATTGTAGAATTTTATGTTTAAGTATATTTTATAAGTTATAGATAGTTTAATAGGTGTGTATACCATCGTCTTGGAATACTGTAAGATGTTGTACTTATTGGTGTTAATAAATAAAAATCATTCTAGACCTTAGCGTAGAAAACATCGTCAATTATCATTTTTTTTAACCGCTGTTTCATAGAAAAGTGCAATACTTATGCGGTCAAAATGTAAGACAGAGCAATAAAAACAAATGACACATTTCAATGCAGGTGTGTTCACAATCGTGTACTGAATCCATGGTAACAGTCGATGTCGCCGCTACCCTGTATAGTCCTAGCATTATACCTAAATCTATGATGCTATTGGATAACATATGACATAGTATCACACCTATTTTATTTTCCCGAAATGGTTAGGCAGGAGTGTATCACGGTGTGGTGTGTTCCACGCGCGCCTCAAAGATATGTCAGCATCAATGACGGGGTCCGCTAGGGCCGATGCCTGCCAGGGATGCGAGAAAGTCCGAAAGGGTTACCGTGGCCCCTGGCACAGGCAACTGAAGGAACACGGGTGGGTTTTAGTCAGTAAGAGTCTGACACGCCCTCCCGCTCCACCCAGAGCGGGAGAAGTTATTTGATGATTTGTAACCATCTAAAAAAAAAAGGGGGTGTATTACCTACATGTTAGGTAAATTTAGTAGACCCACGTTTACCTTATTATGTCTCGTATAAGGGGCCACGTTTACCAGACTCCGTGCTTATAACCCGACCCTACCGAACTACCTATTCAGCTAAATTTTTTATATTTAATTACTCTTACATATTACAATAATAATAATAATATGAGACAACATCCACACAAGGTCTTCAGGTCCCGAACTAGGCAGAGCCTGTACTACGGTAACCAGATGACTGATATACATATGTACTTATATACATATCCTACATACCCAGACACAGTTCAATCAAACAGACATGTTCATGCACACAAATGTTTGACTTGTCCGGGGATGGAACCCGGGACCAGCGGCTCAGATGGCAGGGTCGCTACCAACTGCGCCAACCGGTCAGTCAAATCAATCTAATACCTAATCGTATTTCGAAGTTACCCAAAAACATTATAAAAAAAAAACAAAAAAATTGCACCATCATGGTTATTCATTACGTAAGGTTTTAGGGCATAACGTAAGTAGGTAGGTACCATATAGGCAGTAACCTTTAACCTAAATCTATTTACCTAATTTTAAGAAAACACTTAAATCATTATGTTTAATCAATTCATCTAAACACGCCTGGGTGTTCAAAAGTATTACTTCGTTGTTTTACGTATTAGCTCAAGGATAAGCAAGGCGATAAGGGAACTTACCTACTTACCTGCCTACCTTATAACACATTATAAATATATTTATACTGTGCTTATAATGACCTAAGGAGCTTGACCCACTTAACATTTTGAAACTTTTATTGCCCAAAGATTATGTAATTCCAGGGGACTTATTGGTCATTATAACCCGGTATTCATTGGAAACAAGTGTTACGCAACATTTATCAGCCACACTTTTGTGTTTCACACGTTAATGAACAGTTTGAAAGTGAACCGTGTTGCTGCAAAAATATTACGCAACTTTCGGTTACCATGAATATGGGGCATGCATTTATTTCTATCTCAAATCCACTCTATTTCTGCGAGAATATCAGACATAGAAACCCAGTATTCTTTGGAAACAAATGTTGCGCAACATTTTAGGACACATTTTTGTGATGCACAAGTTAATAAACAGTTTGAAAGTGAACCGTGTTGCTGCAAAAATATATACGCAACTTTCGGTTACCACGAATATGGGGCATGCATTTACTTATTTGTTCATCTACTAAGGTAAAGGACACCCGCGGCTGGTCGTATTCGACGATCATTCCGAAACAACATTGTGAGTGTTTTATGGGAGGGCATTTGAACTGGCCTTTCCAAATAGGCACATCAGAAATCCATCATGGTGGTTCAACGAATTGATGACGCATGGCTTTACCGATCAGTATCATCAGATCAGATCAATATTTTACAGACTAGGAGAGTAGTTAAGAAGTGTGTGTTTTCTTGGCTAGAGTGTGCGCAAGTTAAGTCTGCGCGCGTGTTTGCCCTGCTAGCACTTTCGTCATAATGATGGCGATTATTTACTTTGGAAAACACGAAACACAGTACACTCTCTTGACACCTGATATAACCGTCGAGATAGCGGCAAACGATTATTTCCGATTTCGGCCGCGCCCAGAATTATTTTGCGCGCACTGTCCGCCTACCACGGTCAAACGTACTTCTTTGGCTAATAAAACGGGACTTCTAACTACATATTCTCGTTTATTTTTATACATACCTAGGTTGTTACCCTATAGGGCTTTGTTAAGCCTACGTAGTTACCTACTCATGAATCATTAGTAGGTATGTAATTAGTTATCAGGTCCTAAAGCCTTCAATCCTGTCAATCACTATTATTGTATGATATGCACTAGGTACCTATAAGGTACCTACTACTTAATTTTGATCGGTCGCGTGTCGCGCCGAGAGAATACCTACCTAAAGCGGTTACGTGGATGTGGTTGGGTATAGCTATGTAACTAATCGAACATTAGATTTACGCGTAGATTAAAACTACTTAATAGGAGTTAAGTACTCATAAGAATTAGGTAGTTTTATAAGGTTATTTTTGATCCAATTTTTGGATTTTTTGCTCAACAGAAAAAGTTATAACAAATAACGCCAGGGGCAATAAAATTTTGTATCCACGCTTGACTTGACTATTTAGCGATCAATCGTTTAAAAAAAAAATGTCTGACAGCCAAGTAAGCAATGATTAAAACTGGCTAAGTGCGTGTTGGACCACGCACAATGAAGAATTCCGTAGTTGGGATACATTTATTCCAAGAAAAAAAAATAACATTGTCGTTGAAAAATATGTTCTCCGCTACATTCCAACTGCAAATTTAAGGTAAGTTGGTCGACTATTACTCGTTACCATAAAAAGCCTACTTAGCTGTGAATATTTTCGTTTTAAATTCGTTACAGATGTTACCGGCCAAACCCGATTTCAGGCCAAACTAGTTTGTCCTAGGCCAAACCGGTTTATCCTACGCGTGTACTACTACTACGCACTGACCTCTATTAAAATAGAGGTCAGTGCTACTACGCGTGTATACTAGTTTAGCCCAGGACAATCTAGTTTGACCTAAATAAGTACTGTACTAAATAAGCTTAACTAGTTTTGGCCTAAGCTAAACTGATTGAATCGTTGCAAGTGACATAATAAACAGACTAAACTAGGAAAATTAGGATAAAATTAAAATGCAATTAATTAACATACTTCTAAAGATACAAGTCATAATTAAGGCGACATTAACTGCCCGCGCCCTTGAGCGAGTGGGAGGTGTGTGCGTCGCGCCCCGCGACAAAAGTCAGACAAAGTCAGCGATACACTGCCACCCGTCGCCCGCCAGAGCCCCGCTTCAACGCGCACCAAGATTATTCGAAAAAACATCCCACCTTGATTTATCAAACACAATACAAATAAAAGCCGTATACTAAAATATGGGTCATTAAATTGTCTTTTATTAAATATTATTAAAGTTTCATGTAAATACGCCCCATAGTTTTTGCGTGATTATCGTTTTTTTGTCCACGTTAGACAATACTTTACAAATTAATTACACTATGTTATTAAAATATAATTTCACATTTTCACATATCAAATTATGAATAAAATTGTCTAGTATAACATATTTTTTTTTCAAATAAATAAGACTAGAAGTTTAGACGTGATGTTCAATAAAAAATCATTAAAAGTCGTTTATCTGCGCCTTAATTATAAAAAAAACAGTATTGATTAGAAGTAACAACACCTTGAAATCTGGTTTGGCCGGTAACTTAATTATATGTTAAAGAAGAGGAGCCCAAGGGAAGTAGTCTCCGACCAGTCTCCGGTGTTATTCTTCGTTAATGGTAGATAGGTTACCTATCCACCATTAGCGATTGAAAACCTACCTATCATAGGCAGGTTTTCAATCACACACAACACATAACTCAAACCATTTATTTCAATTGAAACATTTACAGGCACTTTTGAATTATCGTGTAACAAGGAGACGTTCAGTTTGAGTTTGAGATTCGAACGGGCAGGAAACTCCTTGGACACTCTTTTAAACAGTAGGTTACAGAGGTTTCTTGTTTGACAATAACAATTTCGCGATACCATCCGCCATTGTAAACGTGAACAACGTGACTCTCCCTCAAATTGGGCGGACGTACTTGCTACCCAAGAACTAAACCTTATTACTTAGTTAGTTTAATGAAATCTACTAATTAACTAATCATCAGTTAATTCTTTCTAATATTCACAAATGCCAAGGCGTTTTAAGATGAAAGTTTAATTAGTAACGTCATTACTTTTTACAACTCAAATAATATTACTTAACAACATTTCCGGTAGTTCAAGGAATATATTAACCAAACAACAGGTTTTCATAAATAAATGTGTGTAAAATAATCTTGTTCGTTTATAGTTTGTAAATTATTATTAAACTGATTTAGTTCTGGTATTCAATTATAAAATTGAGGTACCTCCGACATTTTTATTTTTTTTGAGGGTGGGAAATCATCAAATAACTTCTTCCGCTCTGGGCAGAGCAGGAGGGCGTGTCAGACTCTTACTTACTAAAACCAACCCGTGTTCCTTCAGTTACCTGTGCCAGGGTCCACGGTATCCCTCTCGCACTTTTCCGCAACCCTAGCAGGCATCGGTCCTAGCAAACCCCGTCATTGGTGCTGACATCTCTTTGAGGCACGCGTGGAACACAACGCGCCGTCGACCCGGGCCTGGTCCTTATCGATCGGCGAGCTGCCCATTGCTCGCCGTTCGCAAGCCCACGCTTACGGTGGCCGGGAACCGGCCTGCGATTCCCGACGCCCAGGGCGTCTCCTGCGGCGGCTAGGGGCGTGAGGGCGCAAATTTTGCCTCTCCCTCACGCGTTCCGCCTCCTCCTTCGCGAACATTACTGCTTCGCAGACGGAGGTGACGGCTTCCCAAGCCCTCTCGCTCCGTGGCATGGCATGGACCATGGCATGGACCAAGGCCGGACGCGAGAGATCGCCACCGCCAATCGCCTCCACGAGGACACGGCGGTGCTCCGCCCAAGCCGGGCAGACCTTCACCGTATGCTCCACCGTGTCCTCCGGGTGATCCACACAATGGTGACACCCGGGCGTTTCCTCCCGCCTTATCCGGAACAGGAACCTCCCGAAACAACCGTGTCCGGTGAGGACCTGCGTCAGTCGGAAGGTGAGGTCTCTAGCCACTCCTCAAAGAGGGGACTTATCGCCGCAATTGTGGCGTGCCCAGAGCTGGGTTGCGACAATCGCACTCTCCATGCCGCCCTGAGATCCCGCCGGAGCTCTGTCCGCTGTACCGTGATTTCTCGCGGCAGCGAAGCTACGCCCCGGCGTTTTGCCTCCGCGCGCCACTCCCAAATGTGCGCGAGGACTTTTGCCTCCAGATCCCACGGCGGTAATCCGGCAAGGAGGCTCGCCGCCTCACCGGAGACCGTACGGTATCCCCGGACCAGCCGGGTGGCCATGACCCTTTGGGGTGCCGGTGCCCCTTAAAGGGCCATGGACCGCACGACCCCCGCGTAGAGCCTCCGGCAGGAGGCGTTTGGCCCCCCTAGATTGGGCAGGAGCCGCTTTAAGGCAGCCCCGGCCCTTTCCAGTCTAGGAGCCAAACGTCGGAAATGCTCCACGAAGTTCCACCGGCTGTCGAAGACGAGTCCCAGGTGCTTCATCGTCGACTCGACGCCGATGTGAACCCCTCCTACCGTTATTTGGGAACCCGACGGTGGCGTGTTCCGAGGACCATGAAAACACATGGCCTCGGACTTGTGCAGGGCCACCTCGAGTCCTAATTGCCGGATCCTCTCAACGATTGTCGCAACCCCGCGTGTCGCTAGTTCGGCCGCCGCCTGGTGCGACCTCCCCTGCGCCAGGACCAGCGTGTCGTCAGCGTAACAAACCACGCTGACGCCGCTAGGGAGGTTGGCGCGCAGCACCCAGTCGTATCCGATGTCCCACAGATGCGGCCCCAGGACCGATCCCTGTGGGACACCGCACGACATCTCTTGCCGGTTCCATACTCCCTGGTGACCGGGGTAGATGACGGCCCTGTCCGTCAAATAGGCCTCGACCACACGACAGAGGTAGGTCGGCATCCGGTGATACCGGAGTGCCTCCCTGATGCAACTCCAGGGCAGGGTATTGAAGGAAGACGACCTCACCCCGGGCCACAGCATCCTCCGTCGTGAGGGCCCGCACGCGCATGATGGCGTCCACCGTAGAGCGCCTCTTGCGGAAGCCAAACTGGCTCTCCGCCAAATCCGGCCCCACCCGCACCAGCCGCCCGACGAGGCGGTCTGCAATAACTCTCTCAAAGAGCTTGCCCACCTCGTCGAGCAGCACGATGGGCCGGTAAGCGGACGGAGAGTCCGCTGGGCGCCCCGGCTTCTTGATGAGGACCAGTTTCCCCGTCTTCCAACGAAGTGGGAACTGGCCCGTCTCCATGCATGCGGTTAGGAGTCCCCTTAGTCGAGGCCCGAGAGCCTCCGAGGCCAGTACCCTACCCAGGCTATCCCAGGTAAGCCATCGGGTCCTGGGGCGGTATTTTTGGCACTCAGCCTACGTACCGCCACTCGCAGCTCTACCTCGGTCACCTCCGGAGCATCGTCGTCGTCGTCGGCGGTGTGGTCCGCATTCAGCACCGCAGTAGGCGGAGCCATGGGCGGGGAGATATGGTCCCCTCTAGAAGGGAACAGAGTGCTCACCACGTCCTCCACGAGCTGGGGCCGGAGACTGCGTCATCGGGGGAGCCCATGGGCGGAGCTTCTCACGCACCGATTTGTAGGGGCGTCCCCACGGGTCCATGTTCAGAGTCTCCAGTACTCCTCGCGGGCCAGTCCCCTGGCCCGCAGGATCTCCGCTTGGAGGGAGGTCTTTGCCGCTCTGTACCCCTCGTACAGCTCCGCCTGAATGGCTTCCGTATCCGGAGGGCGAATACGGAGCCTGCGGTGCCTGGTGTACCGGCGTCGCGCAGTGACGCACGCACTGCGCAAAGTCGTCAACTCCAGCGACCACCAGCACACCTGGCGCTGAGCACGTCCGGGCTGGGCCCGGGGCATTGCCACGTCACATATTTCGGACATGGCCTCCCGGAACCACTCCGCCTCGACGTTGATGTCAGCAGGCCTGTCCGGTGATGACACCCAGGCCTGCACGATCGAGGGTTCCAGGAGGAGCTCCCGGTCCAGCTGCTTCAGCGCCCACCGCGGACCACTCGGGGCCTGTCGGACCAGCGCGCTCGAGGTCTGGGCGGAGACGTCAAACCGGATGTACCGGTGGTCGGAATAGGTCTCCACCCCCTCTATGAGACGCGCCAGTCAAGGACACGCGGTGACAGAGCGGGGCTGGCGAACGAGATGTCCACCACCGATTCACCCCGCATCCGCACACACGTGGGGACAGAACCCCGATTTAGGACTACCAGGCCTGTCTCCAGAGCCCAGTCCTCCACCATCCTGCCCCGTGTGTCCGTATACCGGTATATCTACTGTGTCAAATGTAGAATTGTTAATATTACAAAAAACCAAGTCATTAACATCAGCAATGTTTGCTGATGCACACACAGATGGCTTTGCAGCTTTATGGCGCAAAAAGACCGCTTCATTCATTAGCCGGTTGCGTGGAAGTCGCCACAGCATCTTGAGTGCCATTGCTGCTAGGCACGATTGGCCCCTGACATGGATCTTAGTGCAGCGGACCAAGTCCCTGCTTACTATTTTGTACTAGTTTATGTCTCATGTATGGATCAAAGTTATCTGAATAACGGAGACGGCCATTCTTAGTCTGAAGCACGCTGTTAAGTATTACATGGATAGACAGAAACCAGTCTACGCAGTTTTCCTGGACCTGTCCAAGGCCTTTGACCTAGTCTCTTACGATTTACTCTGGCAGAAGCTAGGAGACACAACACTGCCGCCAGAGCTCGCATCTTTCCTCAAATACTGGTACCTACATACACCAAGAGACTCGGGTGAGATGGGGAGGGGTGCTTTCAGAGTCATGCAGGCCGGAGTGTGGGGTGAGACAAGGGGACTGTCTCCGCCCTTGCTCTTTGGTCTCTATGCGAATGCCTTGGTCGAGCGATTCAGCAGCATGCATGTCGGCTGCTTTGTGGATGGTGTTTGTTTTAATAATCTGAGCTACGCGGACGACATGGTACTGCTGGCTCCCTCAATCAATGCTCTCCGAAAGCTACTGGCGGTGTGTGAGTCGTACGCGGAGTCTCATGGGTTGATATACAACACCAAAGGTCGTCTTCAGGTCGGTGCCAGATGTCCATCTACGGTCCCTCATCTTTTACTTAAAGGTCACCCAATAAACAGGGTGTATAAATTTAAATACTTGGGCCATCTGGTAAAAGATTTCCTGAAAGACGATTCAGATTTGGAGAGGGAGCGCAGAGCGTTGTCAGTCCGAGCGAACATGCTGGCCCGCAGGTTCTCCCGATGTACAGTCCCAGTTAAAATAGCCCTTGTTAAGACTGCGCCGGGCGAACACGGCGCGCGGATAATAGGTATTTACTGCGGCGCGCTAGTCGTGTGCGTCGTCACGCACACAATGACAAGTTCGCTCGGTGCCCGCTTGAGTTGCATGGCAGAAGTTGATAACTCAGGATTTTTACAATTTGAGTGACTGAGTGTAACTTAGGGTTTTAAAAAAAATTTGTGTATTGAGTGACTTGAAAAGACGAATACTGTTTATTTAGACGGTTCTGTGTAGGTACATAAATCCGATTAATAAAACTAATCCTATTAATATTAGGTATAAACGTGAAAGTTTGTTTAGATGAATGTTTGTTACTCTTTCACACGAAAACTACTTTTTATCCCGGTTTTCCCGTGGGATAATTTTCGAGTAATATCGGGTGAAACCGCTGGTAACACTATATATATATTTGTTTGTACTATAGTAATACACAATCCGTTCCCTTACTATTTATCGATTGCGATGAAATTTTTGCGTTGTGGAGTATACGCCCTGGAACTACACTGCGTAAGTAGGTTGGCTAGGTGAGTAAGTTGGTAATATATGAGTAGGTTGTTATAATAAAACCAGTCTGTAATAAAAAATCTATAATTACTAAGGTTCTTCACCAATGTATAGGCAAGGTTCTTCACCAACGTGTTGGCGAGGCTCTTCATTGGTGTGCGTTTCCTAAAAAGTAATATAGTTATTGTATTTAAATAAAATGATTAAGTTGACGTAATTATCAGATGTACCTATGACTAAAAAAACCATACTTGCGAGCAATAAACTGGATTCACTTCATTACGGCTTGATACAATTTAATTTTTTTATATTTTTATGCAATGAACTATGGGTTGTGATATATCATTTTAAATGTAATTTTACTAACTTTCAACCGCTTTTGATATGATAACGAAAAATTGTTTACTTTTGTCATGGAACGTAAAAACGAAAGATATAAATTTTCGGAACGAAATATAAATTGTTTGGAACTCCTATAAAAACTGGACGTTTATGCAAATTTCTCATCAGTCCAATATTTCACGTCACTGGGAATACTCAAGTTATAAAAAATTGGAAACCACACCTACAGAAGCCCCAGAAGCAAAATAAGGTCTGAAACAACCAGCGATTACGTGATTCCAGAGTATTGCCCTCAAGTATAGTTTAAAGAATACTTAATGACTAAGTCACTCACGTGGGCAAAATATTTGAGTATTTAGTTGCCAGCAAACATTGGCAACAAAATAAAAACGATAATAAAAATGTAACATACGGCGTTGGAAGAATTTCCAGTTTCATTTTCTTTGTTTGCATCAAATCACAAAAAAAAATATTCATAATTATATCTTGTAATGACCAAAGTTTTCAATAAAGCAAATTCGCAATTTTAAGAAAAATATTGTTCCATCGTCGTGGAGTAATTACACCCTAAAAACCTATTACACGATACCCATATTGAATGATTGAGAAAAACTTGTATCCGCCATCTTGGATTTTAAAATTAATGTCAGATTTGCAATCGCCACCCCCAAAAACCTATTACACGATACCCATATCGAATGTTTGACAAAAACTAGCATCCGCCATCTTGGATTTTAAAATTAATGTCAGATTTGCAATCGCCACCCCCAAAAACCTATTACACGATACCCATATCGAATGTTTGACAAAAACTAGCATCCGCCATCTTGGATTTTAAACATAATGTCAGATTTGCAATCGCCACCCCCAAAAACCTATTACACGATACCCATATCGAATGATTGAGAAAAACTTATATCCGCCATCTTGGATTTTAAAATTAATGTCAGATTTGCAATCGCCACCCCCAAAAACCTATTACACGATACCCATATCGAATGATTGAGAAAAACTTGTATCCGCCATCTTGGATTTTAAAATTAATGTCAGATTTGCAATCGCCACCCCCAAAAACCTATTACACGATACCCATATCGAATGTTTGACAAAAACTAGCATCCGCCATCTTGGATTTTAAAATTAATGTCAGATTTGCAATCGCCACCCCCAAAAACATATTACATGATACCCATATCGAATGTTTGAGAAAAAATTGAAGAAAAGATTACATCCGCCATTATGTTGGGTAAAAGGAAATAATATAACAAAAAAAATAGAAATACGTACTTTCTGAGAGAACAGTTTTTTTTTTTCGGAAATTAGCGCCAACTTTCTTCTTGTAATATCTTTCCTTATGCTTTCCCATTTTACTAAAACAAAAATACTTACATAAAAAAAAATGTACTGAAAAGTAAAAAAAAAATAAACAGTAAATATTAGATATGCACAAAGTCATTATCAACTCAAAAAAACAAAAAATATGACTTACCTTATTCAACCGTTTGCGTTTGCGTTTGGCAAGGTATAAGTACACAATAGATCGCGAAGTATCGTTAGCGGCGTGTCGGTCCCCGATGAGACGTGACCACACTCCTCTATATTATTATACTCTTTGCGTGACCACTCTCCGAGCTCTCGTGGACGACTGAACCACAGAGTACTTTTTGACTGAACTTTCGACCGGTGGACGTTGCGTATGATTCAAAACAGCGCGCGCAGCGACTCAATTTTAAACAAAATAATGTCTAAAATAACCAAGTGACATTTTCGAAAATGTTAAAACGACAAATTGTAGTATGATTATTAAAGATTGATATGAATTAAAGTTTGTGAAAAAATTCAACGGTTTACTATCAAAAATCAACTAAATACGATCATGCTATTTTAAGATTTTTGTCCATCTTTACGTAATTTTGTTATTTAAACTAGACAATAATTATAATTTTTGCCAACGAAGAATTGTTAACACATTCATTGTGGTGATCAAAACATATTTTTTATGGTAATTATGGTAATAGTATTGATGATATCCCTTTAACCGTGGCGGCCGTTTCGTATTATTTTGCTCTACGCAGTCTTAAGGCATATTGCACAACACTGTAGGTAGGTACTCGGGGGCCCTGTGGTTCAGATATACCCAAGGGGCTTGCAATGCTCTGCGTATCCAATATAACAGTGCGTTCAGGGTGCTGTTGCGACTGCCACGCTTCTGCAGTGCGTCGGCGATGTTTGCCAACGCGCGCACTGACAGCTTTGACGCAGTATGGCGCAAGAAATCTGCGTCATTACTCCGCAGGGTACGTGACAGTCCCAACATTATTCTGCACTCGGTAGCCGCCCGGGCAGATAGTCCGCTTGTGTGGGCGTAGGCCGATCGAACAAGATATTGGTACTAACATAGGCTAAGTAAGATTGTTACTAACACAATGGACCTCATTTGTAGTCCAAATAAATAAATGATAATAATAAATAAATTTATGATTATTATTATTAAATAAATGTTCACTTTTAATTTTAACTAAAGTTAACGAGAACATCAGAATTAATTAAATAATGAATCTTAAAACAATACTAGGTGTTTCTAATTCATAAAGAAGCCAATAGATGGCACTGATCCGTGGGCGTAATTAGCAAGATTGTGATAAATTGGAATAATTAGATAATTACGAATAAGATTATGTAATAATCCTAACAGGTAGACGCTTTTGCGGCGACATATTCTATTGCCATGATTTTTTTCACATATCTTAAACCACCATATAGCTGGCGGGTGGGGGGGACACGTGACTCTGTCGAACACTAGCACTTTAAAGTTTAATAATGCGAAAACGGATCCAATCAATGTGCCTAGCCTTTTCCCAACGATGTTGGGGTCGGCTTCCAGTCCAACCAGATGCAGCTCAATGCCAGTATTTTACATGGAGCGACTGCCTATCTGACCTCCACAACCCAGTTGCCTACTAGTTAATACGATACCCTTTGGTAAGACTGGCTGTCAGACTTTCGGGTTTCTGACTGTCAGATCCACGAATAACAGCGGGGATTAACGGCTTAATGTGCTTTTCGAGACACAGAGGGGTCTGGGCATTTAAACATTGTCACCCATCCACGGACCAACCGCGCAAGCGTAGCTTAACTTGATCGATCGACCTGTGCGGCTTAGCGTTTGCGAAAGGGGCTTTCGCAAACGGATCCCTGAATCGAAAAATGGTTTTCACAAACCCGCAATATTTTTGAACGGCCTATCCAACGACACGCCAAACCGGTGACAGACGAGAAAAAAAAATCAGCCCCCCTATACGTGTAAAGTACTCTGTGACGGGTAGGCTAGGTACTCTAAAAAAAGTTTTTTTTTTGGATTTTATTCGTTCACTTCGTCGTTTTGGATTCACTTCGTCGGCGTGGTTAATAAGTATACCCATACCAAATTACAGGTTTCTTGTACTAAATCTCTGAGCTAAGCCGCGGACAGACAGACAGACGAACAGACATACGAAACTATAAGGGTTCCTTGTTGACAACGGAACCCTAAAAACTGTAGACAATAGTGATTCAGAGCAAGAAGACGACAATATTGCGACGTGAATATTGATTGTTTTCTCATATTCCTCTACCAGCAGTCGATCCTCCGGTAGTTGTATAAGAATTGGTATTGTTTTATGGTGAAACTACGAGTTACGATTTATTTTGTCTTCATACCTACCATTATAACGTAACCTACTATAACAATCGTAATTTCATACGACCCGCCAAATATGCAAAGAAAATAAGGGCGCACGACACATTCGTGACACCATAACGCCATGGCGTGTAACTTACATTTTGAAACTAACATTTAACGCGATACAAATAAGGTTAAAATTTAAATGAAGTCGAAATAACAAAGAATTGTGGTGTACTTTTATTTCGTAGAAACGATGGCTAGACGAAATAAACGTCGCTTATGACGTTTGCTCCACTTACGTCCAAGATTTATCGAGTATGACGAGAAGTAATTCTTTTTTTTTCAGTATTTACTTGGTAATTGCAAGTCTAGACGATGGAATCTTTTTAATTTGTGCAATTTTGTACCTACACGGGTATGTACGCAGTGTAGCGAAATAAAAAAGGTATCGCCACAAAAGCACGTAATATTTTACTATTGAACAGAATACACCGAAAGCAAAAAATATAAAAAGTAAAAGGTACACTAGCAGACAAGAAATTACATAAGAAAATTGCAGCTTTGAATTATGATTATTAAAAAGAAATATTAACAAAGTTTAAATTGATTTTTAATGCAAATTGTTATGGTACACGTCCTATCTACCGATTTCAATCGTTTAAATACAAGCAAAAGCACGCAAAAAACTGTCCCTTTAAAGTCAAAGCATTTATTTCAATTAGGCACTTAGAAGGCACTTTTGAACGTCAACATTTACATTAAAATAGAATTGATTCTAGTCGCCCCTTTCAAGTTTCGTATGGAGAAGAATGGGCAAGAAACTCCACGGTATATAACAACTTTACGGTATATAACGCTATGTTAAACCGTGGGTCAGTACAGTCAAATTTAAAATGTTTTTTACTTTAAATATAGGAAAGACTATGCTATCTACTGACTACAATAAAATCTGGAAATATTGCAAGAATACGGAACTCCGATATGGGTTGTCAGCGCCGTGCGCGTTACAGGTAGCTCTTGGAGACGCAGAAGAGGATTACGCCTTACGCAGCTCTTGCACGGGCCGACAAACCGAAGCAGCACAACAGCTTCAGAGTGGGTCACGAGTTCTCTACAAGAGTTCTAGAACTTTTCTAATCCGTCGGGGGGAGCCGAAATTCGGCTTGCATTAAACAGTCGTCATCTACAGGAAAATAAATAGACAATCATTGATTCAAAAAATACATAAGAAGTTCAATAAATATTACGAAAACGCATGTGAATTCTTGATTTTTATTAGTAAAGTACAAAATAAGTACACAATCAAGAATCAGAAACTTTGTTTTTCTTCTTTTTCTTTTTGGGTACACTCTGTGGCATATCGCCAACGTTTATGTCTAAAACTTCATTGCTGTTTTTTTCAGATTCCTGTGTTACCGTGGTCAACTGAGTTTCTATAACTTCAATTTCATCTGAATCTACTTTTCGTTTCTTTTTCTTTTTTGATTTTTTTGCAACATCATCTATATTGTCAGTGTCTGCATTTGTATTATCTTCATTTACTTGTAATTCTACATGTTTCGCTTTCTTTTTCTTCTTTTTTGGAACGTCTGCTGAATCGACAACTAAATCGCTTAGTTGTTCTACAATGTTCTCTATTGGTTGGTTATTTTCATCAATTTTACGTTTATTTTTCTTCTTTTTAGGAGCTTCATCCATTTCTTCCGTTGTTAATGTCGAGTTCGGTTCCGGGTCTGCATTTTCGCTGACATCGGTATCAACCTTATGTTTCTTCTTTTTGGACTTAGGCATTTCTTCGACGCTCTCATCAATGTACTCTTGATTGATTTCAGCATTATCTTCAGCTACTTCGTTTTCATCTAATGTATTCTTTGATTTCTTTTTCTTATTGCTGTCATCAGTTTCTTCATTTTTGGATTGCTTATTTAAAGTCCTCGACTCTTTCTGAATTTTCTTTTCTGCATTTAAACTTTTCTCCATGTCTTTTTGATCTCTATCGAGGACGGCTAAAAAGAATCCTGTAGTGAAGTCGGATTCAGGTTTGGAGTACATGCATCTTGTGCCCATACTGCCGTACATGCCCGAGCCGATGTTGTTCCACTGTCCTTTCAGCAACTCTTTCACATCTTGGACCCTCCATTTGGCTCGTGAGGTCTTCACTACATTAGTGATAACTCTTTCGTTCTCTTCGGGGAATAAAGAGCAAGTACTATAGACTATTCGTTTGGCTTTAGGGAAGGCGTTCATTGCGTGTTTCAAGAATTTCTCCTGCAACGATGTTAGCTTTGCGAGTCTTGTGCTTTCTATGTAGCTGTGAACGCAGAAGTCCATTCCTAAGAACAAGAGAAAAACTCTGTTAAATCTGAATTTTTAAACTTTAAATATTGAAATATAACACCAAGAACACAAGACTACTTATTACCTGATCCTGAACAGCTCGGATCAAGAAGAATGTACTCGACGTCATCCATATCGCCCTTCTTGATTTCTAAGGCGTCTTTATGCATTGTCTCGACGCAAGTAGACCCTGTTTTTACAACAAAATCACGGAGTACTTGGTATCTCTTCTCATTTCTTTCGACTGCGAATACTCGACCCTGAATATGGAATAAATTCATAGTTTGTTAACTTTATAAAGGCATAGGCTTTTATCAGCAGAAATTATAGCATTGTTAAGTCAGGTATCTATAATCTGTACATAGAATAAAATAAAGTCGCTTTTCGTGTCTCTCTAGTAAGGTAGTTATATTACTAGATCGTTCTCATGTCATAGTTATATTCGTAGTAACGTATTACGGTAAATATAGCTATATCCCTCGGGATATAACTATATCACGATTTAAACCATCTTACTGCGACATATACATTCATATAAAATTTAAGTAAAATAAGAAATCTCGATGTTTTGTAAAGTCGCAAAAGAAAAAGCTTGGGCGGGTCGCTAATAATAGAATAATAACAACGATTACTATACAATGGACTGAGACTCTGCCGGTCGATTCTGTAACAATCTCACCGTGAAAACTTAGGTGAAGTGAGCATTCATCCGCGTGACGACTCCCGGCCACCGTAGGCGCGGGCCTGCGGGCGGTGAGTAATGGGTAGCTCACCGTCCGATCAGGATCAGGCCCGTGCCGGACGGCGCGTACGTGTTCCACGCGCGCCTCAAAGAGATGTCAGCATCGAAGAGGGGGCCCACTAGGGCCCAAGCCTGCCGGGAAAGCGGGATCATCCATAAGGGGTACCGCTGACCCGGAACATAAAGGGCCAAGGAAGGAACACGGGTGGGTTTTAGTCAGTAAGAGTCTGACACTCCCTTCCGCTCCACCCAGAGCGGGAGGGGTCATTTGATGATTTCCCATCCTCAAAAAAAAAAAAAAAAAAGTGAGCATTCATTCCACGTGATACTAGGAATTGACACTGTTGACAGCTCACTCCACGCTCACTTTAGCTAAGTTTTCACGGTGAGATGGTTACAGAATAGCACTGCAGGTTGTAACTCCAAAGTGGCGGGGCCTGCAGTCCACGCAGTGCATGGCGCACTTTACACTTTTTATTTGCAGAAAATTTTGAATGTCTGAGAATCTGTGCTAAATAAATGTATAACCTTTCTTTCACATAATGAATGCCACGCTGCAGGCAACAGTTCCCGCCTCTCGACTATCTATCGGATCTAGGCTTCGACCAACAATAGTACTAGATTTCCGATGAGCGCATCAAAAACGGCCGGAAAAATAAGACCACAAATAATGCTGTGGTCTTATTCGCAACATAGCTTTTTCAACCTTATTGCTTAGAAATTAAGTTTTATTTTCCATAAATATTTTTGTTCTTATTTCAAAACTACGTTTACTTTTCAATCGAAGTAGTAAGTAAATATATTGCAAACGATAATAAAACTCATGTTTGAGTGTTAATGTTTATAACCAAGTTATATGCAATCACGGCCACTTAAGCGATGTTTTAGTTCCTGGGGCCGTACTATGACGTGTTAACACCATCATGATTCCGTTGCGAAAAAAAGATAGTGCTATCGGTCATGTATAGCTCCGTCTCTCTTTCACGCTGGCATTAACACGTCATAGTATGGCCCCAGATCCTTAATCTAGTGCTATTGTTGATCGAAGGATCTAGGTGACCTATTTTCGGCAGGAACATAACGGCGGAGAGGCAATTAAATTTTACATCCTGTGATGTTTTCATTATTATTTTTATGCCATGAGGCAATTAAGGTTTTATTAATGAAGTTTTCTAGAAACGTTTATGTTTCAATTGTTTTATTACCTCATACATTTACGTTTATATTAACTTTTATAATTATTTATGTTAATAGCTGCGTCAACTATGTGCTACCTAGAGGTACCTAATATGCTTTTGTTGACGACTTTCCTGTTTTGCATGTGACCATAGTGGTAGGCAATCAATGTTACGAGTCGCTGTAAAAAATCGCTTGGATGAAAGTGTACAGATCAAGTTATTTTCACTTGAAAAAGTAACTTTATAATAGTGTAAATTAAGTTAATTTCAGAATGACTAATACTATTGAAGAATTCGTTGATAAGTTTACCTAGAAACAGCACTTTATATGTGGGTAAATATATTTTCAAATAACACATATTTGTTTCAGTACATGTTTGGAACCTGAATTGAAAGGATTCGATACGTACAGTGTTTCTGATATAGGCTGCCAGCTGTGTGGTCTTCATGCCGGGGGCTGCGCACATGTCCAGGACCACGCTGCCTGGAGGAGGAGCTAGTAGATGTACTGCCATTGCAGTAGCCTGGAAATAAATAGAGATGTATTTATTATTTATTCATTGATTTAGGATCTCCAACAAAAGATGTACACAATACATGATTCATAAATAAAGGCAAACATCAGGTATTGAGTAGATGTACTCCTTCACTTATAAGAGACCACAAAGAAGATTTTTTTTTTGACTACACCCACACCATGGTCTTCAGGTCCCGAACTAGGTAGATCCTGTACTACGGTAACCTGATGACTGATATACATACTTATATACATATACACACCCAGACACAGGTCGAACAGACATGTTCATGCACACAAATGTTGGACTTGTCCGGGGATCGAACCCGGGACCAGCGGCTCAGAAGGCAGGGTCGCTACCAACTGCACCAACCGGTCAGTCAAAGAGTCACAGAGAAGATAAGACGAGTATGCAAGTTCTTATGGTCTTTGGAGATAAATCTTTGCCATTGGTAGAAGTAAATCTATTGCAATGAATACTTTTCCTTTTAAGAGATTACTAGAAAAATATGATTTTGATTTTGAAAAACTGTTTTAAAAACTATGTTCAAATTTATAAAGTATATTATTATTATTTTATTATTAAGTATAATTATTTATTTATTTCAATCAACTTTGGATCATACAATTAAACTGAATTAAATTAAAACGTATTAATCAAATTAAATAATTACATTTAAATTATAAATTTTTATTTAAATAAATTGAATGTACCTACCTATATGTAATAGACAAACAAAATTAAAATAATTTATGAACTAATAGTCAGTACCTACGTGAACCATGCAGCAGTGGTTCACATACTGACAGTTGAAACGTACAGCAAAAGCGTTCAGAATACTGTTGCGGCTGTCTTACCTTACTCACCAGGGATGTGCACCGCTTGCGCATGATTGTGTGGAAACAATCCACATGCGCCTTCGCAAACATCCCCGACGCGCTATAGAAGTGAGGCAGCCCCAAGAGCACCCTGAACGCGTTGTTGTATTGAACGCGCAGAGCGCTGTACTATTTCTGCGTGTAATCCATCCACAGACTGCTAAAGGGACGTACAAACTGCCCTAAATAGGGCTTTTTTGACGCCCCTCGAACACCGAGCAAATCCGCGGGCTATCATATTCGCACGAACAGACAGCGCCCTACGTTCCCTTTCAATGTCCGCATCGTCTTCCAGGTCAGAGGTTAATAAATGTCCAAGTTACTTAAACGTATCAACTCTGTTAAGTTGGCATCCGTTGAGCTTAATTGCCGGTAAGTAATCAGGACACCTCCTCTTGGCCCGAAAGAAGATGCACTCGCTCTTGTTTGTGTTATACAACAAACCATGTTCTTCAGCATACTTTTCACAGATGGCCATCAGCCTTGACACACCACAGACAGAGGCGCTCAGCAGCACCATGTCGTCAGCGTAACTGATATTGTTTAGGCACACACCTCCAATATGGCAACCGACATGCGTGCTGCTGAGCCTCTATCAGCGCATTAACATACAGGTAGAAGAGTTTCGTTGAGGTAAACCCCCCTTGCGTCACGCCGCACTCCAACCTGTATGGGGTCGAGTAAGCCCCCGACCACCGAACAACATTGGCCTGATTGTTGTATTGAAAGATACGGATCAGTTCGTTTGGCACTGACGCTTACTGCAGTTTTTGTCACAGCAGATCATAGCAAACCAATTGAAATGCCTTCGACAACTCGAGGAAGCAAGCAAAGACAGGTGTACTTCTATCAGTATCGTACTTGACAGTCTGCTCAAACACACTATACCTCATCGGCACGGAAACTCGGCCACATGTAAAATTCACGATATTTCGCACTTAGATGTATTTTTGACACTGAAATAAGGTTAGATGCGCGCAGTAAGTGTTTCTTAAGCTTTTAGAACTTGAAATTGAAAACGTCACAACACCAATAAGTTTATTTATTCAATTGGGCACTTTTACAGAAACAAAGAATTTTACACTATCAATTTCAAAACACTATAGAACAAAAAAAACCTAAATTTGGTTCATTGTCTCTACGTTTTAGTATAGGGTGTTTTCTCCTCTAGCCCTAATAATGGCCCGCATTCGATCTGGCATGATTTGAATGATGTTTCTGACATGAACTTGCGGTATGCTTTCCCAAGCAGTCAGTGCTGCATCTCGAAGTTGGTTAAGTGTTTCTGGCGGGTCGGAGGTGGACTTTATCTTTCTTTTGAGCATGTCCCAGATATGCTCAATCGGGTTTAAGTCCGGACTACGAGCTGGCCACTGCAATTTTGAATACCAACTTCTTGAAGGTATTCTTCAACGCAGTTTGCAACGTGTGGGCGTGCATTATCGTGCATTAGGAGGAATTGGTCGTGCCCAATGTATCCCGAATATACCAAAATATGTTCCTGGAGGACCTCCTCGATGTATCGGGCCGCAGTTAACCGGTTATCGACGATAACCAACTCCGTACGACCATCGGAACGTATTCCTCCCCAAACCATTACAGAGCCTCTATGGAAACTCACACATAAACATTAAAACATTTTTTTGACCTACCCTCATAAGAAACAGTCATTGGAAACACTTAGTTTTAGTTAAGGCGCAGATAAACGACTTTTAATGATTTTATATTGAACATCACGTCTGTCTTATTTCTTTGAAAAAAATATATGTTATACTAGACAATTTTATTCATAATTTGATATGTGAAAATGTGAAATTATATTTTAATAACATAGTGTAATTAATTTGTAAAGTATTGTCTAACGTGGACAAAAAAACGATAATCACGCAAAAACTATGGGGCGTATTTACATGAAACTTTAATCATATAAAAGACAATTTAATGACCCATATTTTAGTATACGGCTTTTATTTGTATTGTGTTTGATAAATCAAGGTGGGTTGTTTTTTCGAATAATCTTGGTGCGCGTTGAAGCGGGGCTCTAGCGGGCGACGGGCGGCAGTGTATCGCTGACTTTGTCTGACTTTTGTCGCGGGGCGCGACGCAAACTCCTCCCACTCGCTCAAGGGCGCGAGCAGTTAATGTCGCCTTAATGCGAGTATTTGCGAGATAAGGGCTTGGCCAAGATTCCGTGCCGCTGAGTGTAGCTGTTTCTGTAGAGAGACCGGCTTAGAAACCAAACTGGTTATCATGTAAATTCATTTATTTATCCAACTGAGTGTTAAGCAAACCGTCAAGTAGTTTCGAAATAACAGCGGCCAATGAAATGGGCTTATAGTTGTTTGTATTGCTAACATCACCGGTTTTATTATAATTGTCACCACAAGTTTTCATCATCCGCTCAGGCAGATACGCATGTCCTGTACTCAAGGAGTAGAACATCGCTAAGACTGTGGGCAGACGATGACCAACATACTTAAGGTGTTCAATACTTTAATCCACGTGGCCGGGAGATTTGCCCCTCGACATAGACACAATGACACGTCTTACCTCCTTTGCCGTAAACCAGACACTGAACTCCTGACCACTACAAACAGCACTGCTTGTAAACTGTGCCGGTCCCAACAGTGAGGAAACAGCGAAGTGCTGCCTAAATAGCTTGTTTAGTAACTATTGTTTAATTTACGAAAATAGTTACTACCCACCTTATCTTGAAGTATAATCTTATTCTCCAAATACAACTCATGTTCATGCAACCTCGTTCCAGATGAGAACACAAACATGGTCTTCACATGATAGTCCTGAGTGAAGTCTTCCTCCGTAAGGTTCTGTATTTGTTCCAGGTAGTCAGCATAAGAACCTGAGGTGCACCGTACGAAGCGGTACCCCTCATCTTGGAATGCTCTGATGGCATCTGATGTTGTGAGAAGGTTGGTGTTGATGCGGACATATCTCGGTCTGGGAGCAACTAGATTAAGAAAACAAGAAGAGATGTTTTGTCAATGAAAGAGCAACAAAGTAAAATATTATTTTATGCCATTTACTCTGCAGTTTTCATGGAAAAAACTGCAGCCACAAATAGAATGAATGAAAAAGTACCACTTTTCAGTGGCAAGTGGTGTGTTGCAAATAGTTTTGTTGCCTGTTGCATTGTAGTATGTAGAATTATAAATAGCTTAGCATCTCGAGTTACAAAGGAAATGAATTAAATAATACTCTGTGATCTTGTGAAATCTTGTCTATCAGGGTCATAAGATAAATAAAAGTGGATGACGGTGGCTACACAACTGCTAGCCTTAGATTTTTAACCTGACAAATGCGGTATGATTGAGCGGTTGTTCATAAGAAAAATACACTCAAGACCAAAAGTAAATACAATTGTGAAAACCATTGAGCGCTTATATGCAAACTGCTTTTAGTTGGCAATTGTTTTGACAGGTTAAAAGGGGCTTTATTATTCTGTATATAATAAATTGGCAGTTGTTATAAAAACAGGCTACGGCAGGCAGAAGAAGTAAAACAAAAACAAAGACCATAATATCTTCTGTGTTTAATAATAACTAACTATGAAATTTTGGTACATATAATAACTATTTTACAACATTAAAACACTTTATTTCAGTCAGTACTTGCTTACAATATAATTTTATGATATTGTTTATGTACAGCTATTTCGAAAAGATAGCATTAAATGATTATAAAAGCAGACATTGTAATACTGTATTTGAAAAAGGAATGTTCATAAAAAATGCATTAATCATGTTTCAAGTTCAAAGTGCTCTTCTCAGTCATGGTTTCAGCTGCAGGACCGACTGGATACGCATGCTGGTCTATCTCATTACCATCTGCATCAAATTCTTTCTCATGGTATGCTTTATAGACATAAGCACCTATTATAATGTTCACCACCACTACTGCAGAAGCTACGGACCACACATTCACCAAAAATGCTTCTCCTGGATAGTTGGTATTAAGTACATGCCGTACACCGAAAAACGTGACAAATGGTAGAGTGAACATAGCAATACTGTAAATGAATAGATTTCCCAACACTATTGCAAATTGTTTCGATTGTTGGGATAGAAATGGAGTATTTGCATCGCCTGAGTCTGCCATTTTGCTTAGTTAATGTCGAAATAAGATCTGAAAAAGAATAAAAATATGAATTAATAATTACCTTCTGTCTTCAAGTCATCTTGGTGGTCAGATATGTATATCTCAAACTGGTCTTTGTATGAGAGGACTGTTTGTTCCGGCTTGCTTTTGCCAGGTAGAGCCTTTTTGCCGAATAGGAGTTCTGATGTGAGAATTTTGGCAAGCCATGGGTCTAAACGCGTCTCTTTTTCTAATATTTTACTATTCTCAAATATTTTGTCTATGTCACTCGCATGTTTGATTGTTTCTGTTATCAGTGCGAAGAGCACATTCGTCCTCTGTAAACATGACAAACTAATAGTAGTAAAGTACAAAATTTGTGTAAATTCACATTTTATGTTGAAATACTTACGAAGTGCCGTAATTTATCGTCGTACAATAAAGTTTTGACGCTACCGCCTTCAGTAGAAACTTGCTTAAAGATATTAGCAGCGATTTTGTAATGTCTTGGTACCCTAACTGAATGTTCAAACATTTTATTTAGAGCAACACGTTCATAAAAACCTTTTCATTGCTAAATATAATAGGTATTGCCGAATATTCTAATTTCGATACCTATTGTCACATTTGTCACGCGACTAACGTCAAATTATTGATTGTTTTAGGTTAAAATTCGTTCATACATAACATCATTATTTTAAATATGTGTTCCTTCAAACATGCTATTTACCTTATAGTGTTTTATTATTGCCTATTGCATTTACTTTGTTTGTAACTGTTAACTGTATTTTGGTGGTTCTATTGTAAAAACAGGTTTTATCCTTATCAAACCATCGTTCATAAATCTGAACGTAGCCAAAATAAAATAGCCACACTGCCATAGACAATATCGCGTTCCATTTTAAAGCGTTGTCTATATGGCAATTTTTAGGGATCCATATAATAAGGACCCCGGTCTGTCTTTCTGTCTAATGTCTGCCCACGATTTAATTATCTCTGAGTTACTTAAATAAAAAACTGTAATCCGGCATGGTTAAACATAGTAATCACGCCTACAAAGTTAAGAAACAAAACATTTTAAAAAATGGGTAAACTCATTGATGTAAAGCGTAGTTTGTTTTACTAGTCTTTTCCATCGTGTGGGGTGTCGCTGGAAGTTTTTCAAAAATATTGAACAACTGTAATCGTCAACCCGTCTTGTTTCATCGTGTTGTTCGTCGGCCATTTCAGTCTCATATTAGCTATATGTGCAGATTTCCTTACAATGTTTTTCCTTCACCCAGGTCAGTAATGTCTGAGATAAACTCGGTAAGTATGTACTACATATTATGAATTGCAAAAGGTTACATACGGGTACCTACTTACTCGAATTTGAACCCTCAAAGTCATGCACAAGAGGCGACGACTTGTAACGACGACGTCACATCGACATGGTTCAATGTAACCGGTGGTAGTTTCTCAAGATTTCACGCCTCAAACGTTGGTATTATGTTCTGGGTCAGTCCCTTTTAAAAGCGATATAATGTCCTCAGATTTCTATGAGTCTTGCCTTGTCGTTTTCGAATAGTAGCCGTATTTTGCAAAGATTCAAAAGTAACGACTTTGCAAGTTCTATGTCCTTGACACTAAAAGCACTTTCACATATACGGACGAGACTTTCTTCGTCCATCACATCTATCTTGTTCTGTATGAACGATAACACTTCACAAATTACAATGTTACAATTTGCACACTTTAATCTCATAGATTTCGACATATTCGTAGCGCACGGCAATTGACGTACACTCGCAACCGCGGGTAAGGCTCGAACTCCTGATGCACTGCACACTTTCATCGGGAGCGGGGACCCTATCAGAGGCCGTTGGGTCTCCGACTCTTAAGCTGGGTGCTGATCGGCCTATTCCTCGCCGACGCGCGACGGCGACGTACTGGCCGTGGTGACGTCGTTAAAATATATACCGTCAAATGGGGTTACTTTGATACTACGGGGTTACTTTGATAACAACTTTAGGCTTATGAAAAACTTAATTTTATAATAACTACAACGCTATAATACAAAGAAACTATCAGTAGTGCCAAGTACTGATAGTTTATTTTTTAACTGGTGTTGTAGATATTATAAAATTAAGTTTTTCATAAGCCTAAAGTTGTTATCAAAGTAACCCCGTAGTATCAAAGTAACCCCATTTGACCGTACATATTTTAACCTTGGTTTCAACAGAAGTAATTTTCTTTTTGATGGTTTTTTCGAAAAATACTATGAAATGCACACTTAATTTTGCGGTCGATAAAAACAATACTGTGTTCATCCCTACTGCGGAACCATTCACTGTGCGTGGTCTGACATGCACTTGGCTGGTTTTTTAATATTTTTTTTTTTTAAATTTAATATTAGTAGTTTGCTAAGTATCAAACATTAATAATTAGTATCAAACATGCTAAATTATGTTTCTTTAATTTTTATCTGCATATTTTTCAAACATAAAATATTATAAAAAAACGAAATAAACTATACCATAAACAATTTACTTTGTTCATAGTTTGTTGCACGTAATCTTTATTTACAATTTCACAAAAACATAATTATTGTAATAATTTACGTTCGCACATTTACTATTCTATGAATTAGGTAAACATTTTATGAAGAGGTATAGTAAATAAATAAGTATTCCACGCTTGTTGTGAAGTTGTTTGTGTAATGTTATCGTTGACAGTTTCGTTTCGATTGGCGCTATGCTCGTCGTAAAATACCAGGAAATGCTATGATTCAACATCGCTGCGGTGTCAACAACAGTGACTGATGTGTTGTGTGCATTATTTTCAGTTGGGGACAGCGACCGGGTCGCTGTAGACGCAAGTTAACAGTGAAAGTTTGTAAAATGTCGCGGGGGTAATTCGAGTAACCTGGGAAAATAATACCAAAACAATGGTTCCTGCGCCGAGTTGTCCGTTTACGTGGAACTATTGGACGTCCTCGCCATCGGACGTGGTGGAGCTCACGTGTCTGCTGCCCAACTCTGTTTACATTCCCCTGACGATAAGCTGGGATGCCACTCTTCAGGATGTCAAAGAGGTTAGTGTTAGAGGGGAACACACTTGCGTTACTCATGCCTCTTGCCGACGATATTTTGGTTGCATTTTTGGAAAGTGGGTCAAAGTATTGGGTAACATGTTTACAGATACATTTGTTAGGTACATTTAGAAAGTAGTTTACATTGCTTACAATGCCATGCACAATTTTTTTTATCATGTAGGTGGTTTTATGGATGTTCTAGAATGTCTGATAAGCAGTTCTCTGTCATTGATTTTTTGGGAAAACATGTGTAACCTACAATCCTCTATTATTGTTTGGTTATCAAACTCTGGTGCCAAATTAAGTAACATTCATGATTTAGATTTGGAATTAATTCTTACACCTATAATATTCCATTCCATGTTTACAGTTTCACTCACATATTTAAGTCGGTTTATTTGGGTTTTGTCTGGTTGTTATTTAAATAGGTCTTGGAAAAAATAATATATGATATGATATTAAAAAAAAAAAAACAATAATTCCCCATGTACCTATATAATATACTCAATATTTAACACCTTATTTAGAAAATATTATTAGCTATTATTCTTATTTAGACATTTCCTATCATTGCTAATGTTATTTTATTTTTAAACTCACTTTGTTCAAAAGGGAAAATAACATACCAATAGCTTAATTTAGAGAAAAGGATGATGTAGGTATTCATCCTGTTTATTTACATCTGTAGGCATTGAATAACAACATGAGGTAAGTTTGTACTGATATGATTATGAATCATCATATCACTATGACTAGTTGTTATTACATATGAGCCATTAAAAAAAAATCATGTAAATGTTGATAATTACTAGGTTCCATGACTTACCATGAAACTTAAAGACAATACCACACAAGCAATGATACATGTTGACGGTTCTCAATTGCTGCCCACCTGGACACGAGTTGCCTTGGGTAACCTAGAAGTTTTAAAACAGACTCCGGACCCAGTTTGGCCGAACCAAGTACAACCTGTTCAGGTGGAGATTCATAGACGACTCCGCCTTGGAGAGTAAATGTGGTGCTGTTCCACAAACGATGGGACACTTAATATCATGTCCTGTCAGCTGCACGTTACAGGATGTAATGGATGCTAGTGATGGTGTCAAACACATAGAAGTATTCTGGGCCGAGTCTCTTTAGATTGCCATCAACACGCTAAGAAGAACAAAGAGTTCTTAATTAAAATATCCGGACGTCATAGAGAAGACTTTTTACAGCAGTGGCATGATATAGGCTAACAGTATCAATAAAGCATGTAAAGAATAAAATAAGACAAAGGAGTATTCTTGGCAAACCATCAATGGTCTAGTCATTACAATAATGTCAAGTTTAATGAACTCTACCATATTCATGGCACAAGCACAACACATTCTTATGTATATTTCCAAAAACTGATACTGTCAATGAAATGTAAAGGGTTACAGCATTAAGCCTAGAGATGTCTTAGTAAAAGAGTAAAAGTGTAACACAAAATTTAAAAAAAAAATGTTCAGGGCCGTCAAAATAGGCCTTCCAACAGCCAACACTGAAATGAGCCATGAGTGGCCACAAAAGTTGTCATTTGCATTCTGAGGTCTTGACCAATATTTCTTTCTTTTCAGGACATATGGGACCGGGCGGTCAACTATCCCCTTTTGGGGATGTTGCACGAGATGTCCAGCTATGTGTTCAAATTCGTCAATTCTCTCGCGGTGCGGGAAGAGGTTGATGATGAGAACAAGCGAATCCGTGACATTAAACCGGTATGCGGTGTGCTTATGATAGTAAAAAAGTCAATTGAAGGGCCTGGAGAAGAGTTACTGAATACGCATATTAGTCATTTAATTGGAAAACGTGAGTATTTTGTTACTATCCCATATCACTACCCACCAAAAATCATCAGCAGCAACAATAATTAGATGCTTGCTAATCTTTCTTGTAGTTGGGTTGCATCTAACAAATTGTTTGCTACCCGCATGCATAATACGCGTTTCGATGCCGAAAACTGTCGGCGACATTCCATTCCATACTACTGTCCACATTATTTGACTGACTGGTTGGCGCAGTTGGTAGCGGCCTTCTGAGCCGCTGGTCCCGGGTTCGATCCCCAGACAAGTCAAACATTTGTGTGCATGAACATGTCTGTTTGACCTGTGTCTGGGTGTGTATATGTATATAAGTATGTATATCAGTCATCAGGTTACCGTAGTACAGGCTCTGCCTAGTTCGGGACCTGAAGACCATGTGTGGATGTTGTCTCATAAATAAATAAAAAAAAAAAAAAAAATAATTGGAATGATAAAAAAGCTTACAACATTTACTTAAAGTAGACTTTAGTACATATTAATTATCAATGAGTACCTAGATGTGTAGTGTTATTTTTAGGTAGATTGTAGATAAATATTTTGTTTTTAGACCATTTCAAACATGTAAATTAAATTTAGAAGGCTGTTCAATCAAGTTCCTTTGTTAAAATATATTTATTTCCTGGTTTTACCATGCGTATGTCTTCCTCAATGCGTAGGCAAAAGAATAGGAGTAAACAAGAATCTAAATTTGGATCATTTAAATGTTATGTTATACAATGTGTAACATAATTAACGCAAGACCTCAAACACCCCAATTAGAGTATTGAGTTAAAGGCATAATACAATGACCAAAAAAAAAATTTTTTTAAACTATTTTTATTACAAAAATTATTTTGACCCTAGCATTACTTTATGCATTTAAAATTGAGTCTTATTAACTTGAAATAAGATTTAATTTTCTTTGGCTCAATCGGCGGTCAGTACTGCAAAATACATCAAATTTGAAAAAAATACCTATAATAGTTACTGAAATCGATTCAGTTGTCAATTATGAGCAAACTACTTTCAGGACTTGCATTTATTCTGTTCTGTTTATTTCTTTGTTGTTTCTGTTGTGTGTATCAGGAAGAATAGTATTAAAAGTGGTAGTGTGAGTTGTACCCAAAACATATTGTACTGAAAGCTTAAACTTTACTTATATGAACATGAAAAATACAGATATGTTAAGCATCTTTTGGTTCAATTGGGTTTCTGAAGTAGGTCTTTATTGACAGTTACCTTCATTCAAAGGTTGAATAATAATTAAAAGGCACTAGTGCATTTTACAATAGGCCGTCCATCACTGGTAACACATACAAAAATCTCTAAAAAGTAAAAAATATAATATGTATCGGCCCTTTAAATGCTCCTTTATTATTTTTACTATTTGTATTGCCTATGCGTGTCCCAAATAAAATATTTTTCTTTCTTTCTTTAAGTTTAATATAAGTTAAAGGTTATATTTTGACCCAAGCGTCCTCGCGTTGGGGTACGGGTAATTAAAATAAGAAGTTATCAGCAGCTATCCTTTCTAGAATAGCATACATTTATTATTGCTGAGAATAAGCCTCGTCAGTTTAGCGTTTTCATTAACCGTCCCCCAGCGTGCGAGGAATCTTGGATCAAAATATTACCTACAACGGCTACAACCTATATTAAACATAAATGGCCATACATATAGTTAATTTTAACTTTTATTTTGTGTCGGGGGTATTTTAAATTAAACTTTTATTTCCTGCTTTTTAAACTTTATATACAGTAATATGTCGGCAATCCTTTAAGGGGACGTAGGGGAGGTCATTTCTAACCAAATGACCCCTTATGACCGCTATTCAAATGTTTTTTTTTCCAGTAATTTGACATGTTACAATAAATCAATTCCAAGGAGATTTATGTATAACTAATTATTATTACTTCATTACATAACTTTTTATGAATGAATGAAGACTCTACCCACAAAGGTTGTTGACCCGTAACATGTTCGATTGTGTACATATTATGCCTATCTAATTTCCGTCGTAACTTTTTGCGACAACCTAAACTACTGATTATACTATTGTTTAATGAGCATTGAATTGATAAGGCCTTGTTGAGTTGTTACATAAGTGTTTTGTATACTTTTATAAAATTACCAGCATAGATTTAGATACACTATATTATGTATACTAAAATAACAGCCACATTTTATAAAACCCCCGACACGCCGTTCTTTATTTATTTATTATTTATGTACACACAGTAAAACAGATACAGATACGACATATTAGAATTGAGTACAAAGGTACTGCTTATTTCTTAAGAAATTTCTTCCAGCAGACCCGCGAAAGGATATAGGAATAGGAAATGTAGACAATAGTGTGGCATACTTAATATTATAAATTCGAAAGTAACTCTGTCCGTCTGTCTGTCTGTATGTTACCTTTTCACGCCTAACCCACTGAACGGATTTAGATAAAATTTGGCAAATACTTTAATTGAATAATAGTTTAATAGTTTAATTGAAATAATAAATAATTTGGCAATTGCAGAGTTATTTTCGTAACAAATAGAGTAGAGTCATCTTAACATCTCTCTTCCTTGAATTTGTATATATATATATGTTTATGTAAGTATATAGTATAGTAAATAGTATGTATGTTTATAGGACTTATTTGTGTATTTGTGTACGTTGTTTTGATAGTTTATTGTTTTATCATTGTTAAACATCGCTCAAAATCAATCTTTTCCTTTTCTTTCAATTAAAGCACCTGCCATCTAATCTCTTCACCACCCTTGGTTGACTGGTAGAGAATGCCTAAGGCATTAAGTCCGCCTTTGTACCTTTTGTGCGAAAAGTAATAAATAAATAGATAGATGGCATCCTGGGGAAGGACATAGGCTACTTTTTGGCTCAAAAACAATCCTAAAGGGGGTGATATAGGGGATGAAAGTTTGCACGGGAAACCTAGCATTTCTTATATTAAAATACAAAATTTATGCTTTTGGTAAGAAATAAAGAATGACAGTGTTTCAGTTTTATTTTTGTAAAATCATCCCCGAAATAGGGGTTGATTTAAAAATTAACATGTAATTTTTTTTTTTTTTGTGTATTTCTCTTCAAGAGATTTAAGGGATTGGAAATGTAGTCATAATCCGTATCTTGAAGTCCAGGGGTCAGAGGGGTTGTTGGGGTCCTTGGTTCTGTTTAGTTGAAAGGACATAGGATACGACGTACCCCGGTAGTACCTACCTACCTTCCTGTGGAATAATTTCTGACCATTACGCCGATGAAGCTAGTAATATTATAAATGTGAAAGTTTGAATGTTTGTTACTCAATCACGCAGAAACGGCTGAACGGATATGGATGAAATTTGGCGCACAGATAGTCTATAATACAGATAGTCTTTTTATCCCGGTACTACGTTCCCGTGTGATGATTTCCGACATCCACGCGGGCCAAGGCGCTGGAAAAAGCTCGTGTTATATAAAGTATAGATTGTTGGTAAACTAAAGTTATCACATTAACATTTCGCATAGGTGCTACTGCCTCTTCAATGTCTAATAAAATTGTTTAGGGCTCAAGCTCATATTCATTAGGCGTTCGTTAACTTTATCGATACAAAGTATTCGCAGACGGAAAACCGACTAGTAAAATTTGCTGGTTGATAACACGACCGATATCTAAAATTTGGGGACTCCCCCGCGCATTGGGGAAAACGATTGTGTAAAATTAACTGTTCAATTATTCGATCGATGGACAATACAGTGTGTGGGCCATTTTCCGCCCGCACGCAAATAGCACTCTCTTCTTTAAGCCAATCAATGCTTGTTTTATAAAACTAATAAAAATGGTCCTTGATTATGATGGTATTTGTGGAATGCTTTACAGGATTTTGCAAAATTACCAACGACAAACGATTTTTTTCTTCTTTTTCCCCTTACCAATTTATTCGGGGTCGGCGCAACATATAAGAGTAGTTAGATAGATAGATCATTTTCTCAGTGCACACAAAATAAATAGCACAACACACAAAAGCTTTATTAAATGATAACAAATTACAAGACAATAAAGAAAAAATAAAGTTCCTAATTTACAAAAAAAAAAAACGCCTGTCTTCTCTCTCTGTCCTGTCGTCTCTATTGCGTTTTAGAAATCTCCCACATCCCGCCTAATAAAAGTGGCTCGAAAAACTCCAAGTTATTAAAACCATATTCTTCCTCAACAGGCCTCAACGAGTTCGAAAACATTCGAAGTTCGGAGGTGAATGACTTTCGGAAGCGCATGCGACACCTAGCGGAGGAGAGTCTAATCAAGCGAGCGCAGAGCACTCGCCTCGAGAGGCTGCGGTACCAGTGCCCTCCGAGACTTGCAGACCTTCCCGACACGCCGACGACCCTGAAGACCAACCTGAACAAACACTGCTTTCTGCTTCACACCCGTGTCCCGAATTCAGAGGTAGGCAGGGAGATTTGAATTGTTTTTTTTTTTAATTATTTATATCCCTATTTCTGTAAGTGCTCAGTGTTAGGTCCGCATTGCGATTTTGTTTTATAGGGACCGGCTGTCTGCCTGTCGCGCATGTGCTCTTCGAGTGCACAGGCGTCGCCCAAATTAGGTCAAAAACCCTCGGGACACCCAGATCTTACACAGATGTTCTTAATAGACCAGGAGACCTAATCAGCTTCTGGAGGGAGGTGGGCTGGTTGGAATAACCACCGACGGCCGACATGGCTCACGCACAATGGTTCACTGTAGGACTAAGTGCGGAAACCAAACCCATAACATAGATAGAACATAGGGACCGGCTGTCTTTTTTTCCTCCAGGTATAAGCAGCCGGAGAAAATTTTAATCGTCTCATTATCTCGCGCCGAAATGAGACGCGGCTGTTTAGTAAAGGGCGGTCGCCCACAGCGACTTTTTGCAGCGATTCAGTAGCGAGCTTCGTTCACGCGAGTTCTTTATCTTTACTTATGACTGTTTGTCGCATTTGCAACACGCGATAGAAGGGATTCGTACATACATTCACTTACATAATCTCACGCCTTCTTCCCACAGGGGTAGGCAAAACAGGCACCTGCTACGATTCCTACATACGCCCTTTGCCTCGTTTGCGTTCATACATCTGGTCATGTAACACGCACGCCGTTTGCGAGTACTACGCACTTGAAGTTTCTGAAGAAAAGTCACTGAAGGTCACTATATGTCCTAGAAGCGATTCATTGGCAATAAAATCGCATACTTTCAATTCAGCATCGCTTCTGTATCGATGCAGACGCAGTATTGATTCAGCTTCGCTACTAACGCGTGACTATCAATGATGATCCGACCGAGTCCATATTGCATCTGTAGCGTCCACATGCATTCACAGTAAGGTAGGCACTGCAGCATACGACTGTATCTATACTGCATCGCCACTGCGGAATCGCGGCTGTATCGCGATAGTAGCGGTGCAGAATCGTGGTAACGTGGGCGAAGTTATACGTACAGCGACAGCATCGCGTCTGTATCGCGGTCTTTTTGCGATTGTATCGCCACAAAAAGACGCTGTGGACGACCGCCTTAAGACAGGCGGGTGTCCGCACCTTCACGACCAAGCGCGTAATTTGCGGACACGGGCGCCACTACTTTTACTCTTAGTCAGTTCTCGTTTCGGCACGAGTTAGTACACCTTTATTCCCGCTCTCCTGATGACTCTATGCTGAGGTAACGCCCTAAATCAACAACTATGCTTTACTAGAAATGTTTTTTTGAAATGGTTACAGACTTTTCTGATGTACTTATGTGTTTTTTTGTATTCGTTTACTATTAGTTATCTACTATTGCGAAGTCCTAAGTGCATCAGAATATTGATACTATTGCGAGTAACAGAATCATGTATTTTTTGTTTATGCAATTTGAAGTTACAAAGAGTATGCAATTCGAGAGCTAACGGTTGCTTACATGCTTACGATGCTTTGGAATACAGAATGTACTCTGAACTGAACACCTCTTGGTTTATAAATGTGATTGCAATAACCTTTGTTTTTTTTCTATAGTTTCGATTTCGATAAAATATAGACTATAACACTATTGCTGGTACCTCGGACCAGCACCCTAATTGAACAACACACTATCAGTCACAATCTGAATAATTTTGGAGGATATTGCTAATCCATTGCTTCATATGTTCGAGAAATTTGTCTGCTCAACAACGTAAATAACGCAATGAATGTTGTTGAACTGTCAAAATGAAAGCCATTCCTGCTGTTAGTGTGTTACGCAACTACGCTGCTCTGGTTAGGCATTCATTATAAATAATAACGCAAATTTCATGTAATAAGGAAAAATATATTAAGTAATATAAGTCATCGTTAATGATGGTTATACTATATTGGTTTGCCTTGTGCTCTAAATCTAAAGCAATTCTTACATAAAAATGCAAAGCCGAATTTACATTAGGAAACTAGTTGCGCAAACTTAGTTATTCATTATTTCATCTATTTACACGTGAAACTTCAATTAAGTTTGCGCAACTAGTTTTGGTTTACCCAGTTTATTACAGACATGAAATAAGCAAAACAAAGTCTAATATAAATTGAGTTAATTCATAGAAACACGCAAACACATTGACCTAAATAAATGTAAGTAGGTCTGTACCGAAAACATGTGCCATAATCTAGATTCGATGTAAGAAATTGATCAGCTGTGTTGATATAATATACCAGACTGGTCTAGACACGATAACTGTCGGCGCCTCTCACTGGCAATGACAATGAAAATCACCAATGTTTTTATAGTTTTGTAACTCCACCAGACAAACTTGCTTCATAAATCTAATGGCCCAGTCGCCCATTTGCCAGTTTTATTGAAACAAATCGTGGCTTCCTATCCATAATGACTGTTCATGATGCAATTTGTAGCTTTAATTTATCTGAGAATGTTTTTTTGAATTACAGCAATTCTTTATGCCGTTTAAAATATTTGTGGGAAGCAATGTTTTTGATACTATACTTGTCAACGTACAGAGGAGTTCGCGGCTAAGTAATAATAGCCGCACGGATTGATCGATCAGGTTAAGCTACTACAAATCGTGGCTTCCTATCCATAATGACTGTTCATGATGCAATTTGTAGCTTTAATTTATCTGAGAATGTTTTTTTGAATTACAGCAATTCTTTATGCCGTTTAAAATATTTGTGGGAAGCAATGTTTTTGATACTATACTTGTCAACGTACAGAGGAGTTCGCGGCTAAGTAATAATAGCCGCACGGATTGATCGATCAGGTTAAGCTACGCTTGCCGCGGTCAGTCCGTGGATGGGTGACCATATTTACATACCGAGGCCCTCGTGCCTCGGAAAGCACGTTAAGCTGTTGGTTTAATTCTTGGATATTTGACAGTCATTACGGGTAGTCAGAAGCCCGAAAGTCAGACAACCAGTCTTACCAAGGGGTATCGTATTACCCAGTTACAGGCGCGACGTGACAGCGCGATGCGACTAACAGAACCATTTTTATGAAAAGTTCATGGAAATTGTTCTACCAAAATTGCGACGCACCGTCGCGTCGCGCCTGTCTGCGGGAGCCTTTACAAGTGCAGAAGCACGTGACACACTAACATAACCTATATTTCTCGAAGGGGTACGCAGAGGTGCACCCACATTTGGCCAGCTATGTTTTTTAAGTCCCATGTAATAGGGGGCGAGCATATTGAAGTCCCATGTGATAGGGGGCGAGCATATTGAAGTCCCATGTGATAGGGGGCGAGCATATTGAAGTCCCATGTGATAGGGGGCGAGCATATTGAAGTCCCATGTGATAGGGGGCGAGCATATTGTCATCAGCCGGGCTCAAATCCAGCCTCCGGGCTGCTACTGAGAAATTCCTGGGGCCGTACTATGACCTGTTAACGCCATCATGATTCCGTTGAGAAAAAGAGATAGTGCTATCGGTCATGTATAGCTCCGTCTCTCTTCCACGCTGGAACAATGATGGAATTAACACGTCATAGTACGGCCCCTGGTGACTAGAGACCCGGGAATCGAATCCAGCCATAGTATATTAGTGCCGGGCCAGTCATCACAGACGAGAAATTGAGAACTCTTTAGATCTCATCTTAAGGGAGAAGCGCTATGATAGCCCGCGAAATTAAAATTTTCTTACTTACGTTTTTGTCACTTGCAGGTCAGTGTCAGGTTTTATGTTGATGAAATATGATTTGCGACAACAACAAATATGTATTTACAGAACTATAATCATTATAATAGTTATCATCAATACAAGTCTCACAGTTATAATTGACCTTAAAAGTGCTCATTTATGTATACGAGCGGCGCGCGTCAACGGCAGAGGGTGATCGGCGGCTGCAGTCGCCTCTGGCGTTGACGCGTGCCACTCGAGGGTATGTATGAGCACTTAAGAGAGTTGTATACTTGTATTGATGATCTTAATTCTTATAATTCAGTAAATACATAGGTACTTGTTACGGTCACGAATCATATCACTCACATCTTTAATCAACATCAAACCCTGATAATAAACTGCATATTGCAAGAAAACGTAAGAATTTTTTTATTTCGCGGGACAAATTACCACGTTCCCCCTTTAAGCCTCCTCAAATGGTTTTCTGGTAGAGCAATGGTGGCCTAGTGGTAATGACCGCGACTTGTAGGTCGTTGGTTCGAACCCTGACAGGCGCTTTACTTTGTGCAAATTATTTCATCACCTCTGCTCTCAAAATTGGGAAAGAAGTGGTAGAAAAACGTGAGGAAACCAGCTTGTCCTAAAACCAAAAATTCGAAGACATGTGACATCTTACAACCCGCACTGGGCCCGCGTGGTGGATTATGGCCCACTCCCTCTCATAGAGTGGAGGCCTGCGTCCCAGCAGTGGGAACACCAGAGGAGGCTGATTATGTAGAGTAACATTGCAATGACTTGCTATGGCTTTACGTCGTGAATGACCGTGATCTTAGGGATCATAACATAATCAGCCTATAATGTTCCCAACATTATAGGCTGATTATGTTTTTTATGCTAAATGGTATTGCGGTTTATCTACCTGACGGACTAAGGGGTTTTAGAATATAAATAGGTTTAAAACTATCATGGATTCTCAGTGTGAGGTTCTTCCTCTTCGAACTTTTCTTCTGGCTCTATTTCCTCTTCGTCATTTTCGCCTTCTTCGATCCACTGCAACATAAGGGTTTTGCTTTCCTCTCTGAAATATTAAATAAAGGGAAATTGTAAAACGAACGAATAAAAAAAAACTTAGCGACTGATGATGAGATAGTGGTGCCCATTCCCTTGTTCACAAACTAAACTAAATTTAAGTTGAGTGCATCTTTTTCTTTCTATTTCATTATGAAAAGGACAGAAGATAAATATTAGTTTAGTCCTGTCAAATAAGTCAGCACCTGACGTAATTTGATGTAGTTTTAGTAGTCAACTTTTTAATCACGTCTAAACTTGTATGGAGTAGTGTCAGGCGCTGATTAATTGGACAGGACTAAACTAAAATTTATCTTCTGTCATTTTCTTAATGAAATAGAAAGAAAAAGATGCACTGAACTTAAATTTGGTTTAGTTTGTAAACAAGGGAATCGGCACCACTGTTTTAAAAACTTCTAAACTAACAACGATTATTGATTAATAATAAAATCCAGAACGAACTTACTAAAAGTGGGTTGTGATTAATCCATTTCAGATATTAAAATTCTAGCCGTGTGACTAAATGACTAAGTGAGCGACTAGAAATACAGAGAGGGCATCTTAATATAGAGACGATTTTTCCAATTGAGGTTAGGTTAGTATAGTATTTTTAGTTTTAGGTTAGCTCATTGTAGTATTTTTCAAAGTGGTTTTTCTATTCGAGACACTTCATTTAAGATAAAATGCCGCTCAGTATAAATAAATATTTTGCCAAATATTGAAAAAAGCAGGACGTAACGTTGACACTCAAACAAATATGAGGTCGTTCAAATATTATGAAGCTTCTTATTTTGTATTTTAAGTAACTCAAATGAATGTTTGTAAGTTGCTGTTCTGTTGATTTCTCGTCACTAGCACTCAGTCGCTCACTTAGTAATAATATAAGTAACGTAAATTAATTATTTTTGTCACTTATAACTTTAATTTTCAGTCACTCGTTTAAACGGTCACAACGGATTAAGGTACTATGATAATGCGGCTGCTGGAATCCTGGGTAAGATCAGGAATTTCTCAGTTCAGAGTCTGGATATGTGGCCGGTAGATGGCAATAGGCTCGCCCCCCATTGTAGCTTGCAATCGTGAGTGTAGCAGCACAATTATGCATCTCTGTCCCCTCCTTCGGGAAATACAGGCGTGATGTTATATGACTGTCAATACCTTTCCTCGATAGTAACAATATATTTGTTAAGCCTCTTGAGTCGTGGCAGTGCTGCTAATGTCTCAACCCTCAATTGAGGGTCGTCCTCTTCTCCTTTTACACCTGTTTCTTCCTCTCCTATCCCTCCCATGTATGGACACCCTTTTATCACGAGCGTCTCTAGTCCTTTTAGTACCTAGAAAACAATAATTATCTGTCATTATAATCCTATGGCAAAATGTGGTGGTACCGTTGACCGCCAAAACCTTCGTAGGTCAGGCATGATGTTATGTTAAATTTTTATCTCCAATCTGAACACCTAGATTTTAAGGAATTTGGCGATTAAACGAGGACCAGTATTATCTGGGGAAAGTTCGGAGATTGATAAGTAAAACTTGGACTATAATTATTGCTAGCCGTGGCAAGTTAGTATCTTATGGTAAAGGCAAGCGTTGCAAGCAAACAAATACTGCAACGTCTGCAATATATTTCAAGGATACTACACACTACAGGAAAATGCTGTTGTTGCTAATGCAAAGGCCAATCTATACTTACAAATAAAGTGTCCGTTTGTAATGTCAAAATACAGCTTTTTACTAAATGCATAGGAAAGTATATAGGTACGGTAATTATAACAAAAAAGTCTGTCTGTCTGTCTGTGTTCCGGCTAATCTCCGAATCAGCTGGACTGATTTTGACGGGACTTTCACTGTCAGATAGCTGATGTTATAAGGAGTAACATTTTCTCCAGGAAGCACGTTCCTGTTGGATAATTTCCGTCATCGTCGTCCGCGTCGTCTCGAGGAAGGTTACATAACATCACGCTAGGGCTCTTAGGGGTCGAGCAAAAAGAAAAAAAAAGCGAAAATGAAGTAATAGCGCGGGCAGGCGATGCGATGAGACGGGTTGGGTCGCGGGAACAAGAAATTTCACGCGAACGAAGTCGCGGGCATAAGCTAGTTAGTAATATAGAGTATAGAAACCACATAGGTAATATATGCATTAAATGAAACCACATACTTGCTATCGCCTTTGCTGACGATATAAGAACTATGAGAGATTGACAAGATTACTGACAAATGCGTGCACTGACTGGACAGGTCCGCTCAATCTGTATGGTTTTTCCTCAAAAGACCGTTTCAGACACCAATCTACATGATCTGACCAAGATTATGACTGGACTTTAAAAGAGACTGTGACCTCTGAGTTTGTTTCGGCCTTTCTTCTCAGAGTAGTCAGATAGGAAACGCCGACCTCATCTAGTTTTTAAAATATGATTGACGTGTAAAAGTGTTTGTAACAAACCTACTTACAGAAATAAATTCATTTATCATTTATTTAACAAATCGGTCCAGTAATTAGGTCATAAAGTAATTTTAATTTTGAGCTAATTTGAAAACTGTAGAGTTGGATCACTAGGACTTGAACTTGAATCCTTGAACTTTGAAAAGCGTCGTTGCCACGTGGTGCAATCTATCACGACGTTGTTACGTATTCAATTTATTTGCTTAAAATGTAAAGTGGTACACCTAAACGACGAGGTACGAAGCGTTGTCCAAACAGAGTGTTTACTTTTACTGAATTTATTTTGTTAGAAAATTTAACTTTTCTAATTTAATATTAAATTTTCCTATACTTCTGTGAAGTAGTATTACTTGTGGTTTAATTTATTGCATATATGTGGTTTCCATACTGTATGAATAAATGCAGATGCATACCCTGAGCTTCTTGATTTGTATCAATGTTGCAACTTTACAATTCCTCAGATTGACGTACTGAAGTTTCGACAGGGCTTCGTCGAATCCGTTCAACAGCTTTATTGGATTATTACGTACATGAAGAATTCTTAAGTTTACCAATTTCTCGAGCCCAATAAGAGAAGTCAACTTATTTCCTTCTAAATACAAGCTGTCTAAAAGAGGAAAATCGAAGTTCGATATATCTGCTATTATATTCTTTCTTAAATCTAGAACTTTTAATTTATTCATCTTGCTTTCGAAGGATACTGTTTCTATTTGGTTGCCGCCAAGTTCCAGCGTGCTCAGTTCCACTTGGAATACATCGTGAACAGATGTGATTTGGTTGTTATTCAATATGATGCATTGAAGATATTTCATAGGTTTTATTGCTGCCGAGGTTAATTTGTTATCGTCAGCTTGTATAAGAATCAAGTAAGGTAGTTCTGCAATAACTTGTAACGCGTCTAGGTCTAAGTAGTTGTGGGAAACGTCCAGGAACATGAGGTTTTTGTACCACTTTATTATGTTGATGCATGTCACCTTTAATCCAGTAATTGTGCATTTCAAATATGTATACCTGTTGACAAAATTAAACTTCAACGACGCTGTTTTCATTGTGCTAAAGGAGATAGTATAACATGGAAATAAAAGGTATTAGTTCATATATGATCATGAATAATTTCGTTCTTTCTAACTTTATATTAATGTAGTTTTGCTTTGTTCCGACAAAACGCTGCCTTAAAAACTGTTTTCTTTCTTGGTAGCATCTCGTACATAAGTGTCTTACCCGTCTCCTTCAGGGGACTTGCCCAGCATGCTACATCTGACGCTGATGTCCGATTTAGTTAGGTTCTTAAAAGGGATGGTTCCTTTTTTCTTCGAGCGCACGACCTGCACTTCCTGCTCCTCTTCTGGCGGGTCGTCAGCATCGTAAACTAAATTGAAATGCGATTTCAACATTTTCAACTGTTACTTGGAACTGTCGAAGAAGATTGACTGACAGGTTTTGACACATTAGTTTGACATGTTTGATTATTTATATTTTTTTTATATTGATGTTACGAATAAGGTTTTGTATGTGAAGGACGCAATGACTAAAGAATAAGAGAGGACATGAACTAAAAGATCGTATCGCGTGCCGGCGTGGAAAGTAAAATGGCGTAGGCTCCGCCCATTACCTAGTGTTGTCCTCTGCTCATTCTTTGCAATGATTTTGTTCATCGTGTTGATTACAAATCGATTAATCGAAATCACATACATTAAAATAAGGTTTTTGATTTTAAGTAGATAGTAGGTAAGTAGGTTGTTATTCGATTCTCATTCTAGGACGTCGCATTATGGATTAAGTACAAAAAAGCCTGTTGTTGCGTAATCTGACTGAAAAATTGCAAAAATCATCAATTTGGCGGTTCATTTAAAATTAATTGTACTTGATATTATTTACTCTATGATTAATAGTTGCTCGTGATAATCAAGCTAGAAGAAGAGTAAATTAAACTGCAACAAGGAATTCAAAACTATACCGATTATTAACAAAATAAAACAACAGAAATCGATATTATGCATTTAATGGGAGAACCGTTTTATTTCAAATAGATACAATAATATCAGTTTGTAATTAGTATTAAGTACACCAATAATGTGAAATACAATAAAGTCTGCCTGTCTACAATAAATGTACAGGGAAATAATAATGTATTATGACTCAAACTCAAAGCATTTATTTCAAATAAACCAATTACAGGCACTTTTGAATTGTCAAGGGGTCGGTCAGTCAGAAAGATGAAGCTAGTTGCCCATTCCAAAGCGTAGTAGGTACCTATGGAGAAGAACGGGCAAGAAACTCCATGGACACTCTTTTAAATCAAAATATTGTTACAAAAAAGTGGTTACATCATTCATGTTGTAATTATACATGTGAGAACGATGTAGAAACACGTGCACGTTAAAAGCGTCCGTAATAAAAAGATAAAAACAATTATGGAATTAAAATAAGCCGTGGCAGCTAAGAAATGACCAGTGCCTACTGACGGCGCCCGTTCACGAACATGACGTATGGATCAGCACCATTCAGCTCAACCATTTTGAAGGGAACTCAATGATCCAATACACACGTCACCACCAGCGACACATTTGAGTGAGCATGACATACTCTCAGCCGCCAGGGCACATTCAAGTCAATGAAAGACGAACCCAGTAACCTTTATAGTGGGTACATAGTGCTCACACATGTGCTATGCAATTATACAATACTAAGAGATTGAATTTATACAATGCAAAGATAGGTTGTACAATCTTCATCAGCTCCAACATTATTTTCGAATATATGGGTAAATGTAGGCTTACAATGAAAATGTGATAATTTACCTTAGGGAGCCTTGTCGGTATTGCATTGTCGTGAAGTCTCACTATATCAAGACTTCTATTAATACAAGACTCTTCAAAATGTAGTGAACAAACATTTTCCTGGCTGGAGTCGATATTTTCTTGACCCAATGATTCAAGCCACTTACTTTTAAGTTTATCATTTTTTTGGTAACCTAAAAACACAAACAAAACACGCAAACTAACATAAATGTGTATATTTTTTCATGCTAAATATTCAAACGAAATTTGGTTTTTATCGATGCTAAATCGATTCGTTGTGCAAATTACACAATCACAACACTATATTTGTCAATAAAAATACGTAGTAAACAAAACCAAAATAAGGAAATATATCGTTCGAAAGACTATGAATAGGCAATAATCTATGACCGAAGCGTAATAAACATGAATTGAGACTAGAAATTGGTATAAATTTATATAGGAAACTTAATAATCTATGAATTCTTTCGACTTACTTGTGCAGGGATATCAGAGGCGCTTTTTTACTGTAATTCGAGCCACAGCCCCTCACACAACACTTAGGCATGGTTTCCTCTATCACAGACAGCCTCAGTCAAATTTACAGCACTCAAAATGTTCTCAAAATGGAAAAAAACTTAATATTTAGTCGCACGATAACGCCAAATGACACTTCATGTACACTCTGAGAAGTACTCAAAACCAGAAACTAAAATGGCGAACCGGCCGATGGGCAGGGCTTCCGTGACGTCAATTGAAATTGAATTGCAATTTTAGAAAACTGACAAAATACGGTTTTCTCTTTTTGACACTTGCAAAATTGCATAAGTTAGAAAGAAACATGTATATTTTTTTATTTCTGTATAGAATCGTATGATATTTCCATAATGTATTTAATTTATATAGATCTTTTAGTTCATGTCCTCTCTTAGTCTTTAGTCATTGAATCGACATCACGTGTAACAAAACGCCGCAGCCGTCTTATGTCAAACTCAAAGTATTATTATTTTCAAGTAGGCACTATAATAATATTACTATACTCTTTGGTAGGCACATAAAAGGCACTTTTGAACGTCAACATTTACATTAAAATAGAATTGATTCTAGTCGCCCCTTCCAAAAGGTAGTTTCGTATGGAGAAGAATGGGCAAGAAACTCCACCGTTACTCTTTTAAAACGTGTTACAATATTTTGTATACATCAATTATATAATTATAATTACATGTGAAGACAATGCACCTATAATAAAATCACCCTACCACAATAGGTAAAAAGAATAAAAAAATGCAGCAATGACAATAGGTTAGTTACCTATGTGATAGATACATGTTGCTCACATATTTACAACCATTGTAAAAGTATACGATTTTCCAAATTATTTAAACAAGTAGGTAATATGTCAGTGTGTGAGTTATAGTAATAACAGAATGTAAATCAATGTCATGAAAATAATAAATTAAACAATTAAAGTAGCAACAAGTTTGATTTTGTCTAGACTCTAGATTATCCTATAGAGCTGGACCAGCATGTTTCCAAGCATTCTTATCTTGGATATAATCCTCTTATTTGTAAATTATGCTTGTTTACAAAGCGAGCTTTTTATATGAGTTTTAAATTTTCTTTTATTTAATTGCAATATATGACAAGGTATTTCAGTACCCCATAAAAAATGTATGTACTTTAGCTAATCTGAAAAATGGTTATGACGGTCACCGGAGAGTTGTGCCGGAACAGAATCGAAAATCAATTCTTTCGAATGACACCGTACGGTTAATAGCGAAGTGAACTGAGGGGTCCCAGACCATACACGCTGAGGCATTTGGGCCGATCTGCACTGGAATACCACAGTGAACCGTAACGCTTACATTATTCCGACTTCGCTCGACATCTCGAGCGACACGTGTCGCGGGACATTTTTGTCCCTTAGTGAGGCTTTAAAGTGCAGATTACATTCGGCCAGATGAACTATGAAATACTTCAGCCTACCCAAGGACGAACAAAAAGCCGGACGAAGACAAAACTGAGTCCCGTTTATGTTAGAGTGTTGTCGTTTGCGCGCGTAATGCCCGATCGTCGCGTCGGCCGGCTAATATGTGAATGTGTGCGTGCAGCGGCCTGTACGTACAGCGAGCTGGCCGACTTGAGTGACACAGTTTTTTGCTAGCGAGAATCTGTCCGCCGTTTTTGTTTGTTCGTACATGGGCCTACCTTACTCATAGCTTGCCTGGTTTAGTCGTAACATGGAGTCCTTTTTTGTTGACGGGCACTACCTGTACTTCCTCCTCTTCTTCCTCATCGTCGTAACTTAACTTAAATTTCGATTTAAGCATTGTATATCTCTTATTCTAAATCGTCGAAGAATATTTACTGAAAAGTTTTGACAGTGGTTTTGACGCATTAGTTATGACCACAGAGTACATTATTGGTTATGACCTTTTGACAAGCTCGATTTCAAACGATTTAATTTGGTGCGTTAATTTTATGTATTGTTTTGACTTGTTATTGGAACTCTTTTTAGTGTTTCTTGAATAATTACACACACTGACGCTGTGATATTTTGTGATATTCGCTGTGTGTGATAAAGGAACACACGGTGAAAACTCGTCAAAATGTATAAAAAACACTGCAAAGTGAAAAATAACTGTCTTAATTAATTACAGTCTAAATAATTACAGTCTTTGGATCTGTGTTTTAGTTTTTTACCACCGAATTCCGGAATTAAAGAAATTTCTCTATTTTTAGTTATGGTCCTATCCCACACCAATTTGTATACCACTGCTTGCTATGTAAACAACAGTGACAGGAAGTATTATAACGTCATCAAGATACACAAAGTGGATTAAATACATGTTATCGAAGCTAACTCGTAAACTATCCAAGCAAAGTTAATAAAATTTATACGGGACCACCCCGTAAGCTTCCTCAAACAAATGCAAAAAATAATAATATCCGTTCACAATAGACGAAAATATCTTTGAACATACATCCAAATAATAAAAAATACACACACGCACATAATTATAACCTCCTCTTTTTTGTCAGTTAAAAATAACGGGTTTCGCAACGGAACCCGACAAAAAAACAACGATCGCTAAAAAACTATATTTTATCATTTCCTCAGGTATCATTTTCCATAAGGGTCCCCGCGACGCGCACACCTCAACAGCACATCGAAGTAATCATACACAAGCTAACCAACTCCCTGAACATGCGGGGGGAGAATCCACACAACTACGTGCTGAAAGTATGCGGGCGCGAGGAGTATCTGTTCGGAGACTACCCCCTCATCCAGTTCCTGTACATCCAGGAGATGCTGGCCAATGATGGCGTGCCGCAAGTTATGACGATCAGCATGGACAAGCTACCGCTAACGCGTGAGTTGGTGATCCGCGTTGTTTTATTATTGTCTGGGCTGTTTTATACTGATCAGTTATATGTATGGTCCGTTTTTTTTATATTTAAGTAATTTAGTCTTGGTGTGCTTTTTATTCAAAGTATGAACTACTTGTTATGTCAAAACGTTTTGATTTCAGTACCAAAATCATTAGAGTGTTTTTCATATTTCTGAACCAGCTTCCTTAAGGCTTTAATGTGCCTTAAGCGTCAGCGGACGCGCGGTTACATAAATAAAAGTGCTCCGTCGCTGGGACCCGCGCGGGCCTCGGTCGCGCGGGCCTCGGTCGCGCGGGGGTCTGTCGCCCGGAGGCGGGTATCACGCCCGCGCAACGGGGCCCGTCTACGTGCGACGGAATTCATCGTGGGGCACGCGCTAATAATAATCCTAATAATAATAGGGTTCTTGTGTCTTGTATGGGGCAATGGAGGACGGTTCTTCACTATCCAGGATGTTGACAGATCCAGGGGAATGGTGTGCCTTTAAGGATTAAACGGGGAATATTTCAGGGCGACAGTTTGAGTCCACTTTGTTTCTGCTTAGCCCTGAATCCTCTAAGCACACTACTGGAGGATTCAGATCTAAGCTATCGGTTCAAGAGAAGTGGTCAGGTCATATCTCACCTCCTCTACGTGATGATGATGATTTGAAACTCTTTGTCCCCAACAAATTGCGACTAATAGAGCTACTGAAGGTAACTGATACTTTCAGTAGCACCATCAGGATGGAATTTCGTAAAGCTAAGTGAGATTATGGAATCCGAAGGAATTGATCCTTCGGATTCCATACACCTTAGATACCACGCGCTTAGTCACGGGACTGGTTCCCGTCGCGTGCACCCGCATAACGCAGTTTCAGGTCTTAGGGACTATCCTCACTATACACAGTTAGTTTTAATCATGATCTGGTAGTTTGAGTAATTTATGCGGCCTACCCAAATGTCCATTCTTTGGTATTGTTCGTCGAATCGTCGATCTCCTTAATTAAGCTCTGAGTTGAGCCGCACGATTACTGACACATGCGTGCATTGACTGGACAGGTCCACTCAATCTGTGTGGTTTTTCCTCAAAAGATGGTCTTTTTCAGTCACTAATCTATATAGTCTTCACATGATCTGACCAAGATTATGTCTGGACTTTAAAAGAGACTGTGACCTCTGAGTTTGTTTCGGCCTTTCTTCTCAGAGTAGTCCAATAGGAAACGCCGACCTCATCTAGCTTTTAAAATATCATTGATGTGTTTGTACAAACCTACTTACAGAAATAAAATCATTTATCCATTTATATCAGAATTGCCTTCTGGACTCTGGGCCGTGTCTGGTCACTTGATCCACCTATAAATGGTGGATCTTGATCTTGTCTATACATGTAAGGGCTGTCAGTGTTTTTGAGCATGGTCTGACGTAAATAAATATTGATCCGGTTCGTCCGAAGACTAGAAGGTACTGTCTAAAATTTTCATAAACTTTCATTTATATTTAGGTAAATGTTTTTGAAAACTTTTAGACTTTCCCGCCTGTAAGTTTATACTTCTCTACCATTCAAGGATTCAAGGATTAAATACTGACATAATCTTTCCCCACAGTAAACCGCGACCAGCCCTTCTACCCATACTGCCGGCCGCAGCAGGCAGTAGGCTCCGGCATGCCGGAGCGGAGTCGACTCCTCTCAGAGCACTCCAACACGATGCGACGGAAGAAAAATGAGTCGGCGTGGAACATAGAGAAATACTACTCGTGCGTCGTACAGAGTGTCAGCAAACTTAACGTGGACCCCGGGAATGGTGCTGGGGTGAGTTTAGTCATGATTATTAGTGGATGGGATGACTACTGTATATTATGACGGTTTTTATTTAATACAATTTCTTGAAATGTAGAAGAAAGATAGGTAAAAAAAAGCATTGTTTTAATATAAAAAATGGAGTAGTTTTAAGCGTTTTAAAATTGTGCTAGACAGAGACAGCACTACTGAAATCACCTCGGTCCAGTTTTATTGTAGGTAGGATAATTGGTCCGAGGAAATCACAAACAGTACTACTGACGTCACAACACAGTACCTACATAGTAACTTCGCGCTATTCAGTACAATGACAGTTTTGCGTGACAAGGATAGAATAATTATTTCCGTAGATATGATCCAAATTTTTTTTTTTAATTTTTGTATTTTTCTGTAACATCTATAAAAAAAGTAAGTACTTCATTCATTCATTCGTTCATGTATATTTTGATAGTCGTCAAATATTGTGTGATCCAACTGTTTGGATGATGATGTAATGTTGGGCCACAAAAGGGATAATTTTAAAGGCAATTGCATGCAGCTGAGATGAGAATGGTAAGAGGGATGTGCAGGAACTCTGAAAGTGACATTGGTGACTGAAAAGTTGTATGTAAATCGGCTGTCAATTAAATGAGGAAAATGCCATCAGGAAAGTTTCGAGTAAAAATGTGAATAGCTATAAGAGGAGGGAAGACCAAAGAAACAATCGATAGACTGTATGAAAAATAATATGGCTAGAAAGGAGGTGACTACTGAGATGACCATCAATAGAGTATGTACCTATGGAAGAAGCAGACTTACGCTGACAAAGAAATTGGAATAAGGGCAAGATAACGATGAGTGGATAGAATGAGTCTTTTTATTTTATTTATTTATGTTGGTATTTAGTCGATTTATCTGTGCAAAAATAAATCATTCTTACTTTTTAATAATGGCAACACTGTCACTAAATGACAAAATAAAACCAACAACTGCTGTCAGTTCCTCCCTTTCTTTTTTATCTATTCGCCGTGCTAGGAGACAGACATAAAACCTTCCCTGTGTAACATTAAATAAAGTATAAAGAACAGTATTTAAATTCAAAGTTTCTGATTTTAATTCACACCCGTAACCTGATTTTCTATAATTTATTTATTCAACGAACAATTTACATTGTGTCTGAATGTTTCACAATAAAAAATAATAACAATAATCAGAAAAACAATAATTATATCACAATATATTAATTAATTAAATGTCACATACCATTATAAACCAATAACCATACAAAAAAGAAAAATAATAACGAGGTGAAAAAACAAAATAACCTTACAACTTAATAACAATAAAAACACTTTGACATAATTTAATTTCTTCACATTCCATTCATTCATACAAGTATATTTACTGAACAGTTTACATGTAATCTAACAAAATGGTATATTGGCATCTAATGGTTATAACTCCGAATAAACGCGCTTTTGTAAGGTCTCTTAGGGCCCGCGCCCACTGGCAGCACGGCACGGCAAGGGATTTTTATGCGACGAATAAAAATATAACTTATAGGTATGACAATAAAATTTAAATTTCAATGATAATGCCTAAGGACGCCGCGGCATGCATAAGGATACCGCGGCATCGTTGCTGTTAACATCTCAATTTTATTGTCGTACTAATAAGTTACATTTCTATTCTTCGCATATAAATCCCTTGCCGTGCCGTGCCGCCAGTGGGCGCCGGCCCTTACACTTGCTTCCCCCCGATTCTATACCTCACAATAGCTCATCTGTCCTTTGTTTGTTGTTTTAATACCTAATATTTGTATCCAAGAAGTGTCGGTTGCCACGTTGTGGTTATTTTATTATTGTTGAATCAGGTCAAAGTTGAAGTAATTTATTTTATGCCCTCAACTGTAGCCGAACTTTTGGGTTGAGGGTTCAAGTTTCTATTCAGGAAAGCGCTGCTCAAGATAAAGAAGTGCTCATGAATAACAACTCCAGTCAAGACGTGTATCCATTCACAAGTTGCCTAGATAGGAGCAAAAGTGTTTGCACATACTTTTCAATACTCTATCATTTTTTGCATTCCACATGGAGTCATTAGGTGGTGGGTAACTTAACATTTTGGACCTTGTCAGGCATCGCAAAAAATGCAAAAATGTGGGAGAGGAAGCTTTAAACACTTAACTTATCAGTCATCTTAACTAAATCTATTTGTACTATGTATATTCGTTTTTTTTATATGACGTATAAATTTTCAAATGTGTATTAAAGTTTATTCTAATAATAATTATTACATAATAAGTATAGCACTTATCATTTATCGTTTAAATATTTGTTTACAGTATAGTAGCATTTTCTTTATATAAAAATGTTTTGGTACTCTTTTCAATATAAAAAAGAATATTATTCTATATTCTAAACACAGCGACATTCATAACATAAATACTAGAAACAAGGTTTTACTAATTGTGCCCACGACTAGGCTCCAAAAAATTAGTAAACCATTTAAGTGCCAAAGTATACGTTTTTACAACAAACTCCCAAGCCATGTTAAAGAACTGAGCCTCAATTAAATCATTTATTAAACAGAAACTCTGTCGAAAAGGCTTCTATAACGTTAAAGATTTTTTACTTGTATATGCATGCACTGACTGGACAGGTCCACTAAATCTGTGTGGTTCTTTCCTCAAAAGACCATTACAGACACTGATATACATGGTCCTCAAAGATTATGTCCGGATTTTTATATACACATTGACATTGATGTATTTTATACAGCGTGGCGCTGCAATGGTGACCTTAATTTAACACACATATACGTTTTCACATTTTCGTTTCATGACAATTTTTTATTTCCATTAAACGTTATTATTTACAGATTTATTAAAGAATTTAGGAAATAGCATCTTAGAGCAACCTGTACTTAAAGAACTGTCGCGCAGCGGTCATTTCCCTCGGTCACGGATCATAACTTCGCATCAATGAAATTAAAACGAATAAGCAATACTATTAGGATGAAACAAATGCATAGAGTAGGCGAATTTAAGGAAATTTCCTTTGTTGGCGAGCAGCGCAGGCGACGCGCGCTCTCCCTTCCACCCACCCGCCGCACCGAACACGAATTCTTTTTTTGCTTTTCTAGTGCTAGTCGAACCCGTGTCCTTGACGCACTTATTTACACTAGTGCGCATAATTACGTCGCGAAAAAGACTCTTAGCTATTGTTTTATTTATTTCTTTTTGTGTAATTAGGATAGTAATTAGATCATAGTACTGCGATAAAGACACTTTGATTGGTTTTCGTTTTCTTATCTAGTAGGTACGTTTACACCTCTTGCGATACGGACGCATTTATTTGTGCTATTAGTGCTTGTGTAAACTTATGATCGTGATGGCAGTGATTAGTGATGACAGTTATTACTAATAGTAACAAGAGAGGGTGATGTGATAAGTGTTTGTACCACTTGCGCCGCTCGGTTTCTTTGATAATATGCCGTCAAAGAATCGGACCGATCACGAGTAGGTACAAGACGCGATGCGCGGTTGCCAGCCCGCGAACCGACACATTGCCGCTCCGAGTTAACGTAAGCGAGCTAAGTAAGTAATTTCATGAATGAATTTTTGCAAGGGTGATCCCAATTTTAATGACTTTTTTATTATTTAGTTTGTTTGAAAAATTTTTTTTTTCAGTTTACGTATTATTTTAACCTATCAATATTTATATGGTTAATGGGCACTAGCCCTACCCGTGTATTAAATTAAAGTCACCATTGTAGCACCACGTTGTATATTATACTATGACATGAGTATTTACTTCGTAAAGTATTATAATATTATTTTAATTATTTTGAATGTGAGAACCATGTCGGTCATTGTTTTTTTGTTATTTTTCTCAGTTAGTTTAACCATGGCATGATCTGGCAGTTTGAGTAATTTATGCGGCCTACTCAAATGTCCGTTCTTTGGTATTGTTCGTCGAATCGTTGAGCTCCTTATGTTCTGAGTTGAGCTGCGCGATTGCTGACAATTGCGTGCACTGACTGGACAGGTTCACTCAAACTGTGTGGTTCTTTCTTCAAAATACCATTTTAGATACCGATCTACATAGCCTTCACATGATCTGACCAAGATTTTGTCTGGACTTCAAAAGAGACTGTGACCTCAGAGTTTGTTTCGGCCTTTCTTCTTAGAGTAGTCAGATAGGAAACGCTTGATGTGTAAAAGTGTTTGTAAAAACCTACTTACAGAAATAAAAATCATTTCAATATTTATTCGAATATTTGCAGGTAATATGCCAAGCTGGCATCTTCCACGGTGGCAAGCCTCTCTGCGAGGCTCAGAGGACTCGCGCCGCCGTGATGGTCGACGGCGTGGCAGTGTGGGACCAGGAGCTCACCTTCCCCATCTGGGTGTCCAACCTGCCGCGAATGGCCAGGGTCTGCTTCGGCGTCTATGAGGTCACCAAGAATAAGAGCAAGAGGAGAGGAAAAGACTCAAATAAGGTATGTTGAATTTTCATGAATAATATAGGTTGTAGAAGCATTTTAAAACAGTGGTTAGATTGCTGCTTATAGATACGACACATCTGCTTTACCAGAAGGTTTATCGGATATATAAATAAATAAATAAATAAATAATATGGGACAACATCCACACAAGGTCTTCAGGTCCCGAACTAGGCAGAGCCCGTACTACAGTAACCTGATGACTGATATACATACTTATATACATATATATTATATATATATTTTTTTTATATATTTATCTAGCACCATTTTAGATATACATATATATTTATCAGTTTTATAGTATTCTATTTCATTTCTATTCTCTTTTGTTTTTTTAGTTGTATGCACATGTTTCTGTGACAAATAAATCTATTTTCCTTTCTTTCTTTAATTTATTAGGTACTAGCTTTTGACCACGGCGTCGCCCGCGTCGATCGCGCGGAAAATATCCCACGGGAACGTACTACGTAGATTAAAAGTACTGTGTTATTCCAGGTTATAAACTATCTGTGTGCCAAATTTCATCCAAATCCGTTCAGCCGTTTTTGAGCCAATCTAGAACATACATCCAGACAAACGGACCAACATTCTTAAAACTATATTTTCGGCATCAGACTCGTTTCCACTCCTCATAGCAATTAAAAAAAAAAACACAGTCTTGGCGTTAGACGTGTGACGGGTGCGATATATCCTTCAAGTAAGCCCACAATAGAGCCAGCTCGTCGAAGTCAGTGAAGGCACAGCAATACTTTGCCGCTCTTGGATACAAAGTTGGAATTCCTTGAATGTCTATAATTGAAACACGTCACTACTTTTTAGTGGCCCGAGCAAGCTGAATTCAGTTTTGTTTGTAACAGAAATAAAAAGGTTTTTTATTGTTTTATTCTGTAGGTACATACAAAACGCATATTCCAAAAAAACAAAATACAAATACACACATACAAAGTAGCCAAAAGCCTACGAGGCTTTTTTCTTTTTCAACAAATAAAAGTTTATAGTTTGCCAATTTTGTCCATTGCACAACAACAACAGCTAACAACCGAGTTAAAATTCGTCCTAGCTTATTTTCTTAGGTATATTGTTTGAGCTATTTACGACATTTGTGCCTCTATTACATCAATAGTTTTCAAAAACATCCCCCATATATTACAGGATGGTGTAAATAGACTGACGTGGGCGAATACGATGATATTCGACTACAAGGAGCAACTGCGCACAGACGGCGTCACGCTGTCCATGTGGACGCACGTCGCCGACGACACTCAGGGCGATGACCTCGTGCTTCATCCTTTAGGAACTGTCGTGTCCAATCCTAACACGGACTCCTGCGCTGCCTTGCTGGTTAAGTTCTCTAAGTGAGTATGAAGAGGAAACAAGTTTATATAACACAAATAATACACATTGTTCACAATGTGAAAAGAAATGATGTTTTGTGATGAGAGCAGTGGTGGCCCAGTAGCAACAGCCCGTACTTTCGACTTGTAGGTCGTGGGTTCGAACCCAGGCAGGCACTTTACTTCGTGTAAATAATTTCATCACCACTGCTCTCAAAATGGTAAAGGAAAACATCGTGAGGAAACCGGCATGTCCTAAAAATTCGAAGACATGTGACATATCCCATCGCGCACTGGGCCCGCGAGGTAGATTACAGCCCACTCCCTCTTGAAGAGAGGAGGCCTGTTTTCCAGCAGTGGGAACATTATAGGCTGATTATGATTCACAATGTAACAATTTTGTAAAAAATCCATGAAATAGGTAAGTTATGAAATCAGGCATTACTTTACGGAAATCCATATTAGAAAAATGTGTTATGCAAAAATATTTAATTTTAATTCCTCAATAACTAGAACCCGGTTATATCGTAGTATGTTTTTCACTACTGCTCATCGCGTTGACAATACATTGCCTGAAAATGACCTTTAATGCCTTCATATGAAAAAAGTGTGAAAGTTATTTATATCACATCAAAGGTCAGAAGATGGCTCCCTAGATAGCTTTAACGCACAATATTTCTAATCTAATCATTAAAATTTATTTCCAGTTACAACTGCCAATACCCGATTCTATTTCCTAAAGAGGATTTAGTGAAGGATGACCCGGAACATACCGAGCCCATGTCCCCGGGTGCTATAGAGATGCTAAGCGCTGAATATGAGAAGCTACTGGCCTTCGCAGAGAAGGATCCCATGTATGAGATGCACGAACAGGACAGGAAAAGCATTTGGGCTTCGAGGTAAAGTATAAAGAATTTTTTGTCTTAATCAATGGGATTTTAAATCTGGCGAATCAATTTCTATCTACTACAAATCCTCTTCCAATTCTTTTTTGTGGCGTTCAATCAAAAAATGCAGAGAACATTTCAGATGTTTTAGAATTTGTACCGATATTAACCAAAAAAGAAAATTAGTTTAGAATGGAATTAAAGCTCAGTGATTTTTCCCGAATTATCCAGCGTCCAGGGCAGCATTCTAACCAGACTTACGGCGTCATAAAATAATCGTGAGAGCTCGCGTTCACGAGCATAAATTTAAGAATTTGTCAGAATTATTAAGTCTAAAGCAAAAGATTTGAGTTGATATTGAATCTCAATATCAATGTTGAGTGTCGAGCGCTCGAGGACACCTGAGGAGAGGAGTCTATTGATGTTTGCATCGATGATGCTTGTCCAACTTTGTCACTCAAAATAAAGTGACTAATGCTCTCATGGGAAAATCCTGTGGTACTCCGGTCCGTGTGCAACAAAAAATAACACCGACATACCATTTTCCAGGGAACGTTTCCGCAAAGAAGCACCGCAACTCCTTCCAAAACTGCTATCCTGCGTAGAATGGGGCGAACAGGCTGAAGCGGCCAGTGTGCGACGCATGCTGGTAGACTGGCCCATGCTGCGCGTCGAGTCCGCGCTGGAACTACTAGACTATGCCTACGCCGACTGTGCCGTCAGGAGCTTCGCAGTCAAGTGTCTCAGCAGGATCAGGTCAGATTTACTTTTTAGCTAAATAGCACATTAAGGCATAATTTATTTTTATTTATATTCGTTAGTTTACGCCGCAATATACAGGGTGTTTGTGCGCGGGTCGGGGTGCGGGGAGGTAGGGCGAACCGAAGGGACCTTGAATTATGATAGACGTCAGACAGGCCGTCGCTTCGAATTATTCGCCGCTGCTATACTTTCGTTCGCTGCTACATGATGCCGCGTTTAAGTGAATTCTCCGCGGCACACATTGCCGACATTAATTTTTACTATGGAGTGGGACGAGGAAGTGCTAGAGCTGCGCGCGCAGCTTACATAGCATAGCTGCGTTTCCTAACAGGCAACCAGTGCCATCTGCCCGCAACTTCCAGGAAGTTCACAGAAGGTTGTCGATCACTGGACTTGGATCAAGTAGAGATCGACGCGAGCCGCCTCAAGTACTTATTGATGTGGCTATTGAATAAGCATTATTGTAAAAAAATATGAAAAAAAAACATGTTTCTTTTCAATTGAGGGTAGTTTTCTCCCAATTTTTATTTTATGAGGACGCCTAATTACTTCCAATCGTTATGGAGTTTGTTCCATCGTGATAGATTATTTAGTTTAAAAGTTACACCGTTTTGTTTACACTGGGGTCACAGAAGCGAAAAATTTAAAAAAAAAAACATAAAATTTAAATAAAATATTTTGATTTTTTTATATTTTTGCCGTAGATAAAATCAAGCACAGATTCCCTCATTTCGATATGAGCACATTATAAAGACTCACACTGTATATTGATTATATTTAATTTTACCAAAACTGTGTCTTATCTATTCTAGTAACACGTGGAAACGTAGTGGATTGTACATTAACTTATTGCATACGGCGTATTTAGATATAATATACAATGTACGATTGTTTGTTTTACCAAATAAAAAAAAAAATAAAAAAATACTGAGGAGTTCCAATTCTAGCAAAACATCCCTAGTGTGTGACCATTCTAATGGTATGTAATTTGCTTTTATAAAAAAAAACCTTTAAGAGAGAAAAAATTTAAACAGCCAGCCGACACGACCACCTTAAACGCCCTCCATTTTGGTGCGCTTGGTGTGACGTCATAGTCTATGACATTGACAACGGACTGAATTGCAAATGCTCGTCTATAACACATTGACATTTATTATTGTCATAGACTTTTATGCAATGACTAAAGAATAAGAGAGGACATGAACTAAAAGATCGTATCGCGTGCCCGCGTGGAAAGTAAAATGGCGTAGGCTCCGCCCATTACCTAGTGTTGTCCTCTGCTCATTCTTTGCAATGATTTTGTTCATCGTGTTGATTACAAATCGATTAATCGAAATCACATACATTAAAATAAGGTTTTTGATTTTAAGTAGATAGTAGGTAAGTAGGGTGTTATTCGATTCTCATTCTAGGACGTCGCATTATGGATTAAGTACAAAAAAGCCTGTTGTTGCGTAATCTGACTGAAAAATTGCAAAAATCATCAATTTGGCGGTTCATTTAAAATTAATTGTACTTGATATTATTTACTCTATGATTAATAGTTGCTCGTGATAATCAAGCTAGAAGAAGAGTAAATTAAACTGCAACAAGGAATTCAAAACTACACCGATTACAAAATAAAACAACAGAAATCGATATTATGCATTTAATGGGAGAACCGTTTTATTTCAAATAGATACAATAATATCAGTTTGTAATTAGTATTAAGTACACCAATAATGTGAAATACAATAAAGTCTGCCTGTCTACAATAAATGTACAGGGAAATAATAATGTATTATGACTCAAACTCAAAGCATTTATTTCAAATAAACCAATTACAGGCACTTTTGAATTGTCAAGGGGTCGGTCAGTCAGAAAGATGAAGCTAGTTGCCCATTCCAAAGCGTAGTAGGTACCTATGGAGAAGAACGGGCAAGAAACTCCATGGACACTCTTTTAAATCAAAATATTGTTACAAAAAAGTGGTTACATCATTCATGTTGTAATTATACATGTGAGAACGATGTAGAAACACGTGCACGTTAAAAGCGTCCGTAATAAAAAGATAAAAACAATTATGGAATTAAAATAAGCCGTGGCAGCTAAGAAATGACCAGTGCCTACTGACGGCGCCCGTTCACGAACATGACGTATGGATCAGCACCATTCAGCTCAACCATTTTGAAGGGAACTCAATGATCCAATACACACGCCACCACCAGCGACACATTTGAGTGAGCATGACATACTCTCAGCCGCCAGGGCACATTCAAGTCAATGAAAGACGAACCCAGTAACCTTTATAGTGGGTACATAGTGCTCACACATGTGCTATGCAATTATACAATACTAAGAGATTGAATTTATACAATGCAAAGATAGGTTGTACAATCTTCATCAGCTCCAACATTATTTTCGAATATATGGGTAAATGTAGGCTTACAATGAAAATGTGATAATTTACCTTAGGGAGCCTTGTCGGTATTGCATTGTCGTGAAGTCTCACTATATCAAGACTTCTATTAATACAAGACTCTTCGAAATGTAGTGAACAAACAAATACTTTTTCCTGGCTGGATTCGATATTTTCTTGACCCAATGATTCAAGCCACTTACTTTTAAGTTTATCATTTTTTGGTAACCTAAAAACACAAACAAAACACGCAAACTAACATAAATGTGTATATTCTTTCATTCTAAATATTCAAACGAAATTTGGTTTTTATCGATGCAAAATCGATTCGTTGTGCAAATTACACAATCACAACACTATATTTGTCAATAAAAATACGTAGTAAACAAAACCAAAATAAGGAAATATATCGTTCGAAAGACTATGAATAGGCAATAATCTATGACCGAACAGTAATAAACATGAATTGAGACTAGAAATTGGTATAAATTTATATAGGAAACTTAATAATCTATGAATTCTTTTGACTTACTTGTGCAGGGATATCAGAGGCGCTTATTTACTGTAATTCGAGCCACAGCCCCTCACACAACACTTAGGCATGGTTTCCTCTATCACAGACAGCCTCAGTCAAATTTACAGCACTCAAAATGTTCTCAAAATGGAAAAAAACTTAATATTTAGTCGCACGATAACGCCAAATGACACTTCATGTACACTCTGAGAAGTACTCAAAACCAGAAACTAAAATGGCGAACCGGCCGATGGGCAGGGCTTCCGTGACGTCATACTTCAATATTGCAATTTTAGAAAACTGACAAAATACGGTTTTCTCTTTTTGACACTTGCAGAATTGCATAAGTTAGAAAGAAACATGTATATTTTTTTATTTCTGTATAGAATCGTATGATATTTCCATAATGTATAATTTATATAGATCTTTTAGTTCATGTCCTCTCTTATTCTTTAGTCATTGCTTTTATGTCACATTCACTCTGACCAATGGTGTCGGATTTCAAATATTTGAATTTCCCACAGTGTTATTACACTTTTTTTTTATCTTTGCGCCACACTAGGAAGTTCTCCTGTATCGTGGGTGCGTTTACAAACATTTAAACTCACATACACAAACAGCCAGACCCGGAGCAACTATCTGCAGGTCATACAAATATTTGTTCCGTGCGGGAATTGAACCCGCGACACGCAGCGCAGCAGTCAATCGCTTAACCACTGCGCCAACCGTGCCGTTAAAACGTTACGTTACTTTTTATAAAATTAAATTCTTGCTCCACAAGAAATTATAATCAAAAATTATTTGAATCACATGCATGTTTCCTATTGGCATTGCGAACTTTAAAGAACCTAGCAGCACAATTAGGTACCTGTCGTGATCTGGTAGAAGAATAAGTTGGTGTTTAATACGTCAAAGTGTTCGGTAATAACTTTTAGTAGGATGAAAATGCCCAAGAAATATGACTATTTTATGGACAACACATTATTGGAAAGAACGGAAACTGTGCGTGATTTAGGAGTACGCCTTGACTCGGGCCTGGCATTTCGTAATCACATCGTAAATGTTTGTAAAAAAGCCTATAGGAGCCTAAGTTTCGTCCTAAGAAGAGCCGAGGGTTTTAAAAGCATCGCTGCTCTAACTTCTTTGTACAATGCATTGGTAAGAAGTCAGCTCGAATGTAACGCAATCATATGGACTCCGCATGAAGCTAAATACAGTCTCATGTTTGAGCGTATACAAAATAAATTTACTAGGTTTCTGTAGGTACCTATGGTGGTATGGTGTATATCCATTTTATCCATTGATGTATCCAACTTTGTTTGTGATAGGCATGGTGGGATACAATAAATTGGAAACAAGGAGGGACATAGCTCTTGCTACCTATATTTTTAAATTATTGCGTGGCAACACTTCTAACCCAGGTATATTGAAAGAAATAAACCTATGTGTGCCCGACAAATTATGTGTTGCGAAGGCGACCGCCACGTCTATTGGCGGTACCCAGTAGTAGGACCAATCTACAGAGTAGAGCCCCTATAACGCGTACCTTGCGTGTACTTAATGACGTAGCAGACAGCATAGATATTTTTACTTGTTCTCTGAGTGAGTTCACAAAAACCACGATGTACTATCGAGGAAGTTCATATCTAAGCAGTTTTAGAACAAAATCCCGTGAACACGATGACCGCATCTGTTTTACGTTAGTTACTGTTAGCGCCCGAGCGCTACAGGGAAAAATAGTCCTAAAGGTGCATAGATATGAACTTCCTCGATAGTACATAATAATATGTTATAGTAAATAATGAAAGTGAAATTATGGCCACACTATTGAATTAGGAGATTCCTGTAATGATAGTGATGATGAGTTAATAAATAAATAAATCAGCAGGTCTGCTGGAAGAAATTTCTTAAGAAATAAGCAGTACCTTTGTACTCAATTTATAATTATGTCATATCTCTTGTATTTTATTGTGTGTACATAAATAAATAAATAAATTATTTAGGACCAGCTTCTGTCCGCGTGAAATTTCCCGGGCCCCCGCCCCACCCCGTCGCATCGCATCACCTGCCCGCGCTATCACTTCGTTTTCGCTAAGCGTTCTTTCTGACTGTTTTTGCTCGGCTCCTTAGGGTCCTAGTGCGATGCTAAATAGTCTATAGCCTTTCTCAAGAATTGGGCTATCGAATGCAAAAGAAGAAAGAATTATTCAAATCCTACCAGCCGTTCCAGAGATTACCCCCTGCATACAAACTTACAAACAAACAATTTTTTTTAATCTCTTTATAATATTAGTATAGATAGATATACGTATAAATGGAATCATCAATTCGGAAAATGTATGGCTTTGCTGTTTCGTTACTTACTTTATTCGCATCACCTCCACGACGGTAGCGAAACCGCGAAGCCATACATTTTTACTGATATGTAGACTCAGAAGCTTGGCTCTACATGAGATCTGATATCTTTTTCACAGGGCAAACCTTATGTGGTCGTCTTGGCAACATTTTACATGAAATGTTTTTGGTGGGATACATATTACACCTGCATTCTCATTAAAAAATCATCATGAATTCCGTACAATCAAACCTACAACTACATAAAAAAACCCTACATACAACACAAGCAGTAAAAAAAAGTTTCAACTAACGACTACACGCGCACGGACTAATTACGGCAAAAAAACAATATTGAATTAAGCTCAACTATTCTATAATTTACCGGAGAATTTAAAGGAGTGTGATAAGCACGCTGTATCGCATTTTAAGTTAACTGTTAATTAAGTTCTTATATGAGAATAAAATTCTTTAAACTTATGATAATGCACTGCTGCAAGTGTTTCCGATATAACCATTCCATAGCAAGCAACTTCATGAACTCAGTAGTATAAAATTGTATTATCTTCCACAGTGATAACGACCTCCTACTGTACCTCCTGCAACTGGTGCAGGCGTTGAAACACGAGTCGTATCTCATGTGCGACCTCTCCGTGTTCCTACTCAAGCGGGCCTTCAAAAACATGACCATCGGACACTACCTCTTTTGGCATTTAAGGTAATGATAAGTTAAAATTATTATTTTACATAGCTGATCGTCAGAATATTTATATGGCGAAGCGTGACACGTGATGCAACGAAACCTTAAAAAAAATTACTTAAACTAAGAAAAACATTTTCAAAATTAATAATTTCGAGTAACTATAGCTAATGGGCGCAAGCGTATTGTTCAGCATGAGGTCCTGGGTTCGATTACCGGGTCGGGAAAAGTGTTATTTCGTTTTTTATCTGAGATTTCAGTTGCAGCCCGGAGATTGGATTTGTGCCCGGTTTATGTCAGGAGCCTCGCCCCCTATTACATGGGACTCAAACATAATTGGCGAAATGTGGGTGTACTTGGGTACACATGTGCCTGACCCTTCTGGGATTACAGGCTTGATATTATGTTATGTATGTGTGTAACTATAGCTGACTGCGGGGTCAACGACTTTGGGTCGCGTGAACTTTTGTGACCTAATTGAAGTTACTAAAAATATTTTTAAGAAGTTCCATAAGTCATGACTAGAGATCGGATATTCGGATGCTTATTTACCTTAAGTTCAGATGTTGGCTAATATGGAATGCGCTTTTGTATGGAAAAAATCCCGCGGTTCTTCCGGCAGCGACAAATGTAGGTTTCTGATTATAGAATCGGATATATATTTACTTACTTTTAAATGTTGCCTTATATGGAATGCACTTTTGTATTGATCGTGAAAATCCCACGATTCCGGAATCGACCAATTTTGTTTTTTCTGACTATAGAATCGGATGCGTATCTACCTCCCTAATATTGTAAAGTAGGTAGGTAGATACCAAACTGCCACAGCAAACCACGTCAGTATGATAACGGACTACTTCCATATATCGATAATAAAATTCACGTAGGTACCTATTGAAATACCTAGGTATTTTTTTAATGTTTTTTTAGAAGTAACTTCCATGCTATACACCCGACTAGTTATGCATTCCCGGTGTTCCTGGCATCCCGGTTTTTTTTTACGAAAAATATAATTTAAGAAGCCGCTTCCATACTTTCATAGCAAAATTACTTTAGAATAATATGCACCCGAATATCCGATCACTGGTCATGACACCAGAGTTCTTTATAAACTTATAACAAACGGTCCACCTTACGTCGTGCACTTGAAATACGAAAATCGCCTTTACTGCAATGAAATAAAGGGGCTGTTTGTGTCAAATATTTATTTGACACAAACAGCCCCTTTATTTCATTCATCACCATAGACAACGTTGACAACAAATACTTTACTTGGCATTATAATCTATCGTATTGTCTTTACTTTATTCACACATTTCTCTAAGACCGTACAACTTACATCCTTAGGTCTGAGATGCACGTGCCGGCAGTAGGCGTCCGCTTCGGTCTCCTGCTGGAGGCGTACTGTCGCGGCTGTCAGGATCACATCAACAGCCTCACGAGACAGATCACTTGTCTCGACAAACTTAAATGTAAGTAAGCTAGGTTTTGTCTGTCTTATTGTGTTTGCTTTATCATTTAACTAGCTGTTGTCTTCGACTTCGTCTGCGATCCAGGATGAATAGCCAATGTCCTTCTCAAGAACATGGTCTACCCATGTGTCAACTTTCATCAAAATCCGTTCAGCTGGTTTAGCGTGGAAGCGTAACAAAGAAACAAACTTACTTTCGCATTTATAGTATTAGTTAGGATCGGGAACTGATTACGTCATGATACAATTTATCCCCTTGTATAATGAACGAATTAAAAAAAAAAAAAACTATAGTCTATTCGCGGTAAGAAAATAGTGACTCATCTGTGCAACTGCAAAGTAAAGGCGTAATCATACTGGGGTACAAATTAAACCAGTCACGTTTTGATCACCACACTGTTTAAAGTACTTAAAAACATTATAAATCACTCTTCTTTTTCCGCTATGAATTATTGATCCACTTTTACTTTTATGAATAGGTGTGGTATTCAATTTTAAAATTGACAAAAGACGCGTCCGTACTGTCTAAATGGCTTACTTCAACTGGTCAATGACAATGTGAACACGGCTTTCTAATTTACTATGATCTAATTGGTCAAAGGGCGTGGCTTAGCTGAGTGACAAGGATGAGTCACTATTTTCTTAACGCGAATATACTATAGAGCCACATGGAAGTAGTATCATGTATTACGTACAAGTCAGGCACATGTACCTAAAACAATTTTCAATCCTGACGATATCTGGACGGTACAGTATTTTTTCTCACGAAGCGACACGCGCTTTGCTTCTGGTTACCAAGTGCACAAACACGCTGTGAATGTGTGTGTGAGTGCATGAGCTCTTGGTACCATCCGAGATACGGGTGAAGTCTGAAGTGTGTGTGTGTGTGTGTGTTACGCACTGACGCTACTCGTCTTTACGCACACATTCACAGCGTGTTTGTACACTTTGTAACCACAAATAAAACGCGCGTCGCTTCGTGACATAAAAATACTACCTATCGCTAAAAGAAGAAAAAAAATATTATTTGAGAGAAAAAATAATAATAAAGACACAATAATACCTATCCATGAAATCTGTACAGTGGACGACAATACGGCATCGAGTTTTTGATAAAGTTTGGCTTTGTTTGTCTCTGTCACTCCTTATAACTGTCTCCTTCTAAAACTACACTGCGAGAAGTATCTTATGGCGCTTGAATAGCGTTGACAGAGGGCGCTGTTGGTAAACATTTGTGCAATTGTTTTGTAAAATGACACTTGAAAATGAATTCATATAAACAAGATGGCGGCGTTAATTCCCATTTTGGTCACGATGCAAAAATAATAACTTTGTAGCGCTATTTACAAAAAATCTAATAAATGTTTCCCATCAAACACCCACATATTTTCGCCTATAAACTCATTCGTAATACAGTTGTCTGAACACTATTTTGACTGTGTCAGGGGCCAGCCAATGCGTCCGCCAGAAGAAGGAGATAAAGCAAGCCCGCGCCGCCCTCATCCACCACCTACAAGAGCAGCACTGTGTCGAGACACTGTGTGATTTTGTGTCGCCGCTAAACCCTAGTTTTGTATGCAAAAGGATCAAGTAAGTGTAAATGAAATACATAGCTGGCCTGCGGTTACGCTGTAAATAAAATATTTTCAAGTGCATTATAAAGCGCTAACCGCTGACCGGTTGGCGTAGTTGGTAGCGACCCTGCCTTCTGAGCCGCTTGTCCCGGGTTCGATCCCCGGACAAGTCAAACATTTGTGTGCATGAACATGTCTGTTTAACTTGTTTCTGGGAGTGTATATGTATATAAGTATGTATATCAGTCATTAGGTTACCGTAGTACAGGCTCTGCCTAGTTCGGGACCTGAAGAACTTGTTTGGATGTTGTCTCGTAAAAAAAAAAACAAGTTTGCGGCATAACACATTACTTGTGTTTTTAAGTATTTGTGTCACCATTATTGAGGCATCTTATCGCTTATTTTAACCTGTATAATTATGCTAACCTCAATTTCAAAAACGATGACTGCGAATTGGCAAATCACTGTAATTTCATTGATTTAAAATAAATTATGTAGCCCTTGAAAATCAATATCTATCACCATCAAATTTAAAAAGCACATTTATGTAAAAAAAAAACTGCTTCGTAATCTTCAATACGCTGTTCATACTAAAGTTTCATATCCTAGGCCGGATGACTGCAAAGTAATGGATAGCAAGATGCGGCCTCTGCAACTTCGGTTCGAGAACGCGGACCCCTCAGGGGCCGACATTAGCATCATACTGAAGATCGGGGACGATCTCAGACAGGACATGTTCACACTGCAGATGCTACGGATCATGGACAGGCTGTGGAAGAACCATGGATATGATTTTAGGTAAGCTTGCATTTTTTTCAGTTGACCCGCATGTTAGGGACGTTAGCCAATACCCATAAGCCGCGTGAGACCTTTTTTTTATAAGTTCTGGTTGAACTCTACCCAACCTCGATGCTTGAGACTGATAGAAGACATGTAAATATAGTCAGCAGTCGCACGCGTGGTTTATTAAGGATTTTATTAATTGGTTGTATAGCACTTCTGCAACGTAATGATAGTTCGAATTATAGGGTTAATGCCGATTATCATTTTGCTGCGAGGCATGGCCAAGTCAACTGATTTATTTTAACTTGACCAGTAAATATACCTTTACAAGTTTAGAATTATAAAGATAATTGCTCATTCTAAAATTTACAGGTTCTTATGAAGAAGAATGCGTATGAAACGCCATAAATATGGTGACGCTTGAAAAATGTATATAATTTTTTAGTGATATTAATAGTAACTAAAAATTGTATCCGAAATAAACAACATTTATTTATTTCATGTTATCATTCGCAGAATGAACCCATACAACTGCATCTCGATGGAGTACGCAGTAGGTATGATCGAGGTCGTGGAGGATGCGCAGACGGTGGCCTACATACAGAAGCAGAGCGCGCTCTTCAATGCCGCTTCCACTATATATAAGTCTACGTTATTACGTGAGTATTGTATTAGTTCCTTGTCTTTTATTAGTTCAGTGTTTTATTTTTTAATATTTTAGTTGGTTTTCTACATGATTCATGCATTTTATATTAGGACACGTAAGCAAGGTCGACCAGTGTTAAAGTATAGTCCTGTAAGAAATTTTCGTGCCTAAAACACTGAAGAGAGAAACATCAACCCCTAAGGGCGATTTCACCAAACTCTTACACCTAGAATAAGTCTTACCCCTTTTTTTTGAGGGTGGGAAATCATCAAAATATTTCTCCCGCTCTGGGCGGAGCGGGAGGGCGTGTCAGACTCTTACTAACTAAAACCCACCCGTGTTCCTTCAGTTGCCTGTGCCAGGGTCCACGGTAACCCTTTCGGACTTTCCCGCAACCCTAGCAGGCATCGGCCCTAGCGGACCCCGTCATTAATGCTGACATCTCTTTGAGGCGCGCGTGGAACACAACGCGCCGGCGACCCGGGCCAGGTCCTTATCGGACGGCGAGCTGCCCATTGCTCGCCGTCCGCAAGCCCGCGCCTACGGTGGCCGGGAAGCGGCCTGCGATTTCCGACGCCCAGGGCGTCTCCTGCGGCAGCTAGGGGCTTGAGGGCGCGAATTTTGCCTCTCCCTCACGCGTTCCGCCTCCTCCTTCGCGAGCATTACTGCTTCGCAGAAGGAGGTGACGGCTTCCCATGGTCTCTCGCTTCGTACCATAGCCTGGACCCGGACGCGAGAGATCGCCATCGCCAATTGCCTCCACGGGGACACGGCGGTGCTCCGCCCAAACAGGGCAGACCTCCACCGTGTCCTCCGGGCGATCCAATGGTGAGACCCGGGCGTTTCCTCCCGCCTTATCCGGAACAGAAACCTCCCGTAAAAACCGTGCCCGGTACAAACCTACGTCAGGCGGAAGGCGAGGATGCCAGGGCGCCTCTTTAGCCACTCCTCAAAAAGGGGACTTATCGCCGCAACTGTGGCGTGCCCAGCGCTGGGTTGCGACAATCGCACTCTCCATGCCGCCCTGAGATCCCGCCGGAGCTCTGTCCGCTGTGCCGTAATTTCTCGCGGCAGCGGAGTTACGCCCCGGCGCGTTTCGCCTCCTCGCGCCACTCCCATATGTGCGCTAGCTTCAATTATAAATCTGTCCATTTCACTATCAATAGCTGGACCATCTGCGTAATGTTTCCCTTCAATCTTCTTCACATGCTCGCATTCCTTTCTCCATTCTTCCGAGTCATGGTAGAAAATGCTTCTTCTGTTATTTTAACGATGTTTCTGGCTTGCCCCACACTCTTTTCAGCAATTCGTATTTTTAATGTCATCAATGTCATGTATCAGTTCAATGGGGTTCAAGTTGCACTTTTCGACCATGCTCTTCCAATATCTGGTCTGCCTCATCTCATATATAGGCTCTATGTGCTCTTTGATGGGTTCAAGTAACGGAGCTTTTACCATAGTCGGTGAATAAGCAAGACTTCTGGTAACCCTAATGCACTAACCTGTAATGGCGGCAACACGAGCCTCTACACATCTTAACGGAATAAGTGGAGCCGCGTTACGTTTTTCACACTCACAAAAGTTCTTCTTTTTCTACACCATCTGTTTTTCACCACTTCTTAATGTTTTGAGCATGATTCTAACACAGAAACCTTAAAAAACTGTAGAATCGTCTTTCCACATCTACTATCTTGAGAGCCAGGGGAGCCAACATAAGAACTATTTGTGGAAACGCACTTTAACGCACGCCTTAAACTATAAACCATTATTTCGCGGACATTGGTGTGGGCTACACGTTTACCTAGTTTTGAATTTATTCTGTCACACTTAAGTTTAGTATGGTAAAAAAAAACTTTGTTAAAATTTGCCCTAACAGGTGAAATGTGCTATAAAGTGCTGCTTTACAAAAATCGTGTATCCTATGTGTCTTTATTCGAAACTTGGCATAAATACACTTCAGAACAAAATGACAAATTATAACTTTCAGGCCCTAATAAATACTCTATTCTCAACACAGAATGGCTACGAAGAAACACAGAGAACAACGATGCTGCGTTCAACAAAGCAGTGGACGAGTTTACAATGAGTTGCGCCGGCTACTGCGTCGCGACCTACGTGTTAGGCATCGCGGACAGGCACCCAGACAACATCATGGTCAAGACGAGTGGTCAGGTAAGCCAAGTTAATGTAAACTTCGCTGCATTCAACAGTGGTCAGGTGAGTCAACTGCCATCTGAACACTGCAGTCATGCAGTTGTGGACATTGGCGTCTTCCGCTGCATTACGTCAAGCGTGTGTAGAGAGAGGTATGTGGAACAGGGTGTAAATTTCACCCATGGAAAAGGGAGGATCCTTCGACCAGACGGGCGTTGTGTCTGGTGGGCAACTGCCCGATGATTAATGTCGGGGCGTTGTATATATGCTAGTTGCGCGGTAAACTCTGCTTGCGCGATGTAGGATTTTGCGTGACGTCAGGATGATGCTTAGTTCGCATGTGGCGTTGTAGATGCCGCCACACGTGTAGTGACCGAATTTCGTAATTCAACCTCCAGTTTATAAGTTCCACGTAGCGGGTCGAACCTTTCGACAATAACCGTGCTCAGTTCCAGACGTCCGTCGTGTTACTACTGAGACTTGCTAAAAACAAATACCAAAACATTTGCTCGCACCGAGTGTAGTATCCCAGGATCCCAGCTCAGAAGTCGCGCTACTATCAAACCGACATCATCATCAGCCTATACCCGTCCACTGGTGGACATAGGCCTCTGCAACCACCAACGAGGCAGTCGATGTATCGCACTGAATCGCAACACAGCTTTCTTTTAAAAACCTTCAGCTGTACGATTAATAAAGTTTCACTAACATACAGTAGATTGTTGCATCGAGCGCAAAGTGAGTTATTAATGCACGAATGTTATGTTGGTACTAAATTAACACAAGTGCATTAATTACTCACTTTAGCAAGCTTAATTTACTTTTACCGTGATAAATTATACGTACTCAAAATAAAAACTCCAGTTAATGAAAATAAGTTTCATTCATCTTCTCCTCAAGCATTTAAAACTTACAATTATTAAATGTGCAGTTATTAAAAGTGAAATTTGCACTGTTACTTGGAACATTTATTCTAGTAGTTGGTTATTCTGGAGTTGAATTCATATCGCTGTCGCCGTCTATTTCCATTTTTTTTAACCTTTCTTGCTAAATGGCTTGCTAAGTTGCCATTTGTTTTTTCACCAAAGCGGTTTTATACAGCCGATTTTTATTTTCAGCCAGTATCTTTTTTATTTAATGCATTCATTTTATATTAAACTTAATGGGAGCCATTAAACCTCTGTGGTAAATTTATATCTAAATAAAAAACAGTGCATTCATGAAAAACTATTCAACCATGAGATTGCATATAACATTTCTGCGCTGTTTTGGTTCTAAGCAAAAAATACGTCCTTTGTGATCGGTTTTGTAGTGATTAATGAGTCCTTTGTGACACATTTTTATATGTCACACACACATTTTTATATGGGTTAACATTACTATGTAGTTGAAAGAAATATTTATTTTCCCGACAGCTATTCCACATAGACTTCGGCCACTTCCTGGGCCACTTCAAGCACTGGTACGGGTTCAAACGAGAGCGCGCGCCCTTCGTACTGACGCACGACTTCATTCACGTCATCAACAAAGGACAGAAGGGCTCGGGGGATAACTTGCCTATCGACTTCAAGATATTTAGGGAGCATTGTGAAACGGTGAGGATATGTTATTTTGAACTATACTTGTATTATTAATTCACTGGAAAAAAAACTTTCAGGTTTTAAATATTGGGTTTAATTTTGATCATATTCACACTTTCTTTTTTCCTTCTCTCTTTTCAAAGTCGCATGGAGGAGGCATTACGCTTTTTCGTTACGTGACGTTTTCTACCAGTCAACTACTACCGCAAGTCGCGTTATAGAAAGTCATTCCAAAAAAAAAAATGTTTCCACTTTTGCTTTTAAGCTGTCGTTTCGGTAGGTACCTCCTGGGCTCTAAGGTCGTAAAGTACAAAATAAGTCTGATTGGAAGAATTTCGACGCCTTAAAGTTTTTATACTGGCTCCTGAATTTACGTGTAATCATAATAATTTCTAGATTTAGAATGATAAAGTGAAATTATCCATGTGTATTTTTTACAGGCATTGGAAGAATTTCGACGCCTTAAAGTTTTTATACTGGCTCCTGAATTTACGTGTAATCATAATAATTTCTAGATTTAGAATGATAAAGTGAAATTATCCATGTGTATTTTTTACAGGCATTTAAAATTCTCCGTAAGCACGGCCACCTAATTCTATCACTGTTCTCAATGATGATCTCGACGGGTCTACCCGAGCTCAGTTCGGAGAAGGATCTGCAATATCTTCGTGAAACTTTGGTAAGTTTTTTTTTATCATATTTTATATTCAATTAATGCATTCCATATTGTAAAAAAGAAATTTTTACAAAAGGCTTAATTAATAAAAATCTTGTTAAATTAATGTCGCCATTGTAGCGGCGCGCTGTAGAAGAACCCAGCTACATGTTGCTCACTTTATGTTTACCAAAGCCATTAACCTAATCAAAACATTGTCACAGGTAATGGATCTATCAGAGGAAAAAGCAATGGAGCATTTCAAACAGAAGTTCAACGAGGCCATGAAGAACAGATGGACGACATCGTTCAACTGGGCCATCCACAACATCGACAAGAACAACTGACAGTGACCCGCGAGCCGTCGGCTCCCGCCACCGCACACCCACGCTACTCTATAAAACAACATGGCCGACCCGTCATATGGTAAAAGAGGTTATAGCACTCACTTTTATCACTGAAGAATGGTTTTACTGTACATGTAAAGTTACTACACGCCTAATTGTATATAAAATACGGTGAAATTAATTTGTTAAGTGGTAAAAGTGCGCTTAATATTAAGCGGTAGTACCATCACATAAGGTCCAGTTTACAACAGCTAACGTAAGTTGCAATGCTTATTGCTTCATTATGAAAACTGCGATAAAATACGAGGTAGTTGAAAACTAAGCATTTTGGCATTTTAATCAGTTCATATTTACTATTCATTAGTACACCCTTTTTCGAGGTTTTTAATGAACAGATTGTGCTATCAAATGTGTATTAATGGATCATTTTTTAATCACTACAGCGGTTAGACGCGAATTAGTCATGCCTTATTGAACTGAAGTAATATTTGAAATTGTTGTACAATTTTTACACCAGAAACAATAGTAGATAATTTAGCAATGAATTAGCCTATGAAATTAGCAGAATCTTTTATCAGTGCTGTGGCAAATAAAATGTTGGTCAATTATTGAGAACATTGTCGTTGTGAATAAACCACTGTCGATATTTCGAATAGTTAGAGCTAGGGACAGATTCAAAAAAAAAATAAGTATATTTGAAATAACCGTATTTAAATAGACCTTCCATGGCCCTTTTAGCCTTTATTCCATTCTGATACTAGTATTACACTATTCAAAATCGAGTACAACTGTTACTCGATTTTCTATTGTGTAATACACACAACATTTCGTTCGTTTAGAGACAGTGGTTATCGCTCGCCCCTCGCTGCATTTTTACTTGAATGAACTGATATAGGTACTAGCGGATTAATCCCGTTCACATAAATATTTATACAAACGAGGATACTTCATAATTTACCCAGAAAAGTGGAAACATTTCAAATGAATTAGATCGCTAGACCTGAATTTTGGATAACAAATTGTAAAATGGTTGTAAGATGAATTTTGAAATGTATGACGGAATTGTGTCAGCTCTGTATCAACTTAAAATATTACTATGAATTAACAATTGAGTTTTAAATAAATCGTAATGATCGAAATACAATCTATGCCAGGATATCTTTATTTTAGTGGATAAAAACTTACAGTTTGTTTAATTGATCTGCTAAACGAATCCTGTTAAACTAGTCAATCTTGTCTATAATTGTAATATTACTTTGTCGCCATATTGTGTTTATTTAAACATACTGGCATGGAGTGTATTGAGACAAGATTTTTGCACTTAATTGAATATTTGTAGCATTTCTACCTATTGCTTATTTTTGTAACAAAATTCTTAACTTGTGAACGGGTTGAGGTTGTTCAAGACTGAAAATTGTTGATGAAAAGTTGGGCGCGATGACGCAAGCTACCGTGTTGGTCATTAGCTAATATAACTTAAAGATATAAGACACTATACGGTGTCAAGTTTAGATCTACCAGTGGAAGGCCACATAGCCACTGTAACAACCCTACATTTGTTAACGTATCATAAGGGTGTGAAAAGGTACTACTTTGCTGTCGACCAATTAAATATTATCCTGATGGTTGATGTAGAATATTTCGTTTTGATTTTTTATTCGACTCAGAGCTCTAAGTATCGAAAATTCACGATTTTACTTAGTAACTTCGAAAAAGTTATAAACTTCTGAAATGTATCACTATAACGTCGTTTAGTTACGACTTAGACATTCCGATGTCGCTCATTATTTCGGATTCGTGAAGAAATATACCGATGACTTGTGATTTTTTTTTAAATTATAAATTTATGGATTTTTCGGAATTCTATTAATGTTTGGGTCACCAAAATTGATGCAGTTTTTAGTGACGTCACGTCTAGGGCCTTCAGAAGGTAGTAAGGCGTGCGGCGGCAGATTTGGCTGTGATATAATCGCGCTGCGTATGCGCATTTAGTTGAAGGACTTGCTTTAAAGATGTTTAGTTCGGACTTGAGGTTAATAATAGTCGTCACTGATTCCTAAGTTATCAAACAACTGATTATGTTTGATAATTAAGTCTAATATATCTAAACTTTATGATAACTTATTATTTGAAAAGTAATGCGATTTGGAAGGAAACACATGCAAATAGCTGCCACATTTGGCAGTCATAATTTGTATTATAAATATATTAAGTCTTCATGAAATCTTATCTTCTTCAAGAGATAATAAGACGGGTTAGACCTATCTATCTAAAAATATAGATGTTAAAATTGTATGGAATTTGTATTTAGTTTCGTTAGATGTGAGTTTGGATGAAAATTTAATTTTACTCTTTAGGTTAAGGCATGCGTATACTAGTTAATGGTAAGGGTGTTAGTGGGAAAGTGGAGAAAGAGATGATAAGGACAGCCGCCGCACTCCTGAAATCTGATGAAATATAAGTTATTTAAACTTTTTTAATGCACGGTGTATAACGCTCTTATTAAACTGAAATAAGTAAAAAGAAGGCTTCATTTGACTGTCAAGAAAATCTATTTTTTTTCGGGGTGGAAAATACTCATGGATGTCCGCCGCCCTGGGGCGGGTGGCGGGGTCTGTCAGACTCTTACTGACTAAAAACCACCCCGGTGTTCCATCTCACACCTACGCCGGGGGTCGCGGGAACGTACGATACTTCCGCAACCCCCGACTAGTCCGCCACTGCGGGCCTCTTCGGGTCTGGGGGGGGGACTACACTACGCGCCGCCACCTCGGGTCCTGGTGTGTGGGGGGCGACGGACGTCCCCGAGTCCGTCGCCCCTGGACCCATTTAGGGGGGCTGGAAGAGGGCGTTGTCCGCCCTCCGCCGACGCCCGGTGCGCCTTCTGCGGGCCGGGTGAGTGGACAAGATCTCCCTCTCCGTTCCCGCAGCCTCCTTCTGCGAGACGACTGTTTCGCAGAAGGAAACCACCGCGTCCCAGGACTCGTCGCTGCCGACCATCGACTAGACTACAGTCGGCAGCGACTGTCAAGAAAACCTAGCTTAACATATTTAAAGGTACATACTCAGCAACATCTTATTTCGCGTTGCATCAAACGGGTTTAGGGTAAATATCGTGCATTTTAAAAGTGATCCTCCTTAAATAATATTAGGCGAATTGCTCTCATTTTTAAGCGTATATGTAATTAGTGAAAACATCATTTTTGCACGTTTATTTCGAGTCCCTCGCGATTTTACAGCGACGGTATTCTTTTAGCGAATACGTATTCGATTATTAAAATTACGATCAGATTCATTCGAAAAGGATTTTCGTCGCTACTGGAATAAAATTTAAATTATAGGCTTAGCAGTATTATATTGTCATATGTTCGTAATCAAAGTAAACACTCGCTTCTAAGTTTTTGTATAACTTCGTGCTACCTCAAGCTGTCGTGTATTAATCGAAAACAATTTATTTGCCCCATTTAAGACTCCATTTTGAAAATAATAAAACGAAAAACTCTAGTAATTTTACGAGACAAATCTATGTTACCTGAGCAATGGTAGAAATTGACGTGTCTGGCAACATTGCCCAGTAGAAATGTGAACCTACCATAGCTTAGAGTCTAAGCTAGTTATTGTCTAAGCCTTAGACAATAACTACATAGAATAAAATTAGCACTCGTTGGAAAGCTCTAGAGAAAATATACACGACCTAAAGTCGATTGATATGAATTTTATTATAATAGAAATGCCTTATCATTATAGTTTAGAGTTAAGTTGTTGCTACACGGAAGTTGTGAACGTTTTAGGTAAATTGTTATGCGGTTCAATATAGTGTTATGTCGCCCAATATACGAGTAATTAATAACCTTAAATTTGAATTCAAACTCTTAGATAATTATCATGTTTTGGAACAACAAACTCAATGTCATGCATGACAAAGTTCAAATTCCATTGAAACCAAATTTATGTATAGCGTTTTTATTACGAACGGTCACTCAAAAATCAACCTAGCCTTTATAACGCTAAAGTAGATAGTTGAGTACATGTCAGTGAATGTAAATTACCTAAGATTTTGAATTCAAGTATACATAGCTCTCAAATTAGTCACGCTGCAGTTTAGACAATGACATGGTCATTACTTGATAAATTTACTGTCAAATTGTATCATTAATGCAGAGTATTTTGCGCGGATCTCCTTTTTTTATAAAATATAAGTAATACTGTTTTAACTACGGCTAGGTCAAGTTCTAGATTGCATCGTTAAAATGAAGGTGATATACATTGAACATTCGCTTAGTAATCTGTATTTTAAATAAAAAAAAAAAATGGATTTAATCTCGGGTGTTGGTTGTGACGTCGAAAACGAAAAAAACAAATTTTGCGTTGACGTGATAAAATCCTTTATTTTATCGTCGCTTAAAAAAGTTAAATATTTTATGTTGATGTACCTAAATGATAAATAAGATCATTTTCGTATCGATAACATTTTCATTAATCAGGGGCCGTACTATTACGTATTAATTCCATCATTGTTCCAGCGTGAAAGAGAGACGGAGCTATACGTGACCGATAGCACTATCTCTTTTTCTCAACGGAACAATGATGGAATTAATACGTCATAGTACGGCCCCTGGCCTGCGAAGTGAGACGTTGTCACGTCAAATTCCCGATGATTAACAAATACTTTCTCAAGCGAATGTTCAATGTTGATTAGTTACAATTATTGCATGTCGTTTGTCTTCAATTATACATAGTCTTAACGATTAGTCTTCAGATAAGTCATTTAATATGTAATAGGATGTGAATTAAGAAATATAAGCTCTCCCAAACCATATGTGCTGGCGACGACTTGCATTTAGTCTTTCCACAAAAAAGAAAATATTACATAAAAAATTTCATTGAATTCGAACAATGAACCTCTTTTTTTTGTTAGACGTGAATATATTCGATCTATGGTATTTTTTCGTAGTAACCATTTTGTTTAGTTTTTGTAACTGCAAATTATTTGGCATATTAGATGCGTATACGCCATAGCAAGCAGCATACTGTTGGCAGATATAGACTGAACAATTTCACCTACAAAGGTTCAAAATATTTCCTATAAATGCTACTCTTTCTTACAACAAATTCCTTTTGCTAAAAGCCACTAAAGACACATCCGTTAACTTTACCTCTATCGCGAATAATATTAGACATATCACAAATTGAGCCATGTAATGTACCTATACTATAATAATAATAATATTACAAAGAGGAAAATTTTTGTTTTTGTTTGTTTGTATGTAGGGGGTAATCTCTGGAACTCCCGGTCGGATTTGAAAAAATCTTTTTGCTTTTCATAGCCCAATTCTTCAGGAAGGCTATAGGCTAATTAACATCACGCTATGACCCTTAGTAGCCGAGCAAAAGGAAAGCAAGTCAGAAAAAACGCTAAGGAAACACGAACTGATAGCGCAAGTTTCACGCGGATGAAATCGCGGGTAGAACCTAGTAGATACTATAGATAGCTAAGAAATGAAAACCCATAAGCGGTCGAGTGTTTTTGTCACACATTTTTGTTAATACAGATTTGTCCAAATAGCTCATTGATAAACTTAAAACAGTTAATTTTTTTTTTTTTGAGGGTGGGAAATCAAATAACTTCTCCCGCTCTGGGCAGAGCGGGAGGGCGTGTCAGGCTCTTACTGACTAAAACCCACCCGTGTTCCTTCAGTTGCCTGTGCCAGGGGCCACGGTAAAACAGTTACACCTTACAACCGTTTTGAGAGCAGTGGTGGCCCAGTGGTAACGGCCGCGACTTACGAGTTGCAGGTCGTAGGTTCGAACCCAGACTGGCGTTTTATTTTATGTAAATTTTTGCATCACCATTGCTTTCAAAACGGCGAAGAAAAGCATCGTGAGGAAACCGCCATGTTCTAGAACCAAAAATTCGAAGACATGTGACATCTACTAACCCGCATTGGTTCCGCGTGGTGGATTACGGTCCACTCCCTCTCACCGAGAGGAGGCCTGTGTCCCAGCAGTGGGAACATTATAGGCTGATTATGCTAAACTTATAACTTTTTAAGACCTGTGGTTAAGTTGTAAATGTATGTTAAATCAGCTTTATCATTTGTTTTGAGCTTATCGCTAATTGGCTTGCAGTATCTGTCATTAGTTTTGGTTTCATATTTCGTCTTTATCATGCTTCATTACATTACATACGTGAACGTGAGAATTCAATATGATTTGTCTGATATTTGAAGTTAAGTACTGTAGTGTAGACAAAAACATTCGCCCGTCAAATATACAACAAAAAAAAAACACCAAAATTTGCCTTTTGGCCTTTGCTACAATTATTGTAACTCAAGGTACCGTTGACCACAGAGAGTTACCATCTAGTATTCTACATCTATCTAGTTCGTTTGAAGTGACGCGTGAAGTCTGAAACTTGAGCTGCATATCGCGGTTGTGACACCGATCCTTTGGCTTTAGTTATTAGGTCAATATTGTCATGTCTGATTCCACTGGTTAGAAACTTTCGAGGCAAGGAAGCATTTAGTAATCAATTTATCTAGAATTTAGGTTATTATCAGTGATTGTAATAGGTAGAGCTAATATACCTAAAGTTCAAAGAATAGAGACAAAACGTGGAGACTTCCTTACGGCAAATTTTTTTTTCGGAATGTTTGTTCAGATTTTAAGTAAGTACATTTAATGTTTATGTTATTAATACAGTAAACTAATTGAATTCATTTTCCGTTTTAACCGACTTCAAATACAAGGAGAATGTTCTTAAAAAACCAGTAGATACGTTTTCTATTGTTATTAATTCAGGTAAAGAACAGGGTCCGCCTCATGTTTTCGTTTCCCAGAATAGCCAAAACTTGCTGTCTCGATCTATCTTTATTAATTTTAGTTGTACTTATGTAATTTTCCGAAACCCGGGACATTAGTCCCGAAAAAATATTTTGTCGTAAGATGTCTCCACTTTGTCTCTGTTTTTTTCGAACTTTAGGTATTTTAGCTCTACCTATTCCGATCACTGGTTATTATAGATTTAAATTCGCATAAGTATTACATTTTTATTTATCTAAATGCCCTATACCATCATTACAGGTCTTAGCAATAGCCAAGTGACACACACAAAATTAAAATGAAAGCACATAATACATCTCAAGATCATAAAGATCATTGTTTGTAACATAGTGTAAACAGTAGTACTTTTGCGAATTCACCCCAGTGACATGTCGATATATCAATTTCGACCTGATTAAAATTGATGGTGCGAACTGCTCGAGTCAGAGGGGTTTTGGCCAGCAAGTTGGTTTATGGAAACATGCTCTTAGCTCATGCTTTAGCATATTGTCATTTTTGTCTTCTACATAATCACATTAGAAATGAGCCCATAATATGTTTTTTTTTAATAAAAACAACAAAATAATTAATGTTCCTTGCCCGATGGACTGGTTATAAGAACAAACTCAGGTCGTATTAGTATTTCTGTCTTCCATAACCAGTTTCAAGTAGTATTGTTGCAGTAACCACAACAGATAGATAGATAGTGTCACTACAATTATTGAGACCATATTTGTAGGCTATACGATATTTTGATTGATTCCTATGTCAGTGCTTATGAATAGAGTTCTTGGCGCCAATGCAGACCTATACATGTCGCGATTGTTATCAATTTTGATGTATTTGAATACTATCCAACATTTTTTGTATAACACCTGTAATTTTACCCTATGTTCACAAAATGAATAAATGAATTTGCATTTGTTGCCCGCGGTTTCGGGAACAGCTTGAAATCATTCTGTGCTAGTTTATTTTTCGTTTTGGCAAATCTCATCCAAATCTGTTGAGCCGTTTAACAACAACTTAACAAACTTTCACATTTAAAAGTTAATTAATATTAAGTAAGCGCTAACCGAGTTGATATATCGTTGAATGTATTAGACGAAACGGACTATTTAAAATTGTTATAGAAAAAACACGCAAAATTATGAATTATGGAAATGACGACTCGGTGAACGTAACAGAGTGACGCATGCAAATGATTACTAGCTCCATGCATTGCCGAAATAGAAACTAAATAAGGTCGACATTCAATCTATTTTACGGGATTGTAAAATATATTATAAAATTTACGGAATGGAATGAATTATAACAAATACTTAAATAGAAGGTAGATAACTGCATCACTTTGAATGCTAATCAGACATATAGCACGTCTTTATGAAGGACTTCACACGTCATAAATTCATTCATGCACGTCAAAAAATTAAACTTCGCAAAAGACCAAAAATAAGTTAATTTATAATGCTCATTTACTTTATCAAATGTTTAAATCATTCTATAGACCGAAATAGTTAAAATACTAGATGAATAATAACTTTGTATGAGGTCACAGATTTAATTCAATACAGATATTCAACTTCAAATTAGTAAACCAACGCACTGATGCTCTGCAAGTTTCATATAACGTTCCCTGAGAAGTTTCAGGTAATTTTTTTGCGAAAGTTTATAGTGAAAGAAGTTGACGAACTTAAGTATCTGTCTGTACCTACTAAGGGCAAATTTCACCAATAGTCTGAACGCGATCAGCACATCTTAACCGCATTCAAGAGCTGTCAATGTCAAAATGACACTAACAGCTCGACAGATGAAATTCGCACTTTATTTGTGGCAACGGCCCCTATCAAAATGAACCATAATCACTGCCAATAAGTGAATAGTAGACTGATTGCCTTCTCATATTAGTTAGCAATAAATATATACAGTTATAATACATTTAAATAAATAAATAAATACATAGACCGTACATTTGTAGCTCCAGTTCAGTTATTATTAATCGCTAGGTACTCAACGACGTGTTATTATTATAAATTTAAAGAAATATGGACCGGGAAACTGTTTCAATTTACCTATAGGGCAAAGATGTATAGGATTTAATTTTTTATGTATCTTTGAATCATAAGCTAAAAATATACCGTAAATAGTCTTCTGTAATGTTATACACATGAACGGTCCTTATAAGGAATGTCCATGATTATTGTCCACTCATTTTCAAATTTCACCTTGTCAACTTCAACGAGGATAGGACACAGTTACACAGAATTATTCTTAAAATGAATTAGAACGGTCACTATCCCTCCGACGTGTGATGTGAGGCGATAAATAAAGCTCTTTCCGTTCTTGATATTTGCTGATTCGATCCTGCCGATCTATTATGTAAAAATCTCACCGTGAAAACTAGGGGAAGTGAGCTCTCACTAGTGGCGGGTTGCCACTAGTGAGAGCTCACTTCCCTGAATTTCCTTCCTTAGCATCAGTATGTCGATTATGTAAAAATGTGATCGTGAAGTGAACACTTAGGTGAAGTGAGCGTGGAGTGAGCTGTCAGTGCCATCCCACTGATGCTAGTAGATTGACCAAGCATTACATTAATTTACAATCGACTGACCGGTTGGCGTAGTTGGTAGTGACCCTGCCTTCTGAGCCGCTGGTCCCGGTTTCGATCCCCGGACAGAACATTTGTGTGCATGAACATGTCTGTTTGACCTGTGTCGGGGTGTGATATCAGTCATCAGGTTACCGTAGTACAGGCTCTGCCTAGTTCGGGACCTGAAAACCTTGTGTGGATGTTGTCTCATATTATATTATAATCATAATCGAGTTTTTTTTTTATGCTTCTTCCGTCGATCATTTTATATTATTTCAAGGCTAGTATATAAGTGGCTAAAAATAACGATTTACGGTTTTTTAAATAAAACAGCAAAACAGAAATTCAGTTAGAAACTCAAATAAGTTCTTTTATTTTGATTTTCTAAGCTAGTTTCTGACTGAATTTCTGTGTAGCTGATAAAAAAAAAGAAACTAAATAATAATAATATTTAGACACTTATAAACTAGCTTTGAAATAATATAAAATGATCAACAGAACTAACATTAAAAAACATAATTAAAATCTCGATTATGATTGTAAATGTAATGCTTGGTCAATCTCTAGCATCAGTGGGAAGACACTGACAGCTCACTCCACGCTCACTTCACCTAAGTTTTCACGGTGAGATTTTCACAGAATAGGCCGGCCATTTAATTATTTGTTCAAAGGCGAATTACGCTCCTAATTGTACCTTCATGAAATTCAATGTCGTCTCTGAATGAACAAAAAAAAAGCAAGCCTCGTGAAATACATTGATGCAGTTTTCTAGTTCTAAAATATAGTTTCATAAGCCCCTCATTGCCATACGCTTGCTTAACATAAATACTTTCGTTGGCAACCTTAGCTTCCCATAGCGAGCGTAACACGTAATCGTATAATTATCATAATGACAGATTGTTAGGTAAAATAGTCACAGTAAACTTAATAAGTCATCAAACTTTAATTAAGAGATTCGGACATATGGCTGGCTAATGAAGAGATCTTTTTTCATGGACTGCATCGGTTTATTAGTCTATTATAAGTATTTTCGTGATGGTGAAAAAGTGGTGATAACTTCCTTAAAAGGCACTAGGTAATCAAGAGTAGTATTTTTTTTTATGTTTTTGACCTGTACCTGGCGCTCTTTAAGAACAGTGAACGAAACTGATCCGTCACGCTCGAGCTCGGGTCGGTTAAGTTGAATCGCGTATACTCGGCTCCAGTCGTAAAGGCTCCTCAGGACAGGCGCGAAGCGACAAGGCGACGCGACTCTTCTTGAACAATGTTCATTAAATTTTCATAGAAATTCTTCTACTTGAGTCGCGTCGCCTGTTTGTTAGCATTATGTTTTCACTTATATGTAACGTGTGGTCATAAGCACACACCCTCTATTTTTTTTGTCGCCCTTCTGCCTTTGATTGTTTAATCCTTTGAATAACCTAATCGACTTTTGGAAGCCTGCAAGCATATCCGCATATGACATGTGTCTCGGGTTTTGTATGAAACATTCAATTAATTAGTGACACGTGTCGTGTGACGGTGATGTGTACCCGGTCACCTGAATGTTGGCTCTTTAGAAAGTGCATGTCCAGTTTCTTTACGCATGATCGATCGGACATATTAGAAGACCTTGGAAGTGTTGTATTATTTACAAATATGAACGAGGTATGTCTCTAAATTGCGAATAAGATGTAATAGGAAGAAATATAATTAGAAACTCTCCTTAACATATTAGCAATAACATCACAACTGATGGTTTAGAGGTATAAATAAAACTCGAGTGTTAGTTTTGTTGTTTATCGTGCGTAAATGCGTTCTTGTGACGGTTTTACATAGCCGTATGTCCTGAGATCAGGAACGTGAAGATTCACGTCATACATAATATATCTATCTGTATTGATTTAGGGTTAACGAACAATAGACTTATCGTAAACGCAGCTGATTAAAAATAAAAGAGATTTTTCCGAAAAAAAAATTAATTATAAATAGATTTTTGTACATTTCAGAGATAAGAAAATATACGACCATTGATGAAATGTTTTTATTTCTCGAAACAATATTCAAATGAAATAGAACTCTTAAGATGTACTCATTAAGGATTATTTCGGTTTCGTTTAAACACTCAGTGTATTGCGTTTTTTTTTTACATGTAGGTAATAACTATGTACGGCTCATGAGTTACTGTGTATGTTATATTGCTTCCTATGTAGTGCTAAATATTAATTACTTTATAACTGTAGCGTTGCGCGAGGGGATCGACTCTAGTGTATTGTTACTTTTGTTTCCATAAACTTTGTATTTTTCTAGTTTTTAAGTGTTTGTCAGGGAAAACATTAGTAAGTAAAGATGCTTGGCTTAGACAATTAATCCTGAAATTATAAATCAAACAAATACGTGGTATTTACTATTTATCTTAAGGTTTGGGTAATGTTGACTTTTTGCAATGTAGTCAGCCATAATTATGTAAACAGTTCAGTCGCCTACATCGCGCAACGACACAATACTTTTTTTAATTTACACAAGTTCCGTTTGTGCAATGTAAAAAATATTACCGTCGTCATAAATATTTATGAGTGATAACAAGAACATTGTCAAGAACGTCTGGAATGCGTGTAAAGCGTACGTGAATGTTTGAATTATATTTTAAAAGAATTAATGCACGATGGAGAATATGAAAATGGGTTATTGTGATACTGTTGCAGTAAAATAACTCGGGTATCACCAGTAAGTTGTCACCAAATATTATTGAATGAATAAGTGTTAGAGAATTGTCATCGAGTTTAATATTAAATAATACAAACATTAATTAGCCATATTCCTAAATCATTATTATAGTTAAGAATCACGATACATCTCAAGTCTACATACAATAGTTCCTTTGTCATGTGTCATGTTGTAATCATACTACTAACAAGAATTTGTAATAGATTCGTTTAAATATTGTGTATAGTAATCTACTGAAAATATTTGCATCTATCTCAAATGTCATTTTATAGAATAAATTAAAATTATTATATTACGCTTACTTGTTTGTATTATTCTCTTACCCCTTCACTAGATACCCTTTACACTTTCTATCAAGTTATTTTATTGTTACCTTTCAAGTTCTTTGAATTGCTTCACACCGATATACCTGAGACCAGCGCAACGCGAAGAATAGTGTTTTTGAGCAAGTGTTTAGACGGCTACAACATAGTTCGACAGGTTATTTAAAATGTCAAGAAGAATTAAGCTAAGCATCCACTTATCTACCAAATTATTATAATTTTTTTTTTCAAGCTAAGTTGCCTCTCTTGGGGGCATTATCACCGAAGGCTTCAAAACGATTAAGCGCAAATGCCTGCTCTGTCGCTTAATGCATATTGATAAACAAATGCAGTTGTCATAGAAAAACAGCTGATACGTTCGTGAATTCATTTGTAGTGCAGCCTTCGAGGTTCTGTGCGTCATCTCATCTGCTGGGGCAGTCGTCGAAAACCGGTGACTGATTTTCGCGCTATTCAGTGCGTATCGAAAGGTTACAGTCATGTCTGTGCATTTTGATTGCAATAAGGTTAAGTTTCTAGTGCCTTCCAATCAAGGCAAGCGCGGATCCACAGTTGTGGGCACGGTGGGCATGCCCACAACCCTAATTGAGGTCGATAGGCTTATGTACACAGGACACACATAACGCGAGCATATAACCTTACCTTAATTTTGTAATTTTCGTGCGCAAACAGAAATAACATTTTACAGGTTTAATTAATAAATCTTATACACTGTGCAAGGTCTTGGCCGTGGCGTCATATATTTTGAAAACGTCTCCTTTATAAGAATGCAGTGTATCGATCGTGACTCGTGAGCGACTCCTAATCTAACGTGACCACAACATTTTTTGAGGGCTGGATCCGCTCCTGAATCAAGGTATGTTGATATTAATATAAATCTTTTTATCTAGTTCCATATGGCTAAGCACTCACATGCAGGGGTTTCTTTGTTAAAACTAGAAAAGATGCTAAGTTGTACATCATCCTTTATAAATCTTCTACTATACAGGGTGGCCCAAAAGTCGTGGATCAAACGCAACTAGGGGTTAGGTGGGGTCATCAGCTGCAAAAAGTTGTTCTACGGGAGGTCCTTAAGGTCAACCCCTGCAGAGTATAATTTATTTTGAGTTTTTATGAGAAAATTGACTTTTTTTAACTAATTCTTATTGAAATTCGAAAAAATCTACATCCTGTATCTTTTTTATAATTTTCACTAGATTGGTACTGATGAGTACTTGCCTTAGGCATGCTATTTATGGTTGTTTATTGGGTGTGTTGAAGATAATATTAAGTTTTACGATTTTTTTTTTTCAAATCACTTTTCATTTACTTTGGACCCCACTGTGAAAAAAAAATACTCTACCGAAAAGTGACCCTGTATTACAAGTTTTGGCGCATTTAATAGGGATTCCGAAAAGGTATTACACATGGCCATGAGTGGCTCTAATATCTTTCTAGGACGAAAAAACAAGACAACGATTGTGAAATAATTGTTTTGTTAAGCAAAACATTTTACAATAAATGCTCAAAATTCCTGCCTCTGACCATAATACATAATCTGCACCGTCTAATAAAATTCCTCCGTAACTTACGGAATGCACCTCTGTTGTTAGTAACTTGTAACCTAGCAAATTCGAGCTTTTGTCGTAGTTCTTGTTCGCTATTGTTCTCTCCTTGGTAAACTATTTCTTTAAAATAGCCCCAAAGAAAAAAATCTAATAGATTTAAATCGGGCGACCGGGGTGGCCACGCAATATGTCCGCCTCGACCAATCCATGCTCAGTATTTAAATTTTTTGTAAAATAATTTAAACCATATCCTTAACGAAGCTGAAGTTCCAGAAGAAAGAATAGCAGAAATGTGGCTGCAACATGATGGCGCCCCGCCTCACTACGCTCGAGCAGTTAGAGATCATTTGAACGAGCGCTTCCCCAACCGGTGGATTGGTCGAGGCGGACATATTGCGTGGCCACCCCGGTCGCCCGATTTAAATCCATTAGATTTTTTTCTTTGGGGCTATTTTAAAGAAATAGTTTACCAAGGAGAGAACAATAGCGAACAAGAACTACGACAAAAGCTCGAATTTGCTAGGTTACAAGTTACTAACAACAGAGGTGCATTCCGTAAGTTACGGAGGAATTTTATTAGACGGTGCAGATTATGTATTATGGTCAGAGGCAGGAATTTTGAGCATTTATTGTAAAATGTTTTGCTTAATAAAACAATTATTTCACAATCGTTGTCTTGTTTTTTTGTCCTAGAAAGATATTAGAGCCACTCATGGCCATGTGTAATACCTTTTCGGAATCCCTATTAAATGCGCCAAAACTTGTAATACAGGGTCACTTTTTGGTAGAGTATTTTTTTTTCACAGTGGGGTCCAAAGTAAATGAAAAGTTATGATTTGAGAGAAAAAAAATCGTAAAACTTAATATTATCTTCAACACACCCAATAAACAACCATAAATAGCATGTCTAAGGCAAGTACTCATCAGTACCAATCTAGTGAAAATTATAAAAAAGATACAGGATGTAGATTTTTTCGAATTTCAATAAGAATTAGTTAAAAAAAGTCAATTTTCTCATAAAAACTCAAAATAAATTATACTCTGCAGGGGTTGACCTTAAGGACCTCCCGTAGAACAACTTTTTGCAGCTGATGACCCCACCTAACCCCTAGTTGCGTTTGATCCACGACTTTTGGGCCACCCTGTATAAAAATAAGTAGGGTTTTCCTTCCTGACGATATAACTCCAGAACGCACAAACCGATTTCCACGGTTTTGGATTCGTTGGAAAGGTCTCGGGCTCCGTGAGGTTTATAGTGAAAAAAAAAGAAGCCATCTGGTGGCGAAACGGAGTTCGCCGGGTTTGCTACTAAACACCGCAAATATTAGCTTAGCTAAAATCTAATTTCGGGTAGGCATTGTTTTTTTTTACTTCAATTCATACCTATCAATGAACTTAATACATCATCACGCCTGTAATCCACCGAATGGTTAGGCAGAGGTGAACCTATAGTAGGTACACTCACGTTTCGCCAGATATTTTTATGTCCTATGTAATAGGGGGCGAGTCTTTTGCCATCAACCTGGCACAAATCCAGACTATGAGCTGCTACTGAGAAACTCCTAATGGAAAAGCCCAACAACACTGTCCGACCTGGGAATTGAACCAGTCAATCTTCTCCAGAGCCAGGTGGTTTTCGCCATGGACAAAAGTTAGATAGGTTAACTCTAGAGTGTGCGCATATGAATATGTTCCCCTATACCTATTATTATTATTAGGTAGATGTTAGTACATATAGTCTGCCCATTGCCTACATTTTTTTTTGATGGTGGGAAATCATCAAATAACTTCTCCCGCTCTGGCCGGAGCGGGGGGGCGTGTCAGACTCTTACTGACTAAAACCCACCCGTGTTCCTTCAGTTGCCTGTGCCAGGGGCCACGGTAACCCTTTCGGACTTTCCCGCAATCCTGGCAGCCCATTGCCTATCTAACCAGTCTACCGCCATGACAACACCGTACAAAGTCTTAACCACCTCCTCATGGATTGCCCCAGATTCGCCATGGATCGCATGCAATATGAGGCAATCTCTGAGAGATTTGGTATCACGGCATAATTTAGACATCAGGTTGCTAACGCGAAAGGAGGAAGAAAGTCTTGGACGCCTATGTAAAATATGTTACTAATATTCTGACCCAACTCAAGAATTTCAACGGCACTTATACACACCGTTTCCATTAAGTATATTTATTTATTATTTTTTAATATAACTATATTTTATATTTATCACAAAAGGGGCATGAAATCGACTGATTTTTATTATTTTTGTTCACTTTCTGTGAGAAAGGGAAAATTAATTTAAATAAAACTGTTTGTGATTTGAAAAGTCGGGTTCTTAGTTTTTTGTGTGGCTGGAAATAATTTTGCAGATAACTTAATTATTAATGGAAAATCGCTAAATTCGCAATAAATTTTCCGAAAAATGACGCGAGACTGACGTTTGATCGTCGTTTTACAACAAACTAGGTACTTATGATTTTGAACATGGAAAAATATCATCAACACCAAATATTAACCATGGATAAGTATCAGATAGAGCAGGGTATTGAAGCCTGAATATTTAGGAAAATGTCCTGAAAGTTCATAAGTGAAAGTAAGCAGGTACCTAGACCTACATTATGTACCTACCCGATATCGCGTGTAGGTATGTTGGCGGGTTCAATAATAGGTACATTCTGGGATTCATCGCATTGCGTTAAATACTAAAGATGTATGTAGCTATATAACGTTCAAACATATCTACAATGACTTGGTGCGCTGGCGCATCACTTATCATAACGTAAATGTACCTATTCAAAATGTTTGAGATCGACCGTTCAGCGCGATTCGGGCTTGTAATAAGTAATTTTTTTTTTGTTTTCGGGGTGGAAAATCCTCATGGATGTCCGCCGCCCTGGGGCGGGTGGCGGGGTCTGTCAGACACTTACAGACTAAAAACCACCCCGGTGTTCCATCTCACACCTAACGTACGTCGCGGGAACGTACGATCCTTCCGCAACCGTAATAAATTTACCGACTCAAGTTCTGATAAGTAAGTGGTTTTTGAGTCAGCTTCAATAATACGTATTATTTTTACTTAGTATGATGATGTTGTAATAAGTTCCTGTCATTTTTATTTACATTGCAAGTAGTGGTATGTGACTTTGTTTAGGGTAGGTAGGTAGGTACCACAAATAAAAAGTAAAAATAAAAACTTTTTCACAAAAAAAACCACCGACTTCCAAAATGTTTTTTTTTTCGTAATGTAGTGTGTTTTTGGGAAGTCGGTGTTTTTTTTTGTGAAAATATTTTTAATACCTCTGTACCCGAAATATAGTCGTACGCACGGCTACAGATCAAGCTATAAATTTCCAGTATAAGCTGATCTCGCATTGTATAGGAATTCCTTACAATGAGAGGTCAGTGTAAACTGGAAACGGAAGTACAATACATGTCTGCCTACCTTTTAGGCAATTCAGGCGTAATGTTCTTTGCGTTAATATAATAATGATGATAAAGTTACTGTTAAGTAATTAGTTAACATAAGAGAGAATTAAGTGTTGATGTTAACGTTCCATTCAGGGTTATTTAACGCCGATCAAACTAATAATTTAGACAAGTTGTAGTAGTAACAAACGTTCTTCTAAACAAAACATTGTTACTAAAACGGCATACGAGTATAGGAGGCCATGTTTTAAAGTGGACCGTGATAGGCTTAAAAGATGACGTTTGCAAGGCACTGGGCTGGGATAATGAAAGTTAATTAATTGACGACGTAAGTACCAGAATTTCAATAATGCTTATTTACTCATGTTTAGAGCTCTGTAGCTCCTGACTGACTAACAATCTAGAGAAGTCACATCACGAAATATTCCCCTTCACACGATCGTTCCATCGGCATACTTATAGTACATACCTATACCTTAACGGCACTGAGAAATGCGGCAAGCTTGATGCTCTGTCTCTGGTTCCTAAAACGGCATCTAGGAGGCCAATGTTTTAAAATGTCCGTTTATAGGCTTAAACAGTGATGTTTGCAAGGCAAATAATTAATTAAAGTGAATTACTCACATTTAGAGCTCTGTAGCTCCTTCCCTACTAACAATCAAGAGTAATAAATATTCTTCTGGATAGGATCTTTCCATTGGTATATATTTTAACGATAGTGGAATTCAGTGCAGAATCGCCTTTCTCCTTTCTGAAAGAATACTAAAACTCGAAGTTTCAAGTTGTAAAAATGTAATCAGAATATGACTTCGACGTAATAATGTAGATAAGTAGTTGCCACTGTATCAACATCCTTTGCATTCGTTTATATATTTCATTTAATCTGACAACAAGCGAAAGTCTTTGTACGAGAATTTCAAACAAACGAGCCAGAAATACAGTCAACGTTCAATAAACATAATTATCATTAAGTTAATAAGATTGCACGTGTTCGTATAAATAAAGAAAACTTAGTGGCCGAGATAGACTGACAAAACATAGTTTAATGTCCGCCAGGCCAGACATTGATTAGTCGAAAGACCGCTTTAGTTTATTCGTCCGTAGCGGCGCAGTCACACCGCTACGAAACTTACCCAAGCGCGCTTCTCCACAATTTCCCGCCAAAAATTGTGACGTAACATTTCCGTGATCTATGTGAATATGACAGTGATTTTTTAATTTTTTTTTAAATTATTTAAAGTGTGCTATAGACATAAGATTAAAATGACGGCTGGGAATGAAGAGCATGAGCCCCTGATCACATCGTCTGTTGATAACCAGCGTGTTGCATACAATAATACGCCACCAGTAAGTGGATAAAATTATTTTATAAATATATTATTTTAGAAATGTTTATTTAGCGGAAGGAAAATATATTTTTCTAATGTGAAACGTCACTCTTTCCGTGAAAGTTCGTTCTTAAAAATGTTAAAATCTCAACGAGGCAAAGTTGTAAAATAAGAAAATAAAACAACAAATGTTAGCATAGATGACGTTGTTTTGTTTTGATTAGATAAATTACTAGGTTACAGACAACTGGAACTAGTTACTAAGTCCATTCAGTAATAGAGTTTTCTATTGGCATAGGTAGGTACATCTAGCCAGTATAGACTGGCGTTGAAGTGTTAGGCATTCATTCGAAACTGTCTTTACTCCGGAATTTTATATTTTTTTAAATATATTTTTCATTATTTTATTTGTGTTTAAACTTGCATGGTTGATAAATAAGTTCCTATTAGTTGTACGAACAGTGTGTACCTATAATTTAATTAAAACATATCATGAGCAAAATATTTTTGCTACACAATTTTCACAAGGAATAAATTAATAAAAATATGACTACCTACTTATCTGCAGCTTTATAGTTGTGTTACCAAGAGATAATTAAGGTGGCTTTCTAACACATTAACTAGTCTAACCTCGGAATCTAAAACTCTATTCTCGGAATTTCCACGAATGCTCTATAATGTCATGTCACTTAATAGGTAAAAATATTTTAACTTATTTATCAGACCTATAAAGTACTTACTTATAGCTATCTGTAGGTATACTCACTTTGATATTTGATCCAAATATTTTATTTTAGATTTTAGTTCATTTTGGTGCTATTGCAATCAGGAAAACCAACCCTTAACAAATTAATTTATTAATATTTTGTTATTGTTTTAAAAACATAAAATGGCTACCAAAAATTCCAAGCTGTGTTCAAACGACATAATAATAATATTAATGCTTGAAGCGAAAATAAACCGGACTCTATGTTAACCTACGAATAAAAATGTTACCAAGGCTGTGTCGTAGATTCCGAATTTAAAAAAAGTTGGAACTGGTTTCATAATGCACCGGTTTCGTTCGAACTTCGTTCTAATTTGATTTAAATATCCCTATTTAATAAAAACATTCTTACTCGTCTTAGACATTAAGTAACAAGCTGAATTGCTTAAGTTGATTAGTAAAGTGATCGTTAAAGTTGTGACATCATTTGGACAAAATATCTTCAAAATTAACGTTAGAAGGGCCTTCACGCCCTTCGCTTTCGACGCATCAACAGTTCTGTTAGATTGTGGTTATGTCGCAACAGCTGTTTGTTGAAGGCACGATAGGAAACTAAATAAGTAGGTATCTACCTATATTTTATTTTGAGATCGCGCCGCATGCGCATCTAATGTTTCTGTTAAAATCACACTACGCATTTTGGCCGTTTAATACTTTCACGGATACTGAGATAAAGTTGACATTCTGAAAAAGGCACTAAACATTTTCTAACTAATACCACGACTAAAGCCGGACTGCCATAAAAACAAGTCGTATGACATAATACCTAATAGGTATACCTGTATTATGACACTAGAAAACAATTTATGAGTGCAGTAGGTACAACACTGGATTAGTAATATACGCAAATTTACACGGCTGTAGGCGGTAATTTGTCTGTTTTGACGTGGTAAAAGTAACCGCCTGTGGTCGTAGCGTCATATCAGTCACGAAAAATCGCCAGTGGGCGTAACGTCATATCAAACACGAAAAAAAGAATACGCTTCTGGCCGTGACGTCAGCGAAAGTGTTAAAAACATAAATCTTCTTGGGAGTCTGGTGATAAGTTTCCATCGCAAACATTGCTACGTAAAAAAATTTGCTTTTGTTGTTAAAGTATTCTAAAACATCGGATTACGAATTTTTGGGAAACACTTTGATCAAGTAGGCTTACCTATGGGTAAAATGTTAGTAGTTACCTACCTATGCTTCCATCTACATGATTGTGTTCTCATAAAGTAGGAAATTGCCCTCTCCCCAACGAATAGTAGCCACGACAGTAACGGGTTTTCTTCGACAAAGGAATTTCTTAATATTCCATTCCACAAAAACAGAACACATTTATTTCGCAGCCAAATGCTGAATAAAACGTTGAGTTTACAATCTATATATATTCTCGGGTCTATAACTCCATTGATCGTCTTCAATTTAGTTCAATGGGTTACTTCCTATTGCTTAAGAAAATGGACGCTCTATTTAGATACAATAAAGTCGATACTTCAAGTTTTCTATTGCTATGAGCAAATACCTACGTCTGAAAATATGCTTTAAAAATGTATCCATATTTTTTAAAGATCAAATGATTATATATTTTTTTTATTCACATTATTAATTTAGATGCAATTTTTATTTAGATTTTATCTGCAGGAACTTTGTCACATTATAATTTTTATAAAATCTTCTCCATTATTACCTACTCCTCATAGAGGTCGTTGTCAAATTACAGGTAAGTATTGAGTAGAGGAATTGAGGGTGGCAGGTGTTCCGAAACCGCAACAAAATCAGCAACAATTGCTGCAGTGCAGCAATTCAGCAAGGAAATCTGTGATGGTTTGGGATAATGGCCTCTTTCACGTATTTTGGTTTCGGCTTTCCAGAACCAGCTGTAAAGTGCTAGCAACACTTCAAAGTCAAATCATTTATTTCAAATAAGCACGTAAAAGGCTCTTTTGAACGTCAACATATACAAACAAATTGAATTGATTCTAGTAATTGCCCCTTGCAAAATGTAGTTTTGTATGGAGAAGAATGGTCAAGGAACTCCACCGTTTATTAATATCTTGTTTATATTAATTATATCTGAAGACGATGCACCTAGAATAAAATTACTGTACCACAATAGGTAAAAATAAATAATTATAAAGCAATGACAGGTAAATTAATAATGTGATAGATACATGTGCTTACACAGTTACAAATATTGTAAAAGAATATGATTTTTCAAAAAAATTAACAAGTAATAATTTTGAAAGTAATTGAGTTAAAGTAATGTAAAATAAATGTCATAAAAGTTATAAATGATACAATTAAATGAGCCACCAGTTTGATTTGGTCTAGACTCTAGATTGTCCTATGGAACAGGACCAGAATGTTTTCAAACATTCTTTTCTAGGCTATAATCCTCTATTTGTAATATGCTTGTTTACAAAGTGTACTTTTAATATGTGTTTCAAATTTTCTTTAATTGAATTGCAATATATCACATTTTCCTCCCACTGCTCAAATATTTGACTTGGAACTTTCGTTCGCTAGCAGGCATTCGTGAAACCTGTTATCAACCCACCAAATATTATCTACATACTCGTAAGTAGGTATGTCGGCTAGACGTGGAAAAAATAAGACACATTTGGTTCACCTGATGTCTTTACCTTGATTTTATTAAGATAAAACGAATGTTCTCCTCAGAACAAAGATGTTTTAATATAGGTTATGTCAAGAAACAATAGACATAATGCATTTCCATATAATAGCTATTTCGTTTGTTTATTTATCCTATATGTTTATGCATTTGTTTAACACTTTAATCATATTTTATTACTACCTATTACCCGCGACTTCTTTTGCGTTCCAGGATAAAAAGTGTCTCTTCTCCAGGTCATGGTCTAGCCATGTGTCAATCTTCATCCAAATCCGTTGAGCCGTTTTGGCGTGAAAGCAACAAACAGTACCAAACAAACATGCAAAAAATCAAATATCTTCTCTTCATTTGTTTAGGTTACTTTAGATATTTAAAAAGTCTTCTTCTGTCGTAGCAGGTCGTAGCACCAAAGCTACGAAATATTACAAAACAATAAATTGAGAGATAATCCGTTGAATGAAATATGTAGTTTATTTTTTTTAATGGTGTGATAATGACCATATTTATGAACTGCCCCGTTGCGCGTTGGTCTCGTGGTCACAAGCGCGATTGCTGAGCGTGGGGTCCTGTGTTGGATTCCCAAATCGGGCTAAGTGTTACCGGGTTTTTCTATTAGGAAGTTCTCAATAACAGCCTGGATTTTTTAAATTGGCGGTGTGAAAGCTCATTAAGCAGTTGGTCCTGCGCCTGATCTCTCTCCGGTCGTGTCGCATTGCCGTCCTATCGGACTTTGAGTGAGGGAAGAGAGAGTGCACCTGTGTCAGCGCACACACTTGTGCACTATAATATCTCCCGCGTAGATGGCCAGTTTCCTCTGAGATTGGCTGCCATGGGCCGAAATTCGCTCTGGAGGACTAATTATGAATCACTAATCTAAATATTACAAATCTAGGCATATAACCGGCGGCATTATAAGTCAAAGTCAAAGCATTTATTTCAAATAGGCGCATACAAGGCACTTTTGTCGTCAACATTTACATTAAACTATTTCCAAAAGGTAGTTTCGTATGGAGAAGAATGGGCAAGAAACTCCACCGTTACTTTTTTTTAATGTACAAACATCTATTAAGGGCATAAAATATGGTGCCAACCATTGATCCAACACGAAGTCAATGTGTTGGATTGCTTCTGACTTCCGACAATTTTTTAAATAGATTTTATATGGATTATTTTTTACAAACAAAGCCGTTTCCAATAGAAAAAAAGAAGGAAATGTTTTTTTGAAGGATTTAAAGTAAGGAAGATAGCTATCTGCGGTCATAAGACTGCACATTGATCATTGACCGCACAGTTTGTCGGCAATGACTTTGAAAAAGTTTTACTGATAAAGTTTGACCGATAAAGTCAAATTTTTAGGCACCTCTCTAATTTTATAATGCCACGATGATAGATGTTAGAGTCTCAATTAAAATCGTTATTTAATGTAGTCGTGACTTTAATGCCATGGTTTCAAATGTTGATTATGACCTTCATTATAGTCTTTCAAAAAGTACCTATGTAAATTCTGATGCACGCATTGCGTGTCAACATAATTATTAAGTAAAATGTGTAGTCCTACTTATAGCAAAAAATTAAAATATGACATCATTACGAGGCAACCGCCATTAGAACTCACCGGATGTCATATAGTCAGGGATACATTCTTGACCAACGAAACGCTATTTCTCGATATCGAAACTATCGTATCTCAGATACAAACATACACAAAAGTCTATATACAAGGTGTAACAGAATAAACGCAAGCCCTTTTTTTTTGTGGGTGGGAAATCATCAAATAACTTCTCCCGCTCTGGGCAGAGCAGGAGGGCGTGTCAGACTCTTACTGACTAAAACCCACCCGTGTTCCTTCAGTTGCCTGTGCCAGGGGCCACGGTAACCCTCTTGGACTTTTCCGCAACCCTAGCAGGCATCGGTCCTAGCAAACCCCGTCATTGGTGCTGACATCTCTCTGAGGCGCGCGTGGAACACAACGCGCCGTCGACCCGGGCCTGGTCCTTATCGAACGGCGAGCTGCCCATTGCTCGCCGTTCGCAAGCCCGCGCCTACGGTGGCCGGGAATCGGCCTGCGATTCCCGACGCCCAGGGCGTCTCCTGCGGCGGCTAGGGGCGTGAGGGCGCAAACTTTGCCTCTCCCTCACGCGTTCCGCCTCCTCCTTCGCGAACATTACTGCTTCGCAGAAGGAGGTGACGGCTTCCCAAGCCCTCTCGCTCCGTACCATGGCCTGGACCAAGGCCGGACGCGAGAGATCGCCACCGCCAATCGCCTCCACGAGGACACGGCGGTGCTCCGCCCAAGCCGGGCAGACCTCCACCGTATGCTCCACCATGTCCTCCGGGCGATCCACACAATGGTGACACCCGGGCGTTTCCTCCCGCCTTATCCGGAACAGGAACCTCCCGAAACAACCGTGTCCGGTGAGGACCTGCGTCAGGCGGAAGGTGAGGACGCCGTGGCGCCTCAAAGAAGCTAATAATACCCAATCAATCTGCCTATACAAGGTGTAACAGAATAAACGCAAGCCCTGAAAGTAGTTTGCTCATAATTGACTACTGAATCGATTTCAGTAACTATCAAAATCATTTTTCAAAATATGTATTTTGCAATACTGGCCGCCGATTGAGCCAAAGAAAATCAAATCTTATCTCAAGGCACTAACACTCAATTTTAAATGTATAAAGTAATGCTAGAGTCAACACGATTTACTAAATAATAATAGTTAGCTTTAAAAAAATGTTATGGTCATTGTATAATGCTTTTAACTCGATACTCTAATTGAGGTGTATGAGGTCTACCTACATATTGTAACTAGTTATATTACTTATACGTGCTGTTTCGGTGTCCGATGGTGAGAATCTATAATCTTGCTTTTGGCAAGATACTTTTGGCCTTATACTTCAGTGTAATGCAAAAGCATTAACTTTAATATCTACCGATTTTTTACTTATTATTTGTCCACTATTAAAATTCTGATTAAAAAACACTTCGTCTCTCCTTAATTTTATTAAACATCATAATTACGTACTCGTACAGTCTCCTTGCTCTTGTTTCATGTTTATTATTATGTAAGTATATGTTTTATGTATGTAATGTATGTATTTATTGTATATGTAAATAGTACACCACTGACTACCTGCAGTATTGTCTCTCCTTCTCCCTTTAATCCACCCAAAGGTTGTCTGTAAAATATCGCTTTTAGCGATAAGACCGCCCATTGTGTCACCCTATGTAAAAATTTCTACATAAATTATATCTGTAATTTTTATGGCGTAGGTACATATTAAAAAGTATTCTATTATATTCTGACTCCTATGCAACAGGTTCCACCACCCTTCCTATTCTTTCGCTCGCATGTTGCCATTACAAACTTTCACATGTTTTATTTTAATATTTTCAAATAGCGACGAACTTAGCACCTAATCTTCGGCACCTGTCAGCTTATACAGGGGCCGTACTATGACGTGTTAAGAGCGTTTATACCTTATGAGTGGCAACGTCGCAATTTAGTGTCATATTTCGTGGTTTTCAATTTTTATCATTTAATCGGAGCTATATTTTAAAAATCTGTTTAATTAACTTTTTAGAATTATGTGAAAACTGTGTAAAAGGTAAGAAATCGTTGCGTTTACAGTTCTATTTATATGCAAATAATACATTGGAAACTTGCAGGGCGTTATTTTAATTGTAAAATAACTGTAAGCATTACAGTTACTTACTTTTTAAACACTTTCACGTAATTCTAAAAAGTTAATTAAACAGATTTTTAAAATATAGCTCTGATTAAATGATAAAAATTGAAAACCACGAAATATGACACTAAATTGCGACGTTGCCACTCATAAGGTATAAACGCTCTTAATTCCATCATTGTTCCAGCGTGGAAGAGAGACGGAGCTATACATGACCGATAGCACTATCTCTCTTTCTCAACGGAATCATGATGGCGTTAACAGCTCATAGTACGGCCCCAGGTTGTTACGTAACTCGTGCTTGTAACATGACACTAGTTCCGGATACCGGCCACCCCTAATTCCTTCGTAATAAAACACCGAATTTACCGTCGGGTTTCTTAATTAGGAGTTCATTGTATTGTTAACGAATTGGTGGTATTGATCGTGGGATAATATAGGAAGTACTTAATGTATGATGGGTAATGTTATGCGTGACAACCAGTCTTGCCAAGGGGTTGTTACCCAGCAACTGGGTTGTGGAAGTCGGATAGGCAGTCGCTCCATTTAAAATATACTGGTATTCAGCTGCATCCGGTTAGATTAGAAGTCGACGTGGGAATAGGCTGTACAACGTGTAACATAATTAACGCAAGTTCTCATACACCCCAATTAGAGTATTGAGTTAAAAGCAACATACGATGACCAAAACATTTTTTTTAAAGCTAACTATTATTTTTTATTTAAAATTGAGTCATATTGCTTAGAAATAAGATTTAGTTGTCTTTGGCTCAATCGGCGGTCAGAATGGAAAATAACATATTTTTTTTAAAAAAAAATACCTATATTAATAGTTACTGAAATCGATTCAGTAGTCAATTATGAGCAAACTACTTTCAGGACTTGCGTTTATTCTGTTACACCTTGTATAGGCAGATTGATTGAGTATTATTAACTTCTTTGACCTTTTATTGTTCCTGTTGCTTGGGGAAAGATCGAAAAGCAATACTTTTTATTTTATTTCATAAGGGAAAACAAACAGTGGCATATTAAAAATAAACGGTAATAACTTATCATTTAAATTAACAACTAGGTAAATACTACCCACTACATTATCCACAGATTACAACATACTTACATATTTACAAACTGATGGCAAACGTAACTGTAGTCAGTCCAAAATCAATAACATGCACAAAAGAACCTAAAAAAAACAAAATAAAACTCTTGTTCGTGTATTGCATTCTTTATGTCCTATAATAGTAAATAATAATTTGTTCCATTTTTCGGAATCTACTGCTGCTAATCCCTCAGAATTTGAACTATATTATTTTTGAAAGTATTACGGTTAAGAAATAGTATGTCGATATCACTAAATCGCTCATTAGGTATATACCTAAACGTGTCGACTAAGCGATGTAACGGTGAGCGCACGCCAGCATTGCATTTACAGAAGCTAGTAGCGAACAGTCTCCTGGTGCGCACCTCCCGCCCATGCTCAGTTCGAAGTACCAGGTAACACAAACTGTTCACCAAACCAAATTTCGGCACACATTAAATAATAGTTATTTGTTATACAAGAGTGCAAAGTTGCTTTTTAACCGCGTGTTCAATTTTGATGACCGAGCAAGCGAAGGATTCTAAAATTGAATCACGAGCGCAGCGAGTGATTCATAATTAGAATCCTGAGCGTTAGCGAGGGAATCAAAAGAGCACGAGGTGAAAAATCTTTGCACTCGAGTGCAACACGTAACTTTTCATTCCACCTCAGCGAGGAAATGACTAAATGCAAAAAAAAAACGTTTACAATCACAAGATAGGTACACTTTTATTTCAGTTTAGGTATTAATTACTACATTATGACAGGTAAGTATTACAGAATAATCTTTAAATTATAACAAAATAATACTAAGGTATAATTAAGAAAATTTTAAAGTAACGTTGCTACAGTTATTTAAATTGAGTGTAATATTTTTGTTTGGTACTGTAATATTGGTGTTAGTCACTTGTGTACTGTTTTTCGGTAAACTATCTGTCATACTTAATAGTTGTACCGATTCATCGGATTCCCTTGGCGTGAATGTTGGAGAGAGAGGGAGATGGTTAGGTGTTTCATAACGGCTTATTTTTGATGTAGAAGGGCCAGTCCAAGGATCCGATTGAGGCTCTTTCAGTGTAATGGCTCCTACGATGCCTTCACATATTTTAGACTTATTTTGGATGGAATCCTCTATGTATCCCTCTACAACTGCATTGGACTTCCAGCCTCCGTGGCGCTTAAGGGACAGGAGATCAGCTCCGGAATCAGCCAAAAGTGTGGCTGAAGTTCGTCGGAAACAATGACCCGTGTACAACAGGGGTTCTGGAAGTTCAAGAAATGTTGCTATTTCTCGTGGGATACTGCCAATTTTATTAGTACCCATAGGCTGTCTAACACACTTTCCATCGCGATACTGTAGAAAAAATCGATTGATTGGAGTGTTAGGCGGGCGTAAGGCTTGATATTTCTCAACAATCGTTACGTATTCCTTGCGAATGACGAAGTTGCGGTCTCTTTTTGTCTTTGTATTAGGTAAATTAATTAATAGTAAGTCATCTGAATGTTTCTCAATGTTTTTGACATTAAGTTGTGTTAGTTCATTAGTTCGACATGCTCCGTTTATTCCAATAATAAGAACAACCTGTAACGTAAAGAGTATTGTAGTAGATAAATGAATAAAATTGATATGAACGGATAATTATGCCTATCAACATCTACTAAGTATACTATTTAATTGAGATTAATATACTTAAGTAGATACTGAATGTGCAACTGACTTACTTTTGCCGCCAAATATACGGAATCGGGTGCTTCGTTAAGAAACTTTTCAATATCAGATACTGTGAAAACCTTCGATTTTTTTGGTTGATGACCAGATGAGGCTCTTTTTAAAAATGCTACTAATTTAGGATAGGTATCGATATGTTTGTCTTTTTTCATCTTTATTGTTGCTTTTAGCATCGAATACGTACTCCATAGAGTGCTTGCTTTCTTGTTCTCGGATAATTCTATAAAATATGCCAGCAAAACGTTTTCTGAGAAAGTTTTGGCTCCTTTTGCTAGTCGCCACGTGTTGAACATATCGTACTGTTTTAAATACTTCTCGCGTGATTGTTGAGGGAGAAAGCTCATTTGCGCATTATTAACAGTTTCAGTCAATTCTGTTGGCGTCAAGCAAACTTCCTCGTCGCTAGAATCACTCATTTTAGTTTTTTCACTTGTTTTCAAGTTTCTTGTTTTTAATATAAGGTTTAACAATGACGTGAAAAAATGCCGCGTAAAGAACCGCGTACAAAGCAAATTGAAAAAAGAACACCAAGAAGGTTCCGAGTCTGAGTTTTTAACAGATTAAAAAAAAGTTGTATGATATATTCGGCACCATAGAGGTAGCAGTAAATAGGTTTAATGTTTTTTTTAATTCACAAACTTAGTGCACACGATGTTCTAAATTCAATTTACTTTATCCTCTAGAGAATAAAAACGGCTTTTCCACTCAGATATTGAAGATTAAAAATACTCTTTCCGAGATGGTGGGATGAAAAGTCATTTTTTTAAGCAGCGTACGTCTTGAGATATAAATACGTTAGTCTTAAGGTCTTAACTCATGTCTGTCGCAAAAGGCGCTTAAAGGATTTATGGCTTTAAGGATTATGTCGCTCATAGGTATTTATATACAACTGCGTCCTTGTGCTTGCTAAAACAACCAATTCCGATACAATTTTGTCTGCAAAACGTATCAATTACCGCTGATGTCAATATCCACTCAGATTCTAGTTACATAACAGTTCTTTATTGAGAGCAACATCGTTGGTACTAAAAATCTTTATAATAACACAACAGGTTTCCAGTTTTCCATATGATAAACTAAAATCTACTCTATTTACTCCGATTAATTATGTTTGAGTAGGAATTTAAGAGCACTGGTGACCCAGTGGTAACAGACCCGACTTCTGAGTTGTATGTCGTGGGTTCGAGACCAGGCAGGCGCTTTACTTTGTGCAAATAATTTCATCACCGCTGCTCTCAAAACGGTAAAAGAAAACATCGTGAGGAAACCGGTATGTCCTAGATAGAACCAAAATTTCGAAGACATGTGTCATCTACCAACCGGCACTCTGGATCTGGACCTGATCGTCTCTCTAGCCCACTCTCTCTCGAAGAGACGAGGCCTGTGTCCTAGCAGTGGCAACATTGTAGGCTAAGTTAAAACACTTACTGGAAAACCGATACGTACGCGAGGGGAGTCGCCAGTGGCGATCAAAGGTGTCGATTACGACACTTAACGATTAACCCTACGATTGCTACAGACAATGCGCATTTTATTGGCAAGGAAAACTTACAGTGACACATTTTTTGGCCTAATCTTGCCCAAAAGCTAACGTTCCGGCTTTTGCAAATTACAACTTAATTCAACGCATACAAAATGATGGTGAAGTAGAGGTATTGGAGAGATGGTTTTCCTCATGGGGTCTTTTTCTTCTCGTTTCGGTGACTCATATTTTGTCCAACCAGTATTCTTAAATATATGGCTTCTTTAGTCAATTCGAAATCCAAATAAGCTCCAAAAATCTTTAATTAAATATGTCTAATGTCATGAACAAAAAGTAATCTATCAAATTATGGATCCTAAATAGGTTGCTGTAAGGCTCAGACAGACAGGCGCCACGCGACGGTGCGACGCGATTCTGGTAGAACAATTTCCATGAAGTTCTCATTATATAGGTACCTATATTAATTTGTCTACCAGTCGCTAGTCGCGTCGCGCTCGTCTGCCTGGGAGCCTATACTATTGCAGTTCTTAATTAATTACTCATACATTCAGCAAGTCGTTATATAACCTAATTATAATTAACCATTGAGCTTAAGATACAGTGACTCTTCAATGGTTACCAGATGCTACAAATATTAATAAACATTTCTTGATGTCATATTATTTGAATACTTAAAAAAAAAACAAAAGACAGTCTCAAATTACTCAGAACAAGGAATACGGAATGATATTATGTAGGTATCAGAAGCTGAGTATCAAATGTTGAGTAAGAGGTTATCAAGTAGTAGCCTATGTACCTATAGTAATATTTAGGTATCTGTATGACGAGACTGTAGTGCATGCAACTGCTGGCAAATGTTCTTAGGTACTTATATATATAGATTGTGATTGGTATCACTTTCGATCAAATATAGTTGTAGATTTCCGAAGAGCGCATCAAAAACGGCGGGAAAAATAAGACCACAATTTATTAATGTTGTGATCTTATTTTGCAATATTGTTTTCTCAACCTTATAGCTTAGAAATAGTTTTATTTTTCCATAAATATTCTGAAAGTAAACGTATTTTTAAAATAAGAATATAAAATATGTTCTATTTTAAAAATACGTTTACTTTCAATCGAAATATATTGCAAACGATTATAAACTTTATCAAGTTAGATGCAATCGCGTCCACTGGAGCGTTGTGTTTGTGTTTCTAATCCTTAATCTAGTGCTATTGTTGATCGAAGGGTATAACAGTTATTAATTATAGACATTGAGTCATTTGTAAAGTTGTAACTTGTAACAGGGATTTATAACTGATAATAAGTAGGTACAAATAAATACTATAACCAGGCTTATGTAACAGGACTAGGTCTCATTATGTTGTCTAATTTGCGTTAAGTTTCAAAAGAATCTGATGGAACTGTTAACGCTCCCTGTTCAGGTTACATTCATATGCAATCCCTCATCAAAGGAAATTAATAACATTAAAAAAAAACAGCTGGTCCCCACAATATGGAGAGTTCTGCAAACATAAGCGGAGTCTGATTGCAGACGTTTGCAGGATGACATTGATAGGATAGTGGAATGGAGTCATGAGAACAAGCTCTACTTCAACGTATCCAAATGCTCGGTGATAAGTTTCACCCGCGCACGTGCACCTCTAATCTACGAGTACGTAGTGGATGCAGTACCGATGCAACGAGTCAACCAGGTGAGTGATTTAGGGGTTGTTCTCACTCCTGAACTATCGTTTCGCGGTCATATAACTAAGATTTGCAAAAAGGCCTTTAGAAACTTGGGGTTTGTTCTGAGACAGACGCGAGACTTTACCAGCATCACAGCCATCAGGGTCCTGTATGACGCATTAGTCAGGAGCCATCTGGAACATAGTGCTATCATATGGGCTCCACATGAGGCTAAGTACTCAGTGATGTTGGAGCGAATCCAGAACAAATTCACGCGCCACCTGTATAGGAAGCTTTATGGGGTATACCCATTTTACCCATTGATGTACCCCACTCTATTCGTACTGGGTATCATGGGGTACAATCAACTCGGGGTGCGACGGGAATTTGCTCTGGTCTCGTACATGGTGAAACTGCTCCGAGGCATAGAGCACAACCCAGGAGTGCTGCAGCAGTTGCACTTGTACGTACCCGATCGTTATGTGTGGAGGCGACGGCCCCCGCCACCGCTGGTCGTGCCAGCAGCCAGGACCAACTTGCTGGCCAAAACCCCTCTAACTCGAGCAATTCGCACCATCAACTATATTCAGGTCGAAATGGATATATTTACATGTCACTGGGGTGAATTCGCAAAAGTACTATTGTTTACATTATGTTACAAACAATGATTTTTATGATCCTGAGATGTAGTTGTGACTTAATTTTGTGTGTGTGACTTAGCTATCGCATTAGGTTTGTAAGACCTGTAATGATAGTTTTAAGGCATTTAAATAAATAAATAAAAATAAATGTAGGGACAGCTGATTTTTTTTTCTCGATTTCATATTTGTTCCCATAGTAAAAGTTGTTCATAATGATGAGTACAATGACCCCTTAAGAGGTTGGTGGTGGTTTACCAATAACCCTGTATATTATTTGGATAACCCCCGCTGTTGCTTGAAATCATCTTTCAACAGTCTTTTAAAACACCATGTAGATGTCATGCCACCATGCCTGTAGAAAATAGAACCACATTGTATTATAATGCTAGACATACATTCAATATTAATTCTAATCAGCCTGATGTTTGTTTCACCTATTTAACCAGATTTGTCTAGATATTAATTTCCTGCTAAGCGAAAATAGTTTCTAAATGTCAACTTTCAAATATAGTATTAAAGTATTAATAAAATGCTTTGTATGCATTATTTGCAGGTGTGAGACCACAAAGGTGACTAGCACAAAGCCAAGTTTTGGCCCACAAAATCAATTGTTTAAAGGTTAATAAATGTATTTAGGAGCTTCGGCGCATATTTTAATCTGGCACTTATAAAATTAGCATGAAACACCGCATATGCACCGTTAATTGATGAATGTGAAGTAAAACATCTGCATCGTGAGAAAATAGGCATGGCCTTTTATAGCTTCTTCCGCTCTGGGCGGAGCGGGAGGGCGTGTCAGACTCTTACTGACTAAAACCCTGCCGTGTTCCTTCAGTTGCCTGTGCCAGGGGCCACGGTAACCCTTTCGGACTTTCCCGCAACCCTGGCAGGCATTGGCCCTAGCGGACCCCATCGTTGGTGCTGACTTCTCTTTTAAGGCGCGCGTGGAACACATCGCGCCGTCGACCCGGGCCTGGTCCTTATCGGACGGCGAGCTACCCATTGCTCGCCGTCCGCAAGCCTGGAATCTGGACTTCCATGTACATCATAGATTTCATTAAAAGATCTTGAATCAGCTGGATGCTGGATGACGACCTGTACTGTTTAAAAAGTTTAGAGTAACAATTTGTAGTCTGTATTTCCTCCGTTAACGCATATAATTATAACACAATCGCAGCGATTCGGCATACTCAATATGAGTTCATCCAAATCACGTCGCGGAATGGCCGCCCACGTCCGCTGTAACAGGCGAAAAAGATTTTCTGCTGTGTGTACGGCATCCAAATTTGGTAGAGCTCTTCTTTAAAGCATATCCCATGCGTGCTCAATGGGATTCAAGTTTGGCGATTGAGCAGGTTATGGTAGGACGTGGATATTAGGGGTGCATGTTGAAGAGCCTCCTCGTGGCGCACCCTGGGCAACGTCGGCTCCAATTTCTCCCAGTGCGGTTTTGGGGGACAATTGGGGCTGGCGGCTAATCTTCAACAAGCGGGGAAAGGTCACGGTTCCAAACACCGATCATGCTTGATGGTCGGTGAAGGGAACCGGGCTACAGAGGGCAGATACGCCCACTCCTCCTCTGCTTACAGAGGGAGGTGAGTGGGCGTAGACTGGGCAGGGCCGCCGATGCGGAACAGGCGGTCGTGTCCCGGAGGGAGGCAGCGGCGCGCGCGGGGGATGATTCTCTCGCGCGGCGCCGCTCCGGAGAGGGGAGGGGTCGAGGAAGACGCCGGTCTGGTAGTCACCTCCGGCTCCTCCCGGGTGGAGGCCAGCAGGCGGTGGGTGCGGGGGCGCCCTTTGCCTGCATTGCACGGGCCTCCACCAGTGTCGGACGGGAGTGGCCGGGTGTTCCCGGCCATTCCCGTAGCCCCCCCAGTTAAATGGGGGGCATGCGGGGCCCGCCAAATAGGCGGGCATACGCCGGGAGGGCTGTGGAAGCAGAGGCTGAGCCAATTTCCCATAGCCCTCCCATCACGGCGTTGTGGGAACACCGCTGAGTTTTAGTGGGTATACTGTCGGTTGCGGATTTCGACAGGAGTCCCACATACCCCGTCTCGTCCTCCACGAGCGGGGATGCATAAAGCATTTCTCAGCGACAAAAAAAAAAAAAAAAAAAAAAAAAAGGACGTGGATATTAGCTGCGGCAAGTGTGTTTGCAACGACTCCGGCAGTGTGTGGACGTGCATTATCATGCGTAAGCAGAAATGAAGCACCAAATTGGGCCCGCAAAGGAATCTCCGACATAATTGAGAGTTACTCGATCTTTGGCAGAAAGGCAATCGCCTATGCGGGACACAACTATACCAAACAATACTTCATGATTAAATGAAGTACTCTCACTTTTTAGAAGAACAAACAAGTGTAAATTGGTGATTAAAGTTTCCATTCTAAGATTTTATAGTCGCAGAGCAAAGATTTAGTGTTAGTAGTTACACAGTTGTGATCAATCTAAATTATAAAGCAAAATTTTAGCCCTTTTATTGCAAAACGTCGATAATTATTTAACTAACCTCATTAGAGTTTTAAAAGACGTGCTATTGAAAATTTATAATCGTCAAAAACATTTCTTAGAACTCATAGCACAACAAATCAACCAATTAGCTTATTTATCAGAAAAAGGTGAGTGTAGTCCATAGTTGGTACTGTTGCGCGATATTGCAAGTCATAATCAGACTTATTAGAAGTCTAAATCATTGTAATTACTTAATCACTTGTTTTGAGACTCATTAGAAGACTAAAAAAATTGTTATTTGGTATTTTGGTTGTATGCAAATTTTAAAACTCATTTTGTGTTCTCATATATCTAGCTCAAACATAGTTATCTAAGTGTGGGTGTACTATAAACCTCTGCCTACTCCTTCGCGGATACCTATATGGGTGATGCTATTTTATGTTACGTGTTGTTGAAAGTCTGTATATGTTAAAAGGAACCGTTTCATAAGAAGATAAAAAAATAAATCATTTGATTCTATAAAAAACAAAAATCGGCAGCGATAACCGTTAAGTGGACTATGACAATAAATCATAAATATTTAGTACTATAACCACCTGTAAGAATATTACCGTTTTCCTTACCGTTTAAGAGATAATTAGATTTTTCATACTAGCTTCATACAAATTGTTCGTAAAAAAAATATAATTCCTTCGTTTTAGTGCAGAACTAACTCAGGTGTCATTTTTGTATATAGTGATAACTAATAGAAGCGATATCTAGCAAAACATCCGGCACTTGCAAATTGAAATCCCTACGTCGATGAATGTCGATTTTCAGTCCACCCGTGCGGCCTTCGGGAACGGAGATCGACTTCATGCAAGTGCAATTATTAATATCCCTGAAGAGCTATGAAGCCTCGTAACCAACATCATCGCGGTCATTGTACGATTTCGTCGTGCAGTAATTTGTTTATAACGATCTTGTCTGTGTATGGTGATGCGAACTCGTCCTCCATGTCGCTCTACCACGCTGGCAGTGATGCGGTGTCCAAAGTTGACTTATAACACCATGCGTTGTGTCCAGAGCGAATGCCACAGCAGGTACCGAGAACCAGCTTCCAACATTCCTGTTCGCGACGGAGCGTCACCATACTCAGATTTGTTAATGTTATAGTAATTTCTTAGTTTATTTATTCCCTAATTTCTTAAATAGAATGTATGTACGTGTCGGAACATCGCCATACTTAATTTTGTTCAAATAATAGTAATTTACTGCTAAGAATGTTTTAAAACTTAATAGACAGCGGACGTACCACTACTTGCGCCCATGTACCCAGATAGGGTCTTAAGTTCTGAAACGTTCTTAGTGAATAATTGGTAGTAAAACCTTTTGAATGTTGTATTTTATAGCATAATAAGGTAGAATAGGTATAGTTCTAGCCTAGACATCATATTGTATGTAGTAGAAAGCTATTAAAGATGAAATTGAGTCGTTTTTCATTTAACCCACTGGTCGCAACCTTGTGAGCATCGAAAGGGTGAAACGTATATAGTTTCCCTATAGTTTTTTGGTACGTCCAGGTAGCCTGGACCGAGACCTAGCCCTGGATGTAATTTTTGGACCTGTGGTCAAATGGGAAGTCCACCTTTTTGATGAGCACAGGTTGGGAGCAGGGGCAAAATAGTACGTTTTTTCTTACAGTCTTCAGAGGCGCTTCACGCCCTGAAAAATCTAGATGTAACTATGAAAATACTAGATTTCTTTAGTTCGATAGACCTACTATAGGTACCCGTTTAGAAATTGAATATCGGCTCAGGGGTTTCACAGGAAATCCACCTGACAGACTGGATAATAGTAACTTTTCACCCGTTTTCCCCTTTGTAATGAAATAACTTTTCAGCTGAAAGACACACAGTCGCTCCTGTAGTGTCAATAGATAGGGGATTACGCAAGGAATCCGGTTATGTATGACATGTCTGGATAGGGTGCCTAACTAGGGAGGTTTAACTGTAAGGATGCTTGTAAACGTAATAAAAATAAACGTAAAATCAGGGAGAAATTCGCGGTCCTCGTTACGGTAAAGATTCGAGCCACTTAAGCGGGCGCGTCACGACCGCTAATTTTGTAGTCATCAGCAAGGAACTTTACGGCTCAAAATACGTCATCAAGTGAACCCCTCAAAAGGACCCGAATCGCTCCCTGAACACTTAAATAACTTTCAACTTGGTGTTATTATTTTTCAACCCCTTTCATGTAAGTAAGTACCCCGGAACACGAAGACATCAGAACGAAGCCACAGTCGGGAATCTTGAAGATACCTGGAACTTATAGGTGTAGGACGTCAGCGCCGCTGTGGATTGGGAGACGCCCGACCTCATACTGGGATAGCCCTGGTTGGGTATTACAACCTCCCTCACCCTGGAACCCAGCGATCACGCCCGTCCGGCACAATTCCCACGGCTCTGATCATTTCTTCTCAGCTTAAATGACGTCTTCTCACCACAATAACGTTATTTAGTACTGATTCCACTCAGAAGTATGGCAGAAATTTGGCTGATTTGGCCTCAAACCAGTTGCAGGGTTTTATAGGAATACGATTTGACAGAAGATTTTAATATTTTGACCGAAATTCAAAATCTATTCACTTTTCAAATGCCGAAATTTACTGAAACTATCCACAGGAGTTACAAAAAATTTAATAAAAAGCCAGATTTTTTGTAACTAGCAAAAACTTGCTTGGTTCCTAGACACTTTTGATGAGTGTATTTTATACATAAATCTGCTAGCGTAGGTAGAGTTCCAAAACCCACTTCTTCTTCTTTGGTTACTAGCAAAACACACATACAGACATGTTTAATTAGTAATATTTTCTAAAAGTAAACAGAGGTGTTTTACTTAAAATTAAGCTGACATCGATTTGTCTATATGTTAAAATCACCACCAGTGTCACACCTATTTCTCAGGGTGAATAAAATATCGTGAGAAACCATCCAGCATTATTATTAGTAGAGTTGCAACGGATAGTGATTTGGCCAGATACCGAATGCTGAATATCCGGCGACTGCCGAAGCCGGGTAGCCGGATAAACATGTTAAATCCTGCTCGCGTGCTCAACCGCTCGTGGTCGCCGGTCGTGGCGAAAAAGGCGAGCGCACGGGTGGAAGGGAGAGGGACGATAACGATTTTACCTTTAAAGGCCAAATTCGCTACCATAAGTGTTTACATACCAAAAATGTGTATATTTTTTTACAAAACAGGTCGATTTTCGAATTTAGTAGTATTATTTACATTTTGGAAGTAAGACTAATTATCCGGACAGGCTGGATATTGGATAGTGGCCGGATATTTGTTGCAACTCTTACTACTACTCTTATTATTAGCTTTATAAAATCTAAACATCTTAATTGTTTTTCAGGATGGCTCCACGCCAGAACCTTCGCCTCGCGGCAGTGGCAATGAAGTAACCTTGGCAATACAACCCCACCGCAACTATGGGGCCATTGGAGGAGTGGAGAAGGTCACCTACACCTGGGCGGACATCAACGCCTTTGCCACCGAGTCGAGGTCCAGATCCAGACGCATCTGGAACTTCTGGAAGCCTTCCGCGAGTGGCATGTTCCAGCAGAGAAAACAGCTGTTGAGAAATGGTAGGAATAGGATTTTGTTTAATGTTTCTTGTCTTTTTTTTGTGTGACGTGTCAAGCTTAAGCCTCATTTACACGGTGCGATTTATTTACCGGTAGTATGTAGTAAGTTGAAGCAACAATAAAATTTCACGGCTTTATTGTACGACATTTACAAGACGGCTGGTAACGGGTGCATGGGAGGTGGCCGAGGATGTGTATAAACTGTAGTGATACCATACCCGGCTCGAAATTGCTAAATTCTACGAACCTCCGTTGCTAAGTGCTCATTTTAATATCAGTAAAACCGGAAAATAATGTTTGGCTGCTATAAAATTCGTCTTCGTGTAATCTAGTTTGTTTGAAAGATCACTTTTATGAATAAAATCCATTCATACTAATATTATAAATGCAAAATTAACTGTCTGTCTGTTACATTTTGTCACGCCTAAGCCCAGGTACGCACGAGCGATTTTTTTTCCGCCGCGATTGTTTTTCGGGCACTGGATATTCAACGGACTGCTTAGCGCCGAGAGTTGAAAATCCAACAGTGTCTTTTTTGGACGTCCTTTTTTTTTTGGGTGTGGGAAAAAGTCAAATAACTTCTCCCGCTCTGGGCGGAGCGGAAGGGCGTGTCATACTTTTATTGACTAAAACCCACCCGTGTTCCTTCAGTTGCCTGTGCCAGGGGCCACGGTAACCCTTTCGAACTTTACCGCAACCCTGGCAGGCATCGGCCCTAGCGGACCCCGTCATTGGTGCTGACATCTCTTTGAGGCACGCGTGGAGCACAATGCGCCGTCGACCCAGGCCTGGTCCTTATCGGACGGCGAGCTGCCCATTGCTCGCCGTCCGCAAACCCGCGCCTACCGTGGCGGGGAATCTGCTTGTGATTCCCGATGCCCAGGGCGTCTCCTGCTTTTTGGACGCCCTGGGATGCGCTCTGTTGGATTTTCAATGCTCGGCTCAACATCGAGAGTTAAAAATCCCACCGCGATATTTTTAAGTCTGTGCGAACGTGGGCGTAAATCACTGAAACGATCGTCGTTTGAGAGACAGATATTCTGAAGCCTGGAGAGGATAGGCTACTTTTCATAATGGATGTTTGTGACTAAAGGCTTGTGGCTTTGTGTATTAAAAAATGATGTAATACAAAAAACACGCAGACGAATTTAGTCATGAATAAAGCAAGATCTATCATGATAACGAGCGTAGAATTGAATATTAATTTAATAAGTGACACAGGTTCTCACAGAATGACTAGCTATAACAGGTAGGTAACGTATTCAATTGATTTATTATTAAATCAGTTATAAAATCTTGAAATGTTAATCGTAGATAAAATTCGCAAGAATCCGATAAGACAGTTTAGCTACTCTTTGTAGCCTTGCTTTAAGCCAAGGATATCAGTTTCTTGACGTTCCTGGACTTTTAAACTCAATGGAAACATTGACATTAAAACATCTCGATAAGCGTTAATTAAATCAATGATAAGCAATCGCTTAGCGCTTTTGGGCACAAGAGTGGTCTTTCTCGTTTTGGAAATTGTGTGTGGAATTTTCCTAGCTTCCAGGTCAATCCACGTACCGAATTGGTAATTGGTAGAAAGCCAGCATTTAGCAGAATAAAAATATTGCAGTTTCCATATCACTAAGTATCTTGTTTTCTTCTTCTCTAGTAAATGGTGCCGCCTACCCTGGCGAACTCCTCGCCATCATGGGCTCATCAGGAGCCGGGAAGACCACACTCCTCAACACGCTGACATTCCGCACGCCAAGCGGAGTGCTGTCCAGTGGAACAAGGGCGCTGAATGGACAACCAGCTACGCCTGAAGCGCTTTCATCACTGTCAGCATACGTTCAGCAACAGGACCTGTTCATTGGGACGCTGACTGTGAAGGAGCATTTGATCTTCCAGGTAAGTTATAGGAATCAATTTGAAAATAAGAATTCAAATGGATAATGTTATTTTAGTGTTTGACTAGAGAAGTTTTAAGATTTGAAAGTTTCAGTTGCTTTTATAAGCAGACTAAGATAATTATTAAGATAAAATTATGATGACTGACAGTCCTACTATATAAGAGATATCAAAATATGGTTGCCTTTAAGAAGAACTTACATAACAATTTAGGGCGCAAAACAAACATTCATTGTTACTTCAAAAACCGTTAACATCATTGAGAAGATATTCTGTCTGAATCACATATTTATCATTCCCTAACGATGATTTCGTTCACCTCTTGCCTAAAGTAACTCCTAAACTTAAGTTACATAGACAAACCAGTTTTTTAAAAATAAAATCAGTCAGTCGGCAGTCCAAAGCCGGTAAGGCCTTGACACCATAACAAAAAACTTATGATATTAAAATAATTACTTTATGACTTCAAACCATGGAAAATTAATTCACATGTTTGTTTTGACGAGTTTATGGGAACTTTGTTTTATTTTACTTCCTCTTATGAATAGGCGATGTTCATTTTGTATGTTTTTTTTCTTCTATAGGCTATGGTGCGGATGGACCGACTTATACCATACGCTCAGCGGATGCGGCGAGTTCAAGAAGTAATTACTGAGGTAAGATGTGTAACTCAAGTTTACCGTGTTTTAAAAACATTGAATCATTTATTTTGATTAATTATGAACATGTGGATGGCGTCGCGTCACGTGTCGCATACTATTGTTTTAAATGAAACTGAGCAAATGTTTACGGACAAAATTGAGGGGTACAGTTAGAATCTATTCTGAATCAGCACCTACTTAGCGTGCTTTCGATTCAAACTCAGCCCACGTTCGCACGAACACGGACGTAAAAATATCGCGGCGAGATTATATCGCGCACTGGATTGTCAACTCTCGTCTTTGAGCCGAGTATTAAAAATCCAACAGAGCTCATACCAGCGCGGTAAAAAAAGACACTGTTTGGTTTTCAACTCTCGGCGCTGACCAGTGCGTTGAATATCCAGTGCGCGAAAAACAATCGCGGCGGGAAAAAATCGCCCGTGTGCTGTCATTATTATATATCCCATTAGTGGTTTCCAACGAAATGACATCATAATTCAATTAACTTGGTAGCATTTGACGTAATTTGGAAGAGATTGTAGGTATCATTGTTTCTGCGGGCTGACCTCCCTGATGGCGTCAGCGTGGTGTGCTACGCTGACGACACGCTGGTCCTGGCGTAGGGGAGGTCGCATCAGGCGGCGGCCGACGCGATGACACGCGGGGTTGCGATAGTCGTGGAGAGGATCCGGCAGTTGGGTCTCGAGGTGGCGTTGCACAAGTCCGAGGCCATGTCTTTCCATGGGCCCCGGAACAGGCCACCGTCGGGATCCCAACTAACGGTAGGAGGGGTTCACATCGGCGTCGAGTCCACGATGAAGTACTTAGGACTCGTGTTCGATAGCCGGTGGAACTTCGTGGAGCACTTCCGACGTATGGCCCCCAAACTGGAACGGACTGGGGCCGCCCTCACGCGGCTCCTGCCCAACCTGAGGGGTCCAAACACCTCCTGCCGGAGGCATTACGCGGGGGTCGTGCGGTCCATGGCTACATATGGGGCCCCGGTGTGGGCGCGCTCACTGCGGCGGAGAGCCGCCCACTATCTGAACGCGCCCCAAAAGGTGGTAGCCGTAAGGCTGATCCGAGGCTACCGCACGATCTCGGGCGAGGCGGCAAGCCTCCTTGCCGGACTGCCGCCGTGGGATCTGGAGGCGATAGTCCTCGCGCGCCTGTATGCGTGGCGCGCGGAGGCACTACGCCGGGGGGAAACCCCGCTTCCGCGGCAAATCGCGGCGGAGCGGACGGACCTCCGGCGCGATCTCATGGCGGCATGGAAAGAGCGACTGTCGCAACCCAGCGCAGGGCACGCCACGATAGCGGCGGTAAGACCCCTCTTGGAGGAGTGGCTAGAGAGGCGTCACGGCGCCCTTACCTACCGCCTGACGCAGGTCCTCACCGGACACGGATGTTTCGGGAGGTTCCTGCACATCATCAGGCGGGAGGAAACGCCCGGGTGTCACCACTGCAATGATCGCCCCGAGGACATGGTGGAGCATACGGTGGGGGCCTGCCCTGCATGGGCGGAGCACCGCCGTGTCCTCGTAGAGGCGATCGGCAGCGGCGGCGACCTCTCACGCCCGGCCCTGGTTCAAGCCATGGTCCGGGGCGAGGGGGAGTGGGTGGCAGTCGCCTCCTTCTGCGAAGCAGTCATGCTAGCGAAGGAGGTGGCGGGACGGGAGAGGGAGAGAGTCTCCCGTCCAAGCCGCCGCGGTGGACGCTCCGGGCGTCGGGAGCCGCGTGACGACTCCCGGCCACCGTAGGCGCGGGCCTACGGGCGGTGAGTAATGGGTAGCTCACCGTCCGATTAGGACCAGGCCCGTGCTGGACGGCGCGTACGTGTTCCACGCGCGCCTCAAAGAGATGTCAGCATCGAAGACGGGGCCCACTAGGGCCCAAGCCTGCCGGGAAAGCGGGATCTTCCGAAAGGGGTACCGCTGACCCGGAACATAAAGGGCCAAGGAAGGAACACGGGTGGGTTTTAGTCAGTAAGAGTCTGACACTCCCTTCCGCTCCTCCCAGAGCGGGAGGAGTTACTTGATGATTTCCCATCCTCAAAAAAAAAACAAAAAAAAGGGATCATTGTTTTTTCTCCTGACAGTGCCTAAGTAACGGATTGTTTTGTTGATATTTGCAATATGCTCATATCTTATTTGATTAACATCCTAAAACATAAAGGATATAGTGTAGCCGGTAGATCGTTATTTTATCTTTATGAGATGACTTATAATTAGAGATATATTCAGATGCATACTAACCTAAAATTGAGATGTTGGCTAATATGGAATACGCTTTTGTATCGAAAAAATCCCGCGATTTCGGAATCGACAAGTTTAGTGTTTTTTCTGACTATAGAATCGGATGCATATCTACCTACCTAATATTGTAAAGTAGGTGGGTAGATACCAAACTGCCATAGCAAACAACGCCAAGATGAGATAACGGACAACATATATTTAGAATAATTCATGTGGGTATGTATGTAATCCAAGAATCCCGGGGTTTTGTATAAAATATATATTTCTTAGAAGTCGCTTCCATGCTATACACGCGACTAGTTATGCATTCCCGGTGTTCCTAGCACGGGATTATTTTTACAAAAAAATACATAAAATATTTTTTTGAAGTCTCTACCATACTTTCATAGCTAAAGATTAATTCTAGATAAATATGCATCCGAATATCCAATCTCTACTTTTAATGATAAAAATAGGCCCTTAATTATTCTGTAAACCAGCCACTTCAAATGCCATAATATCTACATCATATCATGCATCTGTATTTTATCCTCGTTTCATTTGCATTAAAGTATTACTGTTTATAAAATTCTGATGAGCATGGCTTTTGTCCTTGAAACATCCTTAAAAATGGTTACTAAGTCTATTCCTCCAAGTTCTACCACGCATTTTTTTTAAAGTAGGTAGGTACCTAAATGTTTTTGGGTGATGGTACCAACTCTGTAGGTACCTACCTAGTTTTCATTAATTGTCGTGTTTTAGTAGGTAAATAATATAATGACATTCATTCTTCATTGTCATCAGCCCGAAGACGTCTTGTGACGAACAAAACTATGCCTCTTCATATTTTCTAACTGAAAAAAAGCTTTTAAAAATATTGTCCGTGCGCTTTTTTAACGTGACGATTTTATCGTGGACGATCACGACCACATCCATAAAATGTTTTTTAAGTGGACGGAAATTTAAAAGCATCATATGTGTTTCCATACATTTTACTTCCCTGTAATTAAGTGATGCCGTGGACGTAACATAACAATGTTAGAAATTATAAAAGCGCACATTGATTGGAAATTCGATACATTTCTATACATATTAGAGCTAGTTTGCAACAAATTTAGCCTGACAACATGGGGTAATGAATCATACAAAGACTTATCTAACATCTATGTGCTTTGTCCTTAGTTGGCGCTTACAAAATGCCAGAACACCGTCATCGGGATCCCAGGTCGGCTGAAGGGTATCTCGGGAGGAGAGATGAAGAGACTGTCGTTCGCCAGTGAGGTCCTCACGGATCCTCCTCTCATGTTCTGCGATGAACCGACCTCCGGGCTGGACTCCTTCATGGCACAGAACGTGTTACAGGTATGTTGTACTTATTCAGTGATCATTTTATAAAGTCTTCTATCATTTTTAGTAACAACAGGTATATATTTACCTAAGAAGGAAAAAAAACCATGGGTATATATGTAGTAACTTATTGGGTAAGATGGCAAGTAACAGCAAGAAAAAATATAACTGCCAATGCAGATTTTTCGTAGCATTCGACTAATCTACAAATTTTAATGTCATTCCAATAAACTCAAGGTTTTCATGGTACTTAAAGGGTGCTGAGTCCCTGAATGACAATTCCTTTTATTTAGCTCTTGCTGCCTAATATCCCATGATCAGGCAAGACCCCACCCAAGACATATAAGTCCACCTGGTTTCTGATAACATAAAAATGACCTAAAAGACATTCAAACGAATGTCAAGTGATTTAATTATCTGTTGTTGTTTCCGTCACCCGACAGGTAGTTAACATGAGTCTGACAGAAGACTGTGTAGAATATTCTCCTAACCACTCCATTTGCATCTCCAGGTACTAAAAGGCCTAGCGCAGAAGGGCAAGACGGTGGTGTGCACGATCCACCAGCCGTCCTCGGAGCTGTACGCCATGTTCGACAAGCTGCTCATCATGGCCGACGGAAAGGTCGCCTTCCTCGGCTCACCGGACCAGGCTAACGACTTCTTTAAAGAGTAAGTTTAGCTTTATATGCCTTCAGACATAGACCCGATGTTCTGAAACTCTTTTTGTATCTTAGTTTTAAAATAGCGGGCGATGCAGATTAAATCATGGTTTAGTTATGGATTAGTTTGTGCCAAAACGATCTGTTCCTCCCTTTTCTTTGATACGGTGGATTACGGGGTTTAAGTAGGTAAATATTCTTTGCCATGTCTCTTTCGCACCATATGGAAAAAAACAAAAAAAAAATAGTTACAAAAAGAAACTTATAAAGTATGTTAATAATGTACAGAAATAAAAGTTAAAAATAATGTTGAAAATAGGAAAATTTTATTGTAGCACAATGCTTTATTTGAATAAACACCTCTAAATAGGCTACTGAGTCTGCTTGCGATATCCAAAGAAGGACTTAAAAGTACTTAGTCGACGTTAATATTACTTATTTCTCGTCCCGCTGAACTTATTTGCCACTGGTTTAACCTCTTTGACACTTTTACGTTACATAATATTCATAGTGGACTTAAATCATTATACCACTTAAGTAGTTGTAGTATCTAACTACATACTTTTGTCACGTTCATATCCTCTGTTTTGTTGTCCCGGTGTTCCTAATTCAGCGGTAATCTAAACAATGCTGTGTGACCAGAATCTCTAATTAATATTTGCCGAATTTTATATTTCTTCGTTTTTGAACACTCGTAAGTGCGATCGGCTTTGAGTGGTTTTGAAAAACAAAGTCTATTACAAAACCTTGAACTTGACCACAAACTCTTGTGGGCTGTGCACTTATTAAATGATAGGTACAATACCAACTTACTTACTGTGAGTTAATCCTTTTTTGGACATTTCAATGCGCTGTACTCCAATTGTTCATAGACGCCAAGAACCATTGGTCCTACACAAATGTTCAGAAGATCACTTTTTTGCAGAAATAAACGAGTAATAACATTATCAATATATTTAGCTAAACTAATATTCGCGATCTTTGACAGTTAACACTTAAACATATGAAATTCCCGTGAGAAATCTTTACTAGGATTTTGGTCGCAAACAAAGCCTTGTTCTCCTGGATTATTAAAGAAACCAAGTTTCTCACGCAGTCTACTGCTGGACATAGACCTGCACTTGTACTTAGTAATCAACTCAGCCTATCGCAGTCCACTCTTGGACATAGACCTGTGCCGCATAGGCTGTGCCACAGCACCCTGTCCTCCCCCGCCACTCCTCCCTGTCGTCCCTGTCTCCCCTGTCTTAGCGGACGACTAAGTAACGATACATTTCAATCTTTCACAAATTATGAGGACTACCTCACCTTTCTTGCTTCACATTCAACCGAATTTCCCCCCAGCTTGGGCGCCGCGTGTCCGCCCAACTACAACCCGGCGGACCACTTCATCCAGCTGCTGGCAGGCGTGCCGGGCCGCGAGGAGACCACGCGCACCACCATCGATACCGTGTGCACCGCGTTCGCACGGTCTGAGGTCGGCTGCAAGATCGCTGCTGAAGCTGAGAATGCTCTTTATTTGGAGGTATGTGGAAAGAAACCGTATTCACATTATACCATAAAAGTATTATCAAGAAGTCTCAATTAAAAGTCTATTAATACAACCTTGTAATATAATAAGTAATTAAAAGCGATTTGATCTTGTTTACCTTTAATGACTTACTTAGGGATTCATCAAACGAGATATCAAAGTAATTATTAAAACTGAATGGTGAAGATTTTTATTTTATCAACGATTAATCATGTATCGCTCGTAATTCCCAATCATAGACACAATACAATTGCAATGTGTCTTGCGAAGCTCTACAACTTTTATACTTAATTTAGTAGTATCCGATAGTCTCGGAAATTTCCGACCTTGACTTAGTTTAAAAATCTTAAGCTACTTCAAATTTTACTGAATCACACCGAGTAGCGTCAAGGTGTTATTATTTCAGTCTTCCATTTACACTCTTAACCCCATCTTCTTTTCAAAAACCACATACATTTCTAACGTTTTCTTTCCCTTCAGCGCAAGGTCAGCTCCGGCTGGGCGGACCCCGCGTGGTCCGAGGCTACAGCCATCCGCGCGCGTCGCTCGCCCTACAAGGCGTCGTGGTGCGCACAGTTCAGAGCAGTTCTGTGGAGATCCTGGCTCTCTGTTACTAAGGAGCCGATGTTGATCAAAGTGCGGTTTCTGCAGACTATTGTGAGTATTCCTGCTAAAATATAATGATTTACACTGAACGTTTAAAACGCACACTGCAAAAAATGCCAATCAACATGAAATCTTTCCCAGAAACGTCAAATAAAGTGTAACAGTGTCATATCATCAGTCACTTTTTGACTGTGGAATAGGGTGGACCTTGAAATTGTCCTTCAACTTTACCATCGCCAATGGAATTATAGGTAATTTAGACCCCTTTCAATCCTTTGGCGATAGCAATGAAGAATGTGAAAGGTTTACACTTCCAGGATTAGAATCACAACAGTTTTCATTAACTTTTAAGTGTAATTCTACCGGTGATCCATTTATACCACCATAAACCCAGCATTTTGAACTACGAATAATTTGATGAAACTACCCCATTCAATGCACGTGTTAACAAAATAACAAAAACTATCATACTTTGTTATAGATGGTGTCGATCCTGATTGGCGTGATCTACTTCGGACAACACCTGGACCAGGACGGCGTCATGAACATCAACGGAGCCATCTTCATGTTCCTCACCAACATGACCTTCCAGAATATCTTCGCTGTTATCAACGTAAGGGTCCCTTCATTAGTCGGCTCTTATACTTTTAAATTAAATAAATGTACGTCAGTTGCACCTTGAGCAGAGACAGGCCTGCTACCGTATTGCTGAATTCTGATCAAATTTCGAAACAAACGAAGTCCAGAAAACATAATTGATATTTAATTTATATTGGGCCAATAAGTCTATTTTTTTTTCCGCCTTTATATTTAACCTTTAAATCTTTGTCAATGCAAATTCCTAACTCCAACGTTTTTGCCCCCAGGTATTTTGCTCAGAACTGCCAATCTTCATACGGGAGCATCATTCAGGGATGTATCGAGCCGATGTCTACTTCTTATCTAAGACATTGGCAGAGGCACCGGTCTTCGCGACCATCCCGCTGGTCTTCACGACCATTGCGTACTACATGATAGGGCTCAACCCTGAACCGAAGCGGTTCTTCATCGCCTCGGGATTGGCAGCCTTGATTACTAATGTTGCTACTTCGTTTGGTGAGTTTTATTTTTTTGTATTTGTGCTTTTGTTTTGGGATATGTGTTGAAAATGTTGATGACTGTTTGTTGTCAACAATTACGCAAAGATCGACTAACGTTAATACTAATTACTTTCGGATAAGTATTATTAATGTCACAGTCGCAAAAATGTCTCACTAGAACTTCAAGATAGAGACGGAAATAGCTTGCTCACGTACCTGCTACGTCACGTCTACCTATCCACGGCCTTAGTCATTCTGATCAGAGCCTCGTAGAATGCTCTCTTACAAAGTGCTATTCTTTATTATATTTACGGTTTACGGTTTGAATTCATTTATTTCTAAAGATTACAAATCACTTATACAGAAATAAATACTAAAAAATATTAGTTTATACATTTTTGTTTTCCAGGAGTAATAGGAGCTTAGAGTGTTAACATTACGAATATTATGAAGGTAAATTGTTTAAAGTTTTGCATTGTCTACCGCCGTACGGCGCGTTGACGCGGTTGACGTGCGGTGACTCGTTATCTTTGTTTTTATGTTGAATGAAATCTATTTCTATTATTGAAATCTATTTTCCCCCCTAATTCTACGGCTATATTTTCGCGATAACGCGAACTTACACTTCGCGCGCTCTCTGTTGTACAGCGAGTCGTCGAGCGTTGTGCGAGAAAGTTATCGCGACAATGTAGCCGCAGCATAAGATAGAGTTTTACGAGTTAAAGTTAAGGATTTGTTGGTGATAGTTGATGCTATTTATTAGAGATAGATACATAGATTACTTTAGTTAGAAGAAAGTTTGGGGGAATTCCTTACTTACCGCTTAATTTTAGTTTACATTTAAGTTTCATCAATGGCTTTTAGGGAGCCTTATTCATAACTCTTTGCCACAAGCAGACTGAATTCTACAACAGCACAGCCTTTGCTAACAAAAATGATTGCACCCACCCGATTCTTTTGACAAAAGTATTAAAATACGCAGTCGTTTTTACACACTGGTATTTAAATGTATCTACCTACAAAAAACTATAAACGTTGTGCACGCTATTAGCAACAAAAAGCACCTAAATAAAAAACTGTGTGGTTCAATTATGGCCGAAACAAGGTTATGACCACATAACATTTAAGAATTATTGTGCAACAAATTATATACTACTACAATACTATTAATAACTACTAATTATTTAATAGGGAATACCACAATCACTAATTTGATGAAAGCCTATATTAAATGTCAATTTCACAATCTTTTGTAAGTCGATATTTACTTGACTATGGAGTTACTATGACATCTCGATAGTATTATTACTCACTTTTAGCTATCAAGCGAAAGGTTAAGATTCTTATGGCGTGGACACCTACTTGACACAATACTGACAGACATAATACAAAAGAAAAGTTTTTATTCTACAATAAGTAAAGTGTAGTTTTAAGGGTAGATTATTTACACAGGCCTACAGTTCCCTAAACATTTTCTATTAGATGAAGGAAGGTAGACAGGAAGCATTATGATGCAGTTCGAAGTGTGTTATCCAAATCCGGATTAAGTAATTAGGAAATCATCACCAGTAAGTTTGCACCGACAAAATACGCACTCCAAGATATTTTAATCCTATGCAGTCTGCTCACAATCGACAATCGACTTTCGAAGGGCGGCTGGCAGAGATTGGTTGAGGAGAGCCGAAGATTGGGCTCAGTGGCGTTCACTAGGAGAGGCCTACGTCCAGCAGTGGACAAATATAGGCTGATGATGATACAATCTGAGCAACAAGAACCTAACTTTAAAAAAAAATTAAAACTCATATTTCTCCTCGCATAAACTCGGAACCAACAACCACAGCTGAAAGCAGTATCTTAGTAGATCTCTATAAAACGATTAAACCTCCACATGGCCGCAACCTTTTTTAACGCTCCGAAACGGGTTTAACATTGCGCAACGATTACAAAACGGAATGGAAGACTCCAAGAATGTTGCCTTATCTTGAACAATTTTTATTTACTTGACTATGCTAAGTTTTGACATTATGGGGACGACGACGCACGATACGATAATAAATACTGCTTACAGAAAATCATCTTTTTTTTTACTTTACCCCCCTCTGAGAATTTCTCCTGTACTGAGACAACACAGACACACCATAAACAGTAATTAAATCCAATAGTTCCTTATTCAGTTTGTTTTGGTTTGGTTTCAAAATACGCCGTATTAGTATTGCCAGTGTTGTAATTTTGTCGTCTTTACATTATATAGTCAGGCATAGGCAGTACGAAGTTTGACGTTTCTTCTGTTTGGTGGGACCTTGAGTCGGTCGGTGATAAATTGTTATGAAGAATGATTGTCTGTTGTTTTCTGTTTCTTGTAATGGGTTCTGAAAGGTACTGTAGGTTGTTATTGATAGCTTTGAATCTATTATGGTTGTTATTTGCTATGAACTACCTAACTTGCGAAATGTGGGTGTATTATAGGTTCACCTCTACCCACCTCTTCAGGGAAAACAAGCGTGATGTTATATTTTAGTTTGGCTTTTTTTGTAGAACATAGCTATAGGCTAAACTAAATGTAAATGGAGCAGAGGTAACGGCACCGACTTACGAGATGTAGGTCGTGGGTTCGAACCCAGGCAGGCGCTTTACTGTGTGTAAATAATTTCGTCACCGCTGCTCTCAAAACGGTGAAGGAAAACATCGCGAGGGAACCGGCATGTCCTAGAACCAAAAATTCGAGGACGTGTGATATTTAGCCCCACACTGGGCCCGCGTGGTGGATTACAGCCCACTCTCTCTCACAGAGAGGAGGCCTGTGTCCCAGCAGTGGGAGCATTATAGGCTGACTAGGCCAAAATAAATGATGACTAGTCTTTGATACTTTAAATTTTAACTGTGTTATTCTGATTCCGATCTTAAAAGGTCAAATGTATGACTTTTTTTTCTGAAACCTGTTGCTCTCAGTGTATAGCTCATAAAATCAAAATTTAGAATTAATAAATATCTTGTTGTCCAACGTGATGGATATGTTAAATTAGTTTAAGTAATGTTATAAGTCAATTTAGGTCGGTTTTCAGTTTCGATTGCTTGCTGTAAATAGATAGATATAATAATCTAGCCAATCTCTGCTGTAGCCAACGTCTGTTATACAGTATCGTAAAGATAATTGCACGAATACACACACAAACCTACCTAAATACTACATACAAACCGCTAACATTATACAACAGTTAATTTAATAGTTTTCTCGCGATAGTTCACCGATCAATAAGAGATGTAACGGGAGACAAATTTCTCTGGACCGCAGCTTCTCGCGTATCGTGCAATATAATACTGCCGTAGCACAGTTAAGTGGTTTTCCACAATTGACACCAACACATCACTATCGAGGTGAAGGCCCTACAACATTGTGGACGTGTGGTATTAATATGTCAGCAGGAAACAGAATGCGATTTATGAATACGTACTAGAGGTGTGCGCCGACATCTTTCTTACCGGCGCGGCGCGGCGGCGGCGTCTGACGTCAAATTCATCGGCGGCGGCGGCGTTACCGGCGTAATCATTGTATTGGATTATTGAGTTCCCTTCAAAATGGTTGAGCTGAATTGTGCTGATCCATACGTCATGTTCGTGAACGGGCGCCGTCAGTAGGCACTGGTCATGTCTTAGCTGCCACGGCTTATTTTAATTCCATAATTGTTTTTATCTTTTTATTACGGACGCTTTTAACGTGCACGACTTCCTAAATCGTTCTCACATACAGTATAATTACAACATGAATGATGTAACCACTTTTTTGTAACACTATTTTGATTTAAAAGAGTGTCCATGGAGTTTCTTGCCCGTTCTTCTCCATAGGTACCTACTACGCTTTGGAATGGGCAACTAGCTTCATTTTTCTGACTGACCGACCCCTTGAAAATTTAAAAGTGCCTGTAATTGGTTTATTTGAAATAAATGCTTTGAGTTTGAGTTTGAATCGGCGTGGATGGTGAACATACCACCACCTGATGATAACCGAATGAGAAAAAGCACTTTAATGCGGGCGGGGCTCCAATCTTGAGAGAGCTTGTGAGTCTCTTCAATTCCTTCATCCAAGCAAGTACAGCGCCCAAGAGGAGGCCTAAGGTGCCAAGGTTCTGTTCTTCAAAAAAGATGATACAATCTTTCTGAAGAACTACATACTTAGACCCATCTCCCTTCAGAGCCACGTGTAGGTACCGCCGGCAACTGTTCTGACACAACAAAGGTGTTCAAAGGCGCACCCAGCGCTGCAGACACAAATTATCAGACCTCAATTTATCCAGTATCCCATACAGAACTTCAATACCTACTCGACCCAAAAGTATGGGGCGGCTGATTATTTTTTCGCGATTACGATCTTGGTCCCATGGAGAAAGTGGTTCAGTTTGACGGTCTGTACCGCAGCCTAAAGTATGACCACATCTTTCTGATACATGCCGTCTAGTTAACCTATCGTTATTATTTTATATAAATGTTTAATAATATTCAATCTACGTCTATGTAAATTTTTGTGCTTGATTGATAGTGGTTATAAAAACTTTTATATTTTCTGTGGAGTAATTAAATTGATTGTTGAATTAAACATTTCGTTAGGAATTATAAAATCTTCCCGATCTGTCCAGTTCATGAAAATTTATTTTACGATAGGTAGCTCATCTTTGTTATGGATAAAAGAGACAGGTTTCATCTAAATGATTATTTGAATCAAAACCTACCTTATTTAATTGAGCTGTACAGTTTTTAATATAGCTTCCTATATGTACAAATCTGCATTTTTGTTTTATTTAACTATATATTTTCTCGTACAGGTTACCTAATATCGTGTGCAAGCAACAGCGTGAGCATGGCCGCGTCAGTGGGCCCGCCCATCATCATTCCCTTCATGCTTTTCGGAGGATTCTTCCTCAACACTGGGTAAGTCGTTTTAAAGAAAATCAAGATGTCTAAGTTTAGCGGAGTTCTGGCCTCATGCTGTTCGGAGGATTCTTCCTCAACACTGGGTAAGTCGCTTTAAAAGAAAATCAAAATGTCTAAATACAGCGGATTTGTGCCATTCAGAACCGCCCTTCACTATAACACAAGCATTTGGAAGTTAGCTCAGCCAATATTGCAAAAGTTCGTAGACCGTAAACGCTACGCGTGAAGGGTCTACCACGGATTCTTTTAGCAACCGCTAAACGGCCGTCCAACATTGTTCATAGTTCCAGGTTCCGAGTTAAAGTAAAACGGTTAATATAAACGTTGTTGATGTGCTGCCATCGACTATAATAACACTTTCACTGACGTTACGGACAGAGTCATTTTTTTTCGTGTTTTTAACAGACAAACCACCGTACAAATTTAACTTCATACTTAAATTTTATTTGGAATTAAATGAAAAATTTTGGGTAAATATCAATAAACCATTAAAATTCAAATATCTCAAAAACTATTGAATTTTGGCCATACATAATGGGGGTTCAATTTGTTGCATGTTGGCCCCCCATCAGCTCCTGACAGATATACGTCGAATTACAAGTAACCCTGTATAAGGAATGCTTTTGCAAAACTTTCAGCTGCTCGACTCATGCTCGTGTTGGATGTCAATGAATTTAGCAGATTCTCTTTGTCTGTGAAAGGACTAACTAGGTCGAAGTATCACGCCTTGAATTCATTTCCATCAATGTCAATGTCAAGGATTATTTAATAATAACTACTAAGTAAGTCGAACGTGGGAGGTTCCAAATAAACCGAAAACCAGTTTTGGGTACCTATAATTTTAAGATACATATATGTAACTTTATTCAGAGCGACTAACCCGTTCGAACCAGTAAATGAACTATTCTAAAACTCTAAGCCTACTAATGTTAATTTTGTTTTTATTGACTTAAATTATCTACTATTCGATGTGAATAACATAGGAAAATAATTCGTAGTATTTACTGAGCAATGAATTGTGATATGCTGTAAAGCGTATCTATCCTAGAAGGATAGAAAGGAGCTTAAATCTTTGGTCTATACAACATTAAATTTGGTCCAAAAGTCATTCACTCCCACTAATAGTTTCTAATTAAACTGCAAGTAAACAAACAAATTTTGTTTGAGCCTAGGAAAAGGAAAATATTAAAATGTTTCATGTTTATAGCGCACTTAAAACCTTTTGGTTATAAAATAGATTGACCCCATTTTTTTTTCTTTTTAGGGTTCCGTAGCCAAATGGCAAAAAACGGAACCCCTAAGGATTCGTCATGTCTGTCTGTCTGTCCGTCCGTATGTCACAGCCACTTTCCGAAACTATAAGAACATCAACTTGGTAAGCAGATGTATTCTGTGAACCGTATTAAGAATTTCACACAAAAATAGAAAAAAAAAAAAAAATTGGGGGTTCCCCATACTTAGAAATGAAACTGAACTGAATTTTTTTTTTTACCTTACGTGTGGGGTATCTATGGATAGGTCTTCAAAAATGATATTGAGGTTTCTAATATCATTTTTTTATAAACTCAACAGTTTGCGCGAAAGACACTTCCAAAGTGGTAAAATGTGTCCCCCCCCCCCCCCTGTAACTTCTAAAATAAGAGAATGATAAAAGTAAAAAATATATATGATGTACATTATCTACTCTGTAAACTTCCACCGAAAATTGGTTTGAACGAGATCTAGTGAATAGTTTTTTTTTAAAACGTCATAAATCGTAAACCGCAATTTACCTTTCATTCAATCAACTCAAATATAAAAATAAAACATTTACTTGCTGCTACGGAACCCTTCATGGGCGAGTCCGACTCGCACTAGGCCGCTTTTTTTGTTTTATCTTTTTAACTAGCTGCGCCCCGCGGTTTCATCCGCACAAATCTCGATCCCGTGGGAATATTGGGATAAAAAATATCTTATGTCCTAATCCCATGTGCCAAATATTATCCAAATCCGTTGGAGCCGGTCTAGTGTGAAAGCGTTACAAACAAACATACAAAAAATCAAATCTTTTCTCTTTATTTATAACTAGCATTTGCCTGCTTTTGTCTGCCTGCCTGCATTTGCTTCGCTCGCGAATTCGCGATAATTTAGAATTTGACAATCAATTCGGGTTGTACTCTGCTTGCTGTTTGGCCGTTGCAATCATGGGCTCAGAATGGAACATTATTCTAGGACGCTCCTATATACAATGTTGTATGTCCTTCTATTTGGCACTAATACATATATAAATTATGGGCATTGGACACACGCGAACATGCTACATATATGCACCCCGCTACCTGCAGTGTTTGCCCTTGAGATTTATTAATTGTAATAACAAAGCTTAGTTTTATTGGAAACTGGAGTCCTTTTGGAGTATTTAAAAAAATATTATTATTTTTATTTGTAAAATACTCCATTAAATACTTACATTTTGCATATTATGCAAAATTTAATTAGAACTTATATAATAAAAAATAAAAAAAAACAACCAGCTTCAAAAAAAAAACACTACAAAGTGAAAAATAACTTTAATTTCGGAAGTCGGTGTCTTTGCATCTGTGTTTTAGTTTTTTCCATCGACTTCCGAAATTAAAGTTATTTTCACTCTGTAGTGTTTTTTTTTTTGGAAGTCGGTTGTTTTTTTTTGTAAAAAAGTCTTATACTTTTTAGTTATGGTACCTACCCCCCACATCAATTCGAAAACGATCGTCTTACACGTTCACGTCCGTTTGAAGGCGGTTTTTTTATTTAAAAATAATTATTGTTGATTTTTTTTAAACCGCTCGGCCAACTTCGGTACAATTTATATGGGACCACCTCTGAAATATGACCTACCAAACAAAAAAAAATCATCAAAATCAATTCATAATTGGCGGAATGATCGCGTAACAAACATACAAAAAAAAAGAACATACAGTCGCATTGAGAACCTCCTCCTTTTTTGAAGTCGGTTAAAAAGAATATCAATTTTACTGACATGTTCATAGCAACTTTCTCTAAACCAATCTTTACCTTATCTTCCTTCCAACAGCTCCGTCCCCCCCTACCTGGGCTGGATATCGTACCTGTCCTGGTTCCACTACGGCAACGAAGCCTTGCTGATCAACCAGTGGGCGGGCGTGGAGAGCATCGCCTGCACCCGCGAAAACTTCACCTGCCCTGCGTCAGGCCAAGTCGTGCTGGATACGCTTAGCTTTTCTGAGGTAAGATAACCAATTTTCAATTTGACAAGTCAATAATATTTAGTCAAATTAGGTACCTACTTAGTTAGTAATATTTTTATCAGAACTTGTACAATACCTAGGCAATTATATTTGTTTAATCGTTATTTTTTTTTATTTATAAGTATAAAACTGATCTACTGTTTTGTTTGAAACTGTTTGGTACTCATCGGTAACTTGTCCTTAAATGTTCATTAGGAAACCAGCGTCAGACATCACATCAGTCTAGCATTAATGCTGAAATTGACGTTTTTGGGCAGCCGGAAGGCACACTGTGTTTTCAAAGCATTTCACTTTTTTATATTTAAATCTCGTGTTTCATGAACTGTTGCCAAATAAATGTTATTCTTTCTTTATTTAAAAGCGCTTATACCTTATGAGTGGCAACGTCGCAATTTAGTGTCATATTTCGTGGTTTTCAATTTTTATCATTTAATCGGAGCTATATTTTAAAAATCTGTTTAATTATCTTTTTAGAATTAGGTGAAAGTGTTTAAAAATTAAGTAACCGTGATGCTTACAGTTATTTTACAATGAAAATAACGCCCTGCAAGTTTCCAATGTATTATTTGCATATAAATAGAACTGTAAACGCAAGATTTCATACCTTTTACACAGTATTCACATAATTCTAAAAAGTTAATTAAACAGATTTTTAATTGAAAACCACGAAATATGACACTAAATTGCGACGTTGCCACTCTTAAGGTATAAACGCTCTTAAGTCCTACTGGCTTGAAAACAGAAAAAAATACAAACAGGATTTTGACTTCAACATGGCTGAATCCCAAATTAGTTTTCAATAAGGGCCTGGTCCTCGTGTTCCAAAATCTATTTTAATCAAGGACACGTCTTGATTGACGTGGCCACGAGGTGTTACAGTTGTAGTTAGACAGGATACTGATAATCTTCTTGAATGGAGAGGGCCATCGGCCAGCACCCTAATTGCGTAACACATTATCAATCATAATCTAAATCATTTTGAAGGATATTGCTAATCCATTGCTTCATATGTTCGAAAAAATTGTCTGCTCAACAACGTAAATAACGCAATGAATGTCGTTGAACTGTCAAAATGAAAGCAATACCCACTGTTAGTGTATTACGCAATAACACTGCAGTCCTTAAAGAAGTACAGGCACTCTATTAGAATCGGTATTGAAGATTCAGACGAATCTTTATTACTTAATAAATTTATGATTTATCATACCTAAAACAATTGACACCAGATATATACTCCTTGAACGCATGTGGACGCTTGCTGGTTCGATTCCCGCTCATGAGCATGATCAGCCTATAACGTTCCCACAGCTGGGACACAGGCCTCCACTCTGTTAGAGGGAGTGGGCCGTAATCCACCACGCGGGCCCCGTGCGGGTTGGTGGATGACACATGTCTTCGAATGAATGGTTATAGGACATGCCGGTTTCCTCACGATGTTACAACTCACAAAGTAAAGTGCCGGTCTGAGTTCGACGTGACGTGAGTAAGTCGCGGCCATTTCCTATGGGCCACCACTGCTCTGATTCCCGCTCGAGGTACTAATATTTCTTCATTTCCTAGGATGACTTCACAATGGATGTGGTCAGCATGGTGCTGCTCTTCATCGGCTTCAGATTCCTCGCGTACCTCGCTCTCCTATACCGCGCGCGCAGGGGAAAGTGATCCTTCTACTTATACCATAGCATAGACTTTCTAATTCCTTGACCATATAAATACATCTGTCGGGTAAAATTTTTAATATAGGTATGCAAGTTCAGATGGGAATATCTGTCAGCGTTATAAATTATTAATTAAATATACATAATTATGGTTTCCGTTCATGCGAATCTTAGCGAGTTTTGAAGTAATGTGAACAATTAACAGTTGTAGTTACGTTGAAGAGTAAGTGGAAATAGCTAACAGAAGTTCCTTCAAGAAAATCTACAGACAAATGAAAATCGCGTGATCTGAACGCATCTTCATTAAATACTGCATGGTGGGACCAGACAGAACTAGTGTATAGTATTTGGCCGATGGAAATATGTTTTAAAATTGGCCAATTTACTGAATTAGTTTATTCAAAGTTGTGTAAGAATGAATAATATATCGCTCATTTGCAAAAAGGGTGACGTAACAAAAAAATCTGCAATTTTGAGTTAAGCAGCAAATTTAATAATTTTTGCTATAAAAACGACATTAAACTAAAGCCTAAAAATGAGGGAGCTAGACAGATGTGACTATAATATGCTTCGTCGCACTCTTACTGCTAGTTTTACTCTTTTAAATCATCGTCTTACCCAAAAATTGCTCTGAATTATTTTCTGAATTATGTCAAGCTTTTCGCAAATGAACGAAATGTCTTATTGTTATTGTTGTAATGTCATAATTGTATACTTAATCTTTAGCATTGTAATATGTTAAACACGTGTATCTATGGTTTTTTTGTACTTGTAGGAGCCGTTTGTAAACGATGAAACTGACTTCCCAATATTAAACTAACGCTACCTCATTTAACACACGAGTTTTCTTTATTTGTAATGCCTCGAATACCGACTATCAACGCACAAGATGGAATTCTTGCCTGTGGCCAGTGGCGTTACTTCAGATTAGAGGCCCCGGTGCTGCAGAGGGGAAATTGGTTTCCCGTAAGCGTAACCCATCACCACTGGGTGCTTTTTTTTACAAACTCAGTTTGTTATTTTTTTTGTATAATATTTATTATTTATATGAATCCATTTTTGATTTTGCCTTGGCGTATTTTTTTGCCCGTACAGGATTGACAATGACCTTACTAAGAAAAGCTTGGATGCTTAAGCGAGCTCGAAATTTTTTAAGTACCCACCTCAGATAAGTACAATTTTCTTTAGAGCATTCATAGGAGCAGAAATAGGAATTAATTTGCCGACTTCTGAAATATATTTGAAAAATATTTAATAAGTCTCATAACTTTAAAAAAATGCACTCCGAGAAACTTGAAAACTGTTATAAAAAACAGTTTCTAAAACTTTTTTTTATCAATCGGTTTAATTATACTTTACAAAAGTGTAAGTTCTATGAGAAATTAAAATTGATTATAAAATATTTTGTTTTTAATTTACCGTATCGATATTCTTTTTTTGTTTTTGCACCAAGTGAACCAGCTCGCTAGCTAACCCACAGGAAAAAAATACCCTTATCATCACGTGGTACCACCTATTAGCAAAATGCGCGTAAACCGAGATTTAAAGGGATTTAAAAATATACTCAAACATTCCTTTCACTACAGCGTGTTAGAGAAATAAATAGAATCCTTCCAGAGAGTGAAAAACTAATTTCTGAATGGGAAATAGTAAATAAAAATCTTGAATACATTTCGATTGGGTAAGTAAGTAAATAATAAATAAATATCTTTATTTTCCATAAAGTAAAGTACAGTACAATTAGTATGCGCAAAGTGTGGCATTGTTGCATGAAATGGCATTGTTCGGTGCTCCCATAGTCCAAATTAGGGCTTCGTCCATACTGATCCCTAGTCCCAACTCGCCCACCTTTTTATATGCCTATTAGCTGCAAGGGTACAGTTTGTCGCAAAAGTGCTGCTATGTAGAAAATAAATACTCATCACGTAAGTGTACATTTTGCTCTTGATCTTTTTCTATGAGTTTTTAAAAGAACTAAGTAAATCGGTCCCCAATTACTGTTTAAAATAACTTAGCTTTAATTATTGCACAAAGTGTGATTTCTTAGGCGAAAGTTATAATTATTTTATAAACAGACTGTGGTTTTTTAACAGAGAACTTTAATTATTGTAAAAACTGTGATTTGTATTGACTGTACAAAAATAAATATACAAGGTGATTGGAAGATGGGTGCAAAGCTTTAAGGCGAAGATAGTACAGACAGTTTAGAACAATTTAAGCCATGGTTGCTTTAGACGAAGTCTTACCATTTTTTTTAACCTGATTTTTAAGATTCGAAACGATTCGATTTCGATTTTTTTTTTCGAAAATTGCCATAATTTTAACTAAACTGGTTATTTATAGCTAAATTGAATGATAAATGAATTCATTTTTATTTTATTTAATTAAAGTAATGTGTAAGCAATCTAGCAAAACATGTTTTAGGCCTCTGTGTCGTTAGACATTTTTTTTACAGACATTTAAAGTTCATATAAATTAAAAAAAATCATAAATCATTTTTGAAAACCTTATTTAAAAAAAAAACGAAGTGTGCTTTTTTTGTTCAAATATTTTTGAAAACATGCGTGATAATCGCTCTTTCCTTTGAGGTATCATTTACGAGGATATTTTACAAATTATGGAAATTAGGATCTACAAACCAATTTGAGGGAGAAATTTTAAATTTTAGGCGGAGTAATTAAAACAACATTTGAATCTAAATTATTTATGGTTCATGTTCAAAATGTCTGCCATGATTCCTAATACAAGCACGGCTACGTCTTCTCACTTCTGTTGTTGTTATTTTCAACATCATCTCCAGTTTCATCGTTTCAAACGCTGAATTAATTCTCTCCATCAATTCTTCTCTCGTGTTTATTTCAACATTCGTATACACCAGTTCCTTGCCCCGGCCCCACACGAAAAAGTCCAGCGGGGTCAGATCTGGTGAGCGAGCGGGCCAAGGGATGGGTCCATCTCTGCCGATCCAGCTGTCAGGGAAGCAATTATTTAAGTGTTCCCTTACATTTAACGTCCAATGCGCTGGACAGCCGTCTTGCTGAAAGACGACTGTTCGGTCTCTTTCGAATATCGGGACACCGGTTGCCTCTATCAGAACTGGTAAATCGAATTGTAGAAAGTGCAAATAATTTTCACCATTTAAGTTATCCGGTAAGAAGTGGGGCCCAATCAATGTCCTGCCAATTACTCCAGCACATACATTGACAGAGAATTTTCCCTGAAACGACACTCGCTTCTTAAAATGTGGATTATTGTCTCTGTCGGCCCATTCATGGAGGTTATGAAAGTTTGTAATACCCTCCCTAGAAAATTTGCTTTCATCCGTCCACAAGATTGATTTCAGGAACCACGCATCTTCGATGTCTCTGTTGAGGAGGAAACGGCAGAACTGTATTCTTCTTTAGGGATCTTGCTCTTCCAGACCTTGCACACCCCTACCATGGAACGGATATTTGTCATTTTGGTGCATTGTATGCCACACCTTCCATTGTAAAATGTTTAGATTTTGAGCTACGGCTCTGGTACTGGTAGTAGGATCTGCTTGAAATGCTGCCAAAATGTTATCTTCGACGTCAGTTTCATGTCTGCCTGAGTTGACTCCAGGTTCCACGCGGTGAAACCCAACTTCGGCAAGTCGACGAAAAGTGTTGTAAAACACTCGCACATTCGGTACCCTGCGATTCGGAAAGCGTTCTTAATACATCCGTTGCGCCAAGGATCCATTGCCATCTGCTCTGCCATACATAAATACGATATCCGCGTATTCCTGATTGGAAAAAGTAGGCATAGCTACTTAACAATTAAGAAAAACGGCGTAGGAGCGCACTAAATGTCAACTCAACACAACTCAAAAATCAACACGTGCAGGAGCTTGAGGCTATGACTGGACACGGTGAAACAAAAATGTTCAAAACTAACGCAAACAACGTCCTCTCACATAGGCAGCTGTAGTTTGACTAATTCAACTAATTGTAATAAGTAAAAGATGTGACGCTTCAACAAAGACTGACTAACCCTAACTAAAACAAACACGATTTTGTTGCCTTAGTAACTAATACCATTTTGCTGTAAAAACCAACGTATTTATCGCTATTTTCTATTCACTGGGCGTTCTATCTGGAAATGCCGTCGCACCGCGCATTGCTGCCATTGTTTAGATAATCCCTTCAATTCGGTTCTTTCATGTGCCGCACTGCGCGCGGCGGTCATTGTTTAGATAATCCCCTCAATTGACATGTGCAAAAAATTCTTAAAATTGAAGTAATTATCATTTCAAACACATAAAGTAAGCTTAGCGTAAGTTTTTTAAGCAAAAATTTTGTTTTAATTAGTCTGCCTAAAATTTAAAATTTCTCCCTCAAATTGGTTTGTAGTACCTAATTTCAATAATTTGTAAAATATCCTCGTAAATGATACCTCAAAGGAAAGAGCGATTATCACGCATGTTTTCAAAAATATTTGAACAAAAAAAGCACAATTGTTTTTTTTTTTTTTAAGTTTTTCAAAAATGATTTATGATTTTTTTTAATTTATATGAACTTTAAATGTCTGTAAAAAAATGTCTAACGACACAGAGGCCTAAAACATGTTTTGCTGGATTGCTTACACATTACTTTAATTAAATAAAATAAAAATGAATTCATTTATCATTCAATTTAGCTCTAAATAACCAGTTTAGTTAAAATTTTGGCAATTTTCGAAAAAAATCTTAAAAATTTGGTTAAAAAAAATGCTAAGACTTCGTCTAAGACAACCATGGCTTAAATTGTTCTAAACTGTCTGTACTATCTTCGCCTTAAAGCTTTGCACCCATCTTCCAATCACCTTGTATACCATAAAGCACTTTTCTTACCATCAGTACTTTTGCACCTTCTAGCTATACATGTAGATAGACATATCCGGATCGGGTGAGTTGGGACTAGGGATCAGTATGAACGAAGCCCAAATTAGTTATTTATTCTTCAGAAAGCTTACAGTGTATTATCTATACAGTATGACATTGAAAACTTGCGCCAGCTCGAAATAAGAGGTTCAGTAACGGTTACATTAGCATTATAAATTGTCATTTCCCAGCTCCTCCTTCTCTTCCCCCTTAATCCTCTCCTTCTTCCTTTAATCCATCCAAAAGTTGTCTGTAAAAGATCGCTTTCTATTTTTTCAATAGAAATAAGCGGCGCTAAAAGCGATCTTTTACAGACAACCAATCAGTAAAAAAATTGCCCTACTTCTGAGTGGAATCAATACAAAATAACGTTATTGTGGTGAGAAGACGTCATTTGAGCCAAGAAGAAATTATCAGAGCCCTGGGAATGCTGGAAGCTGGTTCTTGGCAACGTGCTGTTGCAATTGCTCTGGGCACTACGCAGAGTGTTATAAGTCCACTTTAAACACATTGCCGCATCGCCGGCAACGTGGCAGAGCGACATGGAGGACGAGCTCGCATCACCACACGCACACAAGCCATGCATACAAATTCCTTCTCGACGAAATCGTACAAAGACCGCGATTCTGTTGGTTACGAGGTTTCATAACTCTTCAGGGATGTTAATAAGCGATCAAACCATAAGAAATCGCTTGCATAAAGTCAATCTCCGTTCCCGAAGGCCGCTATGTGTACCACCCACCTATTGAGCCCTGCAATCGCAGAGTCCGTTTACAATGGGCTCGTGAACACAGAAATTAGGCAGCAGAAGAGTGGCGTTTTGTGTGTTCTTCTGTCGAATCTCGCTTAGATATGAGGCTAGATACTAGACGTACATGGTATTGGAGGACACCTGGATGCCTGGAACGTTTAAAATCATACCAGGATGTCCATGCATAAAGTGGTGGAACAATCATGATATGGGCGGGTATTTGAATCGGCGGAAGAACCGAACTTATTTGGATCCGAGGCAATCTCAATAACAGGTATTGTCATTCCTTTGAGGACCCAATTTGGTGCTTAATTTCTGCTTACGCATTGATAATGCACGTCCACACACTGCCAGAGTCGTTGCAAACACACTTGCTGCAGCTAATATCCACGTCCTACCATGACCTGCTAAATCGCCAAACTTGAATCCCATGGAGCACGCTTGAGATATGATTCAAAGAAGAGCTTTGCCAAATATGGATCCGAAACACACACCTGAAAATCTTTTTCGCCTAACGGACGTGGGCGGCCATTCCGCAACGTGATTTGGATGAACTCATATTCAGTATGCCAAATCGCTGCGATTGTGTTATTTATACGCGTAATGGCGGAAATACAGACTACAAATTGATTATTTTACGCAATAAAAATATTTAAACACTTTTATTTTTACCTATTATCTTATTTTAATGTCTGGATTATTAACTAAGATAAAACAGCATAATCAAAAACCGAGAAAGGTCTTTATTAATGTAAAAACAGAGAGTACCTACTTTGTCGATCTGCACATTACGAAAAACAATTATTTAATCAATCTAAATATCATTTTTATTTAATTTCAATAGGCCTGACCCCAAAAAACGAACCATGTTTCCCCCAGGCACTCGGCACAAAACGTATTTTGCCAGACACCAATATTTTATATTATGCACAGACAATTACAAAAAAAAACTCACAACGAACTTTACATACTTCTCATACTAGACCTAAATAGATATGAACTAAAATCTAAGGCGGCTGGTTGTGGTTACTTCAACAGGATTACTCACAAACAGAATCATTACTTACATATTATACATCGCCTTATATTAATATATCAGTGTACACTCACAAGCACCCCTCAACCAACTTCATCACTTACACAAACACACACACACAATCAAATACACCCATGCACGCCTTAAACTGTTTCCCTTCTTTATCTTTATTTTAATTATAACATATAAATACAACTCACAAGTTGTATTAACCCTGTTGCATTAATACCCATAGCTGAACATTGTATCTTAAGATACAGGTAACCCTAGTTATAGAGGCAGGGCTCACCAATTATTGTTTACAGATTTTAGCAGCTATTTATTGCTCTGTACCTACTTACCTCCTACCACTAGTTGTAATTATACCTTGTAAACCAAGTATGTAAGTCTGTAACCTTTTTGGAAATATTTTCTTTTTTTTCTTGACGTTTCTTGGGACACTGGGGTCCCGGACCTTTGGAAGGCGTACGAGGAGCCGAACCCAACTCGCAGTGGCCTATTAGACGTTTTAATGAAATGAGGCACCAACCGACGATTATCCCTGTTCAGACTATGCAAGTGCAAGTGTTTTTTTATTTATTTTTTATTCAAAATACACAGATAAAATGGGAGGGGGTGACATGCACGCTCAATAATTAATGGGCCCCTGAAAACGGTCGCTTGCACATAGTATCGTAGTGACAAGGGGCAACATGTCCTGAGGTGCTTATGAGCAGTGGAGAGGTATTCTACGGCTATCAGGACAATCCCGGAAGTACGGTCAAGATCCCTCAACCATCATCATCACCATCGTCAGGAACCATCATCTTACTGGAATACTTCCTTCCTCCGAGCACGTTGGATCTTGCGAATCTCCACTCAAGCCGGCCAGTAAAGGCTAGAAAGAGGTGGGAGTTCTGTTCCTCGTCATTATTCACTCCAGCCGGCCAATAAAAGCAAGCCCGAGGTGAGGAACAAGACTTCTCTCGGGAGATAGGGCCCGCGGGTCGTTACTGCCCAACAGCTTGCCACATGATGCCCTGCGGGTTTCTGTATCTCTCTTAGTCTGGCTCCTTACCCTAGATCTGTTTCGGCAAACTGAACTCTACCGGTACAGACGTATAAATAGGTTTAGGTAGTTAAAAAAGGGTAAACAAAAAAAAAAGCACGTGACTCATAGATGCTAAACCTTTTATTTCAAATGTTAAAATCGTATTATATAGAGTCACATATTAATGGGCTCTATTCTGAATCTGAATCTGATGAACTATCTATCACATTGATAATAAAGCGTTCAGTGGTATCATCAATTATTTTGTCTAATTTTAACATTTTCTGTTCTTTTTCTATTACATGACTCTCGCATTTTTTCCAATTCTCAGCAGTCACATTAGCTAAAGCCTCTGGCAAAAGAATCTTTAGGTCTGCCATTTTAAAAGTTTTATTTTTCTCGGCTACAAACCCCTTAACTTGAGCCCTTATTAACTCAATTGGATTGAGCTCACAGTGATATGGCGGCAGGCGCAATACTGTGATACCATTTTGTTATACTCTTCAATTTAGCAACGTTATCTAATTCGTTGTATTCTCTAAAAGGTTTGGGAGCCCGTCTTTTTGGATTCTTTACAATAGACAGATTACAAAATATTATATCATTTTAATAAATCTAACAAAAAAATTGTGCTCAAGCAGCTACATCTACGAAGAGTAGTTTAAGAATAAATAATAAAGTTTTAAATACTATATTAAAAGAGGAAACTAGCCTGTGATCGAAAATAAATTTAATTTTGTTATAACGTATTTTAAACAAGAAAGTGGCAACTATAAAATACCCTTTTTACGATTTGTTTACCTTTTTCCTAAACCTTTCGAGTATGGAGTACAGGAGGGCGCAAGCCCCACCACGACGTCAACGTAGAGATACGGCGGCGGAGTTATTTTTATTCATCATAATCAGCCTATAATGTTTCCATTGCTGGGACATAGGCCCTCTCTCTGTGGGAGGGAGTGGGCCGTGCTCCACCACGCGGGACCAGTGCGGGTTGGTATATTATGTCACATGTCTTCGAATTTATAAAAGAATTTAGAAGTTATTATTATTAATAGGGCAATAAAATATGTATATTTTATAAATACCTTGGATCCCTAGACACTTTTGGTGTGTGTATTTAATTAGGTACTCAACTTAATATCACTAAAGACTTCTTATTTTTCACTTATTGGTTATTTATGGACATAATTTATTACCAAAAACTTCTTATACATAAACTGTCAAACTATTAAAATTAAAATATAATAACCTAAACTAACAAACTATTAAAAAATTTAAATATGGCGTCGAAAAATTCCTCCGCATCGCTGTCGACTGGTAAAGTACCTACCCAAGAGACTGGCGCCATTGCCACGTTGCATGGCAATGCTAAGCCTCTGGCCAAGGTAAAGGCCAGCCCTTGGGTCACGGGAAGCCGATGAGATGGAGATTTCGTTGAACAAACCGTGAGCACTCGGACCCCACGGCCCGAGGGTTTCAACCCCAAACGGCTCGAAAATATAATTACCGATAAGGTTATTATACTTTCGCCGCTTGAGGTTTTCCGCAGCCGCAGCAGCAGCGCCAGCACAGCACACCTAGTCAGGAAGATGGGATGGCGCAAGAGTATCGACACACGTTGCGTCCCACACTCTACCCACCTTCCAAGGAAATAAAGACATGCCGTCCGGTCTCTTGCCATCGTCACGTGCCAAACCAATTGGTTCTAATACAGCTGGAACGCCGACGGTGACAAGAGCTCGTCGGATGATGTCATTTATGTTCGCGTGCCGAGCTAAGCGGCCCGCACTTCGGCTGCTAGACAGGCCATGGTGTCCAAGGCTGTTGACAACTTCGCCACAGTGACAGCGATGGGGAGAACAAGAAGGAGCTCCTAGTCGTAGGGAAGCAGCGAGACGGAAAGTAGTGTCGTTTAATAATATAGACTTCTTGAAGACAACCTTTTGGTTTCGAAGCTCGAAGAGAACTAACTTAGAAACTAGGCGATGCTCCAAACATCATATTTCAATTCAGTTTCGTTAAAAAAAACCTGCACCCTAATTGCGTAACACACTACTAATCACAATCTGAGTCATTTTGAAGGATATTCCTAATCCATTACTTCATATGTTCGAAAAAAAATTCAGATCAACATCGTAAATAACGCAATGAAAGTTGTTGAACTGTCAAAATGAAATTAGCGTGTTACGCAATTACCCCGCAGTACTTTTTCGGTAACTGTCAATGAAATGACATACTCTTAAACTTCATGACTACATTGATACAAAATCATTTGAAGCAAGTCACATACTTTCTGATTTATATTTAGTATTAAAAATCACGGATTTTTTATTTATTTACGACCGTACCTAAAACGTAGGTACCAAGATTAACGGGTATCTTCCATTGATGTCGCAAGCGCAGTTCTCCAGAGGAAGTAGTGAATTGTCCCCAATTCGATAAATCTATTTGGGTGTGATGTTAATCAATCGTTTGGTTCCTATGCCCAATGCCCTATTAACGGTTGTGAATTGGTAAATGGAAAAATAATGTGATACTAACAGCGCGATGAAGGGCGCCAGAAGCAATAACAATAACAACACACTTTAAAGGTTCAGTATATATTAGCTTACATAGTATAAAATAAAGTCGATTTGCGTGTCTGATAAATGATTTTATTTCTCTAAGTAGGTTTGTACAAACACTTCTTTTTACACGTCACGTGCAGGCCGCTTCTCGAGACATGCCGCACTTAACGATATCATACGCCGGTCCCTTGCCACCGTCAACGTGCCAAGTCTACTTGAGCCTACTGGTATTGCAAGAGACGATGGCAAGAGACCGGACGGTATGAGTTTGATTCCATGGAAGATGGGCCGGGTGCTGGTATGGGATGCAACCTGTTCAGACACGCTATCCCCTTCCCATCTACATGGAACCAACAACAGAGCTGGTGCGGCTTGTGAAGCGGCTGAAAAAGCTAAAACATGCAAATACAAGGGTCTAGGCTCCGAATATGATTTTGTCCCATTCGGTGTCGAGACCCTTGGTCCGTGGGGTCCTAGCGCTATAAAGCTTTTTAAGGAAATAGCAAAAAGGTTAGTCGACATCACAGGAGACCGAAGAGCTGGTAGCTACCTCGGACAAAGAATTAGTCTAGCTATTCAAAGGGGGAACGCTGCCAGTATCTTCGGAACCTTGCCTAAAGGGACTCCTTTTAATAATATATTTTAGTTTTTATCCTTGACATTGTATTTGATAGTAGTTAACGTTTTCCTTATCCTTGACATTGTATGGTTTTAATAATTAATTTAATAAATTAAATGTTTTATTTAAAACTTTAAAGTAACAAAGATTATTTTACAGTCAAATTTATTTATAAAAAGCTATTGTTTTATTAAATTCTTTTTTTTAAAAACTAGATGAGGTCGTCGTTTCCTAACTGCCTACTCTGAGAAGAAAGGCCGAAACAAACTCAGAGGTCACAGTCTCTTTTAAAGTCCAGAAAAAAACTTGGTGAGATCATGTGAAGACTTGGTATTTTAAGGAAAAAACAACACAGATTGAGTGGACCTGTCCAGTCAATGTACGCGTGTGTCAGTAATCATGCAGCTCAACTCAGAACTTAAGGAGCTCAACGATTCGACGAACAATACCAAAGAAAGTACGTTTGGTCAATCATGGTTAAAACGAACTGAGAGAAGAAAAACAAAAAAGCAATGACTAGCATAGTCCTCGAATACATATTATTTTATTATACAACGGATATTGATGCGGTTTTCACCATCATTTAGGGCATATTATCCCGGAAGGGTAGTGTGTTTAGCACATTCACACATATTTAACTAAGATTTAGAGTCGGACCGAATTAAGTCGTCCTTTTATCGGTAATTTTCGGCAGAAATATCCAATTTTGGAAATTTTCATTTATAGCCGAAATAAATGTTGCGCAAAAACAAATTTTTTGGAAATTTGAAGTTATATCAAAAGAAAGCTTGGAATCATTGCACACAACAGCTTGTGTATCATAGTGAATTTTAATATAAAATCGTTTAAAAAAAAACTACGTAAACTAGGCTACTGATATAAAATACGGCACCAGTCACCGAATTCCAGAACTACAAAAAAAGCCCAGTCTCGAAATATTTTTTTTTTTGTCGGGAGTTATCGTTGGTACATTGTATACAAAACCACCGTAATGACATCAGGAATTCAGGACGTCCACGTGAAATTTTATTCAAACGTTTTTTTTTCATAGTAGTTAGCCAAATTATTATGATTTTAAGAAAGTATAATGATTTTTAGAAAATCCAAGACGGTTTAATTTAATTGTTTTCTCGATGTACCTACATCTACTGAAGTGCATTATAGTTGTGATAGAGGCATTTGAAGATCACAAAATTGCTCGACCTTGACGAGTCGGGAGTAAAGCACTACCTCAACCACTTCGCGTTATGAGGCGTGCAATAAAATAAGGCTTCTTGTATTTTTAGGGGATGTTAAGAACACATTTTATAATTTCGTTATTTTTTTTTAAATATATATCTACAAAATCTAGCAGTACAAGACACACCGCGCTACATCTCTACTACTCGATGTTTTGACAGGTCCCCATTGCGCCCTTGTGAAGCAGGGTCGGGTCGCTAGTATTTAAAAAAATAAACTTTATGGTAGATTAGTCCACAAAGATGTGCCGTATGTTTTATCCGTCAAGTGATGTTATTGATAAGAACAAACCCGGGTCATAGTTACAAAGTTCTCGGTGTTTCTCAACAGAGACCACGTTGTCTTTTCATTTTGATATACTGGTTCAATGGAGTACATTGTTGATTTGATCTGTTACACCGATCGAGTATATATTTTTTTTAATGTAAAAGCAGCGTGCGCGTAATCATTATATAATAAAAAATGGTTAATTCGGTTGAATGCCGGTTCCGCATATGAAGGGTTAAATATAGGTTACCAAGTTAACCTACCCCATTTGACATTTTAAAAGCCATGTGACAAAAACAAATAGTACGGTTTAGTTTTCTACTCGTATTTCACCTAACTGCATGTACTTTTTAGGTAGATTTCATATTTTTAATTTTATTCGTAACTATTTCATATCAAAGAAATCTTACCTAATAGAGTGTGGCGGGGCATCCACAAAGCCACATGCGAACTACGCATCACTCTGACGTCACGCAAAATCCTGCATCGCGCAACCAAATTTTACTGTGCAACTAGCATACAGCCGGTCGATTCTGTAACAATCTCACCATCAAAACGTAGGTGAAGTAAGCTAACATTCCATCTGATGCCTGACACTATTGACAACTCACTTCATGCTCACTTCACCTAAGTTTTCATGGTGAGATTGTTACAGAATAGCTCGGTTATAGTCAGTAGTATAGAGGTAGGTATGAGGAACAGGGTGTAAAGTTCATCCATCATACCTCCATAGTAAAGGGAGGATCCTCCGACCAGACGGGTGTTGTCTGATGGGCAACTGCCCGACGATTGATGTGGGGGTGTTGTATATAAGGTGTATCGATTCATTCATTAAATATTTTAAGAGGTACACCTAAAGCTGGTACAGAAGCCACAGCAACTTGTTTTTTTAAAACTAAGTATGTTATTTTTAAAATTAAATGTTTTAAATTATTTGACACACAGTTTCTACGTATTAATTAGGTACTGTAAAAACGCGAGCGCGCCACGCGTCTTCATCCCTCTCCCGTGCCTCTTCCTTCCTTCCATCCCGCACGATCCGCGATTTGAATCGCACGCGCCGCTGCTAAAACGCGTCGGGCTTCGAGCCCCAAATGCTAACAATGGCAAACTTTAGGTGCACCAACCAGGAGTCCAGAACTTAGTGGTGTGCTACAATAAGAAGTGTCATAGGGAGGCACTGAATACATACCTCGCGACTGCCGATCGTGATGGAATCCTCCAGTTCAGTTGAGCAATGAGTTTGTTGGTAAGGTAAATCTCAAAAACAGCGTGTACCTACATTAGTAGGTATGTCCACGACTAAGTATATAATATCCAAGTCTAAGATCTCGGGTAAGATTTTTGATTTTTGAATCAGCTGACGGATACTTACGGCTCAACACACTCGTAACCTCACGTAGGTCATTAACTTATGCGAATTCGAGTTGCATCTATCATCTGCTTTTTAGTACTTATTTACTTTAGTTTACAGATGTGTAGGTACTGTAGAATTAGATTAGGTTTTTTTTTAATCGCACCTTGTTGCCTATTATAATATAATATATTATAATAGGCAACAAGGTGCGATTGCAATTATGTATATACATAATGTTTAGTTGGTTTTGTATTTTAAATTCACATTTATTACTATTGTAAGCGATGAGCTATTAAAATAAGACTAGATCGATTTACGAAGTCTACCTAAGTTGGTTTATTTTTAACATCATCAATCACACCTGCATTCTCCGTAGAGATAGGCAGAAGTGTATTTCCGTACGTCCACTACAGTTCACCAGTGATATTGTTAGGCCCCATGTTATAGGAGGTGAGGGCAGGTGTTTGCGTCCGGCAGCACACAGACTGTGGAATGCGGTAACCGTCAGGACACGAAGAAACTACCAGGCTTACGCGATCGCGCGAAGACATGCATTCGAATACAGCATCACCAACACGTTACTAGACATAGAATAGACGAGACGCCTCAAAGCGGCGCGCCCCAGCGCACCGCCTCCCTCGCCGCGTCTCGGGCGGGACATTCATAGAATAGAGAGTAAAGGTTTCATTCAAAATGTCTCAAGAAGTTTTAAAATTATTATAAATTACGTAATTACTGTAGGCTCTGTACAGTCACGAGCATTAATAAGTATACACTTAGCAAAATTTAAAAGCGAATTTCTCGCGGAATATTGATTGCAACTTTGATATAAGACCTGTTTCATAACATCATCGGTCCTAAAATACTACGAGTATGTTGGTAACAACATAAAATTACAATCAATACAGTAGGAGAAAACCACATTTAGAAGTTGCTAAGTTTAGTGTATACATATTGGTGCTCGTGACTGTACCAGGTATAGATACACATCTCTTAAAATATTTTATGTATGTATAGATACATTTTTATATGATAGTTACATCACAGAGGAACATACCTATAACCTGAATCTAAGAAAGAGTATACACGTGTTTCCAAACCGAATGTCACTCATTACCAATGCAAAGTTTGACCATGTTAACTAATGCAATGGCGATAATGATTCAGTGGCAGGGCCGCTTAAAACACATGATACACTCTTGATAATACACTCCTGACCCAGATTAAATAGTGGACCATTCAACAGCTTATAATTCTAATTTCATATGTGAGATTTAACAGTTGCATTTAAACCAGAATTTATAAATTTCAGGAACAGCCTAAATTTATTCAAGGGTATTATTTATTTATTTAAGCCCTAATTCAAGAACGGCCCTGTTTTTTTTTGCCTTAGAGTTAAAAATAAAGAAGGCTCCCAAAAGAGCAGAAATTGCAGACATGTCGGTCTTATTTCCTGATCCTAAGGACGTAAACATGACTCAATTCTTTTTCTCAACACTCAAGGTTCTTCGGATTGAAAAAAACAATCCCGTTGACCAACCTCTTTCGACTCTACAAATTAGGTTCTTTCGAACGCTCGTTTGGAACAGTTCTTCTCTTGCATTCCATCTGTGAAGATTCTGCACCCACGTGTAACAGTTCTCACAGAGTTTACCAGTTTGAACACCTTGGGGAAGGTCGACGTTTCGGTCGAAGCTGAATTCGCGAAACTGACAGCATCTTCCTCTTACGCATTTCTTCTTATCTAAGTATCTATCTATTTATTTACATACATGACATACGCTACCATTACAGTCTCCAAATTCGGTAGTGTAGTTAATTAACAATTCTAGAAATAATTAATTTACAACATATTACTATCCATGCCAAACAAGATTTACAAATTTAAAACATAACACGTGTAACGTTACTCTTGCGAACTCGCTCAGTGAACATGAGAAAAGATCTATTCTATCGGCAACCAAATTTAGTGTGCGCATTGTTCGCGTCAGGAAACCTCTTTCGATTCTCCAAATTAGGTACTTTCGATCGCTCGTTTGGAACAGTTCTTCTCTTACATTCCTTCTGTGAAGATCCTGCATCCACGTGTAACAATTGTCGCAGAGTTTGCCAGTTTGGACACCTTGTATAAGATCAACGTTTTGGTCAAAGCTGAATTCATCCCGACAGCATCCTCCTCTTACGCATTTCTTCTTATCTAAGTATCTATTTATTGTATATGTAAACGGTACACCACAGACTACCTGCAGTATTGTCTCTCCTTTCTTCCTTAATAAATCCAAAGGTTGTCTTTAAAATATCGCTTTTAGCAATAAGACAGCCCACTGTGTCACCCCTTTTATAGTTTCTGCATTTATATCTCTATTTTTTTTCTTCTGTATAGATCCTGAACTAGCTCGCATCCACGTGCAGCAGAACAGTTGCCTCAAAGTTTGCCAATCTTGAGACGTAACACATAGCAGTAGTAATGGCTTCTATTTTGACAGTTCAACAACATTCATTGAGTTATTTACGTTGCTGAGCATATACATTTTTCGAACATGTGAAGCAATGGATTAGCAATATCCTTTAAAATTATTCGGATTGTGAATGAAAGTTTGTTACCCATTAGGGTGCTGGGGCCCTTCCGCTGCGTCCTCCATGCGGGTGTAGCCGCGGGAAAAAACTAGTAAAAAAACATAGATATTGAACTCGAAAAGTGGTAGTCATCGATCGGGCAGTTGGGTGTTATCGTACTGATCTTTTTATCCTGTGGCCGTGCGCACTGACCCGACCGTAGGGCGGTGTCACATGTCTCGGATACGTTACATGAAAACCGAAGCCTTTCAAACTCGCCGTCACATCGTTTTCCGTCTGCTCCAATCGGCGATCGCCATACAGTACGGTACTATATTCTATTATTAAGGGGGATTCGAAATTCAAATTTTGTAACGTTTTTGCAATTTGCAGGTCAAAGTCCGTTCATAATTATGTTGATCAAAATATGATTCGCGACCGTAAGAAATTTTACTTATATTTACAGAATCATAATCATTAAAATCACCCATACAACTCTCTAAATTCAAATGACCGTATTCAGTTACTTATATTTCACGAAATTCGGACATTTGGAACCAATTCTAACTTACTAATCATATTTTACCCTGGCGCTTTCGCCTTAACAGTATGTTCAACCTAAAGAAAGTTCAGAGACAAGGTCTATCCAATTTGTGATGGATTATGTGGCAAGAGTTGAATGGACTCCATTTGTATGGATGACGTGTTGAATTAGGAAGTGGTGCGATATTTAATAGTAGACATTTAGATCGCATTAATAAAACCAAACAGATTATTAAATACACCTGAGGACATATCTAATATTTTAAGGGGGTAAAATGGCAATAAAGGAGCCTAGAATTCGAGGAAAGAACCTAAGTTGTTATTTATTTATTTACTTAGAGGCTTACCAACTAAATATACTAATACACAGCATTAACCCACAATCTATGTCATAATTAATAGATTTCACATGTATCTAAATTATAGGAAGTTCACACCGGGATTTGATGTTCAATCCTTGCCCAAATAGTCCTCTAAATAGTTGCAGGCCTACACGCCCTAGTCTATACATTTAAGGGAAACACTATCTCTAGTTGACTAACCGCACATATGCTAACTGAAAAATAAAGCTATATAAATGATTGTCCGATAAGAAATGTAGCTGAATCTTGGTTGTAGGAGAAGAGAAGCAATGCGTGTGGGTTACAAGTAAATGCCAATTTGGGACAGTTTTAATTTGACTTCTACATATTTAGAATACATTCAATATTCACACATACACCAGCTAACAAAACCGTTGAGGTTGTACTTTTTTTTAAATCAATTAACTAACTGGAAGGTTAAGGCAAACAGTTATTTCTGAACCTAATAAAATAATTACGTCTACACTAAACTCAATAAATACTTAATTCATATAAATTGATATATTTATATCTGTTTTTTTTATGGTGTAGGTAAATAATAAAGAGTATTCTATTCTATTATATTCTATGCCGACGTCATTCCGTTAATAAATTCAAACTTAGTTATTAAAGTCCAACCGAATTTCGTGTTCGGTTTTCGGCAATTTTCGGAAAAAAAAAAACATTTTCGGCAATTTTTGTTGCTGGTAAAAAAACAAATATTTTCAAATCAATACTTTTAATCCATTTAGAGAAAAACCATGCACACAACACCATAAATCACAATAATAACTGAAAAAATTGTTTATCTCGCATATTATAATATGAAATTGTTTGATTTATGTATTAATAATTATGTCTTCGAGAAAAGTACAAATAGGTTAAAAAAGGTTCGTGTGATTTAAGTTTAAACGTTTAGGTATACTTAATGATAAAAATATTGCCACTGCATTTTTATTTTTTTTGTCATATCTCGGTATCTAAGGGTCCCAGACCTTTGAAAGGCGTACAAGGGGCCAAAGCCAACTCGCAGAGGCCCCTTAAACAATATTAAGCGTTGAGGCACCAGCTGACGATTATCTTTGTATGCACTATGCAAGTGCATCCAAGGACCATGCCGGGTTGGTGCAGGACTATTACAGAACATGTCAAAGTCAAAGCATTTATTTCAAGTAGGCAATAAGGCACTTTTGAACGTCAACATTTGAGAACAAAACATATTGGGCTATGGGTTTGGGTGGCTATAGTGTATTGTTACCTAGAACTATGGACAGACTATAGTCCTTGCCTGATCAATGTTTTATTATATACGGAAAAAATGGCAGGGGGTGACTGGCACACTCAATAATGGTCCCCCGGAAACGGTCGCTAGCACTTAGTGACGTAGCGATAGGGGGCAACATATCCTGAGGTGCTTGAGGAGTGGAGAGGTATTCCACGACTATCAGGAAAATCCCAGAGACCAGAAGAAGGTCAAGATCCCTACCAGCACTTACTGGAATACTTCCTTCCTCCAAGCACGTTCGCTCTTGCGAATCAAGCCGACCAATAAAGGCAAGAAGGAGGTGGGAGCTCTGTTGCTCGTCAGTGTTCACTCCAGCCGGTCAATAAAATAATTTACGGTCCATAGAAAAGGGAGGATCCTCCGACCAGAGGGGTGTCGTGTCTTGTGGGCAACTGCCCAACAATTGATGTCGGGAAGTTGTATACTAGTTGTTTGTATGCTAGTCGCGCGGTAAACTCTGCTTGCGCGATGCAGGATTTGCGTGTCGTCAGTATGACGCGCAGCTCGCATGTGGCGATGTAGATACAATAATAGACAAGATAAAAACATGCAGCTTGAGAAGAATCTCGAACAATTGTACCCACCCAAAGCATCATTCTTTTATAAAACTTTCCGAATTTTAATTGTTCACATCGTTTTTTTATATAATTCATTGATTTTTCAGACATAGTCCATTACATTAAATTAAAGCATAAAATTGATGCACCTAACATTCATAGATACCTTCACAATAAAATAATACTCAATATTCAAATCAAACCAAATGAAAATTTAAAAAGTCCTTTCTGTGTAATTGTAGGTACGTCCTATGACTATCTTAATATTTAAAATGTTAAAGATAAACAATAAAGAAGAAAGCTGTACCATTGCGTCTCCTCCTCTATTGTTTTGGGACATAACCTAAAATCTTCTCTCCTTCTGTCTCATCGTAACAAAATTCCTAAATTACAGATCCTATGTGATTAGGTTAACTCTTACATTATTTAGAATTAGGAGTGGAATCAGAAAAACTATGTACTGCCTAACCGAAACTAGGACTAATAAAATTATACTTAGTAATTAATTTTAATCTTCGTAAACCACACATGTTGCTTGTCATTTCATAATAATATATTTTATTTTGAAAGTTTGGCGTTCTTGTTCGTCTAATTAGGGCTATACCGAAAGGCCAAATCAATTTAACCAAAGTGCCAAAAGTAGTTTCAATGAGGGAACTCTAATTAAAGCGCTGCGCGCTGCACAAACGTAGGACAACGTAAAACGTTCAGTTTTTTGTCGCACAGTTGGGCGTATTGGTATATATTAGGTACAACCCAGATTTTTTTAGTGTATTCTCAAATATTCAAAGACGTACTTATTCATAAATACTTCACAAAAATATAATAGTGTCATGATAAAAAAAATCGTAAAACAGAGCTCCAAGAAATATTTTTCGTCGCTTAATTCTCAAAATTTTGAGCGTAAGCTCTCATATTATAAGATATATATAGAAGATATTAATCAACTAAAGAAATACCTAAAAATTCGTCTACTGAGCCGTGCATTTACTTATATTTTAATTTAATAAAAACTGCAAAATTTGGTGGTCATTCGATTCAATTAACATCAAACGCATCGCTGTTCTGAATCTTATTTGTTGCCGCGGTGCGCTATTGTCATTTACCAAAAAAGCTTCTCACCGCGCCTTAAGTAAAGCTTTGTTTAGGTTAGATGATAAATACAATTATATAAAACACAGATATTACATGGGACATCGACATAGTTTACAAAATAAGTATGCGTGCACTATTATAAGTAGGTTCGTCTCTGCCTAACCCTTCACGAAAACAGGCGTGATGTTGTGTTATGTGTTAAATCTAATACACACTACTAACATAAAAAGTAAAAACGTTTCAAACTGCCAAATGTAAGAAACAAGATCTCATTTCCATTACGGTTAGCACATAAAAACCCATTAATTAATCACCTATCTTTCATCAATGCATTAGGAGCCTACTTATCCGCCCGGCACATTTTACTTTTGTTTCCAATAAAATGCCGTCAACCTACTCTTATCCATATCCGTCCCTTTCTAACTCAAGTCGTAATGTCAAACTATCAACGCTACACTGGTAGGCAGACGCGCTATGTTCCGGCGCCAAAACTTCTCAGTAATCGGTAAAATGAACGCGCTGACAATACCGTCCAGCTCGCTTGAATTCCAAATTTAAAAAAATTGTTACTAGTTTTTTTTTTATTTTTTTATTAATAGTAACGACATTGTGCAATAGAAAATGAGTGCCAGCCCAAATAAAAATGGAGACAGATTGAGTTTCACAACAGAGCAAGCAGCTGAGGACACCTACTCATATGTAAGAGACTGTGTTAATTTCATCATAATATTTCCTCCTTTTTAAATGTAAAATCTTAAAGTGATCAAGTGTATTTTAAGTGCAAGTTCAGGTAAACATATAAAATAAACGTTGCGTAAAATATTTTTAGACTGGATGTGCTACTCTTCAAATTAAAATTAATTTATTCATTTTGTGAACTTAAGGTACAATTTTATTGGCAATTAATTAAATATTCATAATAATCATCTTTAATATTCCATGGGTCTATATTTATTTTTGTGGTTTTCAGTAGTACCTAAGTTTAGTTTTGCCTTACTTCTTGCAACATGTTCAGTGGATATTAAAACTTTAACTTTGTTGTTACGTTTGCGTTAGATCAAATTTCGAACCCTTGTTTACTGCATAGGTGCTTTTATAGTATGCAACATTCTAAGTAGCTAACTTTCATTCTTTTTATTTTATTCTTCGTCATTTAAGGCTTTACTTGAATGCTATTTTGAACATGGAACTCCAAACCTGAACCCCTGTTATTTCTAAACAATATTTGCCTACGTAATCAGAATATTTGTACTATTTTTTTTACACATTTTTGTTCTAATTGTCACTCTATTAAAATGTATCCAATAGGTTCCCGGGAATTAGTTTAAGGAGTTCTGAAATAATTACATAACTAATTGATTTAAAATAAAATAAATCTTATAAACGAGATGGAAGTGAAAAGGCAATCGCATTACTTACATATTCTTTTCTATTTCTTTTTTTTTCGATATGTTTGATATAAAACCATGAGTATTTCAATTTACAAATAAATAGGTATTTCATTTTCAAAATTAGGCACATTAATATTATCTCATTCAGAATTTTTAGTGTCATTATTAATTTTAAAAAGTAGGTATAATATAGGATAAATTAAATCAAAAATTATAGAAAAGTTAAATAAAGTTGTCATTTTTCTTGTACAATACGGCCGCTGTAAAATACGACACAAAAATTAAACACCTGTTTTACTCTATAGGAAATGATGCCCCACAATCCAAAGTCAAAGTTTGACCTCTTGTTCCCTGAAATCGAAGAGGTGTTGGGACCAGCACCGACTTTCAGACCCTGTACCTTGGTCTGGCGAGACGTGACAGTCCACACCAAACTCAAAGATGGGAAGCTGAAAAGACTTGTAAATAATGGTAAGTATTTTTTCATTTTGAAAAATTTGCTTTAAAGTAAATTAAATTTATCTTAAAATTACCAATCCTAAGCAAGGGTTGTGAATTTGTGATCAGTGCTCATGCCCTCTTTTTTTTTTTTTTTTTAATGGATTTGCTCTTGACTCTAGTCTAGGTCAGTGGTGACAGAGACAGAGTCGAAGATGGAGTGAGCTTACCCAGAAGAAGCCTGTTCACTCTCACTTTGAATTTTTTTGAGATTAGGGTTGTATGCGTTCGGAAACATAGACGCAGGTAGAGAGTTCCACTCTCTCTCTCTCACTCTATCTGTATGAGAAGGGCCTTTGCCCTGCAAGGGGACAATTATACTGTTATTATTATTACTGACAGTATTAGTGACAGTTTTTGACCATGGTTTCTGAAAAACGGTTGTTTATATTATGTCATCAACTCAGAACAATAACTAAAGTGAGGTCATCAAGTTAATTCATCGTCTGTAGTTTTTTTGGTCAACCAATCACATCAGTTGACCACAGATTTAACAATGTCAAAGACAATATTTTTAATCAGCCTTAATTCAAAAACTGGGTGTTAAAAAGCCTTCTTTATACACGGAAAAGTCTGAATTGAATCATATTTTTTTATTTACTTCTTTGAGTAAGTATTCACATGAGATATTATTCTACTTAATTCAATACTATAGAACACTATTAAATTACTAATTCAATATTCATCCTCATACGGCTTCGCGACTAATTCGAACTGTTGCTGGGGCCAGAAATTGTACTCGTCTTTTTCTAATGAGCGCTCAGTCAATTACTCCGCCATTGCCACAGAGAGTTCCATTGTATATAGGTTTCAAACTTTTTGGTTTACGAAGGCGTGGAATAAACGTTAGCAACGATAATTTTAACGATTTTAAAATTTAAAATACTCGTTTCACACCTAATATTTACTTAGTTTTATTAACCTTTTAAGACTTTATTCATATCTATGGGTGATCCTAATTATTGTGCTTGTCGCAAAAAAACTACCAAAATGCTCTAGGTAATATTTTCGATTTAAAAATTGTTCGAACTTTCGGCGCGCGTTCGTGCTAGGGCCTCAGAACACGATTGTAGCAAAACGGTATATATGTATATATCCATGTTATGTATATACATAACATGGATATATAATAAGTAGATTGTAAATGTCTAAATAGGTAAAGTAGTCGCAGTTAGAGAGGCTAGTTAGTTTTTCGAGTGCTTCGTGATTCGGTTTTTCCAGATATTAGGTATATCTGGAAAAATGCACGGAGTATGCAGGCGCAGTATGTCCACTATGCACGGAGTAGAATGAAAAGCAATTCTTGGTAATTTCTAGTGTAAAAGTAACATAGCTATAATTGCTAAGCACTGTTGTTAAATTCTGTTCGGCCTTCAGCTTTATGGTTCTCCCGTACAATACCTACGAATCTGTGATAGGTAATTTCAATATTCTGTCAGCCATTTCACATTTTTTGGATCTGAATAATATTACTATACGGTCTATGTTAATCCAGCGGGGTAATTGCGTAACACACTAACAGAAGGAATGGCGTTAATTTTCACAGTTTAACAACATTTATTGCGGTATTTATGTTGTTGAGCATACAAATTTTTCAAACATTTGAAGCAATGGATTAGCAATATCCTTCAAAATGATACAAATTGTGATTGATAGTGTGTTGCGAAATTAGGGTGCTGGTCGCAGTTTATTGTATTATCTCTCACATAACAATTAAGGCTTCCGCAAACAGGCGCAATGCATCAGCGCGACGCGACTCTAGCAGAACAATTTCTATGAAAACTTCATGGAAATTGTTCTACAAGAGTAGCGTCGCGCTGTCACATCGCGCATGTCTGCGGGAGCCTTTAAGGTTATGTTTTGTAACTTTATTTAAATAAATTGCAGCTGAATAAAGGCTCCTGCAAACAGGCGCGACACGCGACGCGAATCGCACGTGACACAATGGCACCGCTCGTCGCGCAACACGCGATGCTTGTGAGAGCCTTAAAGACAAACTAATCTATCCATGTGATATCAAATTGCTTAGTTTCGAAACATTCGTGAGAAACCAATCATAATATAACATGATATTATAAACGGATATATATATTTTCTGCTGTAGGTGTGGGACCGTGTGTTTTTATGTGAGTCCACGTTCGCACGGACGTATAATATCGCGCACTGGATCTTCAAAGCACTGCTTTGCGCCGAGAGACAGTGTGTTTTTTCGACGCGCGGGGATGCAATCTGTTGGATTCTCAGTGCTCGGCTTAACACCGAGAGTTGAAGATCGAGTGCGCGATATAATCTCGCCGCGATATTTTTACGTCCGTGCGCACATGGTGTTACACATTTTCGGTGCGATCTCCCACGGATCAATTACATGATCAATAGTGACGACTCAGACGCAGTCACGCGTACTATGTAGGCTACTGTATTACAATCCCAGACTCCAATTCACTATAGATACCATCGTCAAAAATCTTGTATACAGTCAGCCTCAAATAGACTATACTTAAATCATCAAGAATTCATTTGATTTTCTACAATTTGTGCTCCATGGTGTGCAACTTTAATTAAGTAGGTACCCAATGAGTATTTTGTATGTTGTTTTGTGTGGCTACAATGAAATATTGGAACAAATATTGTGGACACTAAAATTAATTCTTGTCTTAAATTAAATCTTTTTGGGGCTGACTGTTCCTGGTTTTATGAAGATTTCTTAACTTTGTTTTTTTTGGCTAGATCCGGTTCTAAAGCACTACAGCATTGGAATTAAGTAGAGCTTCAAAGCATTTAATACTAAGGCTACCTAAAGCTAGGCCTAGGCTAAAATTCATTTGAGTTAACTGCTGGACAAAATCCAGTCTAAAGTTGATCACAGACCATCCCATAGAGAATCAGCCTAGAAGTCCACAGCTAGACATAAGCCTCACCAAACCCACTCCATCTAATTCAGCTACACAGATACAGGAGCTACCATATACGTACGCTGGTTACTCAGATACAGGAGCTACCATATACGTACGCTGGTTACTCAGATACAGGAGCTACCATATACGTACGCTGGTTACTCAGATACAGGAGCTATCATATACGTACGCTGGTTACTCAGATACAGGAGCTACCATATACGTACGCTGGTTACTCAGATACAGGAGCTACCATATACGTACGCTGGTTACTCAGATACAGGAGCTATCATATACGTACGCTGGTTACTCAGATACAGGAGCTACCATATACGTACGCTGGTTACTCAGATACAGGAGCTACCATATACGTACGCTGGTTACTCAGATACAGGAGCTACCGTGTACGTACGCTGGTTACTCAGATACAGGAGCTACCATGTACGTACGCTGGTTACTCAGATACAGGAGCAACCTTATACGTACGCTGGTTACTCAGATACAGGAGCTACCGTGTACGTACGCTGGTTACTCAGATACAGGAGCTACCATGTACGTACGCTGGTTACTCAGATACAGAAGCTACCATATACGTACGCTGGTTACTCAGATACAGGAGCTACCGTGTACGTACGCTGGTTACTCAGATACAGGAGCTACCATATACGTACGCTGGTTACTCAGATACAGGAGCTACCGTGTACGTACGCTGGTTACTCAGATACAGGAGCTACCATGTACGTATGCTGGTTACTCAGATACAGAAGCTACCGTGTACGTACGCTGGAAGCAGCTGGATTAAGATAACCATCACCATGTTGTGTTACAGTACTCTTGTGATTTTAATAACTTTGAAATTGAAATTAAAATATAGTTTTTACTTGTTTTAGTTAGCGGGATCGCGAAACCTGGTACAATGACAGCTTTAATGGGACCTAGGTAAGTGTTATTATTCATTATAATTTTATTTGATTTTAATTTTGCGATAAGCTTGTTTTTATCTTACACCTGATAGCGAATGTATAGATGATACAATTATGATAGATGTTCTATAGAGTGTCAATTAGTCTCGTAAAATCATAGAAACTACGTGGTCTGTTTTTCATACGCAAGGGTCGCATATAGAGCCCACGTATATACAGGGTTACTTGTAATTTGACGTATATCAAAATGGGCCAACATAATTAAAATGATGAGCGATTTAAAAATAATATCTTACCAATATTTACATGTTACGCTTCAAAAAATGTTGTCTCGTTAAAACAAATAAGTAAAACCACTCTTTATTTTAATTATTTGTGCCAGCTACAATATAATTTTTTAATGGTACCCATTTAATATGTAGTTTTTTTTTATATTTGGAATTACATGTAAAATTTTGGGTACCTAAATATCGGAATCCCTTAAAATTCAAATATCTCGAAAATTATTGAATTCCGGCAATACATAATAGGAGGTTCAATTTGTTGCATTTTGACCCCCTATCAGCTCCTGACGGATATACGTCGAATTACAAGCAACCTTGTATACGTTTTTATTTTATTCAGGATTTTTATTATTAGTGCTGTTACAATTTTTACGACAGTTTCCGTATATACCTATCTACGACGTGACTATTATGATATGCTTCCATTTTATTACTAGTTCCGACAACATTAATTACTAATCCAAAAATTAATTAATTCATGGCGTCCCTGTGCCAGGATAAATAAATTTGTAAATAAAGTCCTGGATGTGTACAGCAGGATGTATTTTAGTTTTAGGCGACTGACCCTCTTAGCTAAAATAATAAGTACTTTTTTTTTCAATCTCATTTTATTTAGGGGCTTTCATCATAGACATGTCAGCCCCATCGTACCCTTTTACATAGATTGGATTACTTACAACAGTTTTAGTTAGTATCATATTCTTTATAGCTAATGAATTTTATTAGAGTTATTCGTGGAGGACCATAATTAAATGGCACAACTTTTTAATAATCTCCGAAGATGGTGCAGATAAGATGGATTGAATTATGTCTACATCCAATTTATTCACTTTAAAGTCCTTCACGAACAACTCGCGTTCTACTTCGTTTCGAGCACACTCCATTAGCAAATGTTGTACGTCCTCGATTTGATTGCAAACTGTACAATTAGGAGAATCAGCCTTTTTCAAGAACGGAGTCTTAATATCAATTTAACGTAATTTCTATCTAATTTAGTATCCTCGAAACAGGGAACACGAGATGGCTGACCTTGAATGCTTTTGTACCAAATGCCTTTATCTAGAGATATGTATTTTGAAAAAAAAGTGGTTTCCAGGAGTTAAAGCATGTAGATTTAAATTTGGTTGTAGTCCCAGTAATCTGGTATATAATTAATTATACAACCGTCCATTACCGCTGCTTTTCGATATATGATCAGCCTCCTCGTTACCGCTTAGTCCAATATGTGCTGGAACCCATTGCAATCTACATTCTAATTATTGTTTTGAAGTATAATTATAAGTTTTAAAATATCATACGCTATCGATGTACCTCTGCTATAGCCAGAGGCGCATCAAGCGATATGCTGGAGTGCGCTTTTACTATCTGAAAAAATTTATACTTTATTAAAATTTTGATTTAAGACATATTTTACCGCTTTGTAAATCGCAATGAGCTCTAGTGACATGATTGATATATCACAACTGATCTTGTATCCAAACCTGTTCCCTAAACTCTGGTCAAATAACCCTGCTCCTTGTCCCTGTGCACTTTTCGATGCATCAGTGTAAATTGTATGCCACCCGAAATTAATTATGTTCAGTTCTGCTACATTTGTCTAGAACGTGGTATGCGACACAAATCAATGCAACATTACGAACTCGTTTTCTTTACAAACGGACAATAAAAATACCGCTATTAATTGCTAAATAATGTTAATAATGGTAATGTTGATAATGTTGTATGTTAGATAACTTAGATACAAAACTTAACATTTTTTACCGAAATAGAACTCTAAACTTGCAATATAATTTTAAAAATAAGTCACATTACATTATGTCGAGAGGATGCATTCTTTGAATAAAATTTTACATAACTGCTTTGTAAACAAACGTTTTTTATTATGGGGAAGCGCCAGGATAGCCTGCAAAATTCAAATCTTACGTTTTTTGCAATTTGCACAAATGTTGAACAAGATATGATTTGCGACCGTAACAAGTAGGTATGTTGGAGTTTGGAGTATGGAGTTTCGTGCCCATTCTTCTCCATACAAAATTACCTTTTGGAAGGGGTGACTAGTATCAATTCTATTTTAATGTAAACGTTGACGTTCAAAAGTGCCTTTTATGTGCCTAATTGAAATAAATGCTTTGACATTGATGTATTTACAGAATTATAGTTCATAAATTAGAAGAGCACGAATCCAGAGAGATGAATAGATCTCAGAATAAAGGCGTACTGCATTCATTTTTGAAGAAAGGTCTATAGAAATGGAACAAATGCACGAAAGTTTGAAACAAAAGTAACCCAAATACCAGCGGAGGGTGTATTTCAGTATAGTATAATGTACCAGGCGGTTCAATCTTAGTGCAAAAAACTGGGGAAGGCAGTAATTACATATTAAATCACGAAGTATAAATGCTTTAAATGTTACAAGGAAGGACATAAGGCATCAGAATATCCGAATAAAAAAAGAAGGTACAAAAAGATTTGTAGTAGCACCTCGTGTGAACGTGGACGAAGCACGAATTACTTTAAATTTGGAATTTTCAGATTTAGAAGTTTGTAATGCTGTAAATGTACAAAAAGACGACTGGATTTTTCCTACCTATAATCTGGAGAATAGTTATTTAATTTTTCGCAGATAATATTTCAAAATATTTTACTCGTCACTTCTGTGCGCTAGTGTACTTTTCTAACTTTATTGCGTACATTTCAAAAAGTGCCAATAGCCTAATACGTATTTCTGGAGTTGTCGATTCGCCTCCAGAAAAAATAATATTATTTGAAAGTGTCGAAACACTGGTTTCAGGCGAATAAATTCGTGCGAATCAACCAGTAAGCCACATTCGTGTGGACATGCTTTTTAAATTATTTCATTACGATGTCTGAGTCATTTGTTGCATAATCCATTCACAAAACTTGATCTTATTTTTACTGAAGTTTAAGTCAAAGTCATAATGCTGTCATCATCAATGGAATAATTTTATTATTTAAAATATTTTAGAATGCACATAATTGTTTTGTCCTTTCATTTCATATTTTGTTACATGATTTTAGACGTCATTCCATACAAATAAAAATAATTTTATTCAAAATATAATTTATTTATAGCACGTGATGACTATCTGATACTTTGACATTATTAGGTTAAGTATTGGATCAAAATATATTTCAGTAGTCACCAATTTATATTTTTAGTATTTGTATTTCTACGGATAGACCTCTATTGAAAATACTTAATTAGGATGCAATTCAGCTGTAAAAATGTCACGAAAAAAAAAACATATTTGTATAATGAAAGTTAATTTATTAATAACATTAGCATGCTTATATATAATATTTTTATAGATTATTTAATTAATTAGTGAAATAGAATACTCTTTATTATTTCAACCTTATAAGTAAATTAAATAAATATATAAAATTATGAAATTAGCTTTAATTACTTTTTGCTAAACGCTGATAATGTTATTAAGAACACTAGCATTTGCCCGCCGCTTTGCCCGCATGGATGTCGGAATTTATCCTACGGGGACGTGGTACCGGGTTTATAAGTACCTAATATGTTAATCCGGGTTGTAAACTATCTGTGTGCCAAATTTTATCCAAATCCGATTATCCGCTTTTGCGCCAATCCGGAACATACACCAGACAAACAGACAAAAAATTCGGACAATTTTCTAACATTTTTTTTTTCGGCATCTGTCTCTTACATCACACCGCGTAGCAAAAATATTCAATGTACAGTTTTGACTTCGTTACAATTTTTTGAGAGCAGTGGTGACCCAGTGGTAATGGCCGTGACTTACGAGTTGTAGGTCGTAGGTTTGAACCCAGACAGGCGCTTTACTTTGTGTAAATTATTTCATCACCACTGCTCTCAAAACGGTGAAGGAAAACATCGTGAGGAAATCGGCATGTCCTAGAACCAAAACTTCATGTGACATCTACCAACCCACACTGGGCCCACGTGGTGGATTGCGGCCCACTCCCTCTCACCGAGAGGAGGCCTGTGTCCCAGCAATGGGAAAATTATAGGCTGATGATGATGACAATTTTTCTATATTATAATTATGTAGGTACCTATGGACATTCTAGCATTGAAACAGAAATAAATATTTCCTCATTACGGTCAGTTATCGGCACAAATAACTCAACTGGAAAGTTATGAGCTACATTCTGTTACAAATCTCATATTACCCTGCGCATGCGCCTAGGCCTCGACTCTGAGGTGTTTCTAATCTACAAACTGTATATACCAACGGTAGGTATCAGATAGGTTTGTTTGCACTGTGATACGGTTCTATAGATATGTAGGGCTTTTTATTTTAGGTTCAAGTAAACAAATGTGTAATAAAAAACAAACTGCGAGTTGTGTATGTAAATAATATTTTGATTTCAGATAGTGTCCATGGAGTGTCTTGCCTGTTATTTTCCTTATGAACCTAGTTACAACGGTTTGAAATGGGCAACCAGCTTCATCTTTCTGACTGACCGACACCTTAATGCCTGCATTTGGTTTAATTTAAATAATTGCTTTAAATTTAAGTTTATACGGAAAAATTTGGAAATCAGAAAGTTGTGCTATTTTTTAGTAGGTAGAGCAAGATCTTGATAGTCACGGGATTAAAAAAAACCCTTGGGGAACACAGGATGTCGCCATTATTTTATTTTTGCTGAATTATTTTATTTTTGTTGCAGTGGAGCAGGCAAAACTACACTAATGACTGCATTGGCACATCGAAATCCGGGTGAGTTTATATTGATAAGTGATAAATTATTTTTTCTGTTAGTAGGTTTGTGAACAAACACTTTTATACGCCAAACATATTTTAAAAACTAAATGTGGTCGGTGTTTCCTATCTGAGTACTCTGAGAAGAAAGGCGGAAACAAATTCTAGACATCTAATCTTGGTCGGATCGTGTGAGGACCATGTGCTTAGTTTGGTGTCTGAAATGGTCTTTTGAGTGTAGAAGAATGGTCGGAGAATGGTCTGTTAATTTAGTTATTTGCATTCCAAAAATATTTGGTTTTTTCAAAAGTACCTATTAGGTACATATTTCATAGATCGAAATTGAAGATAATAGGAAGGATTCAATTTTTGGTAGCGGGATCCAATTTACGGAAAATAGTTTTGGACATGTTTTTAAATGTCGTTTAAAAATGCGTTTTCGAAACTCTAGATGGATTTTTAATAGTAAGTCAATCTTAAGCTGTTACATCACTACGGGCTTTCGAAGATCTAGGTATGTACTTAAGTGATGCATCAGATTTTTTCTGTACCTATACATATTATAAGTTCGGTATGTCGATAAAAATAGCCTATGTCCTTCCTCAGAGTATCCTCACACCAAATTTTATCAAAATGGGTTCAGCCGTTTCGGAGATTAGCCGGAACAAACAGACAGACGGACAAAAAATTTAAAATTAGTTTTTTTGTTATATGCACCGTTTATATGCTGTCATAAGCAATTAGTAAAAAACTGTCATTTTGGCCTTACAAACAGACACTTCAATTTTATTTATTTGTATAGATTGGAGTCGGTTCCGGTCTGTCTGTGTGTGTGTTCTTCTAAACTACGCTACAGATTTCGATGTAGTTTTCATTTCATTTATGATGAGAATTGATTCCTGAAGGTGTATGTGTACTATAATATTTTATTAAAAATAAAACTTACTTAAAATAAAGATATTATTATGTTGATGTTTTGTCAAGCCGTAAAACCGGGCGAAGCAGGTGTGGGTCGCCATGCAGTTATTATAATTATATTCACTCAATAATCTTAAATCTATATAAAAACAAAAAATAACCTTTAAAAGGTTATTTTTTTATTTTTAGATAGATGATAAAATCAGATAAAAGCGTCTTTAAAATAATGACGCTTTTATGACGGTGTGTTGCAGTATTCGACCTCAAGGATTTCTTTTTAGACTCAAATAAACGCATGCGGTTAAATTATGACGCAAATATATCAGGAAGCTGTCAAATAATGTTGAAATAAAATCCTATATTTTGATCTTCCTAAAAAAAACTTGCTAGATCTAAAATAAATAAATTAAGATTTAAAATAATGAAAATATGTGGTCGTTAACCTACCTACTGGAAATAAGTAGGTAAATAAGTAGGTACTGGAAATAAGTTGTACCTACCTATACGTTTGATGTGTCTTGAAAGTATATCTGTTCTTTAATAAATGGGTATGAATTAGATACAAGTAACAAAAATTTGGTATATTAAATATTATAATTTATTGCAACAGAATTTGGAAAACGAAACTAGGTACAGATTGTATAATATGTCAAACACCTATGCTATTTTCTGCATAATAAGATGCTTAGGTGGCTAAGCGACCACATATCTACCTATAAATAATATAGGTAAGTACCTACTTTGTAGGTTTTCTAGAAAAACAATAAAAATAATATCAGTTTCGTTTAGTCGTACGTTATGTAAAACTAAAAATACATTGACATCATTATTTGGCGCCACCATTTTCGGTATGTGTCTGCAAGGTTCTAAAAGCGGCAATTAATTAATTACGCGTAATTAGTTGTTTGTGATGCAAGTGCCTTACGTGTTATTTGATATTTATTTCTGTAAATTGGTAAAAACAAAACTGAACTAGATGAGTTCGGTATTTCCTATCCGACTACTCGGAGAAGAAAGATCGAAACAAACACAGAAGTCTCTTTTTTAAGTCCAGATACAATCTTGGTCAGGCTGGCGATTTAATGAGGAGCATGCAGATTAATGTCTGTGATAGTATCTTGAGGAAATTGAAATATAGAAGGTGGAGACAACAATACGATAGTAAATTAAACTGCGTATATCTAATGCCGTTCCTAGTCTGTATACGAAAATTCAATCAAATATATCCAATAGTTTAATCACTACCTATAGCTAGTCAAAGATTGACGGAACCCATAGTCGGCCCATCACTACCTACTGTAAGACATAGCAGGCGCAAGGGTACTTAGAACGTTGAAATCAATAACAAGATGGTTCTTGAGTAAAACTATAATTCTGGAAACACTTACACTTATCAAATCACATATAAACTAACTTAAGAGGGCTATCAGAGTTTTTCTTGTATTTGAGTGTTTGAAGAGTCACTCACACACTCAAATACACGACAAAATGTGATATTTATTTAGAGCACTCCCGAGAGAAATAATCAACCTTTCACAGGCATATATTTTTTAAAATTTTGTTGCCACATCTAAACTGGGATTTTTATGTGTGATTATTGGTTTAGATATGGCCAATAAGGATATATAAAAAATATTCCTGTGAAAGTTTTGTTATTTCTCTCGGGAGTGCTGTAAATAAATATCAAATTTTTTCTTGTATTTGAGTGTGTGACTCTTCAAACACTCAAATACAAGAAAAATTGTGATAGCCCTCTTAAAATACGAACACTGAAGCTAAACTTAAACTATGAACTTATACTGAGGCATGACTTGGGACTCTGCTGACCCCTTTTTGTGTACGACTTACTTCTCCATCGTTTTTTTTTTTTTTTTTCACCATCTGGAGTTATATTTGTGTCGAACTATGTGGAACTAAAATCTTCTCGAATTGCTTTTTTTTTGTTTTTTTATTCGGGCCTATTGCAGGTGGCTCCGAGGAAACTCTTCTGCGTAATCTGGCGTCGGTGGGGCCAGAAGGGCCTCTCGCTTTGCAAGAATGTATTTTACTAACTAAATTTAAGTAGCGTCGCTAAGGGCGCCACATATCGGGGCTCGAACCTGGGCTTAGCGCGCCACTGATCACTGAACTAGTGGTGGTGAGACTCAGATCTGTGTTATTATTATTATTAGAGACATTGATTGAAATTACAGGCTCGCACGGGCGGGCGGGGTCAAGGGTCGGGGGGCTTCTCGAATTGGATTTTGGGTCTCCTTACATAGATTTTCTCTAGGATACAAGTAGTGGATGAGGCTATCAGTTACATAATTAAAATTCTAGCTCTCAACCAACAACAGACGGTCTACATTGTACGGGTGAGTCCAAGTTGCCTTGGTCGAGTTGGGACCTGCTACTGAGCGGGTTTTTTTTTGTTCAAGATGGGTTTGCTCTTGCCTCTGGTCTAGGTCAGTGGTGACAGAAACAGAGTCGACGATGGAGTGAGCTTACCCAGAAGAAACCAGTTCACTCTCACTTTGAAAAGATTAGGGTTGAAAGCGTTCGGAAACACAGACGCAGTTAGAGAGTTCCACTCTTTTGCTGTGCGCATAACAAAAGGCATTTGGAAACGCTTAGTGTGAATTGGTGGAATAGCAACTAGGTAAGGATGATAAGTTGCAGTGCGTCTAGATGACCGATGGAAGAAGGGGCCGGTGGAATGCGGTCGTTGAGTTCTTGGGCACACTCACCGAAGTACAATCTGTTGAAGACCGACAAGCAGGCGACCTTGCGGCGATGAGCCAAGCTGTGAAGCTTGGCATCCACCAGTTTTATGTCGCCAATGAGCCTCTTAGCTCTGCGTTCCACGGAGTCAAGCGCGGCAAGTTGGTACTTTGCTGAGCCATCGCAAAGGTGGCTGCCATAATCCATGCAGGATCGGACTTACGCTTTGTAAAGGGTCAAAACCTGTCCAGACGTAAAGTATCGCTTCACTCTATTTAGGATGCCCAGTTTCTTGGCCGCTATTTGCGTTCGCAACTCGCTCCCGGCTGTAAGGGCGAGTCCAAGTTGACTCGGTCGAGTTTGTACCTGCTCCTGGGCAAGTTTATAATGCAAGGGCGAGTCGAAGTTGCCTCGGTCGAGTTAGAACCTGCTCCTGGGCAATTCGTAGCTCGCTTGTCGTATATACGACTACGTACGACTTTAGGTTGGTGCGCTTCCTAACAACTACTATTTAGTTTGTTTGGAATAATCACTTTTTTATTCGATGCTAGGATTTATTTGCTTTTTCTCGTATTATTCACATTGTCTATGGTATGTATCGATTGAAGAATCCTACAATGGCTTTTCATATATTTATAATCTTTCAACAGTGGGAACGATAGTTGATGGAGACATAACCATGAACGGCACACAGCTTGGCGAGTTCATGCATCAAGAGAGCGGCTACATGCACCAAGATGACCTCTTTGTCAATAATCTCTCGGTTATCGAGCACCTTACCATCATGGTAAGTAGAAATTACTATCATACTATTTGAACGTGGTCTTAAATGAGTATTTCTCATACATGCTTGGAAATTTGAGCATATATCGTGTAATCCAATAGTTTATGCCTTTGAAACCATTTGTAGGTGTTTTTGAAGAACTTACCAAAATATAGTATCCATGACGTGAACAACTTTTCTGCCCGTAGGCTCGTTTGCGCATGGACGGACGCACATCCTCTCTAGCCCGCAAGAGACGAGTAAACCAACTCCTGCGCCAGTTGTCCCTGTATGGGTCCAGGTTTACCCTTATAGGAGGCCTGGATGGAAAGAAGACTTTGTCAGGTGGAGAGAGGAAGAGACTGGCGTTTGCGACAGAGGTAAGAAATATTTGCATCTTCTTCGAAGCGTGACGTTGGCTTGGCTACCTAAGTTGTGTCTGCCCAGAACTACAGTCCTCCTCAAGTCGGTTGTAACACTTTGAGCTAGCCTTGCGTAGTAGGTACGGAGTTTAAATATATTAAGGGGCCAGCTTACACTGGTTTTATATCACTGAAACGCAGTCTACTGTACTTACTTACCTACAATAGAGTATTTTGTATACCGTTCCTAAGTTCCTTTCATGAATCGACAGTATCAGGGTAACATTAGTTAGAGGAAGGATTGCCTTTGAGGTAGGTAATCCGGTTTAATTTGTTCCTAATGGCACAAACAATCGCATTAACTTTCATATTAATTAGTAGCATTATTCACCAAATTGCACCACTTGTGATAATCATTTGTCTTTTTGATGTATAATATTAACGCCGCCGCCGTTTGTATTTTTGAACTGACCGCTGCTGAGGTGAGAACTGATTTAATAAAGTAATAATAATAAGTAATAAATGAATAATATTGAGTAAGTAATCAACTTGTTCGCGGTGCCGCGCGGTCGAATTAAACTGTTGGACAACGTCCCCCCGACGCGAACAATACGCACACTAAAGGTGATTGTTCTACATCCATACGTCTTTCGCCCCCGAATCAACAGCGATGGAAAATTATTTTTCGTGTTCTAAATTACAAGTATATGTCCATCAAGACAAAGTTTAATGACGGACAACTTGCAGAAAGCATTTATTTAAAAAGAAAATAAATATTTTGAGGTTATATTTAGTAGAAAACAATCCTTTCAGTACTTATAAATACATGCTAGTAAAGGCCTCTCACTCATTTTATTTCTACTGCCTGTATGTGGCTAGTTAACCTAAAAAATTCAGTAACACATTTAAGTACTTATGTACTTACATCTTGTTTGGTGTTAAATAAAGCAAATTGAAATCTCTACACAATGTAATCACGAAGAAATGCGAGAAAGTGCAATATCTTGAGAGCCGAGTTGATTGACATGATTTGACAAAGATTAGGGATGCCCATACATTAGATCCGTATCGATATATTTTTTTTAAACAAAATCGATACCGTTCAGTACCTAGCGTGTTATTCTATTTGAAATACTACAATGCATCTTACTTAGGCCGTTTGTGCATTACCTCTTATAGTGTTAGTTTTTCGTGATTCCTTAAAATACAATTCGAAATAAACTTCATAATAAATTGTGCACTGCGTCGTTTTCGTTTTTATATTCGTGGATTTCTCACATCAAGTCAGTTTTTACGGATCCTAGTAGCCATCATGCTTAATAAAGGGCATTTTGTGTACTCACTCTTCATCAGTCACATTCGATTCATGTTTTTCACGAATACGAATCGAATATGAATGAGCGCGAAATACTGCACACATTATGAACTCGATCTCTGCCTACGAAACGTTTTAAGTGAATACTCGAATCGCGGATCGATGCACGTGGAGTCTCGTGTTTGATTCGTATTCGTGTTTTTAAAACAAATGATGAGAAATTCCTCAAAACGAATCACGAATACGAATCGACTACGAGTGAGTGCACTTCGCCTGTTCGTAAATTTCTGATCCGTTTTTATGCTGTTCGTAAAAAAACACGGATATGAATCGAATAGAAGGTAGTGCACAAACGCCCTTATGTGTAGAAATATTATAGAAAAAGATAATGAATTATTTATGATTCGTGGATTATGATAATATGAAAATCGGTTTTGTTGTTGAATTCTTTTCGCACCTAAGCTAAGGTACCAATAAAATCGTCGCACAAGTCACTAGAGAAGCGTCATACCTTAGAGCGAAAAAGATTGAAAAGAAAAGTACGTAGGTACGGATGCGTATGACATCCATGTCACCAAGTCGACATCAAGTCAAGCAATCTCGCTCTCGTTGTGTGAAATGAAATATTGGGCATCACTAATTGTCATGTCAAATCTAATTGTCAAAGATGGCAGCATTTTTGATGTGATGTCGTAAATCGTTATACCTCTTTTAATTGTTCATTAAGGAATGCAGAATGCCCGTTTCATACAGATATTTGCAATTAGTATATTAAAATATTTTTATAATTATTATGCACGTCAGAAAGCCAATTCCTGTAATTAAAAACGTTCAAAGTCAAGTCACATTCTCATCCCGGCGACAATCAAATGTCAAAAATGTAGGTAAACGCTATACAATTTTTGACAGATTGAGACTGAGATTAGAATGCGAACGTTCTTAAAAATACGAGAATTGCCCCTCAGATGTTTGTTGGGGGCACAGAGTACTTTTTTTAGATAGGTAGTTGGGGGTGCGCCAAAGTTCACCTAAATTTTCAACTCCGATAATTGGAAATCCGAAAATGTTCTTCTTAACATTTTTCATCCTAACAATCACAATTCCTAACTACTCTGTCTCTAATGTTCATAATTCCGAAGCATTCAACTTCATAATGTCAGTAGCAATAAACATCTATTATACTTTTATTTGTTTCCCTATATTTTCTCAACATAACCATCTTTTATACTATTATTCAAAGTCATATCTTTTTTGTTTAGATTTATTTTTATTCATAATAATCAGTATTATATACATTAATCATTGTAAGCCCTAATTATCACATGCCATAATTATGATATGCCATAACATAATTTGCCATCGACATCGGGTGTGTAACGGTTGTTTATATCAAGAGAAATTGGATGCAATTGGGACTTTAGGGCACCCCGACTCGGACAGGTTAGGTTAGAAGGGGATGGCGGGGTCGTGTGAGCGAGCGAAGCGAGCGAATAGACCCCGCCATCCATCCCCTTCGTGGTTATTTTTTTATAAACCACACAGAAGTAGGAGCCCCGCGAAGCGGGGCTCCGTCGACCTAGCCCACCATCAACCATGCACAGAAAAAAAAACCTAAAACTATAAATATCATCTTCTACCCACATATATTTTTTATAACACTTGGTAAATGTTTCTTTCTGAGTATGAGTGAAAATATTATGGTAATTATGTTTAGGGATAAAAGCGTTATGATAAAAAACAGTAGGAGTTTAAATATATTTACATTAATGATATTATTAATTACAATTTTCGGAAACATGAGTGTTATGAACATCGCCGGTAGCACTACAAATAGTATGAATGAAAACTTTAGGATGAAAAATTTTAGGAAGAGTGATCATTCGGATTACAAATCGTTAGGAAGAACAATTTCGGGTAAAGAACTTTAGTTGAGCCAATATGGACCCGTTTGTTGGTCCTGGGGCCATTTTCCATTACGTCATTGGGTTGCCGACAGAATAGATCTTTTCTCATGTTCACTGAGCGAGTTCGCAAGGGTTAAAATTATTTATTTATTGTAGTTTAACACGAATTAAATTTTTTATTTGTAATATTGTTTGGCGGATATTAGTATGTTGTAGGTACATTATTTAATTAATTGTTAAGTAACTACACTACAGAATTGGGTCACTCTAATGGTAGCTTATGTATGTAAATAAATAAAAATTACGAGTTTAATCAATTTAACGGGAATGATTTTACGTGACGCAATAATAACATTTGTTCTTCCATAATTTTCCTCACCAGTAAAAGACACAAAAGGTTTTAATTTGCTTTAAATACAACATTTTGTACTAAATACTCATGGATTGAGTTCGTTTTATGAGAATTATTGAAGATTTATTGTAATTCATTCGTCTATTATTATTGTTTGAGTAATCTGAATACAGTAGAAGGTCAGAATTGTATTTATAAACATTTGAATAATTATTTTAAAAAGTGTTCTGAATTTATTGTAGTTTTAATCTCAAAAGGCTTACCTACATCAGTAGACCGACTTATTCATTAGAATTCATGATATTTCTACCAACGTTTTTCTCGTATTTCATAGGTTTGCTTTTGGATTTTTAGACGATTTCTTGATATTTTGTAACACGTGTTTAAAAACGTGACTGTACCTAAATAAATAATTATGCAATCATTTTCTCTATCAGACATGCATTTAAAAACAAGAAACAAGTAATATAAAGTCAAGTAGTTTTATTTTATTAAGTGAATTGTTTTTGATTTTATGTATTTTATTTTCTCAAGAAGAAAATAACAGAAAAGTACATAAATGGTTAAATAAATAAATATCTATTTGCGTATTCGTAATTATAATATTTACATAATAATTTGCTTTGCCTTAAAGCGCCATTTAATAGCCTTTTAGCGGAAATGTTACATTTTGTTATAGTTTAACACTTTTGTATGTCAATAGATGCGTAGATTTTTTTATTGATTTATTATATTATATTTGTGAAAATACGTGCAAGTCAGTCCACGATAATATCGCCACATTAGACATTGCAAAAACTCCCAATTACTGTGAAAGTAAAAAAAAATTACAATACTTAATGACTAAACAAAATTCTAAACCGGGGGAAATTCATAAAAACTCGAGACTCCAAAACGCAGTTCAACATACTTTTATCGACTCAAGCAAAAATCCAGCTGTAATTAGAGTTGCTTCTTCCTAGAAACCTTTCTCATAAAACCATCTTTCCCAGCTCTTAACCGATCCTGGCCTCCTCTTCTGCGACGAACCAACCACAGGCCTGGACTCATCCTCAGCCCACCAGATGATGACTCTCCTCCGTGCCAGTGCAGCCCAGGGCAAGACGGTCATATGCACCATACACCAGCCTAACATGGAACTGATGGCTCAGTTCGATAAGCTGGTACTCCTAGCTGAAGGAAGGGTGGCTTTTGCTGGTACCGCAACACAAGCTTTAAGTTTCTTTAAGAGGTGAGTGCAGAAACGTTTTTACCATCAGCCTAACGTTTATTTCAACTATAGGTAAGCAGCGGAGCGGGTCAAAGACCCGCTTGCACCCCAAATAACTAAATACGTTTGGCGTTAAACGTCTTTAAAACATCGTTCTGTTCCTGTCAATGGTTTGAAGATGACAAAGGCAATGGTGTTTTGAATATTATCTTTGTGTGTGTATGTGCATGCGAGTGAATACATCAGAGTCGTCTTTTATTTATTTATTTATTTATTTATTGGTTCACCAACAATTGTTTACACTGGTATTATGCTAAAGGTAACATGCAATAGAATATAATACAATAGTGTAACAATCACTTATAGGTAAACTCAGCATGCTTTAAGGATAAGTTGCATATGAGAGAAAAAAGAAAAAAAAACTTAAATAAACTAGGTATTCTAAAATTATTATTGAAAACACGTGACTTCATGAGTGTCTAATCCAGATCGAGATGGTATCTATAAAGAATGGTTTTTAATTGGCTTAAAGAGTTACAGTGCAGGTCGATTATGTCGCTACAACTATTGATCACCTTGCAAAATCTCGCGTAAGGAGAATTGGAGCCTAAAACCGTTCTTCTTTGCGGTGGACGCAGTGGAGTTATCTGGCTGCGAGGAATTCTTGAAGGTGCACGGAAATTGAAAGTGCTCAGTATTTGCGGACAGTCAATCTTGTGAGCCATAACTTTGCACACAAACGTCGCGTCATTTAGACGTCGGCGTTTGTCTAGGGAGATCATTTTGAAATGTCTCAATCTATTGTTGTAAGAACGTATTTTCTTAGCTATGCCCCTAGAAAACGCCAGATGCCACAGAAAACGCTTTTGAACACGTTCTAGACGCAACGAATGTGCTGCATAGTGCGGTCGCCAAACCACGCTACAATATTCCAACACGCTTCGGACCAAGCAATTGTAAAGCATTATTTTTGTCTTACAACTTCTAAACTGTTTCGTATTTCTTATGACAAAACCCAGCATTTTGGAAGACTTTTTTATAATACTTTCTACGTGTGGAATAAAAGTTAATTTCCTGTCAAATGTAACACCGAGGTCCCTTATTGTTTCCAATTCACCAACCTTATCACCTTTAATATAATAGCTATGTTCTACTAAAGTATGCTTTCTAGAAAATTTTACATGGTAGCATTTTCGTGCGTTAAGGTGCATTGCATTGTTATCGCACCATTGAACAAGCCTGTCCAGATCCCTCTGTAATTCATAAGCATCGTCTTTGTTTTTAACAATTTTAACAAATTTTAAATCATCGGCGTACATAAAGATATTTGAATGTAGAAAACAGTAAGGAATATCATTGATGAAGTAATTAAAAAGAACCGGACCCAGATGAGATCCTTGTGGCACGCCTGATGAGATATAACGCGATGTTGATTGAAATCCGTTCACCACTACAAAGAAAGACCGATCCACAAGATACGAACTCAACCATGAAAGCAATGATCCAGTGATGCCGTACGCTTGCATTTTTTTAATCAGTATGTTATGTGAGACTTTATCGAATGCCTTACTAAAATCTGTATATATGACATTTGCTTGGTAACCCGAATCTATTGCTTCTGCCAACAGCTCTGTAAACAGTACAAGATTAGTGCCTGTAGACCTCGATTCAACAAAACCATGTTGTGCTTCACTTAAATACAGCTTTAGATGGTTTTGAATGTGCGGGCAGATGATAGACTCAAAAACTTTAGCAAGAGTCGAGAGAATTGATATTGGTCTATAGTTAGACACTACATCATCCTCATCTGATTTATGGATAGGCACAACCTTTGCCTCTTTCCATTTTGATGGAAAAATACCAGATGCTAAGGACTTGTTAAAAATAAGTGATAGTGGAGCGACTAACTCGGCTGCACACTCGTAGATAAAAATAGGTGGTATACCGTCTGGCCCTGCGCCTTTGCTGCAATCTAGATTTTTTAACTTTTTATAAATGGTTTCATGGTCTATGGTAGGATTAGACAAGCATAAGCCATAGTTTTGAAGGTTGCTTAAGTTATTAGCGGCTTGCAAGTTATAATCGCCCTGAACCGGGCTATAAACAGAGGAAAAGTAAGATGCAAAAAATTCGCAAATTTCTGTGCCATCTGATGATGTCCTAATACCATCCGTCATAGATACAGGGTAAGTGCTAGAGCCGCCTCGTTTGGATTTAACATAAGTCCAGAATAATTTAGGGTTCTTAGTAAGGTCATCTTCTAATTTCTTTAAATAGTTATTGTAGCAGACAGTTGTAAAATCATCGCATCGTTTACTAATTATTTTTAATTCAATTTTATCCATGGGGTTTTTATAAGTGTTGTAACGTTTTCTGATTTTATTTTTTAAGTTTAGCATTTTTATAAGATTACGGTTAAACCATGGCGGGTATTTCCTATTCCTCGACATGCGAGTAGATATAAAGTTTTGTATAGCTAGGTTAATAGTGTCATAAAAAACTTGTACCATCTCATCAACACCGTGCCGTCCCTCAAATAATTCCTCCCAGTCGAGTTCACTTAGGTATTTACGGATGGGGATGTAACTCGTTTTACGAAAGTTAGGCCTTCCACTCTCAACAATGTTATATGGAAGTTTGGGTTCCTTATTGAGGGACATCACAATATCCAGAGGTGGGTGGTGCTGATCAATATTACAAATCGCATCAGTACATTGGTTCACATTACATAACGAATGGCTACACAATACAAGATCCAGTATGCGACCAGAGGCATTATTAATATTGTTAAATTGGGTCAGCTTATTGACATGTGTAAAGTCTAACAGAGCTTCACTATTACTGGGCAGTTTGAGGTTATCATTAGAATTACCGGTTATTTTCCAGTCAATGTTACCCAAGTTGAAGTCGCCCGTAATACATACGTATGAATCATTAAGCTGTTCCAATGTTGCGGTACAATTGTCCAGGAAATGTTCCAAGTAAGAAGTCCGTACAGGAGGTGGCAGGTAAACTGCACAGAGAGCTATTCGGCGAACAGGCCCAGCGACAGATCGATCCAGATCTAAGATAACCCAAAGGTCTTCACAGTTACTTTCGAAATGCATGGCGCGTTTAGAGTTTATACGTTTTTTTACAGCTATTAAAACTCCCCCGCCCTCTTTACCACTTTGTAGACTTGAGTTTTCCCTATCCCTTCTGTAAACCACATACCTGTCATCGAATAGCTCACTGCTTTCTACGGAACTATTAAGCCAAGTCTCTGAAATAATAATCACGTCGTAGTTATTACAACATACATTTCGATAAACTATATGCGTTTTTGTTTTTAAACCTCTACAGTTTTGGTAAAATATTTGTAATTTATCGAACTTTGTAAAGCATTATAGTTAAAGTTACATGTATTATTAATTAATTAAACAAAAATTTCGTTAGGTAATTATCAAGTTGGCAAATCATATGAGCTTGTTTAAAGACTCCAGATTTTTTATAAGAATATGGTCGGCTTCCGGGGTCTTCCTAGCAAAAATTCTTCCATTTCTTACCCAGACGAATTTGTATCCTTTGTCTTTTGCTTTTAGCCTAGTAGCAGCATGCAGCGCTTTATTAGAAGGAGACAAATGTTCGAGCACAAATACCGGTTTCCTGTCTCCTGCCAGTCCAAGATCTGCGCTGTTCAGTTTGTCGGCGTTATTCTTTCCCTTGTTGTAGTCTATAACAGATGCCAAAAGTGTGTCGCGAACCCTCGGCGAGGCAAGTTGCACAACAACGGAGCGCGGGCGGGTGCTAGTAGTCTGTATTTTGGCCACGCGGGTGCAGTGAAGAACATCGCTATCATTCAGCTCGCAACCGACCACTGATCCCAGCTGCTTAACGACAGTATAGAGGTTCTCTTGTTTATTTTCTGGTAAGCACTGGATTTCAAGGTTGCTTGATCGACTTTGCTGTTCCAAGTAATTTATTCGGTGAGTGAGGTCCGCGACGGAGTTCTTAAGTTCATTATTTTCATCCTTTAAATCTCTTACAACATTTTTTAACGCGGCATGCTCAGCTTGGTATTCTTCAAACTCCTTAGTATGAAAATTCAATGACTCCGTCAGCTCTCTGATGTCTTTCTTTATCGGTTCCAGCTCCTTATTTATGACGTTGAGTATGGTCTTGTTTATTTGCTGGAGCATAGAAGCAAGCTCGGTCTTTAGTACTTCCTGGATAACAGTACGCACATTTTCGGTGGTCACAGATGTTTCCTGAGGTGGTGAGTTCAAGGCCAGTCTCTTGTTTCCTCTCGTAGTAGAAACATTCCGAATCGGGGTGCCCTCCCTTTTTGAGAAATTTGGTATGAGAGTAATACAATCCGTACATTTCCATTTACGATAGGCGTCTGAATCAGCAGACATTTCCGAGATAGACAGACATGCTAAGTGATATGATTTATTGCATGTAACGCAATTAATAAATTGTTTGTTATCTTCGGTTTTATCGTCGGCACAGCAACCCCACGTAAGCGTTGGCGAATTCATGTTACAAAAAATTTCGCGCCAACAACTCGTCAATCCGCAAGATAAATACTATTTACTAGGATCCAAATAGCACACTATAAAAGGCCCTCCCAGTAGCGAAATGAATCGAGCGGCAAAAGTGCACACTAAAAAAGGCCCATACGAGTTCGCGAGAAAAACGTCGTAAGCGCCGTGCTATGCTTGTCGCTTACGCGTTCAACCGCGATGCACTGTTGACTCACAACTGACGGTAGATGGGATTTATTTTCAGTTTTAAATTGGTCTAGACTTCTTTAACTCGTACTAGAACACTGGATTTTTGTTGCACTCTGTTTGGGCAATGTTTGTCCACACTATGATCACTTTTAATGACACTTCCACACTGTTTTCGAACGGATTTTCAATAATATTTGCGGAGCAAAAACAAACGCTGACCCTCACAGCAACGAGCACTTGTTTTTTGTAAGTCTTAGTAATTAGCTATTTAATATGGCTTTTTGTCTGTTTATTCCTCAGAGCTTTGACAGCCAGAACTTCGAAAAGAACACTGAGCAAATGTTGTATTGAATAGCACCGAATTTGATTTTGCAAGTTACTTTTTTTTACAAAAAATCGTAGTAACGTACTCGTAATATGCATGCATAATCAGCCTATGACGTTCTCACTGCTGGGACACAGGCCTCCTCTCAATGAGAGGGAGTTGGCCGTAATCCATCATGCGGGCCAAGTGCGGGTTGGTAGATGTCGCATATCTTCGATGTTTTTGGTTCTAGGACATACCGGTTTCCTCACGATGTTTTCTTTCACTGTTTTGAGAGCATGAAATTATTTACACAAAGTAAAGCGCCTGGCTGGATTCGAACCTACGATCTACAACTCGTAAGTCGTGGCCGTTACCACTGGGCCATCACTGCTCGGTAGGATCTACCTATGTTTTTCTGCAATACTTAATTCCATTCACTTTTTCATATTTTGTACGGTTTAGAAGGAACACAGGCTTACCTTCTAAAATCCTTCTAGGGTGAAATTGAATTCATGGGCGTTATTTTAAAGGGTCATTGTACTCATCATTAAGAGTAACGTTTACTATGGGACCAAACCTGAAATCATAAAAAAAACAGCTTTTCCCTACATTTTGAAGGGTTATGCAAACATAAATGTAGGGAACAGCAGATTTTTTTTTTGTATACATTTTTGTATACAGTAAGCTATCGAATCCTTGGGCCTATAATTAGACAGGGGACGATATTATCACACAGCAATCTACGTAATTTTCCAAATGAATGCAGTTAGGTACTAAAATGAACTTGACGTGCAACGTAATTTAAAGGAATATAATATAAGTATAAGCGTAGGTACGTAAATGTATGTACGTCAAATCATTAAGTTACGTATTTCTATAAAACTAGTTTTTATAATATTTAACTACTTTTCTATGCTATAAATATACTTATTTTACATAAATTCAATTTACATACGCACTGGGCCTAGGCCATCTATTTTTAAAGATGAATGATTTAATAAAAAAGTTGCAGTTTTTTTATTGAATCATTGACGAAATCGACTTCATCTTTAGTCTAGTGGTCGCATCTCTACTGCTGAGCATGGGGTTCTGGGTTCAATTCCGCAGTCCGGAGTCTGAATTCATGATTCCGATATGGATACGATTGGAAGTAGAATTAAAGATGAAAATAGCTGGGTACCGATTACTCCTACTGTTGCAAGTTTTACTAAAACATTGCTTAATTACTGACATATGCTTCCATTGACTGGACAGGTCCGTTCAAATCCGTGTGGTTTTTTCTTCAAAAGACTATTTCAGACCATAATCTACATGGTCCCCAGTCTTCACACGATCTGGCCAGGATAGGTCTGGACTTTAAAAAGGTTAAGGTGATCTCTGAGTTTGTTAATATTACGTGGAAAGAATAAACTCAACTCAAACTCAAACTCAAAGCATTTATTTCAAATAAACCAATTACAGGCACTTTTGAATTGTCAAGGGGTCGGTCAGTCAGAAAGATGAAGCTAGTTGCCCATTCCAAAGCGTAGTAGGTACCTATGGAGAAGAACGGGCAAGAAACTCCATGGACACTCTTTTAAATCAAAATATTGTTACAATAGAGTGGTTACATCATTCATGTTGTAATTATACATGTGAGAACGATGTAGAAAGACGTGCACGTTAAAAGCGTCCGTAATAAAAAGATAAAAACAATTATGGAATTAAAATAAGCCGTGGCAGCTAAGAAATGACCAGTGCCTACTGACGGCGCCCGTTCACGAACATGACGTATGGATCAGCACCATTCAGCTCAACCATTTTGAAGGGAACTCAATGATCCAATACACACGCCACCACCAGCGACACATTTGAGTGAGCATGACATATTCTCAGCCGCCAGGGCACATTCAAGTCAATGAAAGACGAACCCAGTAAGCTTTATAGTGGGCTATATAGTAATAAACAATTAATCACATTTTGCAACATTAATAAAAGTCCTATGCCATACCATTTTCTCAATCCTTTGCAAGGCAATAAAATCTATTGAGATGAACATCTTTTATTTGGCAAGTCGTCTGTAATTAGTATTGATCCAATACAATTGTGTTTCATCGTTTAAATGGACTTGCCTAGGCTCTGACCCTAATAGGACTTCCCGACTCCTTAGCAACGTACAATTGCATTCTCTTATTAGCAAAGAGCATTTGATTTTCAGCATCTAGTTCATTTAGTTGACATCTTTGTTAGAATTTTAGATCAAACTGTTCCTAGATAAGGTGATAATAATCTGGGTAAGCTCACTCCATCGTCGACTGTGTCTGTGTCCCCACTGACCTAGACTAGAGTCAAAAGCAAATCCATTTTAAATAATAAAAAAAGAGAGGCAGTCGCTCCATGTAAAATACTGGTATTCAGCTGCATTCGGCTAGACTGCGAGGTAATTGCGTCACGCACCAACAGTACCTATCAATGGCTTCCAGTTTGACAGTTCAAAAACATTCATTGCGTTATTTACGTTATTGACCAGACAAATTTTTCGAACATATGAAGCAATGGATTAGCAATGATTCAGATTGTGATTGAAAGTACGGAAAAGGCAAGGTAAATACATGATGACTGTTAGTAGGTATAAGTTTACTTACTAACAGTGGTACAAAGTTACAAAGTTTAGTAGGTTTAAGTCTCATTTTTGTATTTCATGAAAATTTAAAGACGTCACGTTTATTAAGGCCTCGCCTCTCATACAGGAGGTTGCGGTTTCAAATCCGGGCAAAAACCAATGCGACATTTTCAATTCATATGTAGATACTTTCTGAGTTGATCTAGGACATTACTGACATCGGTGAAGGAAAACATCGTGAGGAAACCTGGAATTTTATAATACGGACAAAGAATACGGGGTCAGTACGAAACACTAAAATTACTCTTAAAATAATAGAGCTAGCGGCATGAATGAAACTGTATGTTGTAGATAACTTACCAGTTAATAAAACAACACCAAATGTTGGAAACATTACTAGTTTAATTGTCTAAATTACATTAAAAAAACAAAATATCAATAATCTTTACGTTGAAAAAAATGTGGTTGGTAACTCACATACAACACAAAAACGAACTTTAAAACAAAATTAATCCTTTGTATTGCCTCCACGGGCTCTTCTCACAGCTGCCAGACGATTGGGCATGCTGTTTATTAAGTTTCTTATGCGATGTTGCGGGACATCAGTCCATACAATCCACTAACGCATGTTTCAGACCTCTAAGTGTATGGGGCGGGGTTTCGATTTCTTACACATCTCCTAAGCGTGTTTAATTGGATTCAGGTCCGGGCTTCTCGCGGGTCAGTCCATGCGATTGATGTCAATGTCCTGAAAATACTCATTTACAATTTGAGCTGTATGTGGCCCCTAGCGTTTTCATGCATGATTATAGAATTTTCACCCATATTCATTCAATATGGGCCGACATGCTCCTTACGAATTTCTTTCACATATCTTGCACTAGTTATAACGTACCATTTTCTATCAGCACTAGCTCCGTGCGACTCTCTGCAGAGAATCCAGCCCAAACCATAACAGATCCACCGCCGAACGGCACTTTTTCCTCAAAACAATCTGGAATAAATCCTCGGCACCCATCATGTGCATACAGGATATATCTGGATTCATCAGAAAACATTACTCGTGCCCATTCTTCGTCTTCCCATTGTGTGTGTTCGCGGGCGTAACGTAATCTTGCTACTCGATGTTCCTTTTCAAGTTTTTGACCATTTGCGGGTCTATGTGGGGTCAAATTAGCTTCAAGGAGCCGCCGCCTTACAGTCCGCTCGCGTACGTCGTCTCAACGGGTCACCCGGAGTTGATTTGTTACTTCAACTGCCGTGAGGTGCCGATTTCGGAGCACGGCTGTCACAATATATCGATCCTCTCGAGCCGTAGTATATTTCGGTCTGCCGGTTCCTGGTCTTCTTATGTTCTGCCCAGTTTCTCGGAAACGTTGGTCGAGTTGCTGCACTGTAGAAAGTGACACGCCTATTGTTTTTGCTGTAAGTACTTTGCTGACTTCTGTCTTTCTTCAGGTGTTAACGACATGATAGTAATTCAATAATGATGGTGAAAGACGACAATGACCGCCTTTTATCATTTTTATTTGACTGACTAAAAACAAAAGTGAGAAAACAAGCAAAAGTAAAACAACTGCGAATTGAATTTATTTTCAAATTCGAGGTTTTTATAATTTTAACATATATGCCGGGTTCCTATATTCAACGAATAGTTATCGTTAACAGCTACCACCCGTTTCCAAGTTACTAATAACGAGGCGTAACTTGGTGTTCCACAAAGTTTTTAACTAGCCTACCAGCTACGAACAGTCGTCGGTTACTTGGTTACCGATGGTCCTCAATGATCCTCTCTGCGTTTCGGTATTTCAAAAATTATGTAATGCGTAGTTCAGAATCTACGACCTGATTTCAAATATTATGAGATGTTTTAATACCAAATAATGTTAGCTTTCTACAGAATGCGGTTTTAGAGTTCACATTTTTTTTTGGTCCTTTATAACTTTCATTTTAAACATAATTGCTATTGTTGCTAAAGTGTGAACAAAACGCTAAGACTACTACGGTTTTGTGGTCGGCAAGCGCCAAGCAACAAACCAAATTCGTTTCGTGTGATTTTGGTTTTGTGGTAAAATATTTTGTATCTTTCTACCTATTATATATTAGAATAATTGAATAAAAACTCATATATCATAAAATATGGATACTACACCAGTAAGTAATCTTGTTTATTGTTACTTTGTTATGTTTGTAAAGGACTGGAATTTTTTTGATTGTGTAATCTGTTTTTCCTGTTTACAGAAGAACAAAAAGCCTATGACGAGAGATGAGGTGTTTCACTTTGTGGAGTTAATCCAAAGCTATGGCATTTTATTGAGAAAGGAAACAAACGCCAGCTCCAACAAGCTAAAAGAACAAGCGTGGGTCTCTTTGGCGGCTGCCTTCAACGCAAAGTGTGGAGGCTATCCCAAACAAAAATACCAACTTAAACTAAAATCGGACAATGAAAAAGGCAGCCAGGAAAAGAACGCAACAAATTCGCATGAATACGTTTAAGGTACCTACTTACCTAATATAATATACTGTAACTACTTACATTATTCAGTTCCTTGTACCTAGTTACTATTTTTTTAGCAAGTGTCAGTAGCTTAAATAGTATTTATATAGTAGTAGGTTCCTACTCTAAGCAAATGAATAAATATTTATCCTATCCCTACTGTACCTAATGTAATAAATAGTAATTTTGCATTATTCAGCTCACTTTATATGTTCAGTTTACCTGGTACTTATTGACAAGTGATACAACTTTGTAACTAGGTAGATACTATTTATTGATTTATGGATTAGAATATCATATACTTACTCAATTATATTTACAATGCAAATTGTATTTTGTTGCAGACTGGTGGTGGAAAAGGAGATTTCATTCCCACCGATGAAATCCTCGATAAAGTGGCAAGTCTAATGGGGTCTACCTTCACAGGCTTAATATTATTATGTCTAAATAAATCAACTCTTTAATTTTATCATCCATCCTTTCAAAATTTAAGTGCTAGGTAAGGCACATGTTGGTGGAGCAATGATGCTAAGTTTTTTAATTCTTTAATCTACATAATTTAACCAGTTAGTAGAACTAATTTGTCTGAGTATTTGTTATAATGGTAGTCTGCTGATAGGGCTGGATGTGGTTGGATCAATAAGGCTCAATCAATCATTACTTAACTCTGTTATAATTAAGATTCTTACAAACCCTGCTCATACACAATGTGTTAAGAGGAAGTAAGTGGTGTAGCGGAGCTTAAATAGTCATTGTTAGTACATAGTTTAATTTATTTCCCTTTTATTTTCAGTAAAAAAGAGAAAAATTAATATTTTGAACCCAGAAGGGGTTGTTCAGGGCAATGCAAATTTTTTATATGGCATGCCTACAATGTCAAAATCTCTGCAAAACAAGGGTAATTTTTATGAAATATTTTCTCTTATACTTTGTGTTTCTCTAATGTTTAACAGCAAGTACAGCTATTATTGTAGGTATAAACACAGATTATATTTTTATTACAGGAAAAAAGAAAAGAAGTGACGATGGACGCCTGGAAAAAATGTAGCAATAGCAAATTATTATAATAAGAAGGCAGAAAAGTTAGATTTAGAGATAAGACTGTTAAAGCTAGCTAATAAGGAAAATATTAATGATATTTAGTTTATAATTAAGTAATTTGATACTTAAGTAGGGTAAATAAAGTTGTATTCATATTTCATATTCATTTATTAATTTGAATTCTAGGTTTTAATCAACACTTATTTTAATTACTTATACAAAATATTATAGAATATATATAAAAATCTGAATATTTACTTTTATTTAATATAAAACACTGTTTTGGCTTCTTAATGATAAATGTTAAATGACTTTATTTCTGTAAGTAGGTTTTTACAAACACTTTTACACATCAATCATATATTTTTTTTAAACTAGATGAGGTCGGCGTTTCCTATCTGACTACTCTGAGAAGAAAGGCCGAAACAAACTCAGAGGTCACAGTCTCTTTTAAAGTCCAGACAGAATCTTGGTCAGATCATGTGAAGGCTATGTAGATCGGTGTCTGAAATGGTCTTTTGAGGAAAGAACCACACAGATTGAGTGGACCTGTCCAGTCAGTGCACGCAATTGTCAGCAATCGTGCAGCTCAACTCAGAACTTAAGGAGCTCAACTCTTGTTTTTATTTTCATGATCTTGTCACGAAAATATAAAGATGTAATATTTCTTACTCCAAACTGAAAATAATAATAATAATAATTATCTTTTAGTACACATCCATTTTTAGGTGTCTTCCACCCAGTAATTTAATTTATTAGCTACACAGATACTGCCCACATCCTTGTAGATTAATCTTTGACAAAAGTTTTACCACCTAGTGTGTCTTGTGATTGGCACTATTAAATTTTAGGGACTATTATTCAGAAATTAGATTAAGGTTTCCTGTATACTTATGTGGCAACACCTGAACTGAACAAATGTATATCACTTAAGTATGAAAAATAGAGATACTTAATTAAAGTACATATACATGCATAACTTACATATTAAAATATTCTGTTATCAAAGTTTCTCTTAATGTTTGATTATTATTTGCCTCAATATTATTAGATGTGGGCACTGCATACACATCTGGAATCTCAACCTCTGGTGGGATATCATCCAGCCGTTTTAATATACAAATGTTATAAAGTAGGTACTGCTGTAGAGATAATAACTGCAATGGCTCTTAAAAGACTCAAACATAAAGTTAAAGCCACTACTGGAAACCTTCGTTTCCAACCTCCAAAACACCTATAACAAAATAGGTATTACATTAACTTGAATACTTAAGTGGATTCTAGACAATCACAAATCTGTAAGGACTTAACATCTACATACCTTTCAATGGTGTTTCTAGTTCGGATGTGGGCTTCATTAAAGTTGTTCTCCTCGTGTGTCTGGATTTAACAAAGGTATGGCTTCAAAGGATAATAATATGCACTATCCCCAAGCAGCCACTTATTCCCAAATTGTCCATTCTCACACTGTGCTGAAAAATTTAATTATAGTTTAGTAACACAGAATTAAATTAAGTAAGTACCCATTTACTTTGTTTTCAAATAATGAAATATGTATATCAACATCAATATTTACCTCTCAGTTCTGAACTGTTAAATATTGTGGCATCATGAGCAGACCCTGGCCAGCGAGCCACTACATTCATAAACAGCAAATTGGCATTGCATACTGCTTGAACATTTATCTAAAAGTACCCTAAGTTGCCATCAATCGGTCATCAATCCAGATTCCGAGCCGTTACTGAGAAATTCCTGATAGAAAACCCAGTAATACTGCCCAGGCCAGGAATCGAACCAATCAGACCAATGAGGCCATTGCAGTTTAAAGTTAGTTGGTACAAGTGTAATGCACTTACATGGTGATTGTATCCTGATGTGTGTTCCATCTAGTGCACCAAGTACTAGTGGAAATCGAGATACTGAATAAAAATCCTGCTCAGTATTGGTATGCATGTATACATATCTGCTGTACAGCTGTGCTATAGCATTACTGACATCAGCAACAATACGACATGCAGATGCCTTCGACACTCCTATAAAATCTGCCACTGATATTAGCATTGTTCCCAATGCATAGAACCTTAAAGTTAATAAGAGTTGGTGTATCGGAGATATTCCATGATTCCTTAAAAAGGCCAAGTAAAACATTATTAGTTAATTTCGTTAAACGTGTCTCGAGTTCAAGGTAACACTGGTGAAATACAATGTATTGCCAATAATTTTTCTTATCAAATAAGTAAGTACATAAACACGGGTAGGTTTACTAACCTGGCTCCCGTTATTCTTAGATAGGGATATATTTCTAGCAGTAACTCTTGAACAGACGGTTTATCAAGCCGAAATCTCAGCTAGAACTCAATCATCCAACGTCTTTTTGGGATGCTTCTTAGGTATCAGAAGGTTGAAGGTAAACTCTCGATGAATGTAGATTTTGAATAATTTATTTACAAAAAGGTGCGTCTTTTATATAATTCTAAATAACTCGGCTAAATCACACTAACCAATAAGAAACTGTACATTAAAAAATATCACATATTGCAAAATAAAAAAACCAATTACATAAAGAGCATTTCAACCAATCACGTCACAGCACTGTTGACGTAGTAACTCCGCAGAGGGCGCGGCTGTGCGAGCGCCGAGTCGCGTGCCTTGCGACTTAACGAATAGATAAATATAGGTGACGTTCCCGCGCGCGCGCTAGTGTCGGGCTGGCCACCGTCGAGCGAAGACGTCGTGTGAATAGAAGTTGAAGACTGAAGATGAAGACACGTGCATGAAGATGGAAGAGTGGCCTCGAAACTCCCGACACTATTTCTTTATTCAGGGTTGTCAAAACGTACGTCCTTGTCAGGGCGGCTTGCTTCCGTGTTTCTTTAACGGGGCGTCAAAACGTGGTAATGTGCTGTGAGCGGCGGTGTGGCTACAGTACTCCCCCTCAAGCGAAGCGTACCGGCAGCTTGACGACACGGCCTGAGCGCGTTTTCGTGATGATTGCGGGCTGTGACGTCACGTTGGCCGTTGGTACTTTTGCTTGTTGCTCGGTAAAGGTTATCTTGGTACAGGTACTGGTTTGATTATTGGTAATGGTTGGTGTGGTATCAGCTTGGTTTTGCTTGCTGATGGTAATCTTGGTTGGAGGTAAGGTACTGGTATGCTCTGAGATGACATATGCAGGCTTAAGTCGATCGATTGAGATGTTGGCTTTCCGATTCGGTAGCTGTATTTCGTACACTTTATCTGTTCGGCTTATAACTCGATAAGGGCCTTCATATGGAGCTTGGAGTGGTTTCTTGAGTGCATCGGTTCTAACAAACACGTGACTGCACTTGAGTAAATCTTGATGCACGAATACGTGTCTGTTGTTGCTGTGATGCTGGGTGACGAGTTGAGGTTTGTTTGCTTGAATGACGTCACGAAGTTTTTCGACGTAGGTATAATCCATTGTAGGTGTGTTGGTATTTGGTGTGAAGAAATCGCCCGGTAGTCGTAAGTTGTATCCGTAGGTAAGTTCAGCTGCGCTAACGCCGGTATCGGTGCGTAGTGCGGCTCGTAGTCCTAGTAACACGGTGGGTAACTCGTCGATCCATGTACGCGTGTCGGATAGTTTGGCGCGTAATGCTGTTTTGAGCGAGCGATGCCATCGTTCGACCATTCCGTTGCTTTGAGGATGGTACGGTGTTGTACGATTTTTATTGATACCCATTTGTTTCATTAGATTCTGAAACAGCTGACTCTCGAACTGGCGACCTTGGTCGCTTGTAAGGGTGATCGGGCATCCAAATCTTGAAATCCAATGTTGATAAACGATATCGGCTATTCGATCAGCTGTTATTTCGTCGGTGGGGATTGCTTCAGGCCATTTAGTGAGTCGGTCGATCATTGTTACTACGTAGCGATAACCTTGAGTTGTTGTAGGTAGTGGTCCCACAATGTCGACGTGTAAATGTTGAAATCGATTACTTGGCGGGAAAGACGAGATGTTTGAGAATGTGTGACGTTGTATCTTGCTTTTCTGGCAATGTAAACAAGTTCGAGTCCACCGGCTAATGTCTGCGTTCATTGATGACCAGAAGTATTTTTGAGTTATGAGTTTGCGTGTCGTGCGCGTACCAGGATGACTGATGTTGTGCACGCTGTTGAAAATTTCTTGTCTATGTACTTCTGGTATATACGGGCGTACATAAGGAGTTGATGTTTCGCAGAATAACTCGACGTTAGAGTTAGGTATTGTAATTTTCTTGAGAGTGATGTTTGTTTCTTGTAATAATTGAGCGATGTTGCTGTCTTTTTCTTGCGCGCTGGCTATTTCCTCGAAGTTTATGGTAGATGGGCATGAAATGGTTTCGATGCGGCTGAGTGTATCGGCGACTATGTTCTGTTTACCGCTCACGTGTCGTATGTCGGTGGTGAATTCGCTGATAAACAGAAGTTGTCTCGTTCGTCTCGGTGTTTCGGTACTGGATTGAGTTTTTGACATTACGTATGTTAGCGGCTTGTGGTCAGTGAATATAATGAGATGACGTCCTTCGAATGTCTTGCGGAAATGTTTGACTGCCATGTAGATTGCGAGTAGCTCTCGATCGTAGGTAGAATACTTCTTTTGTGCTTCGTTGAATTTCTTTGAATAATATCCGAGCGGTTGCCATGTTTCGTTTATGTATTGTTGTAGTACGGCTCCAGCTGAGTTATCGGATGCGTCGCAGAATAAAGCAAGTGTGGCGTGATGCGACGGGTGGGCTAGTAAAGTTGCGTTTATGATGCTAGCTTTACAATGTTGAAACGCTTGCGTTTCCTCCTCAGACCACGTGATCGGAGTTTTATCTCGCTTCTTCACATTATGTAGGTATGCATTTAGTGGGGCTTGTAGGGCTGCGGCGTTAGGAATGTGCTCGCGATAAAAGTTGATCATTCCTAGAAATCTTCGTAGTTCTTCGATTGTAGTCGGTTGTGGGTAATCGGTGATTGCTTGAATTTTATGTTGCGGAGGTTTGATGCCTTCTTTTGATACGGTGTAACCTAAGAACTGAGTTTCTGACTTGCCGAGGTTACATTTGGCGGGGTTGATAGTGATTCCGTTATCTTCCAATCTCTTGAGTACGATTTGGAGGTGTTCTCTGTGTTGGTCTTCGTTTTCTGATGCCAATAACAAATCGTCTATGAATGGGAAGACGAAATCCAATCCTCGTAGAACTTCGTGAATGTACCGTTGAAACGTTTGTCCCGCGTTCTTCAAACCGGGGCACATACGTGGAAATTCAAACAATCCCATTGGAGTGATGATGGCTGTTTTCTCAATGTCTTCGTCTCTTACGCTCAGCTGTTGATAAGCGCGGTTGAGATCAATTGTTGAGAAGATAGTTTTTCCCGATAGGTGATGTGTGAAGTCTTTGATGCGCGGAACAGGGTATCGATCTGGTATGGTGATCGAGTTGAGTCGGCGATAGTCACCACAAACTCTAATATCGCCATTTTTCTTGGGCACGATGTGTAGAGGTGATGACCATGGACTTTTACTAGGTCGGCATAGTCCTTGTTCGATCATGTTTTCGAATTCCTTCTTCACTGTTTCGAAGCGATGTGGTGGAATCGGTCGGGCTCGGCTGTGTATTGGTGGTCCTTTTGTTTCGATGAAATGTTGCACGTGGATATCGGAGTTTAATTTCATCGAAGTCAATCTCGTTATACCGGGATACTGAGCCAAAATGTCGTGGTATGATTGCGACATGTCGATACTGCGTACTGTAGGCACGTTCGATACTCGTACCGGGGCATTGACCTCTAAGCTCGTAACACCGTCTATCAATCTTCTGTTTTTCAAGTCGACGATGAGTTGATGGTGTTGGAGGAAGTCGGCTCCGAGTATTGGTTTTGACACGTCGGCTACGATGAATTTCCAAGAGTAGACGCGGCGAAGATTGAGATCAAGTTTTAAAACTTTCTCGCCATACGTAGCTATTGTCGTGTTGTTCGCTGCGTATAGCTTGAATGGTAGCGGCGTTGGTACTTGTCCCTTGCTTCTTGGTAGCACGGATATGTTGGCTCCAGTATCGACTAAGAATGATAATTTGGAGTTTCTGTCGGTGATGTACAGGCGGTGGGATTTTTCTTGAACGCCGGTGTCCGCCATGTCCAGCGTCCTGTCTAGTTTTCCGAGCTTTGTTTATTGAATGAGCAAGGCGATGTACAGCGTCTAGCTTGCTCTTTGAAACGGCGGTGATAATAGCAGTGTGGAGATGGTGAAACATCGCGACTTCGGTTTCGTGATGTGCTGCGCTGACGGGATGAGTGACGGCTGCGGCGATAGTTGTTGTTGTTGTTGTTGTATCTATGTTGGCTTGACTTTAACTCCGCTATTTCTAGCGATAATTTTCTAATCTCGGCGATGAGGTACTGCGTATCGGCTTGTGGCGCAGGTAGTGTAGGTGGTGCGGGTGCGTTCACGGCGGCGACTTCTGGTGCAGCTGTTTGCTCCATTATCTTGTCTGCGAGTAGCGCCAGTTCGTCGAGCGTCGTCTTTGTGCTGAAGGTTTCGCTGACTGCGAGGACTGAGCGAACGTTTGCTGGTAGATGATTCGTCCACATAAGTCGCAGGGTGGAGTCTGGAACCTTGTCTCTGGCGAGGTTTCGCATGCGGCGTAGTAACTGCGTCGGCTTCTGGTCGCCGAGTTCCATATCGGACAGTAATTTTTGGAACTGCCGGTTGTCGGATTCTTCGTAGGCAGATATAAGCCTTTCTTTGATACGATCGTACTGCTCCGACTCTGGTGGGTTGTACAGCAGGTCCATGATTTGCTCGATGTCTTGTCGCTCGAGCTGTGCGATGACCATTTGGGCGAGCTGAGCTTGGCCTTTCTTGAGGTCGTTGGTTGCTGCTTCGAAACTGATGAACCAGAGCCGTGGTCGGTCGCGCCAGAATGGTGGGATGCGCATGGTGAGCGATATTCCAGCTGCTTCGGCTTTTGGAGCTGGGTGTGATGTTGCGCTTGAGTGTTCTTCAGCTTGGCTCGGTTGCGGCATCTTGATGTAAGTGGAGAACTGGAGAGTGATTCAGACGGGCAGAGATTTGGCGATACTGGCAGAGCTTCGCTGGTCTTGATTCTTCAGTATGTTCAGGCAGGGTCACCACTTTTGGGATGCTTCTTAGGTATCAGAAGGTTGAAGGTAAACTCTCGATGAATGTAGATTTTGAATAATTTATTTACAAAAAGGTGCGTCTTTTATATAATTCTAAATAACTCGGCTAAATCACACTAACCAATAAGAAACTGTACATTAAAAAATATCACATATTGCAAAATAAAAAAACCAATTACATAAAGAGCATTTCAACCAATCACGTCACAGCACTGTTGACGTAGTAACTCCGCAGAGGGCGCGGCTGTGCGAGCGCCGAGTCGCGTGCCTTGCGACTTAACGAATAGATAAATATAGGTGACGTTCCCGCGCGCGCGCTAGTGTCGGGCTGGCCACCGTCGAGCGAAGACGTCGTGTGAATAGAAGTTGAAGACTGAAGATGAAGACACGTGCATGAAGATGGAAGAGTGGCCTCGAAACTCCCGACACTATTTCTTTATTCAGGGTTGTCAAAACGTACGTCCTTGTCAGGGCGGCTTGCTTCCGTGTTTCTTTAACGGGGCGTCAAAACGTGGTAATGTGCTGTGAGCGGCGGTGTGGCTACAGTCTCTTTGTTTGTAAACTCTAATAAGCGGCGATTATTTTCTTCTGAATCAGAGTCGGTGGAGTCCGTTAGTAAACGTATAATTTCAAAATCACTCACTTCACTTTCTGAACTCGACATTATAACTTTACAATTGAAAAATTCCACAAAACTATCCGCCGAAATCGGCCGGTAGGCAAACGAACTACGAACAGTAGATTTGACAGTTCGACCGACGCTCGAAATTTTTATAGGAACACCACAGATCAACATTTCCATACTTTACGAATACGGATCGTTATTGGTAACCCTCCCGTCCGTAGGTAGCAAGCCAACGGTAACGTCGCTTACGAAACGTTTTTTATAGGAACACTTTTGGGTTACGCCTCGTAGACAATTCTACCATCCGTAAGCAAAACGAATCGTTTCTCGGATATAGGAACCGGGCCATAAAGAACCAACCTCAACGCATTTTGTCTGAGAGGGCAAAAACCTCAGTGTTTCTCCGGTCTCTACCAGCAGTTTTCATCATATTATTCAAATTTATTGTGTCAATAAAGTTATAATCAAAGAAGAAGAAAAAACTGCAATATTGACTTGTTGGACCTACAGATAGAAAAAAAAATAAAAAACTTTATTGGTTTCGCAAGTAGAACAAGTTGATAATATTTTTTTTTCATGAATGATTCAAATTCCTATTAGACTGAGAAAACTTAAGAAAATTCTGTAAACCACCCATAAAGCTGGACTCTGTGACACGTCGATTCAAGTAGAATTCCTTAAAACTGCTTTTGGTAAATACTGGCAAAAGCTGAAGATACAACATAACTTGTACTAGGTTACTTAAGTGCTTATTATACAGGGTTATTGGTAAAACACCATCAACCTCTTAAGGGGTAATTTTATTGTACTCGCGAAATCGCGAAACAAAAATCTGCTGGTCCCAACATTTTGACGATTTCTGCAAACATTTAGGTAAATAGAATATCGTCGTCCCATAGATATTAAAAGTTGTTCATAATGTTGAGTACAATCACCCCTTAGGAGGTTGATGGTGTTTTACCAATAACCCTGTATAAGCTTTTCCCACAACAGGGCGAAGGCCGGTCTTACGTTTTCCCCCTCAACTCGATCATGAGCTAATACGGAGCAATCAGGATTAGCCAGAAGCCTATAGACATAGGCGACAAGCTCGTGCCGACATTGACAGTCGCTAGATTGTTTAAATTTAAAAGCATAAAAATGTCCTAATTGACGGCCTAGTAATAAAACTAGTCATTGCCTTTCCAAATATTCCATACAAGCTTAGGTTTATAGAAACTTTATTTTCAATAAAGACATAAATTATATCACTCACTTGAGAACAATACTAGAACATACATAAATTACACGAAGTTCGTCGTCATCATTTCTTATTTAATTTCGTTTGTTTCAGCCTGGGGTACCAATGCCCTCTCATGTACAACCCCACTGACTACTTCATTAAGGTGTTATCCCTAACTCCTGGCTCGGAGTCAGCCTCACGACAGGCCATCAAGAATGTCTGTGACAGATTCGCAGTCAGCGACGCTGCCAAAGAACTTGACATGGAAATACATTTCGAATTCCATTTGATGGACAATGAAGATTCTGCACGTTCCGTAAGTTGACAAGTTGAACGAGTTATAAATTTGATTATTTTTAGGAAATTGTTTCTAAATACATCTAATTAATAACTCGTTCAACCTGTAAATAATAATTTTACCTTCAGAAAATGTGTTTTACCGGTCATCGTGAATATTATAAAACATTTGGGTCAAAAGTCAAATTTAATAAACTAAACATGCTGTCAATAAAACTGAAGGCCAATTCCTGTAATTAAAAACGTTCAAAATCAAGTCGCAATCTCATCTCAGCGACTGTCAAATGTTAAAAATGTAGGTACACGATATACAATGTTTGACAGATTGAGACTGAGATTAGAATGCGAACGTTCTTAAAAATACGGGAATTGACCCTCTGGTCAACAAGCACGTGCATAAATTGTCGTCTCTTACAATATTGTCAACAACTAGAGCTAAAGAATGATTAATTCTAGATCGAGCCGGTCTTGAGCCAAACATGCGTAATGCTACAATTTACTTGAGGTGTATCGGCTAACATCTTTAGAGAGTCTAAAAATTAGGGTGTACCACAGGGCTTGATTCTAGGCCTGTTTATAATCCCAGATGTTGATGATGTTGTTGTTGTTTTTAAAAGAAAAGTGAAAGAACACTATCTGTCCACTTCGTCATAGTTGCGTATATATTAATATTCTAGTGCTATTTATTTTAGAAGTATGTATGTATATTCTCATATTATTTGTTACACACGCTGTCTTCATCTCATAATCTACTATCCTATCGCAGGTATGCTGGAAGAGATTTCATTAGAAATAAGCATCACCTTTGTACCTATTTTTCTGTTTTTTGTATGTATTTTATTGAAGTATAAATGGTTAAATAAATAAATAAATGTTACTTCATTTCTTAAAGCTTACTGAGGTTTTGTTAATTCCACAGATGAATCAAGAAACACATGATAACTTCAAGCCTCCTTTCTTCCTGACGAAGCTATGGTGGTTAATATACAGATATGTACTTGTAGTTATCCGAGATCCGAGAGTGCAATTTGTAAGATTATTACAGAAATTGGTAAGTTGTTGTGGTTGTTGTTGTTATTGTTGTTGTTATTGTTGTTGTTATTGTTGGTTGTTGTTGTTTAACTATACAGAGTTGATACGACAGAGGGGCTTTCCTTTAAACTGCCTATACGAGGTACCATTTTCAAGCTCTGTACCAAAATGCAATTAAATAGCAACAGTAGTTTAGTCGCAAATGATTTTTAACCTTTTTGTCCCGTTTGAACACGATGTATCTTTCCTAACAGCTGATTATGTCTATACGCATAGGTCCATGCACCTTAAAACGATAAATCTGAGTATAACCTACGATGCGTTGTTGCCACTCTCACGCAAGTCACAAACTAAGTACAACCAAATATTTTCGCTAAAAAGATGGCAATAAATACACACACACTTGCACTTTCATTCCAAAGGGTGGTTGCGTTTTACTCTGATTTGTAAGCTATTTAGTATGTTTGAAAATTATTTTTTCTAATTTTTGGTGCTTTTTATTTTTATACCGTATTGAATTAATACTAAACACGTATATAAAACGTGTTGCGCCGACCCCAAGTAAAATGGGATAAGGGCAGGAAGATGATGATGATGTATAGTACCTATACGTAGTGTAATTGAATGCCCCTCTGTCATATCAACTCTGTATAAGTATATATATTTATACACATATACTTAGTTATGATGACGTTTACGCTTATCGTCATTCTGTTGCCCGTAAGCCTTCTCAGCTAAACTATGCCTACATATTACCAGCTTTACAATCGAAATATGAAGTAATATCACCACTCACCAGTTTTATAACCTTTCACGACGAAATATTATTTTGCAGGCTATAGCACTAACAGCAGGGCTTTGCTTCATGGGTACCGCTAGGCTGACTCAGTCAGGTATCCAGGACGTCCAGGGTGCCTTGTTCATCATCATCGCAGAGAACACCTTCAGCCCTATGTACTCTGTTCTCCACATGTTCCCCGAAGAGTTCCCGTTGCTAAATAGGGAGCTGAAAGCTGGGTTGTATACAGCGCCGATTTATTATACTGCAAGGATGGTTGCTCTGGTTAGTACTGTTTTCATTAAAATAGCATATAAACGAGTGTGCCATTAGTATAAGCCTTTTTTCCCAAAACACAACAGAATTCCAAAGTCTCAGCCAAAGTCCGTTGTTTGGTATTGTTCGTCGAGTCGTTGAGCTCCTTAAGTTCTGAGTTGAGCTGCACGATTGCTGACAATTGCGTGCACTGACTGGACAGGTCCACTCAATCTGAGTGGTTTTTCCTCAAAATACTATTTCAGACACCGATCTACATAGCCTTCACATGATCTGACCAAGATTCTGTCTGGACTTTAAAAGAGACTGTGACCTCTGAGTTTGTTTCAGCTTTTCTTCTCAGAGTAGTCAGATAGGAAACGCCGACCTCATCTAGTTTACAAAATATGATTGACGTGTTTGTACAATCCTACTTACAGAAATAAAATAAAATCATTTATCAGCCAGTCTTGAACAAGTACTATTGCTGAGGTCTGAGGGGCTAACAATGTACATATTTCGGTTAGCAAGCTGACCTGATCATTCTACTAGCCTGAGGTAGAAATGCCTTTAGATATCAGTAGGCCAATTCTCGTACTTAAAAAACGTTCAAATTCAAGTCGCAATCTCATCTCAGCGACAATCAATGTCAAAAACCTGTCAAAAATGTATGTAAATTGATTGTAATTTTGACAGATTGAGACTGAGATTAGAATGCGAACGGTCTTAAAAATACGGGAATTGCCCCTCAGGTGTATTTTTGATGTTAATATCTTTCCTCTCGCTTTCCTGCAATCTGTGAGAGTGATTTCGTGAAATGCGACGGTTGTGTGTAATAGGAAGCCGGGGAAGCGCGCGCTATTTGAATTGATCAATGAGCCCGCGCGGTGGTAGAGTTGGCCGTCATATGGTACCAACCCATTTTCCGTGAGGTTGGTACTGTCAGCCAACAGTAGCGTGTGTGACGAGAAAAATTGCATCACTCCTAGTTTTAGTTAAAATAAATACAATTTTCATTAAAAATAATTATTCTTCGTTACGAAAAATCATTTCAAATAATACCTGATTATTTTTTTTTGGATATAGGTAATGTTAATTATTTGCTTGTTACCAAAGTGAGATGTCAGCGACTGAGCGAGCGATGTATGCGACTACTTTAAGGCTCGCTCGGTTTTTTTTTTTATTATGAACCCTTTACGAACCTCTCCAATTTTTGAAGGCTAGCATAATGTCTGCTGTCTCGTGAATATAAGTTATCCATGCCGCTTGTTTCTAGTTCGTTTCTTTTATTATGTTTTAACAACAGTTTAACCAGTTTTTGTAAAAGGTACCTATCTCTGTTGTTTTTGGTTAAGTGGGGTAGGTTGGCAATTAAGCAGACCAGTCATACTTACAGCAATCGTAGGATCCTCATTTAGTTTAGTTTGTTAGCACATAATAGAACACTATAGAGGAAAAGAATACAAATTGCCTTTTAATTAACTTATTTATACACAATAAACAACGATCTGAAATCCGGTTTTTAAATCAATTTGAAATAAAACTCAAACTCAAAGCATTTATTTCAAATAAACCAATTACAGGCACTTTTGAATTGTCAAGGGGTTCAGTCAGAAAGATGAAATTAGTTGCCCATTCCAAAGCGTAGTAGGTACCTATGGAGAAGAACGGGCAAGAAACTCCATGGACACTCTTCTACATAAAAACATTGTTACAAAAAAGCGGTTACATCATTCATGTTGAAATTATGTGAGAACGATCTAGAAAGACGTGCACGTTAAAAGCGTTCGTAATAAAAAAAAAAAATACAATTCAGGAATTAAAATAAGCCGTGGCAGCTAAGAGATAACCAGTGCCTACTGACGGCAACTATTCTTAAAACTAGTAACCATCAGCTGAGTTTGTGTTCGATGTTACCTACGTGTCATTTGCCTATGACCAATATATTAAAAACTTGTTTTGTTAACATACAGAATGTTCCAAATAAAAAATTTATTAGTATCCTCATACCTAGGGGTATCCGAAAATACCCCATTCCGCGGTTTTTGTTAGTTTTAATTACTACTAGAACCTGAAACATTTGTTAACATTTTTAAATTGAAAAATAAAATCAACTTTTAATCGTAAGAATGTAATTTTCTCACTTTCGCCAAAAAAGAGGTATTTTTATACATGAAATCCTATTTCATGAATTCATGATAGACCGATCGCAAAAAAAACATAAAAAGAGCTTTACGAAAAAGCTGTAAATTTTATTCATAAGTATCTCCTAAACTATCAAAAATCGCGGAACGTCCATGGGGTATTTTCAGATACCCCTAGGTAAGAGGAATATTTTTTTTAATTGACGTCACTATTTGGATCAACCTGTCTAGGACATGTGGTTAAATCTCAAAGATACGAAAAAGGAAGGCCATCTTTGCGAGGATAAACACATAGATCCCATGTCAAAAAACAATGTACTCATCCTGCCAGTCTTGTCCTCAGACCTGACTCTGTATTAAATAAGTAATTCTCCTTCGGTTGTTTAATACACATTTTTAGCTATATTTCTTGTTGTAAACGTACCTAATGTACCTTCTATTTTAATTTTGTAAGCAAGATCACCCACGTACTAATAAAATTCAGCCTAGGAATACGAGTTTGCGGAAATGTTTCTGTGGTATAACGAGTTTTGTATTGGGTTTAACTAAAAAATTACTTTTCATTACTCATACTCGGAAAGTAGGTCTGAAGTTGCCTGAGGAGCGGGTTGAAAGTAATACTTTTCAGCCCTAGGGAGAATCGCTTTCGACTGAAACCTGTCAAATTATTTTAAAAAACTAGTTAAATTTTCACATTTCTATTGAACCATGTTCCAACTTCCTATACAGCCACTCAATTACAGCGCGATGTAAAATTGAAATAACATAAAGATACGTAATAAAATTAAATATTTTTTTTTAAATGACTTTATTATAATTTACTTTCAACAATTTCTTTAAAATAACATAGATTTGGGCAAAATATTTATCAATTTTTCAATGATGGAAATGAAAAATAATGGCTGAATAGCTAGTAGCCAGCCATAGAAAAAAAAAATAGGCGGGAAAGCGGCAATCCGATCTTCATTTGTTTTTTCGAGTTGTAGAGTTTTATTTATACTTCAGTATAGCAGAGATTTGTATTAACACAATGCGTTCATCTGATCAGATTGGATTTAATGCCTGATTTCATAAGAGAAGAGGCTCATTTTTTCTTTAGCTAACTCATGTTTTTATTTTTACTTTCCTTGTATTCGTAATGAAAAGCACAGTGTTTACCTCGGGTTAAAGACTTATTTGGTCCCTCGAACTATTAGCGCCAAACCCCGTCTCGGGACTAAATAAGTTACTTTCACCCCTAGAGTAATTTCAATGTACTATTAAATACATAAATTCCTCTAATAAGTTTTGGCATATTTTTGTTTCCAGCTGCCAGGCTTGCTGGTAGAGCCGACACTCTTCACCCTGGTGGTGTACTGGATCGCAGGTCTACGTGCTTCCTTGTACGCATTCAGCTTCACTGTCTTCTTGGCTATACTGGTGCTCAACGTTGCTATTGCCTGCGGTAAGTAAAAAAAACAGTCCGTGAACCACGGAGGGACATTTCTTCCCATGAACATCTTGGCAGACAAATAAGAGATCGCAGTGGGCTCTCCATGGAAGCTTAGTACAAAAGGTCTCTTCACTGCTAAGTATACTAGCCATTGGGTGAAAAAAGGATGATAAGATGCCTCTTGACGTAAAGTCTCTAACTGGCCTATGGCGAAAATCACAAATCAAAAGACATTTATTCAAATTAGGCTGAGAATCAGTACTTTTTGAACGTCAAAATTACAAAAGACAGTCCCCCAAAACGCCCTTCACCACTTCCTAGTGCTTTAGCTGGGAAGAAGTGAAGAAACACGAAATATTAAATCAAATTATGTGCCATAGGTCAGCTAGCACACGCCAATATTGAAAACTATACTCAAGCAGAAATAAATAATAAAAAATAAAAACAAAAAACGTAAACAGAACTTAATACATAATAAAAGCCACACATGATCTGCCTAATATTACCTACCTATTAAATGCCTTCATTTAATTGTAGTGGAATGCATCTTTCTCTTAGCATGCTCTATATTAAATTGCATTGTGCTCTTCGCACAAAAACTAAGATACCGTATCTCTACCATTTAACCTGCAATTGGCTGCTTGGCGGTAAACATTTTAATGTTTGTAGTACTTTTCCCGTTGACCTCTTGCTCAAAAAGCTCTACTTTGCTTTGTAGGATCCGTATACATACGACGTTGAGATGACAATACGACAATAAATTAAAACGTTCCTCGTCTGCATACGAAAGTTGAATCAAATAAATCCAATAGAAGTCAAAAGATTGGCAAAACCCATAGTCGGCCCATCACTAACTACTTACATATTTATTTAAACCCAGAAAACGAATTCGAGTTCAAAAATGTAAACAAAGAAATTTTATTGTCAAAGTGACAGTTCAGGGGTAGTCAACATTTCCCCAGTAATGCAAATTAAGTATTTTTTTAATTTTGTGTTTTTGAAGAACGTTAAAGCTGCGTGTCAAAATTAAAAATATGATAGCCTAAGGTAAGTCCTATTATTATAGGTAAGGTAAACGAAATGAAAATAAAAGATTTATATTCTTATGAACAAGTTGCTCATATTGTGTTTTCATCACTTGAGAACAGTTGGACCGATTTGGCCAATTTATTTTTTGTTTGGTTCATAATAATCGTCAGCGAGGTTTGTGTGTAAGAAAATTCTCATTTATTTCATTAGTAAAAAGCACCCATGCGAAGCCGAGGCGTTTCGCTAGTTGAAAACACTAAATGAAGTCCAAATGTTTAAGACCACTGCCTTATTGCCAGTAGCATAAATATAATTTGCACGATTTTATTTCAAACAGTTATATTGTATTCTTGGATCGTAATTTACGTCACTTTAAAGTTGAAAACTGTGTGCAATATTATATTTTAACTGTTTTTTAAAGATATGCTCACAACTCGAATTCGATTTCTGTGTTTAGTTTATTTAAAAAAAAAAAAAAAACAAGTCTTATTTGTCTCCACATTGTGTTTGTGTTATTACCATTCATCATAATTTGTTTGTATAATTTGTTTCCAGGTTCTTTCTTCTCCTGTGCGTTTGGTTCAATGCCAGTAGCCATTGCGTACCTCGTGCCCTTTGATTATGCGCTCATGATGACCTCCGGTCTCTTCATTAAGTTAAGGTAAAGAATTCACATTAACCACAGTATATACAGTTGTTATTTAGTAGTTACGACATGTGATTACGGTTACGATGTTATTGTGCTGGAAGATATTCGGAAATAGTTGTTCTCATCAATATGGTGATAATCATTAGCTACTCTATATATTTTATGGTGTTGCCTAATAATAGATAAGGTTGTTAATAGTGACCTTATTAGTAAACAACACTATAAACATCTGTTGAAAACGTTTATGGGGTAAACTGTGAATCGTTAATTCATCTATCAATTATTTAGACTTGAGAATACACATCAATTCAAATGATAATAATCATTAATATAATTAACCTAAAACCTTCGTTTGAATTTCGTGTTATTCAATTATTATTATTTAAATAAAAAGGGTTTCAAAATTTGAGAATATTACGTATAGTCAATTAGTAATGAAGAATAAAGAATCACTTAGTAACGGATACTAAGTGACTATCCTACTCTTCTTCTTTAGATTGCGCGCAAGATAAGTCTGCGCGCGTGTTTGACCTTCAAGACCCTGCCAGCACTTATAATCACTTTTTTTGTAATGATAGCAATTATTTACTTTGGAAAACACGGAACACAGCACACTCTCTTGACACCAGTCGAGCTATTCTGTAACAATCTCACCGCGACTGATAACTTAAGCGAAGTGAGCTTGAAGTGAGTTGTCGATAGTGTCAATCCCTAGCATCAGCTGGAACGATAGCTCACTTCACCTAAGTTATCACGGTGAGATTGTTACAGAATCGCTTGGCTGATATAAACGTCGAGATTGCAGCAAATGATTATTTAGACCGCGCGCAGACTTATTTTGCGCGCACTCTACCTACTTGTTTGTTCTTTCATCTCTGCTTGACAGTTTATGATCTCATCATTCATCATTCTCTTGTCGTTAGGTATCCCAATTTTGGTGTCGGCGTAACATTTCTATTTCCACCATACTTCTTCCCAGTCAGTCCATCCATCATTTCTTTGGTCTTCCCCTACTCATAAAGCCATCCACACTCATACTAAAAACCCTGACACGTACCATCATGTTGACAATATTCAGTACCTACCTACTTTGGTAGACCCCTGGCATGGAGTCTATATGTATACTTATATTTTTTTACAAAACTCAAAGTGTGTGTATCTGAATATGGAGTCAGGTCGTCTCACTGATTTTAGTAGAAGGTAATAAAATAAATCATCACTTATTGACCTGTTTTAACCTTTAATTACAGTTCAATGCCAAAATACGTGTCCTGGATTCGCTATCTATCCTGGCTGATGTACTCGAACGAAGCCATGAGCATATTGCAGTGGGACGGTGTTCAAAATATAAGTGAGTTCTACAGTTTTATTACCATGGACGAACAAAGAAAGTCGGACAGATTCTTGCTAACAAAAAACTGTGTCAGTCAAGTCAGCCAGCTCCCTGTATGTACAGCGGGGCGAGCAAGGCCTCTGTGATAAATGATAAATGATTTATTTCTGTAAGTAGGTTTGTTACAAACACTTTTACACGTCAATCATATTTTAAAAACTAGATGAGGTCGGCGTTTCCTATCTGACTACTCTGAGAAGAAAGGCCGAAACAAACTCAGAGGTCACAGTCTCTTTTAAAGTCCAGACATAATCTTGGTCAGATCATGTGAAGACCATGTAGATTGGTGTCTGAAACGGTCTTTTGAGGAAAAACCATACAGATTGAGCGGACCTGTCCAGTCAGTGCACGCATTTGTCAGTAATCTTGCCGCTCAACTGAGAACTTAAGGAGCACAACGATTCGACGAACAATACCAAAGAAAGGACATTTGGGTAGGCCGCATAAATTACTCAAGCTGCCAGATCGTGAAACTAACTAAGAAATAAAATAAAAAAAGTAATAATCCACATACTTAATCTTCACATTCACATTAATTTAAATAATATAATACTTTACAAAGTAAATACTCATGTCATTGTATGTATAAAATTCATCAATGTCAATGTGTATATAAATGTTCGAACATAATCTTTGAGGACCATGTAGATTAGTATCTGAAATGGTCTTCTGAGGAAAGAACCACGCAGATTAAGAGGACCTGTCCAGTCAGTGCACGCATTTGTCAGTAACCGTGCAGCTCAACTCAGAACTTTAGGAGCTCAACGATTCGACGAACAATACCAAAGAAAGGACATTTGGGTAGGCCGCATGAACTACTTAAACTGCCAGGCCAACTGATAGGCTTGAGTCACGCATTTTACCACGGGTTTTGCTCACAAACTGTGATAAAAATGTGTGACTCAAGCCTATCACAATAGGCCGTGCTCGCCCCGCTGGCCGCTGTACGCACACATTCATACATTAGTCGGCCATGAGCATTACGCGCGCAAATGGCAACACTCACACATAAGTATTCACACTACGGGACTCAGTTTTGTCTTAGCAGAGTTCCGACCGATTATTTTTGTTTATTTTGAAGTTGACAACAAGATTTAACTATTGTTACTTATGCAATATTATTTAATACGCCTACGGTGGTTCGCGGTAATGGCAACCTTGAAAACCTGTTTTAATAAACTATACCTACATATCGTCACTTATACTGCTGTGCGTCACGTAGAAATGTGGCCGGTCCAACCACCTTAGATTAGTATGGAATGTCTCCGAAATATTCGGGTGTAGGTATTATAATTCCCAGAACACTTTATTGACGTTTTTTTTTTGTTGGCAATTAATCTGATAACACGCTTATGGTAGCGCAATGGATAAGCCGTAACTTATATATTATATCTACTATTCGTGTGTGAGGATGCGGACCCACTTAAAATACAAATCAAGAGCCTATACGGCAGCAAAAGAATATAAAACTGAACCCGGCACTAAGATTTCGAATAAAAATTTTAGAAAAAAAATCTTAGGTACCAAAAAAAAACACTACAAAGTGTAAAATAACTTTAAACTAAAAAACTCGGTGTATTTTGATCTGTAATTTAGTTTTTTTGCGAAATTAAAGTTATTTTTCACTTTTTACTTAGTTATGATACCTACCCCACACAAATTAGTAGACCACTGTCTACTTGTAATGTAAACAACAGTGACAGGAAGTAGTATTATAACATCATCAAGATACACAAAGTGGATTAAATAGGTTATCGAAGTTAGCTCAAAAACTACCCAAGCAAAGTTAATAAAATTTATATGGGACCACTATGCAAGCTTCCTCTACGAAATGCAGAAATAATTTTCAAAATCGGTCTACCACTGACGAAAATGTCGATGAACATACATGAAAACAAAATACATACACACGAACACATACCCTCCGTCTTTTTTGATTTTACGAATTCACAACAAGAATTATATGTAGGTACGATGGGTTGCATCAATTGGTTACCCCAGTTGTATTAAAATTAACTTTGAAGGGGGGTACCCACATCGTGACGCTGACTGTACGACAGGTGTCAGGATGCAAGTCACTCATGACAGGCCGAACCTTACCTTTTGTTCTCCTTATATGGATTCCTCCACGAAAGAACAAAAATACAAGTCTTGGATTTCGAATGTACCTACTGGAGAGAGATTGCGACATATTCTTGCCTTCGTTTTTGAATTGACGTGACTAGTAGAGATACCGGCACCGTGTTGTCATCTATGTCATACTTTATTTTTGTTTCCTTTGTCTCTAATTCTCATATAACAATGTCATGCATAACTGTTATTTGCATGGTTACTGAAATGCCAATTTTAATTGATAACTCATTTGAATTGTAAGTGACTGTGCTGTTGATGTGCTTATTCTAAATAAATAAATACACCGAACACCAACACGGGTTGATAGTCGCATGCGCTGCGATCCTTCATGCCATTCATCTTTGTATCTGATGTAACAGTTTTCAGTTGTACAGACCACCGCGCGCTAATATGACAATTTGACATTGACAGCTGGTCTTCAGAAAAGTCAGATGGATAGTACTTGCAACCGGCGTGCTTGTATGACCAGCATAGCTATTCACACCATTCGATACGCTTCCGTGCCGAATCAAAAAACAATCAATGGTATCGAAAGATTCCTCTAAACGCTGTTCACCATTCGAAACCCGAAAATTTTGTCAGTTTAAATCAAATAGACGTTCGCTATTCAAATAATATTATTTTTATTAATGTTTTTATGTATAAATTTAAGAATACCGTCGATATTCTTCCTTCTTCCTTCTCTTTGTCATTTTCGACGAGATAACCTGTCGAATGGTTGTGGATAGCTATGCAGATGTATGAACGCAAACGAAGCAAAATGAGTACCTAGGTAAGGATCACAGCAGATGGCGTTCTGTAGCTTCTGCCTACCCCAAGAGATGAAGGCGTGATTTTATGCTTTTATGACGCCAAATAAAAGCGGTGTTCGTACTTCGTAGTTCAATTGTTACTAGAGTGCGCGCAAGCGAAGTCTGCTCGCGTGTTTGACCTTAGACTATATCCCTGCCAGCACTTTCAATCACGTTCGGCTTAATGATGGCGATTATTTACTTTGGAAAATACGGAACACAGTACACTCGTAGGCACCTGCACAGCTATTCTGTAACAATCTCACCGTGATAACCTAGGTGAAGTGAGCTTGAAGTGAGTTGTCGATAGTGTCAATCCCTAGAATAAGGCGGAATGATGGCTCACTTCACTTAAGTTATCACGGTGAGATTGTTACAGAATCGTCCGGCTGGTGGGATGATAGTTCACATCACCTAAGTTATCACGGTGAGATTGTTACAGAATCGACCGGCTGATATATAAACGTCGAGATGGCGGCAAACGATTATTTCCATTTCTGCCGCGCGCAGACTTATTTTGCGCGCACTCTACTGACGTGCAGTTGATCGTGCGTCATATGTAAAGGGAAACATACCTACTGTTATATTTTTAGCAGGCCCTCAAGCCATTTGGCAATAATATATCAATAACTATTTAGATAGATGATATTCAAACAATGCTTTGTAGATTTATAATTAGGAGACCTAAAAATAGTCCTATACGTGCGTAGTACGTAATTTGTAGTGGGTAGAAATTTTATGTAGGGGTGAGGGGGGTGTACTATGGTGAGGCAGTAGAAATATGATACGATGACGCCCGCTTAGTGTGGTGGCTGAAAATTCTCCTAGGTAGGGTAAGTATAGATAGTTGTTCCGAGTGTCATGGATATTTGAGTTGTGCATGAAATATTTGTAAGTATGTATATAGGTACGTATATTATGTTAAGCTACGATTTCCTAGAAGAGCGGTGACCGCCACGTGAGGCAGTAATGTCCAAATACAGAGCGTTTTTTGACACCTTTTTAACCGACTTCAAAAAAGGAGGAGGTTCTCAATTAGTCGGTTTTTTTATGTATGTTCACCGATTACTCGAAGACGACTGAACCGATTTTGAAAATTCTTGTTTTGTTTCAAAAGGTAAGTATACCAACTTCCCAGGTGGCCCATTAAAATTTTATCGAAATCAGTCGAGCGGTTTAATAAAAATCAACAATGAATTATTTTGAAATAAAAAATTCGGAAGTCGGTGGAAATAACTAAAACACAGATCCAAAGACACTGACTCCCGAAATTAACGTTATTTTTCACTTTGTATTATTTTATTTTCAGATTTTCATGACGTCCGTTTTAAATATAACGGAAACACTCTTCTAGGAAACAATATAGTTTTAGCGTCTATTCAAATGCATTTTTCAATTGATGTAATTTCTATCTATACAATTAAAACTTTATGATGGTGTCAATTAAATTGATTTTAGAATGACCGATGATAGTGATGATTATTGAAAAAGTCAAAAATATGTTGAGCTGTAGCGCAAACTAAACTTTACGCTTTAATTTCAAGTGACGTTTCCCAAAAACTTGTATTTGTTTATTTACCTACCTACAAGTCTGGTAATTAAATTGCTAGCTTATAGAAAAAACTCAAACGGTAGGTTTTATTTAAAAACTTCTTATCTTCCTTCAATGGTCTTAATTTCATTAATAAGATCTTCCAGCAATAAATCAATAAGCCCCTATTTTTTAACACTTCTTTTTATGTTTCCTGGCCATCTGTTTTGAGTGCAGGTAGATTACTATGGCGCCCGGGATATTCCCCACAAAAAGGGTCTACCAGGTAAAAGGGACAAAAGTTATAACCGTAATGTATATTTCGAAGGAGCAATTATCTCTGTAGCGTTTAGAAATGTGCTAAGCCGATGTTGAACAAGGAACTGGCGTCTTTTGTTATTCTATCATACCTATAGAGGTCTGAGGAACAGGGTGTAAAATTCACTCATACCTCCATATGTAGAAAAGGGAGGATCCTCCGACCAGACAGGTGTCGTGTCTGGTTGGCAACTGACCCAGTGATTGATGTTTGGAAGTTGTATATATGCTAGTCGCGCGGTAAACTCTGCTTGCGCGATGCAGGATTTGCGTGACGTCAGTATGACGCGCAGATCGCATGTGACGATGTAGATACCGCTACAGGCCTTTTGACAAATTGAGGACGTCGCGTAGCCGTCGTCGGCTGTCAGCGGTAACGTCGGGAATTTTTCTCCCTTTGTAAAAAAAAAACTTTTTTTCATACGTTGCAGGAGCAATTCTAATCATCACCATTTTCTCTTGTTACAGCCTGCATCTCCGGTGGAATAGGAATGCCGTGCCTGAGCACTGGTGCCGAAGTCCTAATCACCTATGACTTTAAGAGCAATAATCTGTGGACTGACGTCCTAGCCCTGTTCGTTCTATACCTAGGCTTCCACAGTCTAGCCGTTCTGGCCCTAAGGCACAGAACTAGGAGAAAATAAGTCTTAATTACCTATGGTTTCCAATCGTTTCTGGTATGGTGTCTATTATGATTATGATAAATGTGTATTCCGCGAAATGTAAATAATTTAAATAAAGAATTTATTGTATTGATTTTATTATGTTTTACTTTTAAAAATCGTAGTATTGATCATTTAAAAACAAAATATGATTCAAAAACATAGCGATGGTCTCGTTGATTTATGGTCACAAGCGCTACTCCAAAGTTTTTGTTCTTGGGTTCAAACTCAAACTCAAACTTAAAGCATTTATTTCAATTAAACCATTTACAGGCACTTTTGAATTGTCAAGTGGTCGGTCAGTCAGAAATATGAAGCTAGTTGCCCATTCCAAAGCGTAGTAGGTACTTATGGAGAAGAACGGGCAAGAAACTCCATGGACACTCTTTTAAATTATATTGTTACATAAATATTAGTTACATCATTAATCTTGTATATAGGTATAATTATATGTGAGAACGATGTAAATAAGACGTACACATTGAGTGTCCAGTGTACAGCAAATATAAATTCAAACAAAACAATCCATAATAAAATAATTAAAAATAAGCCGTGGTGGCTAAGAGATGACCAGTCCCAACTGACAGCGCCCGTTCACGAACATGACGCATGGATCAGCACCATTCAGCTCAACCATTTTGAAGGGAGCTAAATGATCCAACACACGCGCCACCGTCAGCGAGACATTTGAGTGAGCATGACATCTATCAGCCGCCAGGACACATTCAAGTCAATGAAAGACATTACCCGGTAAATGGTAGCTCGATAGTACATAGTACTCACACTTGTCCTATGCAATTATATAATACAAAGGAGATTGAGTTTATACAAAGCAAAGGTAGTCTTACAATCTTCAGCAGCTCCAACAGTATTTTCAAATGTTAATCAATTAGTTGTGGTTGTGGTGGTGGTTCAACCTCTAGGTCAGACAGTGTCATTGCGTTTCTCCATAAATAAGGAATTTCTCACAAGTCACCTCGGGGGAAACCAATGATCGCCAAGCTGGTCTAAGTTGGCGGTCCTTCAGATGTACCTCACCTCTACGGGCTGGTACCTACACTGATAACGAGAACGGAATGAGAAACAAGTCAAAAGTCGCGCTTGGTACTTAAAGGACCACACACCACCTACGAAGAGTTAACTCGACCCCTTTTTTTTACGTGGTTCCGAAACAGTATTCTGTATTTTCCCCATAGAGTTTTGCCTATATTTTACACGGTATGGTAATCTTTTTTGGGTTCCGTATTTAAAAGATGATAAGACTACTCAAAATCATAATATACATAATTATTATGATACAAGTGTGCTATGTTGGATAATACACTCGGGGTGGTATAATTCTATTATTGGTATAGCTCTGACCCGCTCTGTCTCGCTCCCTCTGCACGCCCCTTTATCATAGAATTCACACAATTTTCGAAAGGATTTTAGTAAAAAAAAAAAAAAATTGTTAGTCAGTCTCATTGTAAAACTGTGGCATTAGGCCCGCCGCCCGGCAATAGGAACTGAAACATTATCTACAGGCGGAAAATGTGGGTGTACCTACGCCTCTGCCGTCCCCTTCAGAAAATACAGGCGTGGTAATGACGTTATGATATTATCATCATGCCAGTATCATTCATCACTCGCTACAAAAATCTATCGTTCAGTCGAAACGTCATTTTGCTATTTGGCACTGATCGAAAATGTATCACGAGTATCAGCAGAGCTATTCGCTCAGTGGTCAGTCTGATTCAGTCTGTTGAGTGTGTTTTCTAGTTTCGAGTGCTGTGTTATAAAAGTCACTTCTGGGCAACCGTGCACTATCATCATGGACAGCCTGATCGCTTACTTAACATCAGGTAAGATAATATTCAAACAAGCACAAACCTACCCCATAAAAAAACAACCTTTCTTTGCAGTCGCCTAGTCGTCTCGTTTGGCACTGTAGTCTGTAGATAGGTACATATTTCCTACTGCTATAAAAAAAGTATGCAATAACCTAATTCCAAATATAATTTCATAGAAATTATTTTATTTAAAATAGGTAAACTAAGTAAATAAAATAATTTCTATGAAAAAATATTAACTTCAAAATACCAAATACATTTTAGTAAAAGACATTCGAGGATTTTATATAAAATCAGGTCTACTTATCATAAATAGTAAAAAAGTTAAATCCAATTTGCAAAGTATTTTGCTTATTTGCTAATGATAACTATAACTTTTGTTACGATAGTTTACTGCCATCTTGCTTTTATTAAACTAACTACTTCACTCAGCAATCTAAGGTCTTTTCAGTGCAGTTCAGTACAAAATCGTTAGATGGCAGCACTACCGTCCATGTTTTTGTACCTGCCGGACCCGGCGAGCAACGGGCGTTCGCTCCGCGCCGCGCAAGCGTAGTTCAAATTCATCCGCCATATTCGTCGTGTCAGACGGAGTGCAGTGCACGGCTGTGACATGTTTATTCGTAAACTACATAAAACTTATGACATCGAGTCCTCACTGGTGCTTGTTTTATTTAGATAACTCTTCAAATATGCGATTTGATGGAGTCTTGAATGGATACTCGCGTCGTTTGTTGAATTATAAACGTGCATCGAACTGTGTATTCGTGTGTTTATGATAACAGCATTAACAGTAATCCCCAGTCGTGTATTGTTTTTTGTAAATCCCTTCAATTTCTGGTGTTACGGCTTGGTGTTATTATGCAATATAGCATAACCGTGACCTTCGCGTTTCGTGACTGTGCTAAAGGTGTCTTTTGAGGTTAAAATGCAGCTTGGATTATGAGCGACTGCGCCGAGCCATCAGGTTAGTAAGACGTCCAGTTATTTTATCGGTACTGATAATACGGTGTTTATTTATCGTTTGTACTAAATTCATGTTGTGACTACTTCGATACATAGCTACGTTTTTGTCTAGGAAATGACCATTTGTTATTGTAACTTTCCAAGAAATACCTAACTTAGAGCTAACTTGTTGTGACTTAAAATTCTAACCTAAGATAATTTCGAAAAGCTGTTTACGCGGGAAGTGAATAAAAGGTTTAAACAAAAGTACATAAACTCGTTCTTAATATAATGTTCACTGAACATTAAAGGTCATAAACTCATAACTTATCTTGTAAGTTTAGAATACAAAGACGTAGGTAGGTTCCGTCGGCGTTAAGTCTCAAGTCGCGATCAACGTACACGCAGCCGCGAAGCTTGCCTTGCACCTTAGCGGACGAGGCAAGGCGCGCGGTGCGCCACGCCACGGAGAGAATGCAACCTCGCCACAGGAATAACAAAGGGACTAAGTGAAACAAGGACGAAGCATCGATTCAACTTTTGATTCCCAATGTTTTTTTTAATGTTCTGGTGTCAGATGTTTAAGATTGTCCATGGAACTGGTTGATGAAATTGAAGAGTTGTGATTACCAACCTTTTTGGTCGTTTTCATCTTTGTAAGATGCATCAGATATGAGGCTTAAATCTACATTAACTCTCTTTGTGTAATCACAATCAGGTCACACCGGTACAGGAATCCGGTAGGTATCCAGCTTAAATGGATTAAAGCGATTATGAAAGACGTATTCATTTTGTTTACGCGAGTAATGTAACTAGTTAGATACTTTACGCGCGATGTGGTTAAAACAATACACCGGATTACCGGAATGATGATCTATATAACTAGATACAATAGAACAGTCGGTTTTATTATTTACGTCAAACATCCTGTCGGTCGGCTGTTTCGTTTAATCTCTCCTTTTCCTAGCGCGTCACGTGTTTCTGTTTTTTATAAACAACAGATTGTACTCTTTATTCTACCACTGTTCATGCTCAGACAAGGAAAGACACGCCTATTCGGTTGTAAAAAAATATTGTAATAAAAAGTTTTCCAAAGTTCAATGATATGGCCTGGAAATAATTTAAGTGTACCAGGTATAGACTCATTAAAATAAATTGGCGAAGTATTAAATAATCCACTTATAACCCCTATACGCACGAAACCGGTTTAACCGTTATTGATTATACCGATATTTTTTCTTTCCTAAGTACACCGTAGGTACCGATTTATCGGATTTTACACAGGACTAAAACCTGTGGTGTCCACTCATGTTATCAAAATAGATAAAAACCACTCTAGATTGTCGGTGGGCGTTCGATGTCTAGCTTATGACGTCATTGTAATAAAACAGCCAGTCCTAACCGCATTTAAATAAGTACTGGCTATTTGCAGCATAATTTGTATAAAAGGTAATGTTACTTACTATGTCACTATTTCGTTGTGCAGATGGTATAAATTTGGTTTCATATCAAGACATCACTGCGAAAGTAGATGAGATGAAGACACAAACTGTAACAACGACGAACTTGGGTGTTCGTTTATTCAGTAATTGAAGTTGAAGTTGATTTGCATAATTCTGTTAGAAATACATTCCTAATCATCCACTACCCCAAGTACCAAATGTAGGAATAGACTCGTTTAAAGTTCCACAGAAAAACAAGGCGTTAATTATTTATCTAATCAATAATTCTTAAACATTGCAGGCTTGACAAAACCAATAACACGGAGATCTAGATATCGTTATTCCAACTAATTGCCTGAAGTCACGGCATAGTTACTAGCGAATAACCGACTTACCGCGAAAGGTCGTAGCATACAACTTCTTGATAAAGATTGCCTGCTGTATCGTCGTCGAGGCGAATTGCGTTTGCTCAACTAGCTAGAAGCGTGTGCGACTTCAACATTAGAAGATAAACTGAACATAAAAGAACCATATTAAAAAAAATCTATTGGTAATGTTTTATTAGGTTTTGTTGGTACATTTTGTAGTGAAAATTTATAACCTCCACGTCTTTGCAGATGACTTTTCGCGACTGTGAGATGCAACAACGGACATAATATGTTGCATTGAAGCTAAAAGAAAGTTCAAATAATCGATGGCACTGGTATTGAGTATTAACATTATTTAAATGTTTTGAAAATAAATTAAATAATTTGAAGAACATAAACAAGCTTATTATCAATCAGATGGAGAATAACATACCGCCTTTTATTACGGTTACATTGGACCGATACAAATTACCCTCTTATTGAAAAGAGATTATCGAAGATTGGCAGGAAGAGGTCCTTTAAATCAGCCGCAGATAAACGCTCGTCGGCCTGCCAGTTATCGATTAATGAGCCTGCTTACTTAGTCCTCCTAAGAAGTTTACTTGTCTATCGCAGGTTGCGACAGCCACGGATGCGATTCATTAAATCGGTGCCTAGATTTCCGTTTTAACCTGTTTCCCTTGGATAACTATTTAACCTGTCTGCGTTGCAATATTCTACATCAATAATATTAAAGAGTTTAGTGTAATGAGACGTCCGCGCCATTTGCCAAACTAGTAAGTCCAAGTAGAAACGAGAGAGGAAAAAGCTGCTGTGATTGTCTGTCGTAAATTGCGCTGAGTTTCTAATCTGCAAGTAGATAGGTACCTACGCCACTTATACAAGTGTTCTGTTTCTAATTTTACTCCGGCAAGCGCGATGAAACCGAGTCAGCTAAGTTTATTTGAAATCAAACACTGACTTCCGTTCAAGTTCAAATCACATAATCCACCTGTATCTTTATTTCACTGGAAAATGAGAAAGAACATACTTAGTAAGAAGTACTTCATACCGCTACTATTAGTCTCATTTAACCACCAGACAGATTTGTTTATTATCGTCATGCAACTTCTGCTTGAGCGGTTACGAAACAAAAAGAAGCGAGCTGTCTTACAATATTATTCGACGATGATGAATAGTCTAATGGTCTTCTTAAATCGGTTTCAATGTAACTTGAGACCGATGAACTCGGTAATTAGCGGGTTACGTTCCAAGAATATGAAAGGAAAGTCTCGCGTGATACTGTTTTTTTTATACACCACCTATGGTATTATAATGAGAATAATTTCGCCAATCTTGCAGTTTCTTGTTCGGATCGGAACCAATTACCATGGCATCGGTCACATTAACAGACAAGTGAAAGTCCATAATTATACAAAAAACAATAAAAGAGATCCACACGATTCAACGGAGAATTTAAATTTTATGGCCCATTTTGTGCATTGTATCTGGTATAACTGTCCGCCAAACGGCTGTTATTTTCATAGTGATGCAAAAACCCCGAGAACAAACGGAGTGTCGAAGTATTTACTACCAGATTTGGCATGACGCGATGATATGTGGAACTGGTTTGATCCTCGTTAAGACGCGCCGTGGAGTCTCACGTATCTGAACAAAAACCAAGCCGGGAACAGGGCCGACTTGTTTTGGACAATACCCGGGCTGACACTTGAATGCCGATGCGTTTACCATGTGACATCACATAGCTACCCGAACATGGAGAAACGTTCAGAAATGTAGGCTGGGGAGAAAAGGCCTTAAAGGTACCATCATATACAAGAGGCATTGTGTGGTTTATACTCAAACAAATTGCAAACTGATAGAATTCGGGTCTAGGTTTATATTCTTTTCAGAGCAGAATGAAAGTTTTTTCCATGGAGTTCTTTAACTTTTGGCAAAACAGACATGGTGCTCTAGACTGTAGTAGATATAGTTAAACACACAATTTGAATAAAATATACCAAGGCCGACCTCTTCTCAAACCCATATGGAATGTGAACCGTCTTACAAAAAAAAAAAACTAATTCTAAAAGAGGAATTGAGAAACAAAGCAATCATTGTTCCATAATGAAGGTCGACCAGATAAAACAGACCAAAGATAAGTCAGAAACTGAACTTAACACATTGTTTGAGATGTTGCAACACCAAAAGAATAAGACCCACTTAAAGATACGAGCTGAGAACGTATGAATATTATTAATATTGGCTATTTACGTTACTTTAAACCTGACTAACAGCTATTGAATTGCACATTTCCCGGACTCGTATTTAGTGGGAGGTTGAATTTTAGCACTAGCTCCCTTTGTGAGCTTTGCACGGGGTCACCGACCCTTAATTATCCTCCACTGCGCACCGCTGCAGTGCAACGCTCCAGTAAAATTCTGCATAACAAGCCTTTATTAGTCCCCGACGGCTCCGACTTCCTTGACGATATTAGTTCCAACTGTTTCTTTTAATAAACCAAAATTAATAGTACCTTGAAAATGGCAAAAGTGCAGTTTTGAAAAGGACATTTTGTTAATTAACAAAGACTTAATACGAATACCGTAACGACGGTTGGTGGTTGTGTAACATACACCGGATAAGCCGCAAAAATGAAGCCGGTTGTAGCGATCCCTATCGAGTGACCGCTTTGAATCACTTTTGCATGTCCACAATTACGGGCATACGCCCCAAACCCTGTGTACACTGTTTTTATAAAACGAACACGATAACATCAATCGAATCGATTCAGTCGTTGAATCATACTCGATTCCGATGAATTGTGTGGCCTGCCTGTATGTTTTTGTTGCGAAAACTCAATTACTTTTTTGGAACTCCTCGCATTATACCTAGTCTGAAACGTATCCTGCGGGGTAACTGCTGAACACGCTAACAGTAGCTATGGCTTTAATTTCGACAGTTCAACAACATGCATTGCGTTGTTTACGTTGTTGAGCAGACAAATTTTTCGAACAGATGAAGCAATGGAATAGCAATAAGTAACATGATTCAGATTACGATTGAAAATTTGTTACGCAATTAGGTGCTGATACCACTATGATAAGTTTATTCAATTTCAGTTCTGATGGAAAAACTGATATCCTTTTCCCCTTCAGCTAAAAGTAGTTTGTTAGACATTGTTGGCAGTTATTATTGCTGTCAATAAATAAAGCCTGCTCTATTAAACAGGAGTAGTGGCGCTATTGTCAAGATATGGGTAAATAATGAACGTCCTGCCTGTTACTTTTGTCCAAACAAGGAACTGTAAATGTGGAGTAATTGGCTGGACCAGGAAATTACTAAAAGGTTTCTTAGGTTCATCGATCATTTGCGACTCGTGCTTGTTTTAACGGCTTCCTTTTTAGCAGAAGTGAAACGTGCCGATGAAAACATCCTATCTGCAATACCTGCGCGCCCAAGTAAGTTTGTGTCATCGAGATTATCATTCTGTAGTGGCCGAGTGAAGCGACCAGTTCCTATAAAAGGTTTGTTAAGTAAATGTTTTCTGTTAGCTATGACACGCGCTAATATTTGGCCTTCCACATGCACCAGCCTCCGACGAGAACTTGTTTGACGCGAGGTAAATTACTATTTATTTACCTGCAATAATTATGGTAGACGGTTTTCGGATTTATGTAGCAACTAAGCGCATAATCCCTTATGAAGCCTGGTAGGGCAGTTACAAAATGCTTTGAAAGTTTTCGTGTAATGTGACACTTATTCAGGGCGTGCAGCCAGTTTGTGAGGTTAAATAACGGCTTTAATTTCTTTGACGTAGATTTTATTAAAGTTAAATTTTCATCAAGATTGACATATTGAAAGGCGCTACGAATGCGTGAATTTAAGATCGTGAATCTTGCAAACGTGTAAGGTAAGTTACCGCCGCGCCGTCTTGATGTTGTTTCAAGCAAGATATTAACATAAAATCCATAATTGAATTCTCGCTGAGCCGTACTGAGAAGGTTGTTAAGAGGAAACACTAATACAGTAGCCGAGTTTGTCCATTCTGTTGTCGAGCGGCCACGTGCATGATCATGCATACTGTAAACAGATATAATTAAGGTCGTGGCGTCCATATTAATGCATGCCCGATCAATATTCTTAGCAAGCGGCCCGCGGGTCAGATGGTTAGATATCCATTGGCGCCCAGTACGCTTGGGTCAAGTGAGAATGAGTTGAGATTCGCGATAAAACTAGTTCAGAGTTAAAAGCGTTAAATATTTTGTTAGCTTATTGATTTCTTAAGACTTGAAAATAATTACAGTACCTAGTCTTGTCTTTATAAAGTCTGAGAAAGGAACGTCGAACTTGAAGAAAAATATGATGATAGTACAAACAGTTACTTCTTTGCTTTAGGGTTCTCTTTCTTCTTCAAATGAATCTAAGTTCATAATTCAACACAAAGGCTTTACACGAGTGATTCGAGCGCATCTTACTGCGTGACCTTGACGCGATAACGCTGCGTACGCGCAGCCATTACCATGGCATAGCGGTAATACCCCGCTATTACCTTAAACGTTTACGCCATTCGCGGCATACGGTGTTGCATTGAATTTTTATCCAATTATACATTTTATTTCTTAAATTTCACGATTCGTTTGTTCGTAAGTGTAAATTACAGATAATTTACAATCTTGCGTAAAATCACATTCTTAGTTTGTAACTATCAATCAATATCATTGCGAAACGAATTTCTTATCTTGAATACAGTAATTGTGCTCCATTGCATTGTCATTGAAACGAAGATGTGAGTTACTAAGCAATTAATATGTCGTTATGTTCATTATTATTCATACTTCAGATTCTGGCTGTTTCAATGATTGGTTCTGTAAGATTAATTGATTTGATTTATCAGTCAATGACATCGAGCTGATGGATTTGAGCAGCCAATAATGTACTGTAACTTCATTGTTAGTGTCATCACTCGCACAGCGTAACTATTGAAACGTATGTTCATTTTACGCGATTCTGATATCAGTATCAACTCTTTCTTTTCTCTACTTTTTTTTCAACTTCGAGAGTTTGTTGATTCTTATCTAGAATACCACTACAACTGTACCGATATCATCAGTCCATCTAACCATCTGACTACCGCCGTTCCTCCGTCCGCTCCTCAGTCTAAATTCTGCTTCCTATCCCACCGGCCACCGGATCTGCGCCATATGAGGTTGAATCTCGTCGAAACTCCAATGAAATAGAAAGCATTCTGACGATTGGGTATAAGAACTAGTCTTATTTGGGTATCAAGTGAAAACAATCCGTATATGGGAGCGTTGCGTCATTGTCAAGTTATTTGGCCGATAGTTCTAGTAAAGAGTTATCGGCTTGTTTGCGTCGTTACCATACCATTGGAAATAGATAGCGTGCATGGCTAGATGCTCTCAACTCTTGAACATCTTATTTCTGGTAAGCTAGTGGCGCTAACCTTACTTTTCCGAGGAATTTGCCAGGATGAAATGAAATCGTTTATTCTGTAAGTAAATAGGATAGGAAAAAAATAAGCTGGAGGGAGTCGACATTTCTTGTCTGACTATCCCTAAGAAGAAATGGCGAAACAAACTCAGAGGTCACAGTCTCTTTCAAAGTCCAGACATAATCTTGGTCAGATCATGTGAGGACCGTGTAGATTAGTGTCTGACTGAAGTAGTCTTTTCGGGAGATAGAGGCTCACACCCTTTGGTTTTATTTCCATTTCTTTCAAGTCACCATAATCAGCCTATTATGTTTCCACTGCTGGGACACAGGTATCTTCTCTTCGAAAGGGAGTGGGCTGTAATCTACCACGCGGGCGCAGTCCGGTTTGGCGGATTTCACATGTGTTCGAATTTTTGGTTCTTGTGCATGCCGGCTTCCTCACGATGTTTTCCTTCACCGTTTCGAGAGCAGTGGTGATGAAATTATTTACACAAAGTAAAGCGCTGCCTGGGTTCGAACCCATGACCTACAACTCTTAAGTCGTTACCACTGCTCTCTCTTTCTCTTTATTTTAACTGATTGCATAGAATCGACTGGGGCTCTAGATTACGCGAATGGAAACTAGTCCGAACCTTTACCAGCCATTCATTTGTTCTGTTCTGTGAGAAACCCAACAAGTTCCTCACTTCAATAATCCGATTTACGTCCCATGCTCTGTAGATTAACTGTTATCCTGTTATTTATTTATGAGTTTTTTTATCGTCTTGCCCGATTATATTTTTATGGATTTCATGTATTTCATAAAGTATATTTATGCGCATTTTATTGTTTCACGATAACTTAGGAACACTTCTTGCAGAATTGCGGTGTCTGGATCGCTGTTATTTGGTTTTATCGCTTTATTTACTTCAGTAGATACTACTTAAACCGAATGTGCTTAAAGTATTATGTGCCGTTTTAAGAGGTCTGTGACCTGCAATCGAATTCTAAGGACTGCAAAGTAGAACAGAGCTACAGAAGTATTAATTTGCTTCTACTAACTTCATCTAGTAAGTAGGTTAAATATTTTAACTACCGTATGTAATGAATTTCGCGAGAACGGTGGTAATTAACATATTTGTGCGTTTTCTTCGCAGTTATTACTCTGCTGGCACGTGGAATCAGTGGAATGTTATCACATCTACTCATGTTACCTTTCAGAAGTGTGAGATAAGGCATGCAGTCGTACAATATGCGACACTACGACAGAGGTTTATTTTTAACACTCTTTTTATATTAGCTTTAAGTACTTGTACGAGTAACTAACAAACAATGTAATAAAATCTTAGATGTCAATTTTAACTTACTTCTAATTGTCGTATCGACATGAAACTTTGTATGTATATGTAGGTCGGATGACAAAATTATAACTCGGTATTTCGGAGGTGGATAGTGGAACTCTTCAGCGGCTACTAGTAAACCCCTCGAGTTTGGGCTCATATGATTCGCTTTGACAAGTCCAATACATTGGGCTCAGGCAACCGGGGTCTGATGATGGAGCCAGGAGGTGAACAGTGGAACTTTTCAGTGGCTACTAGTAAACCTCTCAAATTTGGGTAAATATATGATTCGTTTTGACGAGCCCAATAGGTTGGGCTTCGGCAACGAGGGTCTGATGATGGACCTAGGTGGATAGTGGAGCTCTTCAGTGGCTACTAATAATTACTTCGACTTTTGTGTCATAAAATTTGTTTTGACGAGTTCAATAGATTGCAATTGATGTTGACGGTCTGTTGATGGAGCCAGGAGGTGGATCGTGGAAGTCTTAATTGGTTACTAGTAAAACGTTCCGAGTTTGGGCTCGTATGATTCGTTTTGACGAGTCCAATAGATTAGGTTTGCTAACGAGAGTCTGATGATGGAGCCAAGACTCCAAGAGGTGATAGGGGAAATCTTCAGTGGCTCCTAGTAAACCGCTCAAGTCATAACTTTGTTAACATTAGACTTATTAACTAAGTGAAGAATATACTAGACTAAAAAGGAAAAAACAAAAATATGTAGTTAAAAAAAAACACGCTTATATCAAGCACTAAAAATGAAAGCGTGGGGCGCTTTTTAGTTGTAAGTAATAACAATTTAAACAAAGCGCTCCACGCTTTTTGATCTAATCATTGGATATAAAAGAAGAGCTAATACAAGTCAATTTAATTTTTTTATAATTTTAAGTGCGTGCTAGAAGCTTGCTTTTTAGTATTGTTTTATTTTTTTGTAGTGGTAAGAAATATGTATCCATATATAGATAATCTGCAAAGCATGTGTTACGATGCTTCGTAGCCGTGACCTGCTTATTTCCATATAAATATTCTTATGTTTCGGTTTGAAAATATGTTACACAATACACAAGAACAACAGGCACTCAATGGATTTTAGACAAGTTTGAGAGAAACTGGTTATTATGATGCCTGCAGGTTTGCGAACTTTGAACCTTCGAGTTCACCAACTGGAGTAAATGTAGTAACGCCAACGCACCTCGACTTTTATGGCTTCACGTAGGTATTCCTATACGAAAGGGTTGCTGAACTTCTTGCAAACCTCTCTGCATCGGCAATCCTCGGCTTCAGAAAGGTCATCAACCGGCTGTTTATCTTGCAAATAATAATTAGCTCTTCATTAACAGTTCTTTTTGTAGGTCTAGCTAGTACCTATATCATATACTAGTGCGATGATAATAACTATGGCTATTTATTTACCTACATATTACTTTTTAATCTAGGGAAGTACATGAAACGGGATAAGTCTAACATAGGCACGTCGTTATGTTTATAATAACAGCACTGCGGTCAGATTATGATGTACACGTGCTCTATACATATGACGTTAAATTGTAGGCATTCTGATTGTTCTTCTCAATAGAATGAGGTAATATTTTATCCTAACAAACTGTTTAGTTTTTGCTGCATAGCCGTATAGCGTATGATCCGATTTGTTTCACTTTGTTTACAATAAAGATGTAATTTTAGATGGATTACGTGGGACTTACTTCAGATGTGAAACTGCAGATATTTTGTAAATTCCAACGTTCGTGCAGCTTATGGCTATAAGTCTTACAATAGGCTTAAGAGCGTTTATACCTTATGAGTGGCAACGTCGCAATTTAGTGTCATATTTCGTGGTTTTCAATTTTTACCATTTAATCGGAGCTATATTTAAAAAATCTGTTTAATTAACTTTTTAGAATTATGTGAAAACTGTGTAAAAGGTAAGAAATCGTTGCGTTTACAGTTCTATGTAAGTATATGCAAATAATTCATTGGAAACTTGCAGGGCGTTATTTTCATTGTAAAATAACTGTAAGCATTACGGTTACTTACTTTTTAAACACTTTCACGTAATTCTAAAAAGTTAATTAAACAGATTTTTTTAATATAGCTCCGATTAAATGATAAAAATTGAAAACCACGAAATATGACACTAAATTGCGACGTTGCCACTCATAAGGTATAAACGCTCTTAATTAGACCTTATTGTTACCAATCTAAACTGTTAGATGTATCAATTAACAAGACATAACTTTCTTCTATCAATCACATATCAGAGACATCTATTTGCTAAAGTAGGCCAATTATCTCGGAGACTGAGTCGATACCAATCGTGTCTCACATAATTCTTTGTCAACACTAAAAGCTCAATTAAGACCTCGTCACGAGTAGTAACGGTATCTTAAGGCAACCAGCCGTTTGTTAACAACAAAGTAAAACGCTAATAGCTTCCATAATGACTTTTTGCAAATGGTTTCAGTGTTGCATTGATGAAATCTTTGGTCATGAGGAAGTGTATTTTGCTGTCATTTGAGGATTATTGGTCATTAATTTGTCTGTCTATTTCAAAACTATTTGGAGAAGAGGCGTTATACAAATTGATGTTGATTAATATCCATGATTCTAAATATTTCCAATAAAACGTTGAAAGCAATTACGGGCCCACTCTATGAGCACGTCCATACATTTTGTTGCCACGCTCGGCGTGAATTGGCCTTCTGTAAGAGACCAGTCAATACGATTTAGAGTTGGATCTCAATAGATCAGATAGTAGCCATTGTGAGTCCGTAACAGCTATTTATAGAGTTCGATGACTCCGCGTTCTATCAAATCGTAATAATTTATCCCTAAAACCTATTCATGAATGTATGTCAGATAGAAAATCTAAATTGATTTATTATTATCCAATTTATTCTATCGAGCGTTACAGAAACCATAACAAGGAGAGCACGTTTGTGAATTAATAAATCTTAATGTCTTCTCGATGTTGTCCGATAAGCTATGAAAGAAAAGTAATGTATTCAAGCAGTTTAATCCCAAGTTAGTACCGCATTAAATGTTACAAGTTACAATACTTAATACGTGAATCATTGAATCATAGGTATTTCATTGTGGTGTCGAAACATGACAAATGATATATAACGTCTGAAGATGTATGGAAATCTTTAAAAATAATATTTGGTTTGTGAATACTTCAGTAATGTGTTGGATAGCAACTTTCGCTTTCGTGTCCATTGCCGGAGCACGGCGAGTAACACCGTGACACCCACGCCTGTGCTTGTCCCGTGTTGGCTGTCGCCTACAGAACCCAAGATCTTTGTGTTAGATGGGCAAACCGACACTGACCACGGACAATTTCAAGGTGATCATAGAATGAAGAATTTCAAATGCAATGCAATATATTGTCAGCGACATTGCTCTTGCTGTCTCGTTTATTAGTGCTAAGCTTTAGAGAGAAAGGTCTGTTTCAATGTGTGCTGACTATTATGAATGCAAAATCAAATCCGATTAATATTTCAATTAAAATATCGATTTAAGTCAGTGTTGACACATGTCTAATTAACGACATGTCTGAATTTATGTCGTATAGGTGGTCAAGTCACTCTCCATCTACAGCAGAGCATACCTTCATAGGATTCTAGTCTTTCATACTTTGTTATAAAGGCGTTAAACGCAAATCTTGGTCGTAAAAGAAAATAATATGATCTATTTATCCATCATAAAGTAGGTTAGCATACCTATGATGTGGTTGTATCGATTTCAAGCCTTCGCGGTTTGTACAACATTACCTACGCTTTCGGGCGCATATTTAAATGACAATTTGGTACTTTATAAAGAGGTTGAAACCTATATTAAAGTTTATATAAGATGCAGTCTTAAACCATGCCAGAAAACTTGCTAGTTTTGACGTACAAATGTCTCAAGCCTTAATTCTGTCAGCTAAAGTAATTTACAGTATCGCCGTCATTGGAAAATTACTGAATTGAAATAAATTAATCTCTTAGTCAATCGGAGCAGCGAGGTTAAACCTGTACTCAATAAAGAGACACGTTGAATTGAAAGTTTTGTTTAAAACTGATGGTTTTCGCGATTCCTGAGCGCAGATTGCTCTAATGTTAATTAAAACGGCTATGTTAATTATAAGGTCTGACTGTACGGTAGCCAGAGAGAGTTCCGCGGAAACAACACGCCACTTTGTTCTAAGAATTAGCGGAATCGATTTACTTTGAGTGTTACAATTCGCAAGGTTCTCGGAAATCGTATTACCGAAACAACTGGATCTTTTCAACTTCTTGCCACAAAGCAAAAACTGTTGAATGGAATTTGATGATACCTAGTCTAAAGTTAGCTTTAAAGCTCGGATTGCCTCAGAACGACGCACTCTTTATTGAAAGGATTTGGACTAAGAATTTGGAACGCATTTAAGTAATACGTCCAACAGTATCGCTTATACTGTTGGACGTATTACTTAAATGCGTTCCAAATTCTTAGTAGGTAACTGCTTTTGTATTCGTTATAAATTTTATCTAATGTTTCAAGTGCAATATTCTTAAAATGGCTTCATCATTGATAGCGGCGACCAATTTACGAGAAATTTTGGTCGGCTCGTGTTTATTAAAGGCGCACTACGAAAAAGGAGGCCGAAAAACCCGAGGGCCTTCTCCCGTTTCGAGATTCGATCAGTTCATTTCATGGGAACGATCGAAGCCTATTTTTTGCTTCAATAAATACCAAAAACTCCACTCGAGGAAAAGAAAATTGAGACAGGAACTATTTAGCCTTGAAATAGAACAGATTGCGTCAAATATAAGTGAGTTCAGAAAGTCGCCGTAATCGCCCCGCCTAGTCGTTTTAGAGCTTTCATGTTGACATTTATAGGATTGTAAAATAGCGAAACGTTTTTATTCACTGGCGTACGTACGCCGTTTTCTGTTTCTAGCTGTGCACTCGTTTCATTGTGGCCAGTGTAGCCACTATTGCTTCACAAACCTTTACTATTGCGAATGAAACGTAAATCGTTGGCCTCACCGGGAATAGTTTATTTGATCGGGCAGGTTTAAGGTTCGACGCCCGCGCAGGGTGGTCTTACAAACTCACAATGTTGACAATTCAACGCTTCATCGAATATTTAATTTATTTTTTACGTTCGTGATGCACTGTGTCACAAGAATCATGTTACTGCATTTGTTAATGCTGCGTTATGAGATACTTGTATTGCATGGACGTGTCGTTAGTCATCGGTTATGAACTTATGAATGATCGTGTCATCGCTATTACGATTTGCGAGATGTTATAAGTGTCATTTGAATGGTTCACTCGACAATGTTCTCAATATACACTTGTTGCCGTCTTTCACGCCTCAAGTATGTTATTTGCGAGTGTTGAGAGAGGCCTCGACAGCGGTTGATACGCTTATTTTTGTTTGTGCTCATAATCACACTTGTGTGAATTGGCACTAATAGAATAACTAGTGTTATTTACGTTACGCACAAATATTCGTTCATGCGCGATTTCCTGTGTAAATAAATATTTGACTATAATATCTCGTATTCTATTTGCGATGTGTTCTGTAACTGTTTAGTGTTCTAGTAACAAACCAGCTAGTTACATTTAAAACACCGTTTTAAATAAACAGGGACGTCACTTTCCCGTATTGTACACGAAATTTACGATAACTGAAGAAGCAGACGGAATCTTTGTAACGATTCTGAATGCTAATTTATTTATTTAGGATTTCTGTTTCGGGCATCGATTCCAAGCGGAGCGGAATCATTTCAACTGATGTTAAGGGGGAATAACTGTGATGGCGTGCAGTTCCCTACTGACTTTTCTCGAACATGTGGTCGCCCACGTTGAATTTTTTCGGAACAAACAAAAAACAGTCCAGTTTCGCTTTTCAGAATTGATTAAACCCAAGAAAGAATTTACAATCGTATAAAATTAACATTTCGTATTACTTTAGCAACATTACTCATTGAGACAATAAATCCAGTTGCATTGTCTATACTTCATAACATATATTTTGGCTGCAGTGAAGATAAATGGTATTTACTCTAAAGATTGAGATTGTGGTCTGATGATTTGATGATTGATTGTATAATATACGAGCAGAATCTATTTTTCGTTTTTGACTACTTTACACCAAATATTTTTGGATAATTGGCGTAATTTTTTCTACATAACATACAAATTAGTTAGCACATTTCGTGCCTACATGTCAAGTTATGATTTATTATAACTTTCCGTTAAAATAACTGAGTGCTGTTATACAAAATACTATGTCAGAATACGAGTTGTGGGCGTGTACAAAAACATAATTTGCGTATGCTTATGTTTACTTACTACAGCACCCTAATCACACACTATCAGTTACAATCTGAATCATTTTAAAGATATTCCTAATCCATTGCTTCATATGTTCGAAAAAATTGTCGGCTCAACAACGTAAATAAGGCAATGAATGTTGTTGAACTGTCAAAATGTAAGCCATTCCTGCTGTTAGTGTTACGCAATTACCCCGCAAGGCTGCAATGAAGCTCTTGCCTTGCATAATTTTAGCTTAGAAACCTAACAATTCAACCAACTAATATACCAATTTTATATATTTTTTTAAATTTATTATTGTTTTGATAGTCTAGGTCAGGGGCTTTGTCATCTGGGGCTTTACGTGTACAATACAAAATAACAAATAAAAGTCAAACATTTTTGAAATTACATCATGATGTTACTTGTCAAAGGCTTTAGTCGATTCCAAAGATGCAGCGTAACCAAAGCGCTCTGGAAAAAGTTTTTTTTTTTTTTTTTTGACAACACAACACAAGGTCTTCAGGTCCCGAACTAGGTAGAACCTGTACTACGGTAACCTGTTGACTGATATACATACAACACACACAAAAAGTAACTCTGTCTCAATTTTTAAAGGTCTATCATCGAACAACAAACTTATTGCCTTAGATCTTTACCCTAAGGGGGAAAACACAAACAAAGTACCGTCTTACAGACTAACAGAGGCACAATATGGGTGTGGTCGGTGTCACCGTTGTCACCTCTCCCTATATGGAGAGAAATGGAAGTTAACATGCATTGCACACTTACTGACCGACGACTGTGACCTTTACCTTTGAACATACAGCTGTTATTTTATTATTCTGTCGTCCTTTCAATTTCCATTTGGTATTGGAATAAAGCTAAGAAGAGGTTTCCGTTGTCTACTGTGGGTGCGTGATAGTTTTCATTTTAAAAAACGTTTTCGTTTTAGTTTTTTGGAAATATGGGAATTAGTCAAAAATTAGAAGCAACTTTGGTTGATAAAATTGGCAGGATTTCAAGCTGTTCGAGGAGGCAAAGACAACGTCTCTAGTTTTACTGTGATCAGTGGCCACTGGTAATTGAACTTCGATTAATTCACGTCAATATCCGAATAGTCCTCGGTTGAGTTTTCTCTCTCACATAACATGACCACACCTAAGTTATCAGATTGTACCAAATCAAATATCTACCTTAATACGAGACCAACTTCATTTATTTTGAACCCCAGCGGCTTTAACATTACAATATCGCCTCATCGTAACCATCTTTATTTAAGTTGGATCCTTATGTCACGTTTTGTCCCCGTATACGGACGGACAAGGTTCAGTTTTTATCATATTGTTTACAATAAACTTATAATGAGTATTAAAAACGCATACCAGTCCAGATAAAGGTATTGACAGCCATATGCTATGCGAGCATATACACGATCGTTTTTGTTTTGAAACTAATCGCACCCCACGGATGTCCTAATCCAGGTCATGGTCTACCCATGTGCCAAATTTCATCCAAATCCGTTCAGCCGTTTTAGCGTGAAAGCATATTATCAAAGAAAACGAACAAACTGACTTTCGCATTTATAATAATAGTTTAAATTGAGACCGAAAACGGTATATTGGGGATCTTGATAGTCAAACGCTGCTTACCTGATTAAATAATAATGCCCGTTTTCAATAACACTAAGCGACCCCTAAATACAATTTCGTAAATATTTTTACACGTTGGATTTCCAACTCTCAGCGATCAGCCTAGCGTTGAAAATCTGAAATCCAACAGAGCGCTTTTATCATAGGCATTACATTTAGGTGTCGCCTAGTGTTAGTGAAAACGGGCATTATTAGTGATTTCCTTAGTGAGGTTCGCTTTCCTGTTTTTATGCCCAAGACAAATACGGTTGAAATGATTTGTACTCTAAAACAAGCATATTAACATAATTGCCATTGTAATAAAACATAGCTACCTGCTCAGGTACCAACAAATTGTTAATTTAATAACACACAATTATCTTAATAATACCCAGAAGTGATTGTAGTCCATGTAAAAGTAAATTTGATCCGACAACTAAATGTTATGATACGGCTACCGTTATGTAGATAACACTCTAGTATTCCTAACTTATTATTATGTTCAGATATAATACATTACGAGTCTTACAAGAGTCAGACTTCGCAACCTTGTCAGGCTGTCAGAATTGGAATTATAAAACGCCTTATCGGTGTTATTGACGGCTAATAGGCAGGTACGAGAGTGTAATACACATTTGGTATTGCAATTATTACAGCCATAGAAAAACAAATAGTATTTTGTATGGAAGCTAAACTTCCAGCTCTGAACGATTTCAAAATCGCGCTATTCGTCTGGTTTCAATTTCGACTATTCCAAGAGATATTATATTATACCCTAGCTTTGGCCTGCGGTAACCGTGCGGTATCGGTGGCCTGCGTGGAGTTCGATAATTATCCCACGGAAACTTACTACCGAGATAAAAAGTATCATAACTCCTAACCTAGGTGGATCATGACCTGTCATGTTTTATACCTGTACGCCAAATCCTTTCAGCCGCTAAGGCGTGACCGATAGAATTCTCATAAGCTAAAAGGACGAATTTCTCTACAAACTTTTATCCCCTATTTAATCCTTTTAAGGAATTAATTTTCGAAAGTCTTTCATTGGTCCTCACCTTCGTTATAAAAGGAAATCTTGTGTAAAATTTCGAGCATTAGACCTAGCGGCTTAGCACTGTGTAGCTCGCCGTCCAGTAAGGACCAGGCCCGGATCAACGGCGCGTTCTGTTCCACGCGCGCCTCAAAGAGATGTCAGCACCAATGACGGGGTCCGCTAGGGCCAATGCCTGCCAGGGATGTGGGAAAGTCCGAAAGGGTTACTGTGGCCCCTGGCACAGGCAACTGAAGGAGCACGGGTGGGTTTTAGTCCGTAAGAGTCTGACACGCCCTTCCGCTCCCCCCAGAGCGGGAGAAGTTATTTGATGACTTATAAAAAAAAAGAACTAGCGGTTTTGTTACACTGTGCGTTGTCTTTCAGTGAATTAATGATTTTTATTAAGTTGGTGCAAATGAACAGGAAGGCTTTGGAGGTCGTGCTAGACTAACTGAGATCAATAACTCATTTGCCAAACGTAGTGAACAGCAAAGACTTTACGGCTGTTCTCAGAAACGGTCAAGTTTTCCATTGCAGGCCGATATTGTGGTCATTAGGTAATTCTCTGATAGCACTGTTATTCAATCTATGTAACACATCTTCATCTGCATTAATAACCTCTTATAACTCTGCATCATCAATATCAGTAGCCATTAATTTGTAAAAACCATAAAATATGCAGATTATGATCACAAATTACAAAAATTAATGGATGTCATAGAGACGGTGATGTGATCATAAGTTTTGATAAACTTTGGAAATATTTATGATCTCATACTGAGTGGTTCTTCATGCAGTTAATTAGTGGAATGGCTATTTTCTCACTTTAATTGTAAATTAGTTAGATTTTACGATAAGTGGCATCTATATACAATCGTATTCAAAAAGTTAAGAGTTATTTAATCAATTAATGCTCACAGGTATCGTCTTTTTATTATCTTTTTATTTTTACAGTGAAATAATTTGTGGGGTGATTTAATACAGATTGAAATTGAAAAAATACATGCGTATTCAATTGAACCTCAAATAATTCCCATTTCGCTATCCTAAGAACATTATTGAACACTCTAATATACTGAACGAGCCTTTTTTTCTGAACCTCAAATAATTAATTTTTTGGGGTCCTAACAATACTACCTAAATAGCCAAGTTACTGCAACCAACTGTAAAAAAAGACCAGAAAGTTAAAAGAAGCAAATTTATTTTAAAAAAGTGTGCATCATTAGGAGATCCATAAATTTTTAGACGATCAGTATACTATTTACCATTAAAACTCAGGGCATCTCAACGCCAGTTCATAGAATCAATCAATGTTTTACAAAACCGGATTCCTCTAATCAATACCTACAACATAGATTTATAGCCATTCTTCTATATATATAAACAGCAGTACCAGTTTGCGTGGGTTGCAAAATTTCGGCAGAATTGGATAGTTTCTATTCAAGTTGGTTCGCAATATATCCTCGGATTTCTTAACCCTTGTGTTGCCCTGTAGGTTAGGAACTTGGATTAATTATCACTGTTAGGAAACTTCCCAATTAATGTGCTATTGTTAACTGATGATTCATAACAAAGACGATTAACATTACATCACACAAGCAAAACCAAATACCTACCAAAAGTCTTAGAAAAGTATATTGCAAGAAAAGGAGGGAAAAAAACATTTATTTACCTAATATTATAAAGAGGTAAAATTGTTTGTTTCTATATTTGTAAAAGATAATAATTATTTGGAAATACTGATCGAAATACCGAAACTCGTTCACTGATGGAAAGCTAAGCTATGGCCGAGTGCCATCAAATATATTTTAAGTTAAATCAAGAAATTGCATGACGACAAAGTATCGGGCACAAGGTAGTACGTCTATCGTATAGACCAGCCCAAAGACATTAAACAAACACGAACTCATATTTCTAAACCAACAATCAGATGCGAACTAAAACCTGTATGGTAATGTTGAACAGGCGTCTGCGCAGGCGCCACTACTCGATTGTACTATCGTATCGGTGTCTAAATCAATTCACGGTTCAATCGATTCGTGCATGATCGGAGAACCGCGTCATTGAGGGTAGGCGCTTGAGCAATCGCTTTAGAAACAATAGACACGACTGTACATCGAAAAGGTTGTCTTGCTGTATAGTTAGCGACAAAAATACGGAGAAAAACAGACCTCGATTCAGAACGAGCACCATGATCATTATCATCTTTTCTGCCGAAAGACAACCACTGCTGGACATGCCTCCAAGCGTCGCCACTCGCCACATCAACCGGTCCTGTAGCTACTTCTCGTATCCGTCTGTTATTCTGATAATAACTTTATTCAACTGCTTACGTACATAGTTCAATCTTCTTAGTCAGTTCTTCGTTTTAAACAGTCTGTTCGTCCCTGTAATTTTGACGCTAACTGTACCTGGGGAGTTAATATAAACCTTCTCTAAATACGAACGGTAAAGTTCATTTTGACATTTACTTTAACACGGCTACCTGTAGTGTAACGTTTTCTTCATAGGTTGCCACGGTTTAATGTCATGACAAATTAAGCTGTTCTGGAAACCTTTATAATGTTAATCAATAAATCTTGCGGCAGATTTTGCATTGCTTCATTTTGAATGAATAAGTTGATGGTATTTGACATTAATATAACTTTTACTGACATGCTCTAGAATTCTGTGTAAGTGGCAACGGTGACTAAAATTTTGTGTGGAAATCGACTGTCATGGTATGGGTATGTGATGCAGGAATCGTGAGGAAAGCTTTGAGTATGAATGTGGTTAGATATAAGAGTAGGGAAAGACCAAAGATACGATAGATTGTGTGAACAATGATACGGCTACAAAGGGAGTGATTACTGAGATGACTAGTAATAGAGAATTATGGGAAAGGGAGATATTTGCACCGACTCCAAATAAATTAAGATGAGGGCTGATGAAGAGAATGATGAATGATGATGCTCTAGAATTTCAGGAAGTTTGAAATTATAAGACCAACTTTAAACAAACTTAAAACACAGTGCTGTACATTTCAATGAAGTATTATTAACATCTACCCACCTGCTACATTTCTGCACTACCTAGTACATCTTATAGTAAACAACAAACAGGCACTGTGTTGCGAAATCTCGATTAGCTAGAATGCTTAGCATTGACAATTAAATTAATTCACATGCAAAACTTTTCTTCTCAAATAAAGAGCCTGTATCACGACCCAGTTTGGTAATATACAGCGTGGGGACATAATAAGCAGTTTTAAATGATAATGATTATAAAAAAAAGCTTCTTGGACGAGACCATTTTTGGGAAAAAACGTATCTTCTCGTAGTACTTACTTATTATTTTAATAAAATGCACAGATATCTGATAACGTTGACACTTATTATCGACTTTAAATCGCGTATCGATTACTATCGATATTCGAAACGAATAGCTGACTTCTGAGTACTGCAGTTTACATCACTTTTATTTTTATTTTGTCGGCCAAGGATTAAAATATCCGATTCATAATTATCCTTTATTATTGTAGGTATTGCTTTTTTATTTGTCAGGTGAATTAATTGCTGTCATTACGTTTATGAGTTTAATTATTAAAACTTGAGTGATCACACTTGGAAATATACGAAGGCGAAGTTTGCAAGATATATAACTATATACCTACTGCGTTACTTAATAATTTTTTATTGTCTGCATAAGCAACGTTTGTGACAGAAAAAAGACTCAACTATATGTAGGTATATGCAATTCTGGCTCTGTCAGCATTACTCAATGGATTAACTGTGTGTCGATAACAAGAAGTCTACTTTTAGCATTATTTTTTAAACTCCCATTCGTTATCGGTGACCCAGTGAGATAGGCTCGTCTCGCAAACAGTTTATCTCAAATATTGGTCTATTATGTGGTCTCGTTCTTACAAGTTATGTCTCCAAGACAAGACACGCTCCAAAAACTCGAAAGATATCTGAACAAAAAGTCAGTGATAAGACTCTTTATCGCATTTGTTTTGTACATCAATCGAATTGTAGAAGACAGAGATAGTAATATAACATAACGCCTGTAATCCCGGAAGAGTAAGGCACTAGGCAGAGTTGTACCTATATAATACACCAACATTTGGCCAGTTATGTGTAAATGTTCAAGTCCCACCTAATAGAGGGCCAGCCAGTTGCCACTAACCGGGCACAAATCCAGACTCCGGCATGCTACTGAGGAGAAATTCCAGATGGAAAAACCTAATAACACTTTGCCTGACCCGGGAGTCGAACCCAGGACCTCATGCTCAGCAGTAGCACTTGCGGCCACTAGACCAACGAGGCAGTTAAAACAGAGATACTGTTGTGAAATAAACATAACCCACAATGTCATAACAAACGAATTTTTGATACTAGCTACTCCAAAGAATCTTTCTACTCAAGGTCTTAATAGAATTCAACAATCCTTTCTCTTTCGTTGATTCTAATGATCACTAAACCCATAAACATTCGATGGTAGCTCTACATTATGCATATAAATTGCTATTTGCACCTTGAATTCCTAGAATTGAATACAGCTTCCTGCCAAAAGACTTATGCCGTAATTAATAGTCTTGATTGACAGATCAGGTATGAGCCAAAATTTATAACTCAGTCAGTTCTATTACGAGTTCTACGTTAGGTTATTTAGTAGTTATTTCGCAAGTAATGAACGTTATCGCTCCTTCGAAGGTGTTTTCTCCAAGATATCTTTAATTATCTCCAAAACTCCACAATTTGCTTCTGCATCAAGTAACACGGACTCTTCATCAAACAAGACAATCACACCCATCTCCATATACATACACCCACTTATCATACGTGCCTATTCCGCGGAAGACCTCGTCTGACCTTTCCAATGAATGTGAGTAAGAACCAAAGATTAATGGACAGGCATAGTAGACAAAAGTACCACGTGCTATAAAGTTGTAACTCGTGGACGAGATCGGTCCAGCAACGCGAGCGGGAAGCGCGTCTATTTTGAATTGTTTACTGCCGTCGCCATTCATGGCTAATAAAGACGTGCGCCGGCGCACCCATTGTGACCGCAACATGGCCGCCAGTTTGAGGGAGGAATGCCCTCTAAGCTCTCCAGGAAAGTGCTTGTATAAAGTAATGGCTTGCAAGTGAGAGCATTTTTGAAGTAATAAACCCACTCAAATCTGCAGTTCTCAAAAGTTTTAGGAATTGCAGAAAACCTTGGTGTAAGGACATCAATATTATGAGTGCAGAATAGAATCATTAGTGAAAACAAATTCCGAGAAATGTTATTTCAAAGAAATAAAACAGTTTTTATAGTAACGTTCAGGACAGCGACACGGCATAATTGACAAGTTGACAGCTGTCTTTAACCAAAATTTATTTAACCACGGTTTTTCACCAAACTAGTCAAAAGAAATCCAGAATTCCGAGAAATCAAGGACTACGAGTATCTAATATTATATTTGATAACTCAATATTTGTTGAACTGTTAGATACATAATACTCCGAAATATCTTATCAATAACGCTTAACAAATCCCTGAATTCGTTGAGTTCTTTCCTTTGATGTTTACTAATCTCAAAAGATTTTCTTTGAAAATTTGACATTTATTTACAAAACTAACACAAATTTTCAAAATGTAAAAAGTTTTTCCGATACCGGGAATCGAACCCGAGCCTCCTGGGTGAGAGCCAGGTATCCTAGCCACTAGACCATATCGGATACTGTAGAGTTACTTGAAAAACTAATTCAGCACCAACAGATATTCACAGGTCGATTATATCTGTAACTAGCTGTCCCGGCGAACTTCGTACCGCCTCAGAATGTTATCTTCATTATAATATATTTCTTGAATTTTTCCCGTTTCTATAGTTATTCTGCTATTCGGGGCGGAGACAAGTCCAAAAAATCAAAAACCATGATAATTGGTCCAGCAGAACTCGAGTTATAAGTGTTGTAACAAACCCATCTTTGTTTTATTTATATAAGATATACCTACAGTGTTTATTTGGTACTAGCAACAAATATACGACAGCCAACATTTTTGGCTGAGAAGCGGCAGCGAACTGCGTTGCGGTCAGATCGATTCTGAAACAAAAAATGTTACCGATTATGAAGATTATTGTGCAGATTTATGATTCATCGTATCGAACGCATGAGATAAATCCAAACCTCGAAATTCATAAACATGATCCGTACTATTGTACGGATATTGATACACGTTCTACATACAATGATAGCAATCAGCAAAACGCTATCGCGTTACTAGCGCCCAGTTTCAGCCATTAAAAGGGTCGGTTGTTCTAATCAAAGGCATCCTCATCTAAATGACACAATTGGACTGACCCAAATATCGTTCCCTAAATGGTGCGGTTTGTAGAAATGCTACAATTTTGCATGAGATCATCAAGGAAGCGGCCAACACACGCCACCACTGCTCAATTGTCGCCGGTAAGTGTATCCGTTGGTGACTGGCTGACTTTAGGTTTATTGACAGATTTGTGTTGCCTGCATACTAATAAGCATGTGTTTTCAATAACTTCTGAAGGTATTGAAGGACTGAGGTTATTAGCCGATAAAGCTCGAATATTTTCAGAAGCGTTGAATTGAAGTCTTGGTGCTAGAAATCGTAGGGATGCTACGAAATTTATGGATGGGATAAATGTTAGGGATGGTAGGTCCGATTGATACTACTTCGTACAAGCTACTGACCAATCTAATCAATACAGACCCGTCATCTAATGAGAATAAAAGCCAAAGTGATTATACGACACCATACTTCAAAGAGATAAGAAGATTTAGAATAGGTAATGTTGAAATAGCAATAGTTCGCTATAGATATTTTACGTAGGTGTTTCAGTTAAGAATAATAAAAGGGCTGATGAAAAAGAGCCCTGAATAAATACTAAGAATTCCACCGTATGGTGTGGGCAGCATTTACGTGGTTCATAAGTGAGAAGGATTGATATACGATTGACGCAAACCATGCTGTAGTGATAGATTCAGAAAGAATGGTCGGTGGTGTTAAAAACCATTTAAATAAATTAGACTCACGTGAGATTACACATTCAACCATATTTCAGAAGGAGCTAAAGTTTTTTTTTTTTATAATACGTAAAGGTAAGTTTCAAACGTGTTTTATTAAATAACATTGACTCAGGTTTACCGAATAATGTTCCTACGGACATATTGTTTATATTACCTTACAAATATATACTACTACATAAACATTAAACAAACTATCGTTTAGGTAACTACATATTATTGTAAATGCGTGCGTTTGTTTATTTGTTTCCGTTTCTTTTTCTGGATATATATTTGGAAAAGTTTTTTCATGTAGATTATATTCAAGATGAAGGCTACATCGTACCTAGGTATATCTTAAAAGGATACCGTGTTGGTAGGTCAACGCACACCTTTTGTACGGTTTAAAACATAATTTTCAAGATTCCACATATTAGGAAACATTCTACTAAATACCTGCTTAGGTTTTTATAATGGCTTGTCTGGGCCCCCGGCACTAATGTGCTCCCAGATGCAGCAAAGTAAGCAACGAAATCAGAATAACATCATACTGATTAGTTGTATCGTAAAATCTATTCCAAAATTGCAGCCGAACAGCCCGAAACAAGCACGTCTTATGCAAAATTTCACATTACCCGACAAGATGAAGAGCTTCAGTATACTTCGAAACGTCACGTTTACGTCAAAGAAACGTTGGTAACGATACTTTACGATCAATAGTAAAGTCCACAATGAAAACCGCGTCAGCGTCGACAGCTGTTTGAGACTGAACTAAATCCGTAAATACTGATGTATACGGCCCAGTGAATATTCTAGAATACAAAAAGGCAGGGGCGTCATTTCTGTCTGACTTGCCGCCGTCACGGTGAAAGATGGGATCTTGGCATTCTTTGGATGCCTGTCAAGCTTATGGACGTGTCGCGGAATTTAGAGTCTAATTTGATGAGTACTTGTTGTCTTTTTGGAATTTGTTAATTGAGTAGGATTTTGTCCGTGACGCTTGTAAAAACACCCTTTCTCGTTTTGTAGATAGGTAACGGTTGTAATCTAATAGTCGACTTTAAAGAATATCAGTGTTTAGCAGTACCTTTTCCACTACCAAACACAGATGTACTTGCCTCTTTGTCAATTTGTTCAATATCATACGTACTTGCATTTGGTTTTGGCTGTGCTTCAGTTATGTTTATTAAATTTGCTCATTGTTTTAAATTTAGCTGTCATTTGTCAAGAAACTTGGAATGAATTGTTAGTAGTGTCAAACGCCAAGTCTTTTGTATTCTGTTTGCAGGTGATTCATCAGTGCTCGTCACATATTTGTTCGAGAATTTTCAATCATAGCAGCAGAAACGTTTAAAATGGTCGATTAATTACCAGGGTACGATAAACTAGTAAACGTAAGTCATTGGCACGTCATGTGTAAGCAATTCATAAATTTTAACGTCAAACAAGAAACCGTTCATACTGCTTAATTTAAATCATGCTCACGTGTCTAACGTAATATCGGTGTATATGAGCCATCGCGCTGGACACCTGTCCAGGTGGGCGGCATGGCCAGGGTCGGCGGAAAATTCTTAGAGTTACAAGTATCTTGCGAAACATTTTTTTGAATTAATTCGCGGCCTATTGTGGGCGGGGTTCGTACATATTTGGGCTATATGTATTTAAGTGGTTATTTATTAAACAAAGCTACATTGATTGATTAAGTCCAAATCCAAAAGTGAGGAAATCCGATATGCAAAAATAAATCACTTTCCATTTGGACAATAGAAATAGAAACACACCCTGGACACTTAAGTTCGTTCGTTAACTTGAGGAAGGTACCGTGACCATCGGTTTCCGGTCTGACCTGATGCAGTCATTAGCTTTGGCATACCACGACGACGTCGTGCAAAATTCTACGACCCCCTGTCTGTATGAATTTATAAATAATCCCGGTACGCCAGTGGCGGCGGCGGTGCGGCAGACCGCGGACGGCGCGGGCGCGCGATCCGCAATGAGCGCCCGCCCTAATCGACTTTTGCGATTCGACCATAGCTTGTAGCTAAGTCATAAAAACATCGCTAGGAGTTACATCTGAAGTCGCGAGTACGTGGTTTACATACGAGTGATTGCCGCGAGTGCAAAATGTGGTTTCAAAAGTGACAGTGATTCAAATATTTGCCATCAACGTCGTCTATTATCGATATATTACAGTTTGTTGTAATGCAAGTGCGAATATGTGTTCTGCTAAATAAAAACTTTTTGTCTTAAACAGGTTTCGAATGTAACGATATGGAAAAACTTTCTTTTTTCGAAGTCTACGTTCATCTTGTTCGTTTGACCGGTCACCGAGATTTTTGCTCCGGTACTCGCTTGATTAAGCGCAGACGTGCCACTTCCAATTTACAGGAGAATAAATGGTCGTTTGTTCGGGACACTCGCAAATCTTTCATCGTATTATTTGCGAAGTAATCTCTCAAAGATGTAACTTTTATACTTCAGAAACTTGGCTTATTTTTGCTTTTTGCTGCAGTGAAGATGAATTACTGCGGGTGAATGCATTTGAAATTCTAATTTTACCCGGCTATAGTTCCTTAACGAAAAGACTAGACTGTCCACGAATAAAGCGAGACGGCTAAGTATGTCAGTAATGCTGAACAATTGCATTCAAGTATTCATGATGTATTTTGTATTAAATGCATTTCATAACAGGATTCCTTGCAAATAAAAACACGTAAAGGCTCTTATATTTCCATCATTTATATTTCCAATTCGCCAAGAACTTCATAAAGTTTCGCAGTTTCAATAGTACCGCTTTGTATTATGTCTGTTTCTTCCCATTGGTTTCGCAATGACTCTCTTGTGTGGCTAATTTTACTTTACATTCATGTGGACATGTCATTACTGTCTCCATTTACCAACACATTGTTATTTGTAGTCTATTTTTGAACGTGCACGTTTCCCCGTTCGCGTAAGAGTTCAGAAGTAAGTAACATTGCTAGGTTCGTTCATAATAATTACGATTCTGTGTTTTGGTCGTAAATCTGTCCGAGGTATTGTTTCACTTAAAATAACATTGCTTATTATTTTTGGACCTGTAGCTCTTGTTTTGGCCATCGAAATGTTTTTGGTATTGCGACTTTCTTTCAACTTATTTGGGATTTACTACATGTTATATTCTTGTTGGATGATCACGATAGGTTTATCTTGAATTATTTATTAATGTTTTCCTTAGTTACTTCTTCCTGAAGATTCTTAATTGGTTTTCTTAACATCAAGCATTCGGATTATCTGATTGACAATATGTGACAGTAATAGTTTGTTTTGTCAGACATCATGGATATTTCTATAGAATGTCTTCAGGTTGAATTATTATTATGTCTTCTGCGAACTCTTCAAACCATTTTCTTACTATTTGACCAATGATAAATGATTTTAGGAAACGCTTGTTAAGTTTATTTGTTATGCTAAAACCCGTGCCAAGATGAATAAAATTGAAGTGTGTTTTTACGTTTCACCGAAGAAAACTTCCTACAAATGATCCGAATAATTTGTGTTACTTTTAGAGTGCATCCCAGCAGTTAATACCGTTGCGTTGCAAAAATATTACGAGTAAAGATAACGTAAAAGCCGCAGGATAAAGATATGTTTCAGAATTGTGATGTGAATTTTCACTTTTAAAAAGTTGATTCAAATCATGATGCTCTTCTTTTTTTCATGCCAATGCTACTAGTGTTACAACATTTTGTAGACTTGTTATTACGCATGTTACAATTTATTACATATCCGAGTTCCCGCCTACAACGAAAGTTTCGACACTATGGGCCCATATTGTACTACATCATGTAAAACATGGTGTTGTGGGCCACTCACACTATACCTGCCGTAGGCGTGGCACGCAGGTCGTTATATCAACTTATGACCTTGCATATTACTTTATCTTTATAATTTTCCATGATACTAGTATGGTCATCGGGGTCTAGGTTGAATTTTGTTTCTATAAAATTTTAATTTAATATAGGTATTGCTTTGAGATCCTTATATTCATTACCTACTTATTTAGGTACGCTTCGCTGGGTTTAAATAGTAGCCTTGTCTTGTGGTCTCAATATTTGTTGTAACTAGATCACATTTCTTTTGCCCTTACTACTTGTAATTGTATACGTTGACTGCATTCCACGTCACCAGTCATTTGGACCACTCAAATGTACGAAGTAATTGCTAAAAGATAGTTACGCAAATCTGATTGATGATAAAGATCCGACGGTTGTTACCGTTACTTCACTTTGGTCACCGTGTTGTCTATTAGTTCGTTCACCTTCGAAACTTATAGTAATTTCTGGTTAGTGTCTTAATTTTTTTTTCCGATACCAATTGCACTGCTCAAGCTTTTGTTCCGATGTGGGACTAATTAGCTGTCTGGATGACTGCTTATTTAGTTTCAACAATTCGATTTTTTTTTGTTATGTTAGCCATCGATCACGTCCTGTTATTTAAAAAAATAATAAAGTGACAGTGCTCAGAGCTGATTAGTGTGCGCCAGCTAGTCTAGACATGTTTTTGTTAAAGTGTATTGTGATATAACTAGTGGCCAAATAACACGTCAAAATGATGCAGGGTTTATTGGATTCACTGTACAAAATTTATACAGGTAAGATGCATTGTCCCAGTCATTTCCGTTTTCTATTTCTAGGTTATAAATTATGTATTATTCAACCACGGTCTACAGATCTCTGTATTGATTTATGAGTTTATGACTAACAATACTGCCCAGCTAATAATTGACAAGGCTGGTATATTATGACTCCATTGAACTAAATTGTAGCGACTGTACAATACAAATGAGAGTATTAAGTGCAGATGACCTCGGGACAAATTACGAGTAATTTTCGCATGAGTTTACTTAACGAACCGTTGTTTGTGTGTTGCGTAATGTGACCTGAGGCTAATCTACTAGATTAATTTTTTGATGCGACGCAGGCGCTTCAACGGAACCTTCAATTCTGACATTCCTCTTTGACATTTCAATTTGGTGTTCCTTGATGACCGGTTATATTTTTTGTCTACGCGAGTTCGTTCTTTACGGTTTAATTAAGCAGGCATGGGCTTCGGTCACGATGGCTTATTATTTTGTTCGGAGGGCGGGGCTAAATGTTAAATTAATGCTTAGGCAGTAATTTGCTATATTTTTTGCTGCATTGTTATTGAATTAATCTTCGTAATGGGTATGTTAACCCCGGAGATGAAAGAAATCTTTCATTCTTCTAACCATTGCTAAGCGGATTACGGTACCTACTTGAGAATACATTTCTCTTTGAAGTGGCGGAAATTAATATAAACGCTGAGTAGTTGAATCATTGTTTGCTTTTAGAAGCTTCGAGGATTGACGGTACAAAAACCTATCGAATTCTACACTCAAGTATTGTATGAGTTACATAAAGGGTTTGTTTAAAAACGTTGCTTAAAGTTAAGTAATGATTAACGTCTGCCTAATCATATATTTTTGACGATTAACCGTCTGCTTAATTTTCAGCAACGTTTAGAAAGTAAACCCGTAACCAACCAAACCAACTAACACTAAGTAACAAACCACTATTTTCGGGTACTTAAAGATTTTGCATAGCATCATTATTTCTGCCAATGTAGGTCCTAACTCCTTCCTAAACATTGAAAGGCTCACTAACAAATTCTTTTGTGACGATGTGTGTAATGTATTTTTCGTTAGTACTGTTTCGTCTTTAAATGAATTGCACATAAATAATTACCTCACAGATTATTCATCCTCACAATTCGAGCTACAAACGCGAGTAATCGCTACTTTGTGTTTATCAATCGGCACGTTCTGGTGTTTGGCAATCGATTGCATTTCGCAATCGATAATAGTCAACATGTGTAATCTTACTGCTTGACCCCCGGGGCAATGTCAAGTTTAGATTGATTTTATCTTGAAGATTCTTTGTTTGCAAGCAGTCTTTAAGGTGTTTAATAAGAAAATATTTAAGACAATCCATCTTTTGGACACGTAGTTTACAAACATAACACACCATGGACATGACATAAGAAGAAGCTACTTATTAAAAGTTTTTTAAGTGGTACCAGATCTGGTTCAACTTCAGTTTCTGTTATCAATTTTGAATTCCTATAGTTAAGTAGGTATTGTTTAAAAACATCTATTTCATTGTCAAAACTTTCTGATACAGTTTATTGAAGTACCTACTGGAAATAAAATGATTGAGCCCTGCTAAACTTGTTGAGGATTTGATATAACGGAATTTTTGATAAGGTTTTAACGAAGTGAAAATTCATAACCTTATTTAATATCGACACATCACGGCGTGTGCATGAGCGGCCTCGACTCAAGACTAGCGTGAACGAACCGAGAACAAACCAGGCCAGTAAAAGCCTCCGAATGCCTTTTGAGGCCCAGATGGTGCATGGCTTAGATGGTGTTAGATGATAATTGAGAACATGATAACCGCATAAACGTGTAATGTCGAGATCGAATCGAAAGGCGAGGAATCTAGTTTAAAAAACTGTAACATTTCCAGAAAGTAACGGAAAAATGATTTACAAGAAATCCTTGTGTTAATTTTTAAATTTTTGAGACCACCATTTATTGCAAAATTTTAAAGTAAATGTACCTGGACATAATAATTTTACAATGCAGAGATTAAAAACAATTTAATAGTTCGTAACGTAAACCTATGGTGTCATTCCAGCGAAAAAAAAAACGTCTTGATCGCTGTTGACCTAAACAGAACTGAGGAATTCGCCTCAGATCCTTCCTTAATCGTGAATTCCTCGTAGCAAGGGATCAACTGGGCCATAAATGGACCTCTACTATCGTGTTTCGAGAAAATTGTCTATTTTGTTTATTTTGGCTTTACTAGGGTTGAATTTACTTGGCAGGTAACCTGAAAATGTCAAGGATTTTAGCGATAGTCTGAAGTGTGATTAAGAAACCTGAATTATTAGAAGTGTTTTATGATGATTTGTACATCTTTTATTGCTCCTTAGTGCTGGATCGTTTGATGGTTCATTACTCAAGGCTTGTATAGCAATTTGGCCAGAACATCTTCAAAGATACTTAAAATTAAGTGGAGGCAAACTAGGCACTTCATTTACTGAGTCGTGTTTTGATTCCGGAAACAACCTTTTCGTGTTTACCATTGAAATAACCATTTAAATTGATCAAGTTCTAATCGAGAACTAATGGTTGGCAGCCTCTGTGCAGGTGTGCGGAATCGTGATCAGCTTGCAAGGTCGACTTGATGCAGTACAGTGGAAGCATTGTATGGAAACAATTAACGAGCAAATATTTACTCGTATACCGATTGCTATCGAGAGGGGCTAGTGGCTAAGTAACAATCACACGGGTCGATTGAGCAAGGTTAAGCTACGTTTGCCGCAGTGGATGAGTGACCATCCAATACATACGATAGCCTCTCCGTGACTCGAAAAGCACGTTAAGGCGTCTCTGTCATTGTTAGATCATTGACAGTCGTTACGGGTGTCAGAAGCCCAACCAATCTTTCCAAGGGGTATGTACCTAATTACAACCCATGGGTTGAAGACTTAATATAATAATATGGAGACAGTCCGTGTAAACTACTGGTATTCAACTCATGGAAGTCGACCCCAACATGGTTAGGATATGGCTAAGCAGATGACGATCGATTCCTATCGAGAACTAATGGTAGGGGTACAAACACAATCGTAACTACATAGTATGGGTTACAAAAGAAGTAAATGTCAAGAGCATACGGTGGTTTGACCCGCAGATATTAATTTCGCATTTTGTGGTCAGTCCTCTCGTTGTTCTGCTGAAATCGAGAGGGATATTATGTTGAATGAGAATGACATTGAGACTGAGAGTGGGCCTGTTATTTAGAATTATCAAACTGATTTTTAAAAAGGTGGTAATAATATGTTCGCTTTGTTAAGGTCGCAGAAGTGCATTTTAATAGGTCGGGGAAAAAGTTTCTTCTTATTTTTTAAAGTTATAGTAAACTCTCTTTGGCTGTACTGTTTTGATACCATTAAATAGATGACATAAAAAAAGAATAAACGATTCCCCGCTATTTTTCAATTGTTTTTCTGTCCGCCAAAATGAGTGAATCTAACGAATACATTAATTACTTTTTGAAGTTTTAATGCAAAAAATGGTAAAATACGACAAAAGCCGCGAAAAAAATATGTAACGTTTATGGACTTGACGCAGTGTCAGTCTGGGACATTTGCGCGGAAGACATTTCTGCGAATGGACTTTTGCGCGAATGGTCATTTGCGCGAATCCACTTGCGCGAAAAAGTTGCGGAAATGAGATATCTTCATAACATGACGCCTGTGTCTTTTCAAAGGGTTCGTGTCTTTTCGCGCAAGTGTCCCTTCGCGCAAGTGTCCCTTCGCGCAAAAGTCTATTCGCGGAAATGTCTTTCGCGCAAGTGTTCTGCTACCAGCAAGAGTAGTACAAAGTCGGTTCAAGATTTTTCAGTCCCGGAATGTCCATGTCAAAGATGCAGCTCGCTCTGGTCGCCCTGTTACGGATAAAGACGATAATGCTATTTTTGAAAAAGTGAAGCCTGATTATTAGTTACGACATAGCTGAATAGTTAGGGGTTGACCACAAAACAGTTTTGAGCCATTTTGAAAACTCTGGGTGAAACATAAAAAAGCTCGATATTTGTGCCATCCGATCTCGTCTTGAATTTGTATATAAAATACGAAAACAAAATGTCCCGTCTTAATAATTTGCGTCCAACTTATCGTTAGCTTTAAGTATCGAATGGATATCGACATAGAGAATTGATGTCGACATTACTTGGTATGTAAAAGGCACAATACGTGCGTATCGTGCCCAAAAAACATGATCATCGCGCGTGAAAGTGACAGAAGAAAGTAATTATTTAAACATTTTATTGAAAAACGTAAAACGTGATGCAGTCGCCCATGGGTTGTTCTCATTTTTTTACATTCCAAAATATGTAAAAGTCAAATTCTTTCTCGAAAGCATGTAACTTAAGTATATAATCACACTTACTTGATTGCCTCCCAGTCGATACGTATTATTTAAACACAATGATTCAGTCATTAACTCATTACGCATACACTTTTAAGCGTGTGCGGACTTACAATCAACAAGCCTCTTGTCTAAAAAAAAATTCTAACTCCACAAAGATAACTCTCATAATCGGGACTCGGGACAAAGCGTAAAGTATTTCTGTTACAAGAGATTCCTTATTTAGCAAGTTTTACGTAACACCCACTGGCTTGCCAATTGACGTCACAATGGGGCAACAACACGCACTTTAGGGCTTTTCGTCTTTCAGTCTGTTTAGACTTTTGTGATCGCTGTTTACAGTTAGGTTGGAAGACTGACTGAAGGCAATTAGGAGATTTTGAAGTCAATATTGAAGTGTGGGCAGGTTCATCCATATTCTTAACTTGGATAATTTGTCATGATGGTCTATCCGTTACCTTTTCACGCCGCCAATACGACTGAACATATTTGGAGGTTTGGCACACCGATAAACCATGCCCTGGGTTAGGTCATATTTATTTATTTAAACTTTTCGCACAAAAGGTACAAAGGCGGACTTAATGCCTTAGGCATTCTCTACCAGTCAACCAAGGGTGGTGAAGAGATTAGATGGCAGGTGCTTTAATTGAAATGATCAATGATAAAAAAATTAACTACAACGTACACAAATACATAAATAAGTCCTATACATATACATACTATTTACTAGGTATACTGTATACTTACATAAATATATATGTATATACAAATTCAAGGAAGGGAGATGTTGAGATGACTCTACTCCATTTATTTTGAAAATAACTCTGCAATTTCCGCTTAAATGCATACCGACTGGTAGCATTTCATAGGATACTTTTTATACCGGTAGTAGGTACGTTTCTGTGGGATATCTGTCTGTTAAAGACAGACAGGGTTACTTTCGCAGTTAGAATATCAGCACGTATTCTACATCTATTAATCTTTTCTGCTGTTTTGCTGGACTGAAACATAGTTGTAAATAGTACTTGGATGCATGTTACTCATGTGGTTTTGCCAAAGGATTTTAGAAAGGCGGAACCTAAAAGCTTAAAGCTGCTCTTTTATTATTTTTGTTGCAATATGCTCCACAGCAGATACTTCCTTAAGCCACGCATAAAATTCTAAGTTATTGTTAATTATTATTTATATTTGGCACTTAACAACATTATTCGTGTTTTAATGATAATGTTTATTTTCAATCGAGAAGGTTAACGGAACGACAGACAATAAAGTATTTATCTTAGTATCGGAATCGAAGGTCGATGTTACTTTCAAGTTTAATTCTTGTAGGCTGTAATTATTGATCGAATACCAAAATTTAAGTTTGATATCGGCGCAAACTGGGTCAATTATAGCGTTTTGTGTAACGGTTTAATCGTTGTGAAACGAAGTATGGAATATTAATAAATAAAAATGAGATGCTGTTGGATTATAGAGCGAAGGCTGTTGGTGAGCGCATCACTTGAGAACGGCTGAACCGATTTGGCAATTTTTTGTTTTAAAATGTTTGTAATACTCTGAATAACGTTTATAAGGAAATAAAAATTGGAAATGTTGCCTGGAAATTTGTAAATTCGGGAAAAACTGAAAGTGTTTTTTTTTTGTACGAATTATTGAAATTTGTACAAGACAACGTTTGTCGGGTCAGCTAGTAAGCAATAAATAAATAGTATTAAATAGCCATCAAACGGTAACACAATACGAACATTCTTATCCTCAAAAGGTAAAAGGTCGTATATCATTGAACATTTTAACCTCATTGTGCCAATTTTGTATCGATAATACCATAAATTAAATAAATAACGTCAGACGTAGGTATGGAAATTCTGTTCATACATATATTACGTATATATTTTACGTCTTATTAAAATACAGTTACATGAACTTTAACAAGCGACCAAGTCTCTTTTATCGTAGAAACACGATATCCTACAGCAAACACCAATTTCAAACTCTATAACACTAAACGACTGTTTACAACAGATAGGTTGTTTAAACTCTATAAAATCATCGTTCACTTATCGATGTTGGGTAACAAATGCAGTTATCGATAATCGGATAAAAAGAGGGCGACGACGGTGGAGGTGCTTATCGAAGTTATCGACTGGTGAGGCAATCGCTAGCTGATTACTTATTTTAAAGAAACATGACAACATTCCCGTACATGTGTGTCTTGTCCCTTTTTTCTTGTCTTTGAACGCAAAGTGCAGTTTCATGCTGGCACTTATTTTTTTTTAAAGAGACGGCTGACGATTTTGTAACTGCATAATATTCTGGTTGATGTACATTTTTTTTTAGTTATAATGTAAGTTTTTGTTGCCAGTGTTGCCATACATGTTCATATTTGTTTGTAATTTTGGGCAGAATTATTGGAATGGAAACAGGTTCACTTAGCGAAAATACATTTATTTAAAACTGAAAACATTATCAATTGATAACTTTCATAATTGTTCCAGCAGACCGATTGTATCAAAGATACAACACAGAAGTTGATCTTTAATTGAAGTAGAAAGTATTAATTACATGAGAATAAAATACTACAAATTGAAACAAGTGAAAGTATGATCTGAATTTGTGCATAAAACCGTGGGACACTTGCTAATTACCTACTACAGTTAAGTATTGAAATACCCCAATTACTGAACAAGCTGGTATTGAAATTCGAAACCAGATGAAACCTCAAATAGGATGATAAAACTGATATTTCTTTTACAAATCATATGTCAAGTTACTTGCATACAGCATGTTAAGATATTTTTCCTAATAAATTACAATTTATTTCTTGAGCAAAAGCAATTCTGCGCCTTAACAACAATTAGTCGGCAAACTTGTCACGAAGTCAATCTTGAACAAAATGCTTTTTGTATTATCTGACGTATGACATATTCACGACTAACAAGAAAAAAAGCTAAGATAAAAAATAAAAGGATAATATTGGCTGTGGTATGAATAACTATGATTAATAAAATGTCAGTCACCTTTGATAATACACAATTATTATGATAGTACCTACCTAAGTAGTGCTGTCAATATTTAAGTTGATTTACAGCACAGTGAGGAATAGCGCCGTGTTGCCCGCGAAATTCAAATTTCCTTACGTTTTTTGCAATTTGCAATCGGTGTTGAACCAAATGTTGAACAAAATATGATACGCGATCGTAACGAGTATGTATTTAAAGAATTATAATCATTGGAATCATCAATACAACCCTCTATGTTCATAGAATCCTATTGATTGATATTTTATGAAATTGTCATTCAATAGGATTATATGAATTTCCCCCCTTAAAGAGTATCCGTCTCATAAAATGAAAAGTTTCTCTGGCATAAACAGATTAAAAGGTTTGAGTCAGTAATTCGAAAAAAGACCGTTAAACCTGCCTGCCGAAACCGCTCGAAACCTTACACAATTCCCGCCACTTTTTGTTCTTATTTTAAATTCCCTTCGCTCAGGTGTCAGTGGCCAGTGGCTAGTGCTCCAGTTGCAGCCACTTTCGTAACGTTTTGGCGATATTCATCGCTATCGACTGCTTCGGGCGATGCAGCGATGTTCGCTTTAAGCCCAAGGCTTTTAGGGATTCCCGATAAGTATCGATAACGGTAGATATCAATGCAATCGATAAACAAAGGTATGTAGATCAAGTGCGAATATTTTATGAGCACCGATAAATGTTGTTGAAAGAAAATCCGCTTTTATTAACTCGATAACATGTTGGTTTTTTATTGTTTGTTTTATAAATAGACTGCCTGTCAAGGTTATTGTGAAAAACATATAGATATAATATAATATTATATTTAGTGATTACTTACTCCCAAAGTTATTATTAGAACTTGCAACTAATGAAATGTATTGATTTACAATATAAAGCCACAGTTTGAATATTCAGTGAATCTATAATTAATTGCCTTTTTGCACAACTCGTTGTTGCCAATGGCGAAACGATTAAATGATAATGATGCCCTAGTTGTTTATTAATTAATTATTAATGTTCCGACCAATTTATTATCGATATTTATTTGGTTCAGCTCTATTTTAGTTTAGTTTACGCTTTGAAGCACGCATTCAAGGTCACGAATTACCGCTTTTTAATCGACTGGTAGCAGGCATGTCTGTTAATTAACTAAAACAATGCCTTAATAACTGTAGTTTGACTACCGTGGAGCTTTTGGATTAGAAACTCGAAACCGTTGCAAGCGTTGGACTGCACGTGCACGCGTTTACATACAAAAAGCGGCCAAATGCGAATCAGACTAGCACACGAAGGGTCCCGTACTACCGTACAATATTTATTATTTATTTAACACTTTAAGCACACAAATGTACAGAGGCGGACTTAATGCCATAGGCATTTTCTACCAGTCAACCTTTGGGTGATGCAGAGACAAACAGTGGCAGGTGCAAATTATAATGATATTTTAAGCACATTTTTTTTTTATTGTACGCACGGCTACAGATCAAGCTATACATTTCCAGTATAAGCTCATCTCGCATTGTATAGGAATTCCTTACAATGAGAGTTCAGTGTAAACTGGAAATGTATAGCTTGATGTGTAGCCGTGTGTACTTGTAAGACAAAATCGCCAAAAAATACCACGTATCTTGTATATAAAATAAAATTAAGTCAAACATTAAAGGGTCCCTTTAATTTTAAAGTGGAGCTGGAGTACGGAACCCTAAAAAGTGTCACAATTATGGCGTTAGTTTTATCAGTTTTTGTCAGGATCTGGACACCTTAAAAAGCTATCGATAAGAGATGGGAATGATGTGGCATCCCATCACTACTTTAAAGACGCGTTATCAAGACTTTGGAATGGCTTGTCATTTATGAATGTAGTGTGTGCATGGTATTCTCACACTTTTCAAGCAAGCTGTCACTTCTTGAATATCCTTTAATTAACTTGGTCTCAGGAGTGAGTGGCATGTATGGACAAACTTACGCTTACGCTTAGAGATGCCATGTTTTTTTGCCCACGTAGCGTCGAACATTGAGGAATGGACCTTGTGGGAGTTCTTTTGACATCATACTTATTTAAACCTGTCACATTCTGACTAGATTCATATCGAGGAACTTTAATCAAACAAATGATTTTAGGCGACAAGAATGAGATGATGTAATGAACTTTCAAGTTTTTTAAAGATTCAAAATAATATCTATAATTTGATGGTTACTTTTAATTAGAAAGATGTTACACAACTTTTTTGCACCGATACCTCCCATGAGGCACTTGACATCAATAACTTAACATATTAATTAAGTGGGTACCTGAAACGTTACGAAAATAACGAATAAACAATACTCATTCCGACTCGAAAATTATTAAAATCACAAGATTGGTTACTGCAGGCTCCCATTTATTACCTCACACCGTAACAGCGCCATTAGAAGATACTTCATCATCATTGACTTTAATTGACATTGACAACTATAAAGTTTCAAATTGTTGGCCAATAGCAATCGGGGGTTTTTGTTTGCGCTAGCGCACATCATTAAGTCAAGTGGTTAAACTTAGAAACTGATTAAACCTTAGGACTTATGGTTGTTAAAATTTAAATTGTTAATTGTTGATGTTGTTAGTTGATTAACACGCGGTTTCTGAATTGAGATGTTGAAGTTGAGTCAAAATCAAATCATTTATTTCATTAGTATGCTATTAAAATGCACTTTTGAACGTCAACATATACAAGAAAATAGAATTGATTCTAGTTTCTAGAATTGATTGAAAACTTGTCAAACTCTACTTTAGCAGTAACTACTTACGGTGATCCCATAACGTAGCCCGAGAAATACAAAATTTCTTACGTTTCATCAGTTTCATGCAAAGAAAATTGAATTACGCGGGCTAGATTAAAGTCATAACCTTAAGGAATGCTAAAGTAGACTGAAAAGTCAAGTTCTCAAATTCAAATCCCAATTCCGAAACCTAGTGTTTTAAGCTTTCATAATAGGAATCGAGTATTGGTCTTGTTGCTATTGATAAATTTTGAATAGGTACCTACAGCTACGTAATAAAACTACTGATCGAATGTTCGAGGTATTTCCGGACGGAATTACCTGGCCGTTATATTGTTTAACCACAAAACCACGATAAAATTGTATCAATTGATTAGAATGTACCGACAGTCTAGTTAGTTGATGTCATTTTTATTTTATATTTTAATGATGAAGAAACAAAATGTAGTTTCTGCTTCACCGACAGCCAGCATCGTCACAGACATTAAGTTTATAGTGGCATGAGGAACAAGGTGTAAAGTTCACTCATACCTCCATAGAAAAGGGAGGATCCTCCGGTCAGACGGGTGTCGTGTCTGGTGGGCAACTGCCCGACCATTGATGTCGGGACGTTGTATCTACCTATGCTAGTTGCGCGGTAAACTCTGCTTGCGCGATGTAGGATTTTGCGTGACGTCATTGTCAGTGTGACGTAGCTCGCATGTGGCGATGTAGATACCGCTACAAGGTCTTTCATCAGCACTATTTTAGCTATGGTTCGTCGTAGACTAACTAATGTCAAACGTACGCGGCATTAGTTGGCGGGAAATGCCTATGTGACAGCACCTAGTGTTTATAATTGTAACAGATGTGTGACACAAAACGAATTTATGTAGGTACATACCGACATTAAACTGGCGCTTTCATGATCCCAGTCTCAATGATAACAATGCCAGATGTAAATAATGTTATTTAGGGAAATTTGTGATAGGTATAAATCAGTAGGTCGGTGACGTTTATGACAGATTCACGCAATGTTTATTTGTTTGTTTTACCGGCCATTGTTTTAATTAAAACTAGTTCGCGTATATAACGTGTTTTTTTTTATAGTTTCGGTTTATTGTAGGCCAGGTTTACAGGTAAAAGTAAAATGTTTATGATCAGGCGGTAACTCAGTTCCGTTTTACAATAGATCTGTACAGCCTCTAGCATTGACCTTTAAAACCGTTTCATCTGTGATTCGTAAAGTGCACCAATTGTCAGCTATAATTTAAGGGGGAAATGTTCTGAGTCAGTTTTTGTTTGCATCATTTAACTGTCAGAATGGCGGCTCGATCGCCGCCGGCGCACGTGATGGAATGCCCCAGTGGGCCAGTATCAGCCATCAACTTGTTGCCAAACAACCGATGATGAAGTACTCGCACTTTAAAGTATGCTTTTTGTTAGCCTTGATTGGTTGTATTGTGTAGGGCGCGAACTATAATGCTGTTGTTAACAATGTTAATGGTGTTAAAGGCTCCTTTAAACAGGCGCGACACGCGACGAGAATCGCACGCGACACAGAAGCACCGCCTTTCGCGTGACCAGCGCAGCGGTGCCTTCGTGTCGCCTGTCGCGCCTGTATGTAGGAGCCTTAACAGTTTTTTTTTGGTACGCAAGTTCGATAGAGCCTTTTCAGCGTTTGATTGGTTTACGAGGAGGGAGTGTTTATTTAGTATAAGATGCTTTATATCATAGGAAAATGTTAAGCAACTACTGAATAACACGTCTCTACGTTCTATTTTCCTAAAACCAACGCCTTGTTTATTTTGAAATGTTGTTGTTCATGTTTCAATTAATCTGTCTAGCCTTTTCGCAACTCTGTAGGGGTTGGCTTCCAGTCTAACCCGATGCAGCAGAATACCAGAATTTTACATGGAACGACTGCCTATCTGACCTCCACAACCCAGCTATACTGGGTAACACGATACTCCTTGGTGAGACTGGTTGTCAGACTTTTGGGCTGCTGACTATCTGTAATGACTATGAAAGATCTACGAATGATAGCCGGGACTTTATGCTTATAGTTTTTTATTCCTTGTTCCAGGTAATAACCAGCCTTCAAGTTCGCAGTACCGAATGGATTAACAAGCAGGAAGTTACACGAATCCTTTTAAACGAGTGCATTGCTCTCATATCGGCGCAACTCGTGGCGCTGACGCACAGTGGGCTTAAAATCGACTTTCATAGACATATAATACTATTTTTCAAAAGTCCACTTTTATGACTCGAAAATCTTTTGAAGACTAAATAAATACATGCCTAAAAAGGTCAACATTATGGAATAGCATTGCAAACAACACACACGGAACTTTTTCTTTAAAACTTTACTATGGAGCTGACATGAAAAAATCTTATATCTCCGCTGTGGAATGATTGGTCCTAACTTTTTTGAAGGTGATTCTTCATTTAATTATTTACAATTTTTGACATGCTTTCCGAAACGGTTAGTAGCTCGATCCTTCTCAAAAAAATCGCTTTAGATTAAATAAAAAAAAAAAATACAACTTAATTTAAGCTTAACATCTTCACGGACTACTTAAACGATGAACCCGACCACTACTTTTTACAAACACGCTATATAAACATAAAAAAAAATACATGTGATTATTAAACTTATTTACTCACTACCCTCATTAACTAGTTTATAGAATAGCTACTGAATAACAATATTACTTAAACCCATAAGACCATAATTAATATAAAGGGGTCGTTAGATAATTAGGTCTTTGAAACTTATTTTTTTTGATCATATGGCGTATTTATGCAAGGTATTGTTCGGGTTCAAGTCGAAGCTTCCTGAAAATGTTCTTTGATGCAGCTGGGCAGGTGGCTTGAGAATAATGTTACTGACATTAATCTCAAGCCACCTTCCATATACCTCTCAGAATAACAATTTTTTTCGGCTTGCAGAATTCCAACGCTTGTCTATTGCTCTCGTAAATTTCCGGGAAAATTATTTAAACGTCACACAATCTTCTTCAGATAAACTACATCTTAATCGAGATAACACAGTCTGCAATAAAAATTGATAATCGTTCATTCTGGCTGAACCTTTTAAAATAACGAACAAATCCAGATTTGTTACGATGCTTTCCATGTGTATGGTGATGTTTTTACTGTTTGTACTTTCAATGCATAAAGCAAAATGAATTGATTTTATTTTGAGTTCTCCAGTTTATTGCAACGATGTTAATTTAGTGTTTTCATTAAACTAATTTACTTTCTACCCTCGTTAGGTTATTGATCATTAAAGTAATTTACCTACTACCCTCATTAGCTAATTACATAATAGAATAGATATGATTACACATGACATGTGGACATTTGGGAAAAAGTATATTAAGTCTATGAAAGTCGATTTTATTTATTTATTAAAAGTTTATGCACAGGTAAAAAACATACTGTACAAAGACGGACATAATGCCTGAGGCATTTTCTACCAGGCAACCTTAGGGTGATGCAGTGATAAACCATGGCAGGTGCAACATACGGGATAGATAGCTCGGAAATTACTATAAAATACAAGAATATAGATTTTCAGCCCACTGTGCGACGTGCGAATAGATGGCGGAAGCTTTTAACTCGATAATCCATGCGAATACCCCACTGATCTTTATACATTACGGAGCTTATTATCGGCTTGTAATTGCCCCACTATAGGGCAAAAATGTCAAGCATATAAAGAAGGTACGAGCAATTGAACACCATGTTTGCAGATTGCATGTTAAAGATTTAGGACTGCTTTGAGAAGGATTTCCTCACCAGGTTTCGAAAACGTAGCCTCGTGCTTAAACCAGAGGGCCTAGACAAATGGCAATTGCAACCGCTTTCAAATCGTGCGTATTTCATTTCAACAGCTCTTTTCAACGGTATTGACAGAGAAAGAAAAGAAGAAAAAAAATAAAGAAAATACATTTATTTAGAGCAGACTGAAAGGCACACAATACAATATAAAGCAGTTTTTTTTTTAATAAAAAGTGTAAAGTGTAAGAAATTAACAGGGAAGTCTGCCTCACGGCTGCGCCAGAAAGGCCCAGTTCAGCAAAAATGCCAGACAACTAGTGCCTGACGCTGGTTTTCAACTGGACCAGGGGCCGTACTAGGACGTATTAATACCATCATGATTCCGTTGCGAAAAAGAGATAGTGCTATCGGTCATGTCAACGACCATATAGCATAGGTCATGTATAGCTCCGTCTCTCTTTCACGCTGGAACAATGATGGAATTAACACGGCCGCTAATTAGTACGGCCGCTGAGCATTTCGATAACATAATATTATGTCAGTCATAGTTATCGCTGATAGAAAGTCCCTCAGGACCTTCACCACGAAAGTAGGAGAGGGTTACCGTTGCCCCTGGCACAGGCAACTGAAGGAACACGGGTGGGTTTTAGTCAGTAAGAGTCTGACACGCCCTCCCGCTCCGCCCAGAGCGGGAAAATTTATTTGATGAATTACAAACCAAAAAAAAAAAATGGACCTTCACCACCATCATAATATATTAACAATAGGTACAACCAATATCCTGTGTACTTAAGTAACCGATCAAAGAATACAATAAGCGAATCACACGCATTTTAACGCAACAAATTGCTCACTCGTGAGTCGTGCATTGGTTGAGAAACAAGGTCAAGATTTGTATTATGATATTTATGATGGATTAATAGCTTGTTAGGGCTCTTATACAGAGTGGCGATAAGGTTATCACAATAAATAGAATAGCGATTAATACAAGTTGTTATCAGTCTGTTAAAATATATTATTATAATAAAAAAAATAAACAAAAATAGAAAACTGAACAAAATAAATAGCGTAAAAATTGGCACGAAATAAACCACCCTTGTAAATAAGGCACTAGACACGCGGGGCGATGGTATCAACTATTCAGCACAAACTTTATGGTATTGTTACCAAATAATTACAATTTTTTTATGTTGATAAATACCAAAACAAAATTACCCACGGCTAGAATGTTAATTGTTTTAAATACGTAACGTAGAATGATAACCTAATCGCCACACTAGATGATCGGGTCCTTACTGAGTATTTTGACGTTAGTCTAACGTTAGTTGTACGGTGGGCTGCATCAATTGGTTACCCCAGTTGTATTAAAATTAACTTTGAAGGGGGGTACCCACATCGTGACGCTAACTGTAATACCTATGCATAACACATTTATTGTTTTTGTGTATTTGAAAAGTTATATTGTTAAGTGTTGTGTCATTTACACTAGAAAGGTATATTTTTTTTAATCATCAGGTCACTCGTGAACTGGAATTGGGCCATTTTTTGTGGGTCAATTTAACGTTACCAACTAAAATATAATTGCCATTACCACAGAATAAATTGCATTCAATTAGCCTTTTCAACGAAAATCCCATTTCTTGTAATTCTCTAAATGGTAGATAATAATAATGTTGTTGTTGAAATCGCAACAATTATCAAACTGTGTAAACTAAGTTGGGTCGAGTTCTGATGCAACTCTAAACTGTTGCACTGCATTTTTGATGTCAACGCTTGAAATGCAACGTTTTTCTGCTAATTCTTACATCATTGGGGTTAATTTTATTCTGTTATTTTAATAAGTTGCTTTAACGAGTTTTTATTCGTATATATGTGTGTGAGCGGGTTCTAGTCTAGACTGAACTAGTGATTATGATCTAGATTTAATGTATGATCCGAAAATATCATGATTTTTGAGATTAAAAAATAACTTTAGTAAAAACGTCCGTTAATCTTCTCTTGTCTGGACAGTCCCTTAGTTAGATCTGACCTCTAAAACTCATAATTCGGAACACATTTTGCCCTAATTCGTTTTTAATTAGCCAGATTGATTGATGGGTATGCATTTGGTGTTAATACATCATTAGATATTCGACCGGACGTCAGTTAATAAAGGCAAGAAATTACATTTGTAATTATTATATTGGCGTGACTATACTTCGTTCTTTGAAGGTCGGTCTTTGTTTATATAATTTTACAATTATTTACGGTCTCTCCCATTTAAATAAATTCGTTTGTTATTTACGACTAAACTGAGATGGATGTTAATGCAACGGGCATCGTTTCTTGTCTACGTATTTTTTTCCCAATCAAATCGGAATGTTAATAGTTGTGAGATATTCAAGAACAAAAAACTGTTAGATGCGTATACAATGGAATTTCACAATAAATATATGTATATTCTGTACATTGTGTAGACATCGAGTTTTTTCTATGTAGTCAATCAAACTGCCTAGTCTTATCCCAACTATGATACGATACGTTGAATACGATTATTTTACATGGAACGAATGCATAACTGACCTTCGCAACCCAGTTATTACAACACAAAATACAAAAAAAAGGGGACTACATGACCTAAACGCAAGTTTTATAATGCCTAAAAGTATATGATCCACTGCAGTAAACACAATCAGAAAAATATATGTTATTCTTCAGGATATACGCTAGTTAGATAGTGTATTGAAAACATAATACAACTAATTTGGTACGATAGAAAAAAGTCACGAAGATACCTCTAAAAATTTCTTTTAACGATTAAAAACCATTACTTATATATGTCGTAGGATAATTTGATACTTCGAATCTTCGCGAAAATCCTAGGGGTTTTGCGAAAACGCGGATAATTAGACATAGGCGATTTAGGTTAGGTTATGTTAGAACAGTGACCATTAGCGCGCGAAGGCGAGCGAGCGAAGCGAGCGTGCCGCGGCAGCGGCCGCCAAGCGCCAGATACCCTTCTATTGTTGTTGTATCATTTAGGTTAGGTTATGTTAGATCCTGACTTTGTCCAGTAAGATTTGATAATTTTTCGCCTATGTCTAATTATCCGCGTTTTCGCAAAACCCCTAGGATTTGTCCAGTAAGATTTGATAATTTTTCGCCTATGTCTAATTATCCGCGTTTTCGCAAAACCCCTAGGATTTTCGCGAAGATTCGAAGTATCAAATTATCCTACGACATATATATTACATCCAATCATTCTGTTTCTTTTTTCAGGTTGTTATCTAAGCAACATATTTAACGTGATAGTGTTTCAATTTCTTTGTCCGATCAATAGATTTTTTGTAAACAGAGAATTGCTTCATATTTTGCAATAAATTACCAGCTTTGTGTCATCGCGCGTCTCTTTCTTTTCTATGCAGCCCGACAGTGACCGCGCTTTAGCTGTTGTAAGCCCCTATGGGCGGCCTTATCGCTTTCTGCGATCTCTTCCAGGCGCGATACCACTTGGTAAGACTGGTTGTCAGAGTTTTGGGCTTCAGACTATCCGTAACGACTGATAAAGGTCGACGAATGAGAGCCGGCACCAACGGCTTAGAATGATTGCCGAGGCACGGAGGGGTCTGTATATGTAATGGCTGGTCTTGGTCACCCATCCACGAGCCGACCGCGGCAAGCGTAGCCTTACCTTCGATCGACCCATGCGTCTGTTATCAACTTATCATTTAACCACGAGTCCCTACACCCTACAAATTAAGGCTGGAACTGACAGGCGCGAAGCGACAGCGCGACGCGACTGTTGTAGAACAATTTGACTGACCGGTTGGTGCAGTTGGTAGCGACCTTGCCTTCTGAGCCGCTGGTCCCGGGTTCGATCCCCGGACAAGTCAAACATTTGTGTGCATGAACATGTCTGTTTGACCTGTGTCTGGGTGTTTATATGTATATCAGTCATCAGGTTACCGTAGTACAGGTTCTTCCTAGTTCGGGACCTGAAGACCTTGTGTGGATGTCGTCCCATATTATTATTATTATTATTTCCATAAACTTTTCATAGAAATTGTTCGACTATAGTCGCGTCGCGCCTGTTTAACCAAGAGCCTTTATAACAAGCCAAGTAATTCCATAGACATTTATTAATATTTAATCATATTGATTGACTGATGATTTGTAATCATAACAAACTATTAACCCTTCATCTGTAATGACTTCTAGTCGCTCATAAAATCAAACATGTATACAAATAATAATCTCCATGATATTTCAAGTTACTCCTTATGATGTATGTCATTTTCATACAATGGCTCGTAAGTCTTGAGCTTCATTATGGTGCATCCACACCGTGTTTACTTTTGTAGAACAATACTTCCAAGTGTTAGTGGGCAACTTTTGATTACAAAAGGTTATTTTTAGATTAAGTTAATAAAGCTACGTTACTTTTAACGCTTTCAATAAATGACGGCACGGTTGGCGCAGTGGTTAAGCGATTGACTGCTACGCTGCGTTTCGCGGGATCGATTCCCGCACGGATCAAATATTTGTATGACCTACAAGTAGTTGTTCCGGGTCTGACTGTTTGTGTATGGTGAGTTTAAATGTTTGTAAACGCACCCACAATACAGAAGAAATTCCTAGTGGGGGGCAACGTTTTTAAAAAAAGAATAAAAGAAAAATACAAAAAAATTCCGCGTGCAGCACCGCGATGGAAGTGAAACTTCTTAAAAAATAATGAATAATCTAAGAGAGATTTAGCGTGAGAGACAGAGAGAGTTATATCTTTCTTCTCTCTCATGTAACGAAATGTGCCTAAACGTGACGCGTCACTCAATTCTCGTCCAATTTATTGAATTGCCGCCTAAGAAGTTTTACTTCAAAAATTAGAAGTACATAGTCCTAAGCACATAGTAACTTAATTTTATCTCTCATATTGCAGTTTAATATAAAGTTGTTCCTCTAAAAGTAACTGCGATATGAAACTGCGAATACACCTTTACCAATGGAGGCGTGTTTACAAAGTACGTGATACGCGTTACGTTTGCGACGATTGTATCGACTTTCGTGAGACGAGTGTTCGATAACCTATTTTGTTTGTCTAACCTTGAGGTCGATTTCATGGGAAACTATGTTAAATACCGATGCGTTTGAGAAATTTAATTGTTTTATAGCGGTGTTGTCTTACTTTTGACGGTGTTATGTCTCGTATCGGGTATGTGTACCTTTTTATATGGCGTCGCTGGTCTTGTGTGTCAATGTGCGCTTTTATAATTTCTAATAACATGACGATATTATAGTGGACGGCCACGTCCATAAAATGTATGGTAATACTTACACGTTATAACGTTCTCGTGGACGGAAATTTAAAAGCGTCTGGATATACATATTTCTATACTTTTTACTTCCCTGTGTTATCGTGATGCCGCGTGCCGTGGACGTGCACACTAATATGGGCACGTTAGAAATTATAAAAACACATTATTTCGAGCCTTCAAATTATCCGCCAAATATTAACAAAAAAATAAATTGTAAAAGTATCGATATGTCTATTCTATCTAAAGCAACTAAACTTCTTATTAGACTTGAAATATTACATACTATGTGATTCTTAATGAACTTTTCACACCACCTGCTCGAAAATGTCAAATTATAATGTCAAGCAACCTTAACCCAAAGTGAGTCATTAGTGGCCGGGGGCACAGCCGGTCAATAATGTTGTACTGGATTTCATTATGACCCGCTGGTCAATAATGCGATTTGAATTTGGAATCTCACATGCTCAGCTAAATTGGCAGTATAGTACTAACAAACACCCTTTGGTGCCAGAAAGAGGAAAGCTATTCTCGAAACCCTTACTACGCGTGGATGATATTCTCGATTTCCTACAAAATCATAACGACTGCTTCTTCATATCGTTGCCATGTTTTCGAAGACATAATATTGTAAGAATATGGCTATTATTTTCTCACAGTAGGTGTAAAAAGTAGAGTATCCTCCTCTGGGCTAAAGGTGTCTTTGCCTTGGGCTAGCTTGAATCTCGAGCGCAATCAATGATTCTTGTATTAACTCCCTCGCTTCGCTCGTGAGTTAAATCCCGAATCCATCATGCGCTCGAGATTCAATATGACGCCCGTGACTTATGACACAACTTTAGCCCCTCGGTGCATAATCTACTATTTTGCTTATGTTTTGTATCCACCCATTCAAAAAAAAGAAAAGCTGATTATCTTCTTCTATAGAAACAAAGGATTGCGCTAACTTAACTTACTTAAACTTGATTCAAGCTCTGACTTCGTAGACGCCCCTTACATTGATACGGTGTCATAAATCCAATATCCCCTTAGTCGGTACATGAACGGTATTACCATATCATCCATTCAAATGATCAGGATTATGGTTTAGTACATGACCCTAAACGATGTGCTATTTATTGTTCAAGGCTATAAACAACTGGTTTAGCCACAGAACTGTGCATTCAATACATAGAAGAAAATAACATACACCTTCAAGCTTTTGCTTTTCCCATGTGACATAATAAAGGATCAAATTAAATTAGCTAGCGAAACTCCGCAGACGAGATGGATATCGATATCATTCTAAACATGATAAAAAAAATATAATTTTTATGGGGTCATTGACCTCAATTAGTTTAGTCACTTTGAAATATCAGTAACAAAAATCGGTTTATTTGTGTATAAACTTCACAGGCTTGATAGGTATCGATATCTAAAGACGATAAATAAAAGAAAACAGATTATCTCAACTCTTTACTTCAAGTGACAATATACCAGCAGTCGTTGACCCCCAAATAAAAATATGAGCTATTTCTTTTTTTTATCGTATTTCGATACCGTTACCTATCACGTCTGCAGAGTTTCGCTAACTAATTTAATTTGACCCTGCATAGTGCTAGCCTATTGCAAATCCAATCTTCGGTAAACACATTGACACTTTGCCCGACCTTAAAAGCAGCGCTTCACGATCAAATTTGAATGACGTAAAACTACTAGTAAGTCGCTGCAATGTGCCTTTTATCGCATTTGTTTAAAGTATAAATTAGAATGATTGTCGTGAGTTTGATAAAACTTTCGACAAACATTCTAATTTATACCTATCCTTAGAGTTACAGTGAGGGCAGTGGTGGCCCAGTGGTAACGGCCCCGACTCGTAGGTCGTGGGTCGAACCCAGGCAGGTGCTTTACTTAATGTAAATAATTTCATCACCAATGCTCTCAAAACGGTGAAGAAAAATCCCTGGGAAAACCGGCATGGCCTAGAACCAAAAATTCGAATAGTTGTGACATCTACCACCCCGCACTGCGCCCGCGTTTTGGATTACAGCCCACTCCCTCTCGAAGAGAGGAGGCCTGTGTCCCAGCAGTGGGAACACCAGAGGAGGCTGATTATGTAGAGTAACATTGCAATGACTTACTATGGCTTTACGTCGACCGTGAATGACCGTTATCTTAGGGATCCAACCTCGTGCTCAGCAGTCACGGTTGAGACAAGACCAAAGCAACGAGGTATTCCAAAAATTGCTACATAATCTCTTGCCAAGCGTGAAAATTTATGCACTCCCATATTAAAGGTCCAGATCCATATTAAGCAAACAGGCGCGACGCGACTCTGTTCGAACAATTTCTATAAAAAAATCATGAAAATTGTTCGACAAGAGTCGTGTCGCGCTGTCGCGTCGCGCATGTCTGTAGGAGCCTTTAATACTACCACAGAAACACGTGCATAGGTATAGCAAACAGAAGATTAAACTATACGGTATAGGGATTCGTGGTACCACACATAAGTGGTTTGCATCCTACTTAAAAAATAGGGAGCAATATGTGGAAATAGAACATTTTAACTACGACCAAAACCAAATAATTAAAGTAAGGTCCGAAAAGAAGATTATAAATGCATCAATCCCCCAAGGCAGCGTTATTGGATGTCTCCTATTCATCATCTACATAAATGACCTTCCCAAAATCATGAAAGAACCATGTGTGCTATTCGCAGACGATATATCTCTGCTAACTACATGCCAAACTAATAGTACCATTAACGAACAACTAAACCAAATATTAAATAAAACAAAAAAATGGATGGATGATCACAACCTTGAGATTAATTATAAAAAAACTAAAATAATGACTTTCTACCCTCAGCAAAAATCCCCATTACTAGTTAATTTCACAACAAACGGCACAAACATTGAAGTAGTTAACGACTTTACACTATTAGGACTAACAATAGACACACACATTTCGTGGAAGCCCCATATAACAAAAGTACGATCAAAACTCGCAAAATTCACTTACGCACTTCGAGAAGTCAAAAAAACTACCGACTTGCAAACTGCACTTACTACATATTACGCTTACGCTCATGCATGGCTCAGCTATGGCATTATGATGTGGGGAAATAGCACAGATGCGCCTACGCTTTTCATTCTCCAGAAGAAATTAACTCGGATCATAGTCAATATCGAGCAGACCGACAGCTGTAAACCCTATTTTATAAAACACAATATACTCACTTTACCATCTATTTATATCCTGGAAGTATGCAAATTCGTCAGGAAACACATGAACTTTTTTACAACCCGCGGCGATAAACATACTGACCGATCTATCAGATACAAAAATATGTTAATGTTACCCTCCTCGCGCATGAAACTACACTCCAATAGCCCCTACGTAATGTCCATAAAAATATTTAATAAACTACCAGATGCAATAAAGGATGAAACCAGCGATACGACATTTATAAATAAACTCAAGCAAATATTAATTAAAAAAGCTTACTACACGATAAACGAATACATACATGACAAAAAAAATCTATTGAACACAGACACCACACACAGTTAGTAGTCTAGACATAGACATTCATACATACATAGATAAATATTATAATAAGATAGATATATGTTTAATTGACCTTACCAAATAATTAAATGTACCTAAAACTATAACAGACTGATCTCAATAAAATAAAATGTTACATTTACTTATTTAATGTTGATAACATAAATTAGTTTAAAAATTGCCTAATGTTAATTTATGTTTTGAATTTAATTTTTATTTTAAAAATTACCTATACTTTTTGCTGTGCCCTACAGGGTCCATAACTGTACCTTAGCTTTAAGCCATTGTAACATCCCTTAAACATTATGGAATGCAAATAAATATGAATATGAATATGAATATGAAGATTAATTCGAATGAAAGATACTTAGTATACATACAGTTGTATAAGTAGATACGTTATATCTCCAATACATTAATTGGTTTTACGGCAATGTAAGAGTTGACAATTTCCACAAGTTTGTTGCGTGAATCACTAAATATGTTCCTAGTTCGTGCGCTATAAAATTAACCGTTAAAGTAACCAGCTATAAACAATGTTTGTTTAGTTCACAAGTGCAGTAAAGCGAAGCTTTAAATATAGTAAACGTAAATAGTAGCCATAAAAGATGAAGGTACTTAAGCTTTATTCATGTTAAACATCTTAAGCAAATGCGCATCTCTAAATAAGTGTGTTGTCAAGACTTGAGCCAATCTCTAAAGGTCTCTATCATAATTTACTAGTTAAAAATAAATCCATAGATACTAATAAAGTAATAACATAAATCCGAAAGTGAGTCTGTCTATTTACTAAACAACTGATCCGATTTTGATGAAGTTAAGAGATAGCTTGAACTCTTAGTAAGGAATATGCATATGCTTTTTTGAGTATCGACCCCTGAAGAGGTGAAGTAGGGTATATTATTTGTTTTGGAAAATCGTAAAGCTCGTTTTGAACTTATAATAATTGAAAACAAACGTTACCACTTTTCGCCAGATCTCGCAAGATTTATTTTAAGCTGACGTACGGTGTTTGCTATTGTTATCCGGTGATACATAGATACATCACTCGCTAAAATAGCAGTTTCCAACTCAAAATTGATTATTAAAACCAGAACATATAGAGATTCATGTCATCACATAATCACATCACACAGAAACACGATGTCGCGTGATGGAACAAGTTGATAATGACGTGATTTGGGAAACACATGTAAGCTCCAGTTTCGAACAGCGAGGGAAAACATCGGGGAACCCACACATTCATAATTTAACGTGTAATATGCCTTGAGAACGGGCACTAAAGAGAAAAGTGTAAAAGGCCAAGTTTTTGTTAACATTTTGACTGAACAGTAAAACATAATGCAGGAGGATGGTTCTATTAGAACTTTGCCAACAGTTAACGAACTTTCACGAAATAGTTGATAAGTTGGTGGTTGGTTGGTTGGCCTTGGTAGTAGTGTAACTTCTTAAAAATTACATCGGCACGCGTAACGGCTAACTTCGGGGGTGTTAGTATCCTAATTCAATTTTAATTTATTTGGGTGGTGTAAACTAAGTATTTGAATCGGTTTAAAAATTAAACTCTGCCCTGCCTTTGCTAAATGAAAGCATGCTGCAATTATAGCGAAATAGGTTTTGCTAATTATCCAAAAAGACTTCGTTCATCTCCGTGTGCCACTTTGCGTGACCGACTCTGCGCGAAAGTCGGACTAGGTCACAGATTGCTTGGAATGCACCTTCTGTATAATTTATTCAGCGAAACGGTAGCGCCACCTGTCACTTCCGACGTTAATTTATCGGCACGACTAGGAACACCAGTGCCAAGCATTCGCAACAATCAGTGATTGAATCTATATGATCTATGACTAGTATGACTACTGCGCTTGCGTGGAGAGTTCTTCGTTTTCCGGGATAATGTCACATTAGAAATATGTGTGAGTATTAAAGACGAGATGTTTTAGGTAGGTTTTTGAGGTAGTACCTAAAAAGTACAAAAACTAGCGGCTGGTGTAAGATTTGCTTATTCTTACACTTTGTTATGGCTGTTAAATAACAATATGCCTTTCTGCGGGGCAAGCACGGCCTCTGTGATAGGCTGGAGTCACGCATTTAATCACGGTTTTTGCTCCCATATTGTGATAAAAATGTGTGACTCAAGCCTATCAGTAGGCCGTGCTCGCCCCGCTAGTATGCTGTTCCTAATGTTGATCGATATCCACCTTCTGGGGAGAAAGGAAATTTATGTCAGACTCCTTCCCCCTAGATTTCCCCTGAACCCCCCCAAGGCCCTTCAAGACCAAACCCAACCCCTCAAGACGAATTTCTGTCCACTAAATCCTCACGGAGTTTACTACCGAGAGTCACGAGTGCAGGATTCGCTGGCGCATGCTGTCTTTTGATGTGTTTATCAAAATAAAAAGTGATCACGTCAAGTGCTCACTTGCTGTCTGCTGGATGTTGTCCTTTTCGGATCATTCATTCTATTCCCTTGCCGTTTTCCAGTTCGCTTTTTGCGTTAAGACCGTCCATTATGTCACCCTACGTAAAATGTCCACATTTATATCTGTAATTCGTATGATGAACATAATAGAGTATTATATTCTATTCTTTTCCAGCTATATAAAACATTCGTGCCCATCTTAAGTACCTGCTTCTACTTTAATAAACGCAACATCACCTTCTTCCCCACGCCGCGCGCCGTTATTTCTTTCAAAAGATTGCGCGATCATTATAAAAGCGTTGAAAAAATATAATTTTAAGAAAAAAACCTAAATTGATTTTACTGGTTAACAGGCTGTATAAAAAATAACCGGGTTAGTTTTTATGCATGGCAATAAATATTAAAAAGATGGTATCTTCATCGTTGTTATTGTGTGCTTATTCGCGCCTACTGTTATACTTAGTCAGGTCAGGATAACGCAGTCTACTGGTTGGTAGGTCAAATAGACCTTTGCTCAATGGAGAATTGATGTTTATGGGTTCTAGACCGATGGCAAAGAATGTTGATCATCGATCGTTTGGGATTGTTTGGTAACGTAGAGTGACGTCATCACATTATAGCATTAGTTTTCGAAAAGAAATCAAAAAATGTATATTAGATGTTATATTCAGATTCAGATTAGATGGGCATTAAAGTGGGATCAATAAGAATCAATAATTGCTAGTTGCCCGGGTGGCTTCGGCTTCGTAGGCAGACTTAGGCATAAAATAAAATCTCATCTAGGATCTAGATGAGTTTATATTGGGCTCACTACTTAGATGTTTGTGTACGACCTATATTCGTACAAGATTATCATTATATTATTAAAACGATGACGATATTGGGTTCTCAATATTAACATTGTTATCCATAACATCTGTTTACGTGAGTTTTTATGCAAATACAAATATAGGCGTAATTACCAAGCGCTATAATTAGTATCAATGCTTTTGTATCGACCTACTCCACGCAAGTACTTCGTAGTAAATTGGTACCTCATTGTTTGGCTAACAAAAAATACTTCGTTTATGCCGTGGTGAGTTTTTGCCATGGTCACGGTTAGCGTCACTTTTTGACATCAACGAAATACCATTAACCTTTGTAAGAACCATGGGGTATATGAACACAAAAGACTGGTGATGGATAATGCTATTTAAGTTACGACTGACGGCTTTGTGTCGTTAGAAGATTAAGAATATAGTATTTGGCTGAACTGTGGGTAGGTAAATACTTTAAGAATTTTTTGCAACATTGGTGTCGTGCCTACATGTGAGCTCTTTCTATATACATAGGTATTTAAGTATGGAAAATGAATAAGGGAAAAGTTGTTTCCTCAAGAGTTTAGTATTAGTTCACGTGTTTTTTTTTTGTTTTTATATAACCATTTAGTCAGCATTGTAATTTACATTGACTATTTGATTTGAATAAATGGTTTTTTGTCGATGGCCATAAGCGTTTGTTAATCCTCGTCATTCTTTACAATATTCAAGTATACTCAAGACATTCATTGTATTTAAAATCTCTATTTATCTTACAGTTACTTGATAGTTATTTAACACTGATAACTTCATCTTACTCTATCGCATATTCAAAGATTAACAATTCTCGGACAAGAAGCCATTACAAAACAGTTATTCCAATGATTATTTTATAGAAGGAACACTCACTTATCATCGCCATATGTCAGTTATATCTATTGGATGGTCCGAAACCCATACATATTTACACCGTTAGGTACCTACATAAGCTTGACAATAACCCCATAAGCAAGTGATGGGATTCTGATGACAAAACTACTAATGCTACTAACACCATGACCCCATACGGCATAAATCAAGTACAGTTATCTAATATTTTTTCTGAGAAAGATAGAAAATGGCGATATATTTCACGAGCAGTAAAGTAATTCGGTAGTTAGGTGCATTACAGTACCCAGCCATAAATGTGGTACATATATTATTAGAATAAGTTAAGACTTTGTTGAGCATTGTCCATATTAGCCGTAGAACTGATGACCGCCGGGGTAGACGTGTTATTGAGTGGAGGCCGCGAATCGGCAAACGTTAGGTTCGCCCTCAGGCTAGGTGGAGCCACGGTCTTCGCAGGGTGGCTGGTAGCAGATAAAAGTTGCTTAGATTCGAGCTGAATGGGGTGCAGTTGGAGAGGCCACCAATGGACTGCTGTAGGCTGATGACGATGATGGCGCGCTGTCTCTGTAACTCATGCCTATGTACCAGGCTCCTTCCCTCGATATGACATATCGTACATTTGCGAAAAGCTTGACATAGGTAATTCAAAAAGAGCAATTTTTGGGTAAGATGATTTAGGGCTGATTTTTCAATAGTCAGATATATTTTATCCGAGGGATAAATATTGTGGTTTGACAGCTTTTGTATAGAAAATATGTCAAACTGGCAGATTTATTCTTCAGATAAAAGTTATCTGACTATTGAAAAATCAGCCCTTAGAGTAAAAGTTGTAAGAGTGCGACGAAGCATATTATAGTCACATCTTTCTAGCTCCCTCATTTTTAGGCTTTAGTTTAATGTCGTTTTATAGCAAAAAAACTGCCTGTATACTTAACTCAAAATTGCAGATTTTTTATTAATGTCAACCTTTTTGCAAATGAGCGATATACCTGTGTACTTCTTACTTACCGTTTATCGAACAAAATAGTAGCTAGAGATCGTAGTACGGCGATAAACGTCGATACTGATCACCAACGATATTTTTATATGCGCTATAACTATCGAATCAAAAGCGTCCCACACTTAAGTCCGAGGCAAGTGATAAAATTAGCACTTTATGAGTACTAACGTTTATTTGTTCTTAACGGTCATTTACCCCTGGCTAAGTGCATAACGTGTTACGAAAATCGGAAACGTTACCGATTTATAACACACTCTAATTGGCACCAATCTTGCGTACTAATTAGACCCTGTTTAAACCGGCTTTGATTAGGGACTTGCTAGGCGTTAGTCATTCAGCACATGTTAGTCTTATAAAATGTATAAGACATATTTTGTATTAAGATTTTTTTGTTTAAGACGTCACAAAATTAAATTCTTTTCTTCTTGTTCTCACGCACTATAGTCTACATATTCCTTTCGCAGGTCTGCTGCAAGAAATTCCTTAAGAAATAAGCAGTACCTTTGTACTCAATATTAATATGTCGTATCTGTACCTATCTATTTTACTGTGTGTACAAAAATAAGAATCATCCTCTTGTCTTTATTTCAACATGGCTCTGCGCCTCGTTGCTGAGCTTGAGATCCTGGGTTTAATTCACTGGTTCCCAGGTCGGACAGTGTTATTAGGTTTTTCAACTTTATGCATTTAAAATTGAGTCTTATTGCCTTGAGATAAGATTTAATTTTCTTTGACTCGTTCGGCGGTCCGTATGGCAAAATACCCAATTTAAAAAAAATACCTATACTAATAGTTACTGAAATGGATTCAGTAGTCAATTATGAGCAAACTATTTTCAGGACTTGCGTTTATTCTGTTATACATTGTATATTCGGGGTCGGTGCAACATTTCTTCTCTGTTAACCATAATCTCGGTAATCACCCATTTTCTAGCCATATCATCTTTCACACAATCGATCCATCGTTTGATTGATCTTCCTCTTCTCTTACAGTATGTATTATGCATTCTTTAACTATAAAATTGTTGTCAGATAGCAAACGTAGGCTTAAAGTTTTATTTGAAAAACCAATAATATTTGCTTTTGCCTTTAGCCACGTTTCTCATTGAATATTTAAAACATACAAAAAAAATAAGTCACGTTTCAAATTGGAATTCTCAGGGACACCTTTTATTTTCGAATATTGAATGCCAACATATTTACGATGCTCGGTGTCAATCTGAATTCGACAATGCCTTCTTCAGTGGTGTTACGTGTATGGCGAATTAGCTAGATCATAATGGTGTTGAAGTTTTTGTGCTGTGTCAATGACATTTTTTCTCTTAGTGGCTTTTTCATTAAATTTGTTAGTAGGTACTTACTCTGACTTGCTGAATTTATTTGCTAGTGCTATTTTCTACAAAGATTTATCTGTAGCAAGGGCTCCCATGTTTTGTAGATACATACATGAACTCACGCCATTCTTTCCATGGGCGTAGGCAGAAAGTACTGAACTCCCCATGGTATCATCATTAGCCTATAGCAGTTAACTGCTGGACATAGGCCTCTCCAATTGCACGCCATTTAACTCGATTCTCGGCAACTCTCATCCAGCTACCAGCCACCCTGCGAAGATCGTCGCTCCACCTAGACTGAAGGCGTCCTACCTTACGTTTGCCGATTCGCGGTCTCCACTAAAGAACACGTCTACCCCAACGGTCATCGGTTCTACGACTAATATGGCCGGCCCATTGCCACTTCAGCTTGCTTATTCTGTGAGCTATGTCGACAACTTTGGTTCTCTGCCGGATCACCTCATTCCGGATTCTTTTCCTCAGAGAGACTCCAAGCGTAGCTCGTTCCATAGCTCGCTGAGCGACCTTGAATTTATGGTACCTGGTATGATCCTTACATACTCCTTTTGATTCGTTTACGTTCATATATCTGGTCATACACGCACGCTGGTTGCAACTACTACGCACCTGACCTTTCTGAAGACCATCAGAAGATAGACTCGGTAGTCTATGAAAAGACGTTTTCAGGGTGTCCTAATTCCGAATAAGAAAATGTGGTGACATGCCAAGATTTTCCACACTAAAATAGAAGTTAAAACAAGTGATAGAATTACAATAAGGAAAGTAGATCTCTAAGTCAATAACACGCTATAATTTATCCTGTATGACATCAGACCAAAACCTACAAGCCTAGCTACAATAAATCATCTATTACATAAGACACGTGTGCTTAAAACAATTTCGTATGGTTACCGAACTTTAGCTTGTAAAGCAATTAAGCGCTGCCTCGAGCGGTTTCAGCGAACATTAATAAACTATTCTCTTTTTTGTCGAATGATGTCATCCACTATATTTGGAGCTGTATTATCGAATAAAGGTATGAACGTGACTGCGTAATGGGAGTATGTGTTAATGTATGGGAGGCGATTTGTATGGTGTTGTTACAAATATCATTATGATTTAACGAAGGGTAATTGAAGTAGCTGAGCTGATGGATGTGTTGTTGGAAGCATGTTTCACGACGGTTTCGTGGCTCACGCTTGGAACTACAAGTTGATTACTGATTCAAAGTGCTTTTGAGTAGCATTGCAATATTTTTAACAAAAAAATACATCTGAGGAGCTACTCAGTCACTTCTCTTTGATCTCTTGTTTAAAGGTGAATAAGGGTTAAAGTTAGAAGAATGGGCAATAGTAGGTACTGTGAGCTCTCTACGAGCGCTCGGTACCAGGATGAATTAAATAAACGAAGGTTTGTCGAATACCTTAGATAATTATTCGTGTGTAAACGGTTCTACGTTTAATACATTTTTATAATATTCTCTGATATGACTTCGCTTGTCGGCTAATCTGAGTCCTTCTGTTTTTTCTACTACCTACATGTACACTTCTGAAACGTCAGGAGCTAAGCGCACGGTTCCAATAGGTCGTTTCCTATGGAGAAGAGCCGGCAAGAAAATACACGGTTATTCTTTAAAAAAATATTGGCTTGTCTATTATTATTACAAATCCACTGTTATTGTTGTTACTGTCTAACACACCACGAAGGACGACATTCCTATATCCGTGTAGGTATATGGCAGGGATTCCAGTGAGAGAGGGAATGCAGCAACAATGTAAGTTGTTACAAATAAATGCAAGTGGTAATAATATGCCTGACTGAAGGAAATGGGGTGCTACGGTGCTTGGTGATGGGCCATTACTGCCCACTTAGTGCCACATTACAATCTTCACTTCAGCACGCAATTGTTACATGTAGCTTCAAGATTTAGTTACGTTAGTTTGGTACTGCTTGCCTTTCTGTATTTTCATATAAATAATAACCTAGTTCGGTATTGCTTTCATTTCTGCATTTACAAATACATTAATTTCTATAAGCAGGTAATTGCTCCATCATTTCAAACCCTATTTACGTAACTTATCCTCTAAATTCACCAGAGATGAATGTCTTCGGTGTATTGCTTTTCAATTGAAGTTGTGATAACCTCGCCTTCCTATCCTTTACATGAATAAAGAGGCCACGCGCATTCGGTCAATTCTTTTCTATCATCATCTTTGGACGAGGCAATAACTTTGTATAACTTAATGTCAAATTGCACTTACAGGTAACTTCGTTTGACTATTCAATTTGTTAGTAGGTATACCTAATGTCATCCTACTCATTCTAGTTTATTTTACATAATGTAGACTCCGCACAATCGGTCACTTAGTATAACTCCGTAGGCGCGGCTCTTATCGGTCAGGTTATAATTATAAAGTAAGCAATAGACATGTCAACAAAACAGTACAAGAAATTCCGAACCCGCTGTCGAATACCGATACCGAAAAACGTTAAAACGCTTATCGATAAAAAGTCATCAGACCACGCTAGGCTTTTTGGAGTGAGCTTTTAATTGACTTTGGCATTTCCTTAAATGGATCTGCAAATTCAGAAGCGACATTCCTAATTTAGGGTGGTACCTAGCAAAACTTAGAAAGACACGTTCGTGTTAGATATGCAATAATCCCGAAACGGTTATAAAATTTTGCGCATTGGTAGTAAGATAATAATGATTTAAATAGGTTATACTTTTTATCCCGCAGCCTAATTGCGTACGCAACACATTCACAGAGGCAATGCCTCTCATTTTGACAACTCATCAATATTCAGTACGTTATTTACGCTGTCGAGCAGATGAATTTTTTAAACATAGGCAGCAATGGATTATGTGTGTATTCACTTTTTTTTTTTTTTTTTTTTTTTTGAGGATGGGAAATCATCAAATGACTCCTCCCGCTCTGGGTGGAGCGGAAGGGAGTGTCAGACTCTTACTGACTAAAACCCACCCGTGTTCCTTCCTTGGCCCTTTATGTTCCGGGTCAGCGGTACCCCTTTTGGATGATCCCGCTTTCCCGGCAGGCTTGGGCCCTAGTGGACCCCCTCTATGATGCTGACATCTCTTTGAGGCGCGCGTGGAACACGTACGCGCCGTCCAGCACGGGCCTGGTCCTGATCGGACGGTGAGCTACCCATTACTCACCGCCCGCAGGCCCGCGCCTACGGTGGCCGGGAGTCGTCACGCGGCTCCCGACGCCCGGAGCGTCCACCGCGGCGGCTTGGACGGGAGACTCTCTCCCTCTCCCGTCCCGCCACCTCCTTCGCTAGCATGACTGCTTCGCAGAAGGAGGCGACTGCCTCCCACTCCCCCTCGCCCCGGACCATGGCTTGAACCAAGGCCGGGCGTGAGAGATCGCCGCCGCTGCCGATCGCCTCTACGAGGACACGGCGGTGCTCCGCCCATGCAGGGCAGGCCCCCACCGTATGCTCCACCGTGTCCTCGGGGCGATCATCGCAGTGGTGACACCCGGGCGTTTCCTCCCGCCTGATGATGTGCAGGAACCTCCCGAAACTTCCGTGTCCGGTGAGGACCTGCGTCAGGCGGTAGGTGAGGACGCCGTGACGCCTCTCTAGCCACTCCTCAAAGAGGGGTCTTACCGCCGCTATCGTGGCGTGCCCTGCGCTGGGTTGCGACAGTCGCTCTTTCCATGCCGCCATGAGATCGCGCCGGAGGTCCGTCCGCTCCGCCGCGATTTGCCGCGGAAGCGGGGTTTCCCCCCGGCGTAGTGCCTCCGCGCGCCACTCATACAGGCGCGCGAGGACTATCGCCTCCAGATCCCACGGCGGCAGTCCGGCAAGGAGGCTTGCCGCCTCGCCCGAGATCGTGCGGTAGCCCCGGATCAGCCTTACGGCTACCACCTTTTGGGGCGCGTTCAGATAGTGGGCGGCTCTTCGCCGCAGTGAACGCGCCCACACCGGGGCCCCATAAGTAGCCATGGACCGCACGACCCCCGCGTACAGCCTCCGGCAGGAGGCGTTTGGACCCCTCAGGTTGGGCAGGAGCCGCTTGAGGGCGGCCCCAGTCCGTTCCAGTTTGGGGGCCAAACGTCGGAAGTGCTCCACGAAGTTCCACCGGCTATCGAGCACGAGTCCTAAGTATTTCATCGTGGACTCGACGCCGATGTGAACCCCTCCTGCCGTTAGTTGGGATCCCGATGGTGGCCTGTTCCGGGGCCCATGGAAAGACATGGCCTCGGACTTGTGCAAAGCCACCTCGAGACCCAACTGCCGGATCCTCTCCACATGTGTGTATTCACTTCGGATTGTGATTGTGTTACTAATATGCAATTGGTGTGCTGGAGTCGACACGGATGAAGTCGTGGGCCAAAATGGCTAGTATTCCTTCTAATATTGTAGTACAGTCGGCGTTGCCTATCTCTACATTATTACTATACATGGGTTGCAGGGACATCGATGCGCAAACTGAAACCATCAAATCAGCACATGATTCTATAACCCCAAACCACAGATTACTAAATAGTTACTACGTAACAGATACTTCACTCAGTAGAAAATTTCCAATACCTATTGAGATAATAGCCTACTCCGTCGCCTCAACAACCACTGCATGCTAAAATGTGCCTAAATGCTCAAGCGTACAGTTGTGATTGCTTCGCACCGCGCGATCCTACAGCAATCGCAGGGAACCGAATTTGGACCGCAAGCGGTCCGAGAGCGCTCGCTCGAGCGGTAGGTAATTATAGCGCGCAAGTACATGGAGTGACGGAGGCCTGCCCAAACGTAGAAATTTTCCGAGGGTTGTCAAAAACAAATCTGTTGTTTCATGGAAAAGGGCAACGCGGCAAATGGAACTGCATTTTTTATTTTTTTGACAAGCTACGTAGAATTTCAACGCGGGGCGTTCTGTATCATGTACTGAATCCGTGGGAACAGGTTGCGTTACACGTCGATGGCCCTGCCACCCTGTATATTTTTCCTCATACAAATCTATATCTTCAACCGACGTCACTGGCTGTCGCTGAAAACCAGCGGTGGGGCTCTGTCTTGCATATGGTCGCAGCATAATGCTGAGCGATAGCCGTTTTGCGTGGATGTGACGCATGTTTCCCCCAACCTTTTCATATTTTTTGTTTGTGTTATTTTTTGCGTCATGTTTACCGCAAATAAACGCATTTACTTTCTTTTCTTTCTTTTTTCATACAATTCTTTACTCTTTTTCATACAAATATATATTTATTTTCATACAAATCTATATTTTTCCTCATAAAAATCTATAATTTTGTATTTATTATAGCATCGATGGGCGTTAATAGGTTAGGTAATGGTATTACAGTATGATTAATGTGCTATTCTCGAGTTATCTGCCAGATGTTATCAAATATACAACCGAATGGCTTGTGTGCTAGTGTTGGGCTGGTGTTCGATTCAAATTTCATTGAATGAGTGAATATTCAGTTTCGGGTATTGTTGATTTGGATGAGAAAGCTTGCACCTTGTTGGCTTAGTTTAAATTGGTAATGTTGGGTTTGGATTACAGGAAGTTTTATTTAATGTCAGCACTTACTTTGCTAGTACTTGTAGCAATTTGGAGAGCATTCCTAGGAATATCCAAAAATCATTATTGAGAAAAAAGTGTCACAAACTGTTTCAAAATCCAACCTCTTTCTAAGTTAGAACTTCTGAATGCTCACAATCCGTAATCCAATATTTGCCCGAATATTCGGTATCGTACTCGGCAGAATTTAAACTCGGTCCATCTCTAGTTCATACTATGGTTAATGGTGCGCGAGACCACTAAATCGTCCATTGATTTTTTATAATGTAATTGTGTTCACGTAAAAATGTGTCGGATGTGTTTTTTAGGTCGATATTACTATATTTACGACGGAAAGAATGCTTTGTGTCTGTATTATGTGCGCGTAAATGATTTCAAATACCTGTAGCCTGTAGTTAATTAAGTTTTTTTTTGTATTTTTAATTTAAACAACATGTAACATAATTAACGCAAGACCATATAGACACCCCATATACCTAGATTATTGAGTTAAAAGCATAATACAATGAACAAACATTTTTTTTTGATAGATAATTATTATTATTAAAAAAATCGCGTTGACCCTAGCAATACTTTATGCATTTCAAATTGAGTCTTATTGCCTTGAAATAAGATTTAATTTTCTTTGGCTCAATCGGCGGTCAGTATTGCAAAATTGTATATACAATTTGAAAAAAATACCTAGGAATATTAATAGTTACTGAAATCGATTCAGTAGTCAATTATGAGCAAACTACTTTCAGGACTTGCGTTTATTCTGTTACACCTTGTATAAATAGTTCCTGGTAGTGATTTGTGGTGTGGTGATACAGGGTGGCTAGGACATCGACGCACAAACTGTAACCATAAATTCAGCGCATGATTCTAGAGCCCCAAGCGTAGAAATTATTCGTCGGTTATCACAACAAAATCTGCTGTTTTATAGAAATGTGCAATACCTGCGCGGTGATAATATATGGAACAGCATATTTTCTTTAAATAACCCACGAAAATTTTAAACGCAAAAAAAAAAAAAAAAAAAAAGGGGTTTCAGCCCGAAGTCCGAAAGGGTTACCGTGGGCCCTGGCACAGGCAAGTGAAGGAACACGGGTGGGTTTAAGTCAGGAAGAGTCTGACACGCCCTCCCGCTCCGCCCAGAGCGGGAGAAGTTATTTGATGATTTCCCACCCTCAAAAAAGGGGGTTCAGCCAGGGGGGCCAGGGCCGATACCTTTACTTCTAGAACGACGCAAGAAGCTTCAGTAAACTTAAATTTCCAACGTTCAATAAAAATGTAATTGGCCTAAGAGAGATAACATCATCTGAGAATTCTGAGATGCGAAGTCAAGATATATCATTAGTTACGTTGGCTCACTCTGTTAATGTGAACCCTATCTAATAAGATAGGATATTTTTTGATCGATGCTCGCATCGAATGGCTTCAATTTTGATAGCAATCTATTAATGTCATATAACAGATTCTTGTTGGTGGCCGTTGTAAAGAATTCAGAGCATCTAGGATGCAATATCATGATATTATATTCCCTAGAATCTTTTCAAACGAGATTGATCTTTAGAAATGTAATTTTATGATGTATAAAGAAGGTTGTTTCCAGCAGATTGAGGATTGAGGAAATTTCTTTGATTAGTATGATAAAAATTAGTTTTGGAATAATTTGTGAGCGATTAGCGAGAAATACAATAAAACATTAACATGCGTTATCAATTAATCATCGAATCGAAGAAATCATTATAATCAATAACAAATGTTGCAAGCAGGACACCCGTTGGTTGACAGCATAGGCTGATTAATTGTACATTTCTTTTTACCCGACTGCGTTACAAAAAAGACAGGATGGTTCGCCACATCATTTCGATAAACTATTTCATAAAAAAATATGCATGCTTAATTTACGTACCTCTCCACTCGTGATTTTAAACATCATTGAACCACGATAAACCCCTACGCATATCTTTGAATGGATACTGCAGAATATCAAGCGAAATTTCTGATTTTGGGTTGCATGTTTGCAACCTAACTTAAAAGAAGGTTTTTGACCGGACTAAAATTCTAAATGTTTTACTTTAACTCTTATCATTTGCTACAGAAGTAACCTAAAAAATACGACGTGTATATTTATCTGAACGCGGCCAAACGACACGGAATATGTTATTAGGGCTTCCTCAATTTAACGTTGTGGCTGATATTCCAAAAACCGGTCTCGCTGGTACAATTTACGAGAGAACGCAGTGTGCGCACTCATTTAAATGGTTTCAAAGGCGGGAATGTAGGTCAGTACTTTTTAGTTTTGGTCCATCTGGTGGGAAGGTAACTAGGTAGTCGTTCAGGATGTGAAGTTATACAAGAAGTAGAGCAGAAATCAATTGTAGTCATGTTTATTCCCATTTTTCCAATAATTGTGGTGCAAAGGTGTCATTCAGGAACACCTACATCACAGACTCCAGCTGTGCTCCGCGTATAAATTGAGCTGACGAATTTTATTTTATTTCGTACTGTTAAAACGCGTGTTTCCGATCAGTTAGCATTTAAAAGAAAGCAGGACGCAGTTTATTTAGTTTGACCACAACTGCCGCTCCTTACATGGACCACACATAATTCTGTATGTTAGCAGTAAATTGCTCTTACATGTCGCTCAAGTAAGCTTAAAAAGGTTTCGTGCTTTTTTGCTTGAGCACCAAGTTTGCTCACGATTTCGCCACGGCATTTATGACGTCACAAAGGCACTGATTAATTTTCATTCTAGGTATTGAGGCCCTTGAAAATTCCGACGCAAAATAAACAATTGAGTATGGATTCATTGAATTATTTACTTTTGAATGTTAAACAAGTCTTGAGGAAGAAAATAAATATGAAATGTGTTTAAATCAAATAATATTGTGCCGAGAAAAATAAAGTTCGCCTTGACCGTGATGATTCATGAGACTCATAAGACGATTATGTATTTACATAATTATATACCTACGTATGTTTGTAAACGCGTAACGACAATGATATATTATGTCTTTCTTTGTTACATCTCGCGTCATAGCGGGTGTGTCACCTACTGGGGTAAGCAGGACCTCAGTTATGTTAAACTATTCGTTTGATATAACAAAGTAGGTAAGGTACATTCATGCGGTCATCATCTGAAATTATTTGGAATCTGATTAGTAGTTATGTCATTTCATCCTCGTTCTGCTTCGTTCTTTGGCACATAAGTATCTTACCGTTCGCTAAATTCATCCATTCCACAAAATCGAAACATGGTGGATACCTTACAAAGTCCAGACCATCTAAAACTCCCATCGCAGATTCACCCAATATTGTGGCCCATCGCTTTCTCCAGCCTGGTCCTAATTGGGCCAAATTGCCAGTGGCGTCTCGTCTCTTATCAGTTTAATTTATCTATTAGCTCCAGGAATAGCGTCTGCTTTGATTGCTAAAACTTGACTATTGAAAACTATATTTGGAGAACGTCGGTTGAGGTGGGAACGAGGAGTATTTTTACATAGACGATTCAATTAGTGGTTGAAATATGTGCCATATACTCGATTTCTCAGACATTATTAACACGTGGGTGACATACGATGGATGGGTTCGACATCTAGACACATTGCGTGTAAAAGAACATAGAAAATAAAAATAACTTGGATAAAATATAAATAATTGGATAAGTAGGAACCTAGGTACTTACTTACCTGGAAATTAATTAATAAGGAACTTGATTATAATTATTATATAGAGCAAGAAACAATGTAACAACAAGCAGTTAGGTAGGTTAGAGACAATTCCAGTTACAGTAAAGTTAAATACTACGTTTGGCTAAAGGACACCAGGTCCCAGGTGCTTGCATGTTTCAAACTAAAGCAAAGCAACCACTGTCTTACGTACAAATTGCAAAATGTAAATACTAAACGCATTGTGCAAGCAATTAGTTCTGCTTTATTACTAGAAGAAATATATTAAATATAATACAGTTCCTTGGATGTGGTCGACAGACAGATAGACCACGCACAGCCTAAACAATTGAAGTCAATATGGAATTTGGAAGGTAACAATTCAAACTTTTATGCCTAATAACAGCGAATTTTTTACAGTTTTTTCATTAAAAACACTGGTGAACACGTCAATTATAATCCACAGTTAAAAGACAGTAACCTGACTTTGGTAAAATCAGCTCTTAGACGCTGTAGAGGTGCAGTAAGAAAAAGATTTTTCGACTCAAACGGGCGTAGGTGCTTGTTGTTAATCTTTCGAAAGTAATTCTTTGCACAGCTAAAATGATAACTTTTCACTCTTAACGAAGACATCAACAATCCAGGCCTTGCTGAAACCGAGAACGATCATGTGGTTAATTTTACTTTCTATTACACCAAAGTACACTTCATGATTACCTAGACCTACCTATGGTGCTGGCGACCGCAAGTCGCGAGATTGACTCGGTATATACATATTGTGGGTAGGTATATACAAGTCCGTTGGGCGTGCATCGTCCACCGCAGGGAAACGTGATGGAGTGACTACTGCGCACACATTATGGGAGATTTCTCGAATTATTATTGTTGGCGGGCTTAAATTTGATGCTATTAATGTCAAACATAGAGAAAGCTCCTTTTTGTATACTATTTGTGTTTTTTTTTTAATTAAAACAATTGTGATTTCGGAAATTAATCAAAAGCTGACCATTATTATAGACCTTGTCTTGAGCTTGCCTCTTCATTATAGATTCAAATTGTACTAGATGTTTAAAGCAAACAGTTCACAATTTCTTTGATTGTGATGATATGCCTCGTATATACTCTTGGCTGAGAGCCCACAATTATATCTGTCTATCATAAAAAAAAAACAAAATAACTATAGTTAACACAGTTTTCCTCTTGAAAGGAGATCTTTACGACAGTTTAATAGTTTATTTGCCTATAAACTTTTCATACTTGTGATATCATACAGATTTTATTAACGTTTGATTTAACTTCATTGAAATTTCCAACAGAAATTGATTAAAAGTCTATGTTTAAATGCTCAGGTGCTTGTTTGAGGTAGTTAAAAGTTCCATCTAATGATAGCTTTTAATAATTAACATATTTTTTTGAAGTCCCAATTAATGTCAGACCAGTGGATAATTAATTGTTATCATCCCCTGGAGTAAGTTTACTTTCATAAATAACATTTATCTTCCAAATTCAGGGGTATGTTGTCTCATAGGACTTGTCTCCACCCCTGTTGTGAGGGGTAGCACCCCTGTTCTTGTGCCGACTTATTGAGGTCAGGCAACGGATATTTTGGATATACTTAGACGGACTGGAATAGTTATCGATATCAGTTTAACAAATTCATATTTAGCCTTCTAGGTGGTCGCTCTTATCAAATTTATGTTCTGTAATACTGTGCTGTAAAACTTGATATTTTATCAAAATAATAGCCTATAATATGTTTCCCGATTAAGTACGAAACGGTTCTAATTATAATTACAGTGCCGATAAGATACAATGAGAAAACAATATTGTGTAGGACCATAGGTATTTGTTTTATTGGGGCAAATGCTTTGGAATTTTATCTACGGAGTTATATTTATGAAACCTTAATTAAACTTGCCTGAGCCTACGTTTCCTGCTCTAGATTTCTTATCACAATATGAAAAGTTCTCGTATATTGGCAGGATGTAGTCTACTTCTTTAATTACTTCAAAATGCAGAATCAGTTAAACAACGTCTTTTACTGTACATAGTTTATTTATTTACCAAGATTATATGCGGTAAGTCGCAGTCGCTTCCAGGGTTGATTAATTCGGATATGAAGCAACATTTCGTACAAGTGCATTAATAATGTTTCAAGTTTCGGGTGAGTCACCCCCGCCTGTACATGGCGAGTCTCGTGTGGGTGCCCAACGAAGTTGTATTGGTGATATCATTTTTAAGGAACTTATTTATGCGAATTTGTGAAAGTGATGTCATCGAGAGATGTTAGTGTTTTATATTTCACTCATTTGGAAAAACAAATGAATTTGTTATTAATGTTGGGGGCTTAGAGTTGATTTTCGCTTGTGGTTAGGAAGGCGTCGAGAGGGCACGGGGGATATGAATCGATTTTATGCATGCACCTTATTAAGTCTAACGTTGAAGGTTTGACGTATTTACTGCAGTGTCGTGTTACGGGGGTGGTGGATTAATGGTGGCGTGGGCCGCCCCATGTCATTGTTGGAGGATCGTTCAGACGATAACGACATTATTATGACGTCATCTTACAATCCATGATGACATCTCGAGAATTCTCTTGTTGAAATTGACTGCGCTTTCATAGGATAGAAATTATCAAAGTCGAAGTGTTTCAAGTACTTAAAGGCACTTGATTTTTCAAGGAGTCTTTCTTCGCAAAGTTAGCGTAGCTTTTGATTAGAATTCTGATTCGATTTTACATTTATTAGTTGTAAACATGTGTTCTGCTCTTGGCAAGAGTGATCAATAAACTAGTTGTTATTATGTTTAATAGCTCAATTTCTAGGGTGCGATGTCGATGACGATGAAATTATGTTAACATTAATTTTTTAATAGACGTTTTGAGTCCAAATGAAACGATACCAGATGAGACTAATGGACAGCAGGAAGCTTGTTATTTACTTGATATTTAATAACCTTTAATATCTTTAATGTTATTAACAACAGTATCTACCTATCATAGAATATTATGGATGTTAAAAGGAGTGTACATAAATAGTGGCGTGGGGGCCATACATGGTTATAATATTGACCTTCAATACTGTATAGTTATCTACTAATAAAATAATCTTTTTCTTTGTTATTTTCGAAGCATTTTCTTAGATATTCATAAATTAGCAGATCAGGCGTGGTTTTGCCACATATGGCGACATCTAAGCTTGTATGAATAAATTGACATCACATTTTTAATAGAGGTACTTCAGTCAATACTTTGTCATCTGCTTCTGTCTCCTTACAACCTATCAAATTAAAATAAAACCGCTAAGCACCTCTGTACTTCAAATTCCATAATCAAAAGTTTAAATCTAAAGGAGACGCTTCACTGAAATAACGACGCCATTGTCTATTTCCTATTCGCTTTCTTCCATTCCAGTCAATTTTCTTCAGCTCAAAGGTTCAAAGTCATCGCAATCGGATCGCCAGCCGTGCTAATGATGAGCTCGTTAAATGGGCGGTCGCCATACAGCTTCATTAGACCGGCCATCATTGCTATCCGATAACATTTCTGGCGCATGCTGGCTGATCAACGTCCAACTGAAACGATTGAGATTACAATCGGGACTTTAGTTACCTACTTGTTACGACTCATAGAGGTTTTTGGTCTATAGAAGCTTTGTTTTAGAGAGAGGCAGATATAAAATAATAGGTTGGGGAAAAAGTTATTTTATTTTATATACAAATTTAAGACTAGTGGCACCCAAATATCGAGCATTTTTCTGTACCCAGACTTTTTCAAATGGGTCAAAACTGTTTTGTGGTCAACCCCTAAGTCTTCAGCTATTGCGTAATTACAAATATGCCGATCATTCTCCACTTTTCCAAAAATGGCATCGACTTTATCCGTAACAGGGTGACCTGAGCGAGCTGTATTTTTGACATTTTCCATTCCCATGTTCAAGTCCCGGACTGAAAACGCTTGAACCAACTTTACGCCACTCTTACCGACCGACACTGCGTTAAGTCCTTAAACGTCACATATACTTATTTCGCAGCTTGTGTCGCATTTTTCTCTTTTCTGTAATAAAATTTCAATCGAATTCGATTTCATGAAAATGTATCGACGACGACGAAGAAACGTTAAATTCACTCATTTTGGCGTACATAAAATCAATTGAAAAATGGCGGCAAATCGTTTTTGCCTCAGAACAATAACTATATTGTTCTGAGGCAAAAACGATTTGCCGCCATTTTTTTCACTTTTTTTAAATGTCATGTATTTAACCGTTTCAAAACCAGCCAGATACAAACAGTACAGCCAAAGAGATTTTACTACATCATTCTAACTATAAAATACGAAAAACTTTTTCTTCGACTTAATATTTAAACTGTTACAAAGATCTTTGGGGGTTCGAATGCCGTTGACGCTGGGTGCTGTTGGTAAACATTTGTGCAATAATTGTTTTGTGAAATATCTTTAAAACCAGACAAGTGCGAGTTGATCTCGCGTGGTGAGGGCTCCTTATGATGAATATGTTATCTACCATATTTTGATGTGAAACGTCTTCACACCGAAACATGCCAGGACAAAATCAAAAGTCATTTTTTCAAACTAGGCTGAGAATCAGCACTTTTTGAACGTCAAAATTACGTGACTGTCCCCCAAAATTGCCCGCCCTTCACCACTTCCTAGTGGTTTAGCTGGGAATAAGAAGTGGCGCAACAAACTCCCCAGCAGACAGAAATGTGAACCGTAACGAAACAGCCTTTATCGTCTTGCCTTAATAATTCCCAATCTTGGAGACGTAAGTGCAGTGTCATTATTTAGCTTATATAGTCAGCTCGCTGGTACGACCTTGATTTTGCATCGGGTGCTGGTGGGTTGGCGAGGAAGAGGCACAGGGCAGATTGACCAAAATTGGCGCTCTCGCTCTATCCCTTTCTGTATAGCTCACGAGTTCATGACTCAGATGTGATAGTGCGGTGATTCATACGTGTGTGTATAGAGTAATGTTTAAAAAAAAAGTATTGAACTTCAATATGTCGTCTTCAACCCGTGCAGGAAACAGTCGAAAATATAAATAACGCTTATCGTCGGATAGAGGAGATTATATGTCATACAGAGATATCCCAATGTCTGGCACCGAGCAACCGAGACGGTTACGTGACCGTCGCAAAGCTGGCACGGTACCCTTAGAGAAACGACGCCGACGACCGCGGGCACCCCTACCGCTGCTGTACGTGTAAAGGTGGTCATAACGAGTGGTAATAATTTGACAAATACGTCTCCGAACTGAACATTAGTGGAAGTGATGCGACGCAAGATCATAGGCGTGCAGCGGATGAACGCTTACAAAACATTATTGTTCACCAGAATTAATGTTGACATTATGACTTAAATGTATATTATTTCTCGCTAGCGTGTGCTCGCGAGTTCGTTCGCGTGAATGTCGTAAGCTACCACAATTTACATTTTTTTTATAAAACTTTGTTTGTAGTTTTGGTCTCAGCAGCCAAAATATACAGCAAAATATACAAACCTGTTGATGCTTGAGTGTTGTCCGTGTGAGAAACAGCTCGGCCTGAGGTAGACACCCGCAGCCTTCAGTAGCAATTTCCCATTGCTTGCGAAGTTGTTGCGATCCTGCAAATATATCTAAAGGCACAACGCTCATACACTGGCTGATGCATTTTTACAGATTATTCCTGATGAACGGCTATCACTAAAATAGGTGTTATTACCGTAGACTGTAAACACGCGATTTTTCATTATCACATAAAAACATGTTCTCCCGTACATTCCAACTGCAAATATAAATTTTTCGCACACTATATGAGATTTACCATGTTATTTTATAACCATATACCTATTTTTGAAAGGTTTTCCTGTAATCTTTAAGTAAAAAACCAATCTTTGTATATTTTTCAATATTTTAGACACAGTAGTTTTGGAGCAGAGGGGGGATGATCTATTTTCGCCAAAGGAGATGGCCAAAAATTCTTAGGACCTATACCCCAGAATGTACAGAGATGAAATATATTTCGTTCAATAGGGCAGATCCTCATTAATTAAGAATTATAAGTTACACAGAGCTATGCAGTCATGGAATAAAGTTATGAAGATTTGAAAGTCTTGATATGCGTTCTCTAATAGCGATACCACAGTTAACACACGATTGTAAAAGGTCTATTTTCCTTACTAAATAGTTATTACACAGTTTATTATAATTAGTGGAGCACTCGCGTGGGGCTACGACACAATAAAATAAAAGTGAAATAAAATAACGAAGCAAACGAATACCGTAAAACAGCATGAGCGACGATTATTTGAGTTTGATTTGAAATGTCATAATTATGTCAGTTTAGACATTTGACGGATTCATTGAGTGTTACTAGTAATTAAGTCAAGTAATACCTTTATGTCAATATTGTGATACACGACGTAACTATATTATAATATCCTATCAGCATTGTGTACTTTGACTTTTGATCTATAAAATCATTAAAAAGAGGTTGGTTAAATGGATTACTTATCGCCAAAAATATATTTAAATAAATATTTTGTTACGAATACATATTTTAAGTGCTAAGTACGTTTAGTTATCTTTTTCCTCTAAGCATTGATATTATTAAATGGCAACATTGAAGATACTTAAAAGTGGAATTGAACGGATGAAATTCTTTTATTTTACTATTTTGTTCAGCGACTGCTATGAAATGTTATTAGCTATTATAAATTCTTTATTTATTTTAATTGAATTAACTGTAATACTTTTATCTATGTACAGCTTGGGGTTTTTTTTGGCCATCTCTTTTCTTAAATAACTTTAAAATTATTTATTATTAAATAAAAAAAAAATATACATATTTGAGACACCACACAGCTAGTCCGTTCATTTCATATGTCACACGGTACAGTTAGCAAAACTGTTTTTTTTAAACTTTCCTCTTTGCCCCCCAAAAGTGACTCCCATATTCAAAATTAATTCATTTACTTTACACTACCGTCTTTGGGTCACAAAAATTCATGTGTACTAAATGTCAACTTAATTGGTCCATTAGATTCAGAGTAAACTGGCTGTGACAGGACAGACGGACTGACACACGAGTGATCCTATAAGAGTTCCGTTTTTCATTCGTACGTACGGAACCATAAAAACAAGATGGAGGCATTAGTTCCGATTTCGGCTACGCGCCAAAAGAACCTAGTAGCGCTTTACGTATAGGTGTGGGATAGTTGATTTCTTCGCTATTTGAAAACAAATACGAGAATTTGAAGCTTCACGTTCTCAGCGTCCGTGTTCAAATGACTCCCATTGTACTATGTCTAGCAAAACGAACGTGTACAGCAATTATTTATGCCAATTACACAGCGAAAAAGCCGCCATTATGTTCTGGGAGTTGCATTAGTAGGAACGGATGCTCGCAAGCGTAAAAATTACAAAACGTTATCCGTCACATTTCCATACAAACACGCCATAGTCGGCATCCCATGGTCTCTCGTCTCACGGACTAGATATCCCGTTGGCGCAACATCAGCTGGATAATTGTTTCGCGAGTCAGCTGGTTATTACGATAACGGTGCGCCCGCGCCGCGCCCGTCTCGCGCCGAAACTATCCGATAAGTTCCGAACGTGAGTCCAATGTAATTACTAACGCTGGATAGTTAAGTCGAACTTAAAGCTCTTTATATCGTTTCTGAGAATGAATTCCTGACGGAGAGTCCGCGGCGTATCCTTGGAATCGTTTTATTATTAACAAACAAAACTTACTAACAGAGAATTCAATGTTTGTGCATCGCATTCCGTACCAATATCAATTATGCATTACTACCTAACAAATATATATATAATATCTGTCTGCATTTTAATATTACCAAAAGATTTGTGAAGTATTTACCTACATACGCCGCAATGTAGGTATACATTTCTTTTGAAATCTAATTGATTAAACCTCCCCATTGGATGAAATTGATTGATTGATTGAATTGATTTGATTGATTTGATTGTCTTTCCTGTACAGCAATCTACTCCATATTCAAATCTATACCAACCATGCATAAAGCTTCGCTACTCATTAGTCTACAAAGGCAAAACCGGCTTGCATTAGCCTACATCAATATATCGTGCTTTAAATACAAACAACCCTTTTCCAGTAACATCATTACATGACGCAAAGGGTAGGGAACCCTTTGAAATGTTCTAATCAACGTAATGCCGTATTTGTGTAGGGATTATCTCACAAAAGAGCATTGTTACCGATGCGTAATTGAACCATGTGTCCATTTGCTATTTTAATTTATGTACGGTCGTCTATTTATAGGAGAAGTGAGGACAAAACACGGCTTCGCCATGAATGGAGAAAATTAATGTGAGCTTACAAAAACATTGATCAAAATGAAAATTGTACTAAGCACTGAGCAGGGGTTTCGGATTAAGCATGGTACACCATCCAAAGCTAAAGTAAGGCTCCAGACCGTAATTCTGTTATTTCTGAAGGCAATGAGCACTACTGTGTTCGAGTATGAAGAGATTTTTTTTTGGCTGATTTGTCTAATAGAATGCTTTGAAGGGAAGTTACCGGGTGGGTTGTTGATCATAAGGTATTGTAGCTATCATCAGACTTCTCCTGGGCTTAGTTATTCAAGAAACTGTTGACAAATTTTGCGGATATGTTTCATAAGGAGAATATTCCATACCGCAAAACAAGCATAACCCTCCAATTCCACATATCTACACATACGTACACAAGTCTTTGTTTCAAAATAAGCCCATACCGGTACCGTATTTTTCTCTCAACATTAAAGGACCCGGGGTCACTCCCCTCACCTCGCCACAACTGTACACAATATAATAACAAAGTTTTTGCTCCGCGTGCATATTGTTAGCTGGAGGTAAGTGCAAATGCCAAAAGTTGCAAATTATCTGTGCTCGTGACTGAACTTTGGCAATCATTGGCAACGCAACACTCATCAAATATCTCGGTGTCTGTGGCGTTGTTACCTCCCAGTTCTGTGATCGTTTATTATGAGTATGATCGGTTTGGTGTTTGAATAGTGGTGTCGTAAAGTTGTGTGGCTTCATTGAGACGAATTTAGATATTTCAAAGAATAATTCGTATGAATATTCTACCTCCTCCATTTGCTTGTAATGAAAGACCAGTAAAACTACTTCCTTTAAGTCTAGTTTCTCTAATAGTCATGGTTCTCCTATGGCAGAATAACCACAACGTCAGTCAAACGGATTGCTGAAGTACCTTTGCCAGGAATCTGGTGAATTCCCCTGCCAGTATTCAATGGAAATCTAAATTCGCATATAATATATGCTCCTGAATCGTTCCAGGGGCCTACCTTGGGACAGCAAAATACTACCTTATCCCAGCGAAGGATCACACGACTCATTTAAGGAGAACCAACACCATTGATAAAAGAAAGCTCACATCAATTAATGTTTAACACGGAAGTTATGGCAATTATTCAAAACACGTTAACTGGTGCTCGTATCATCACAAATCAGCGACACCTATACAGTTCGTGCCCAGACTTCAAACGACGTGCAGACGTGACCAGCATCACCGGCCATCGGATTTGAATAAATAAATCACGCTCGCATCCCGACTCATTTGTTAGCTGCAAGAGAAAGGCGTTCGATTCCACGCCTCAGTTGCAATCATAAACCTAATCTAGCTTTTACCACTTTATGTTCTCTACGTGTGCATTTCGCTGTCAGTGTTGCCACTTGCATCACCGTGCTGTCCAATTTCACTTATTCTTCATCCTTTTACACTGTTCGTATAAAAAATATCTCCAGAGAAAGTTGTTCCGTATCTTCAGTGTCATTTGTTGTTACGGATACCATCAGGTGACGACAGTTTTCACACTTTGTTTCGAGATTTCGACGCCTCAACATTCGTCGTTGTAAAACATCGTATTTAAAGCGATCCAACGTTAATTTAAGCCAATTAACAGCGGCTCTTAACATTTCATTAAGTCGCCTAATTTATTGTATACTTGTTATTATTTATACGACATCAATTTAAGTGAAACTGTCCTTACGTTCGCGAATGGGTTACGACAAATAGAGCTTATTAAGTAACTGAGTGACATTAATATCGGTGAAATATACATTCATTACAGGTTACGTATCCATGTCGTGCAACGTAAACTGTAATGTCAGGGTAATAAAGTTGTAAAACACTGTGCACTTTGCTAAATACCACAATATTTTATGTAATGGCTAGGAATCTTTGAACTCCATTTCCAATAGTTATATCTTTGTTCTGGCTCCGTAAAGTATAATGTGATTACTTAATAAAAGTCTTGCAATAAAAGCGGTAATTAAGATCTAGAACTAAGATTCTGAATGCTTCGTAAGACTGATGTTTCTCTATTGAGAACCATTTATCACCAGGAACTTATCGTTTGTTGTTTAGAAAAGGCTTATTGTTGTGAATATTTGTTTACTTTTTCTCTAGAAATTCCACTTTCAGTAATTTCGAATGAAAGGAAAGCCTTGTACCCAGTGGTACCATTCAACAAGTTGCTAGAATCAGAACTGCTTATTCCGCTTGCTACAGGCGATGCACTAGTTGCTTGTCTACTTACGCTTTGCGGTTAACTCTATTTTGTTGTTGCTTTAATTTCGTATCATTACAGATAGGTACTTCTACTTCTACGATGTTTAGTTTGTCTTTTCGGATGTTTTTATTTTCTGAACTTTGAAGAATCCTCTAGGTTCCTCTTCTTTAATGACTAATGACATCATTACCTCTGTCTATTTCCATCATCACTAATTTAAAATAAAATTCAGATGTGTGTTCAAAAACTTCAAACGTTTTCCGTGGTTGCTTTATAGTTGAGTAAAAATCTTCATATAAGTACTACATTTAAAGTACCAACAATACGCGTGTTTTTAGCCCTTCGGGAATCAACGCGTGACGGTTATGTGCATTTAAATGAGTAATGAAGCGCGACACAGGCACCTGGCCAAGGTATTTACATGAAGTAATAGTCCTTCCTTCCAGGTGTAACATTATACATATATGTCCAATATGGTCATATATCATACCAATTAGCGTAACGATACACTCAATCATAGAACAGTGGTGATTAACACAGTAACCTTGTATCCAAACTATTGTTGTTTTTGCTGCATTGCGTCAGTTATTTATTTTGAGCAGGAAGTTGCACATAATTATAAACGTTCTACAAGATTTGTGTTGTGTTTCGTTATGATATTGATTGATATCCGTTTTTATTATGTTAGTGTATACATACATCCGCTACTTACTGGTTAGACGGTGAATATCGTTATTTCTCTAATTTCGTGCTAGTGACAATGTTACGTAGTCCTCAGATCTTGTAAGTTTCTGAAATTTTGCTTAATGAGGGTAAAGATTTTAGTTCATAATGGTGTCTAGCGATCAATACTTACGAAGTCCCAAAGCTTGCGATCTTGCTGCATTAGGAAGTGTCTCAAACGTTTGCCACCAATGCGGCTCAAATATTTGAAACTTGCAGTTTTATCAGCCTGTTCTTCTGTCACAAACCCTAAGCTTCACTCTAAGCCCAGACCCCATAAATATAAGTATTGTCCCCCATTATCTCAGCAGCACATGTTCGCATGAAAAGCGGCCGCGGCAGAGGTCACCACGTATCTAGACATCTGTCTGCCGAATGGAGCTGTTAATATTCGCCGTGTGACATCCAGCCACTTTGTCGCACCGACGACAGCTCTTATCGTTCCATCAGCGTTTCACTGGGCGAAATCCATGCTTCGTGTGCCGTGTGTGGAGACGAATAATTTGTGCAAATGCTGAGGTGTGTGGAATAATTCCTGGTAAAAACGTAACTGTGAGACGTAGGAATAGATTTTCGTGTTTTTGATTTAGAAGAGCACCAAGATATAAAAGTTTTGGTACACGAACTTATAAAATTCTTAGTCTTGCTTGGTCTACTCTAAAGCTGCCTGAACATAGAATGAAAGATAAAGGCACAACATAATCTGCAAAAAAAAAGAAGTGTATTCAAGGCATATTTTATAGGTTCTAAATTAATTACCAAAGGCCATCAAGGCGAAGCGTAAAATTCCGCGTAGACGAAAAAAGAGATTGAATTTTATTTATGTAGGTAGGTAAGTTAAAATTCGTAAATCCTGCACGTAGTAGGTATCGAAAATTAATTGCCGGCTTTCGAGCTTTTTCAGTAACATAAATAAGATCTGACATTGTGTACTCAACATACTAATTGCTGCCTATAATTTTCTTAATTTCGTCAGTTTCACCACTTTATAAGGAGGATTGTTAATTAAATGAGGATATATTTTCACTGGAACGTGCAATTATGTTTATAACCCATCGTTTATTCGACACGTAAAAATGTTAAATGGTAACATTTTAAATAACTTTCTTCGCGATAAATTGAGTTTCGACACTTTACAGTGCTGAAATGACGAAAAACTCGGTAACAGTTTAAAAAAAAAAGAAATCGAGATCTTTTTTTTTTTGTTTAACTGTTTACCGAGTTAAACAAAGATCATATTTAAGTAGAAAAGCACTGGCAAGTTACACACTAAAGTCTTACTTTTATGGCTAAACAAATTCAGTCATAGACAAACATTTTGTCGAACAGACGCAGACGTTTAAATTTCGAATCTAACCCTTCGTCTGCCGCGGTGTCATTCGCCCCACGTATTCTCTAGGGTGGTCCTCCAGACCCTCATTAATGTGCACCTCTACGATACGAACGCGCGATAATTACCTGTGACTTGCATACAAAATCATTCTATTAAATTATCATTCATTATCATTCTATTAAATAAAAATCAAAGGGACCGGGACCAGATGGTCTGCCGGTACAGTTTATTAAGAATACTGCTGATAGTCTCTGCATACCCTTGCATATTATTTTCAATTCGTCACTTTCGCAAGGGACCTTTCCACATGCATGGAAACTGGCCAACATAACCCCTGTTTATAAATCAGGACCTAAAAAGGATGTTGAGAACTATCGTCCTATTTCAATATTGTCAACTTTGTCAAAGGTTTTTGAAAGACTAATACATAATAAAGTATATCCAATTCTACACAATATTATAATTCAACAGCAGCATGGTTTCGTCCAAAGAAGATCAACCACAACGAACCTAGTTACTTTTGTAGACTACTTATTTAATAACATGGACTCTCGTATCCAAGTAGACTCTATATACACTGATTTTAAGAAAGCCTTTGACAAAGTTGACCACGCACTACTTTTGAATAAAATTGCGTTCAATGGCATACGCGGTGATCTTTTAAGATGGTTCTCGTCTTATATTTCAAATAGGACACAGAGAGTTGTGATAAATGGGTTTAATTCTAACACTTTGACAGTAACTTCTGGGGTTCCGCAGGGCTCCATATTAGGACCTCTTTTATTCGTTATTTTCATAAATGACATTAACACTTGTTTTCAAAATTCAAAAATATTGCTCTATGCCGATGATCTCAAAATTTATAGACCAATTAAAAATTTACAGGACTGCCTCCTGCTGCAGCAAGACTTAGACAGGTTTTCTGAATACTGTTCGCACAATAAGCTCCAGCTAAGTATAACTAAGTGTTGCTGTATAAGTTTTACCAAAAACAAAAATGTTCTGACCCATTCTTACATCTTAAATAATGTGAACCTAACAAGAGTGACATTAGTCCGGGATCTTGGAGTCTTGCTAGATGATAAACTGCAACTTGACGCTCATATTAGTAAAATAGTGAATAATGCATTTAGGATGTATGGTTTTGTGATGAGGTCATCCACTGAATTTAAACGCCCATATACATATTTGTACCTTTATAAATCATTGATCAGGTCTCAGTTGGAGTACGCTGTTGCGGTGTGGAATCCCTTCTATACTAAGTATTCAGATGCGATTGAAAAGGTACAGCGTAAATTTTTGAAAGCCACGTTTTTCCGTTGTTTTCGTACCCAAGCATCTTACAGTGACCTTCTGGATAGGTATAAGCTACTAAACTTAAAGGCCAGACGAACTTTTTTAGAGACAATGTTTTTATTTGACCTATGCAACCATTCATATGACTGTATTGATATTAGTAATAAGATTTGTTATGTAGTACCTAGAACTACCATGAGCCGTGGAGTGCGTGCGAGACCACTTTTTGCTATAACATCAACTCGTACGAATGCTGGCTTGCGCGCACCCTTACGTCGCATTACTACTCAATTTAATAAAATTTTCAACGATTTTGATATCTTCGCTTTACATGCTAATAAATTCCGTAGCCTAATCCGCCAAAAAAATTCAGAAATGTAAACCCAGTTATGTGTTTTTATCAACATAATGATGTTTCTTCGTTGTATTTGCATGCCTATTTAGCTTTAGTCATATATTTAAGCACATTATTTACAATAATATTATATAATTATTAATTGCAATCGCACTACGTAAGTGCATTAAAAATTACTCTTTTTATAATCTGTGGAAAATGTCGTGGGTTATACACTTGCTCACTTTGTATGAATTGTTTGTATATTATTGTAGTGTGTAACTGTTTATTTTCCTAAATAAATAAAATAAAATAAAATAAAATAAAATTTATTTACACTATATGTTTCTTTGTTCTTTATCCGATTGTTGTTTGAGTTGAGATATTCATCTTTTCTCACATTTAAATCATATAAAAGTACTTGTCAAAAAGCTTTTAAATTGTTTAATCGCTAGAATAATAATGAAAAAAATAGTGAAATACTATCTAGACTGTCGTAAAAACAGGGCCTTTTTGAAATTAATTTGTGAACCTTCACCGACGTGATGGGCAAATAAGTTTCGCAAGGAAATTATCTTAGGAAAGTTTCTAGAAAAAAGGGACTGGTAACATCATTACCTACTTATCTTGCCTATGCCAATTTATTTGGGGTCGGCGCAACACGTCTTCTTCTTCTCTATTAGTTGTCCTCACAGTAGTCACCTGCTTTCTGGCCATATCATCTTTCACACAGTCAATCCATCGTTTCCTTGATCTTTCCGTACTCATAAAGCCAACCACATCCATACTGAAAACTTTCCTCACGACATTATCCATATTATTAGGTACTTCATACTCTTCATAGGTCATCATTATTTAGATATTATGACAAAACAATGCACAATGTGTTGTGTTAGGTATGTGAGAGTGACTAAGATCTCAACATCTGATTCAAATCTGTCTGATTATATCCAGATTATGCACATACCACTAAGATAGATGGAAAAAAATAGAACCATATACCTTTAATGACATATCTGAGATACCTATTACGAGTTAGTTCAAGGGTTGTAGGTACCAAGTTGGAACTTTATGGTAATTTAAAAGATAAAATCAGTCATTAGAATAATATCAGGAAAGATATTAGGTTTCCGTCCCCTAACTTTTTTATCGCATTTGAAAGTTAAGGATAAGATTTACTTTTTAACTGTTATCAAAAGCAGCAAGGGGTGGGGAGAAACGATATTTATATGCAAATATTTTAAGTAGATTAAAATTCAACGGAGGTGGTTCTTTGTCAGTTATTCTGCACCGAGCTTGAAATAAATATAGGGTTTTTTTTAAGCAAATACAATAAATTAATGCCTAGAGTGCAACAAGGGTGGGCGCTTGAATTATATTGATAGGCGGGGGCGTTGTTGGTAAACATTTGTGAAATTGTCACAGAAATTATAAGGCTAATACAAAGATGGAAGGGTTAGGTCCAATTTTGGCCACGCGACCAACCTTGTAGCGTCGTTAATTAATGCAACAGAAAACTAACAACCCTATCGCAGTACACCTTGTACATGTACTGAAACTTATTCCGTCTTATTACAAAACACGATCTAACTTTAGCCCGAGCCTAAATCTTCGATTTAGTTTTTGTATTTGGAACTTTGTGCCGACTTTAGTAAAGTTCTTAATACAAAATAGACAATCTAAGACCAGACCAAGTTGTCAGTTTTGTAATAAGAAGTGTATTTCGATTTCTGTTAGGTTCTTATTTCAAAAACAGGCTCGATGGTTTAAACCATGTCAAAAGAAAAACCTTGTTTTGTAATAAGACCAAATTATGTTATTGACAAAGTCATCATTACAGTAATCCGCAGCGCGCTCTAAACACCGGTAGTGAAAATTATACAAGCAATCTTACGCAAGTACAAAATGAGCAGTACTACTCCCCCCGTGCAATCACCCCTACATACCCGTCATACATATTTTAATAATAATAGGAAAATTGCTACTGCAGGCTATCATTCGAAAGGAATAAGTTTGCGTGGGGCAAGACACGCGACCCCTAGCCAAACAATACTCTCCAACCTACAACTTACTTATATCACCTTAGAGTCTGATTTCCTTTAATCGATTGCATGGACAGGGTTATAGTGACGCGCATGCGTTCATTTTGGAGGGAAAAACGTATACAGTGTTGCCATAGCAACGGTGTATATTGCACCTATCCGTGTGTTCATTGCACTTGTGTAAGGAGGCTACGTCAGTCTGAAAACCTATTATCAAGAACCGTTTAGAACTGCGGCTCTGCTGTCCAAATAGTTGTGAATAAAGTCTTTGTTTCGAGTGTTCAGTGTTGTGATTGAACTCCACAAGGTTGGTTTACGTGTGAAGTAGGCGTTTATCTGTATGCTTTATCAGCATCGTAATCTTTTACAATAGCGTTTTTTTACAGTAATTGTCTTTGTTTGATGTTCTGTCTAGATCTTTGTAGATTCAAGAGAGTTATTATTAGATTAGCTTTTTAATAACAATTAAAGTTGAAATACGGCTAGCGTAAATATAAAAATGTGAGAGATACTAAAGAAATAATGGCGATAAAAGTTCAATAAAAATAAATTGCTGAACAAATCTGTCAGTGCTAAAGTACCATCTTTACCCTCTTAAGTTCGTTAGTGACATTAGCCCGCACAATAAAATGTCCATATATCTCCGAACAAGCGCGTTGCTATAAATTTCAATCGCCATAAACAAAGAGACAAGGGCCGAAAGACGTTAATTAGCATGTATGACGTAATTAATCGTCCATCCTCGGAGAAATCCTTGAAAGGGAGACGCCGCTCGATGGGGTAAATTGACGTTAACATTCCTGGCTACCCTGGCTGCCCACCTTTTAGTATTGTGTTTGTCAATTAGACCTTTCAACTCAGCCGTTCGGTTAATTGCTGCTTTTAGACCTGTTAGTCAACTAGCCGAGCCACCCTTCCATTTAGTCTTTTTGGATAGATATAAATCTTGTGAGAACCGGATTTTTTGGGTTGAAGTCGAGTCGAGTGACATTGTTTGTGGTTTATTTTAATTTTCGAAGGGCTTTGATCGGTACTTGAACTTCGAATGTTGAATGTTGGAGCTGTGGGTGAGGAAATTGGTGTTATTAGGCGTGCTAAGTGCTGGTCAATTTGCATAAATACGGTTTTAAGAAAACATTTGGGATATAAAGGTACATTGCTTAATTAAAGAAAAGGGAGTGACGGTTGACATGGGAGATGAGAAAAAAACGTGTTGCGCAGACTCCAAATAATATGGGACAAAAGCAGGAAGATGGTGAGGTACAGTCGCCAGCACAGCAGGTTATACGAAACTGTCAAATGTCCCCAAATGATTTTAAACCTTAAAATGTTGAAGGTTAAGTTCAAAATCGAATGAGAAAATTTGACAGTTTGTGGTAACTTGACCTGCTGTTGTGTGTACATGTATTAATTAAAAAGTCTGTAGTTCTTTTGTTTTTGTAACAAAAAACATACTGCTTTTGTAATTTTTCATATTCAAATTCTTGACGTCATTGCCATAAACCTCATGTGTTGTTAATCAAAGATCAACTACCTACTATTAATTTAACTAGCTTCTCGCCGCGACATCGTCTGCGTGAAATCTTGTTTTAGCATGAAATACAGGGTGGCATGACAACGACGCTCAACCCGGAATCACATGCTGATTTCATGGTTACAGTTTGCGCTTCCCACCCTGTATATCCTGTCACTCGGCAATACTGTAGCTTACCAGAGTGAAAAAAGATCGGAATCGGATAAATAGTTCCGAAGATTACCTCTTACATACTAACTCACAAATTTTACCTCTTTATAATATTGGTATATGTAGATTCTATATTTTAAACTGCTAGTACTATTTCATGTTTTAATCTCAGCCAATCTTGATTCCCACGTGTAATAGACTTACTTATTTAGTTTTCCAACGTCCGTCGCATCGATAGAAAGCCAGCAATATCAAACTCTCTGGTCAAGTTCGAGTGGTTCGGCTAGAAGGCTGAAATGTGCCAGATATTCTGTGCCTACACACTTATTTCCCTGATAATGTTCCTCGTAAAATGTGTTGGCTTCAACTCTCCAACTGCTAGCTCATGACAAACGCGTAAAATGTATGAAGAATTTAATTTGAAAGCTATCTGATATTTGAAATGCGAGTGCTAATATTTGTAGCAATAAGCGGTGTGGAAGCAAACTGTATCTGAATTTCATATATTCGTATTTTCAACTTTGAATGTTGTTGGCAATTTGGCGCGAAAAGAAGTGGATAGAGGTATTTGTTAGTGAGAGACAAAAGAAAGAGATCCATCAACCCAACTATAGACTATAGATACCTACCTACTCACAAAGAACCAAACATTTATTTAGAGACGTAACTGATAATGACAACAAACTATAATTCCTGACGTGTTTTAACACCTGAATGAAATAACGGATCGTAAAGCTATTATTGCGCTAGCATAATTCAAATCTCCAATCAGATATCCTATGCAAATGCTACAGTAATGATTTATAAAATGGCAACCCATAAACGAGAGCCCGTTATGTAACATTATCAACAGTGTCATGTTTTATTCATGGCTATAAGACCGAGCATTTATCTAGATCTGTTTTCACACTATTGTAATAGCCGTTTAAAATTAGACACTGCTAAATGCGGACGTACATTTTAAATCGAAAAAGACCTTGTCTCATGCATTTAGATCGGTAGACGATAGTAGAGAATCTCATTTAGAGTTTGTATTCAACGCTCGTACAAAACGACACAGTATACAGAAAAATATCCATTTAAATGCCTTAAAAATAACTTGTAAGTGGCCGTTTTGAATGCCTTTATTGCCCTACAAGTACAAGTACCATGTAGAGTTCAATAGTACGCAAGTGCAGACACGGCGTCGCCGACGGAAAGCGCCGCGTCCAACGTAAAAATCACTTCATATGTTCGTATGCTACCGGTCTACCGAGTTCCGCGCGCTTCGGATAGATGGCGCGCTATTCAATCATAAATAATAAATAAAATTCGTTTGCGTTTTCATCAAAATTTTCTTTTATTTACGGGTGAACAAGATTGATAGGAGGGATTGCGTGACACGTTGTTATTTCATTGCCTTGGGCACACTTGTCAATATACTGAGGGCCTGACGGGACCCCAATTTCAGTCTATGCGTTTTCCTGTTTGTTTAGGGGAGGAACGTGTTTTTCTATTAATTTGAGCTATCATTTGACTCCCCGTGAGATTGATTGTGTTGTGTAGGTATGCGAAAAACCCATAGAAACTAATTTGCTAGAATGACAATTATAAATGAAATGTTATTTATAGGGCGAACATTATTTTGGCCCTTGTTAAGTCCTTATAAACAATACCGAGTCCTATATTTGAAATTCTCTGTTATGGAGAACCATATTCCGCCCGCAAAATGTGAAAACTGAAGCATTGAATTAGGTCAAGGAAGCCTCATTCAATTTTCGGGGTGTGGCCAGTTTGTGACTCCTCGCCGTTCTACTCTAATGCATTAAGCAATCGGGTACAATTTAATGAAAAACTTACTAACAATTTGAATTGCTTGTCAACAGATTGGCGCGCACCGATGGCAGACGAATCGGAAGCGGCGAGGGCAAGGCGCGCGCCCGCGCCCCCGCCGCGTCAAACCGTACGTCCGCCGGAATCGCGCCCGCGCATGCATTCCGATCCGCGCATACAACCGGACCCGTTGCGGCTGCCGGCTCCGCCGCGGTTGATCCGACCGTCGGAGCACCTGGCTATCGTTGAGCGAGCCATGGAGCGCCGGCCGCCGCCGCTGGTGCCGGCTGTCACGGTGCTGCACGGCCCGCGGCCCCCGTTACCGCCGCCGCAGCCGCAGCTGCCGGTTTACAGGCACGTTGCGCCGCCGCCGATGCGGATGCCGGCTCCAGGACCGCCGGTTATGAGGCCACCACTTCGGAGAGATGTTCAGGTAAGGGTTGCAGACTAATTTATTTACTACGGTGACTATCTAACTAATCGAAGATCTGAACTCATAAGGTTTGTATGCACATTTTCTGACATTTGCAACTTAGCATGACTCTCTCACATGATGATGTGAACTCAGCGAATCAATACTAGTTATGTGGACTATTCCGCGAATTGCTAATTAAAATGGTTTTTATAATATGCACACACCTACTCAGTAGGACGTAGAACGAATAACATTCTCTCCCACGTTACGTAACTTGTACAATGTGTTCAATACTTTGTATTCAGGCTTGCTGAAATACTGAAAAACAATGCGCTATGGTCGAGTAAAACTTTTCTGCGCACATTGCAAACAGCGGGGTAATACACTAACAGTTTAAGAGTAGGAATGGCTTTCATTTTGACAGTTTAAAAACATTCATTGCGTTATTTACGTTGTTGAATATATATTTTTTTCGAACATATGAGGCAATGGATAAGAAATATCCTTCAAAACGATCCAGATCTTGGTTGATAGTGTATTGCGCAATTAGGGTGCTGTTTTGCATTTTTATTATGCGGGCATGTAACGGTTCCATGCGTAACTAATTGTAAGAACTCCTTTGCATAAACAACTGCACATCGTGTACGCCGCAGATTATTAAATAAATCTGCCTTAAAACCGTAAAATTCACACTTGATAAATGTTTGCATTTGCCTTATTCTTCATTCGAGCTTTGGTCAGAGAATATTAATCTTTATGTCCCTAGTAGGCAGGCGTCTTCTTTCGCACCATCGCTAACTTCGGGTGACATACATAGTGATCAAACTAAAACTACTATCCAATATCATTAAAAAACTAGCCTATTACCACTGCAAGGTAAAGTCCTCTTTTCATATACTAGAGAAGGAACGAACATTGATCACCACGCTTACTGAGGATGGGTTGGCGATTTCGATATAATTACATAGATATATTAACGATAAAGTCCAGATTTCCAATATCATATCATCATCAGCCTATAATGTTCCCACTGCTGGGACACAGGCCTCCTTTCAGTGAGAGGGAGTGGGCCGTAATCCACCACGCGGGCCCAGTGCGGGTTGGTGGATGAATTTTTGGTTGTAGGACATGCCGGTTTCCTCACGATGTTCTTTCCTTCACCGTTTTGAGAGCAGTAGTGATGAAATAATTTACACAAAGTAAAGCGCCTGCCTGGGTTCGAACTAACGACCTTCAATTCGTAAGTCGCGGGCGTTACCACTGGGCCACCACTGCTCCCAATATCATATACTAATCAAAAAACAAATAGTTGCCTATCAAATATTTTCAATTTTGCTTACCAGACGGCATATCCAAAGTACCAATATTACAAGAACCTACATCCAAGTCATCTATGTATAAATAATCCTCAATCTATGTACAAGATTTCAATAGTTACATGAGTAGGCGTTATCTCTCTTCCTCGTTATGCTAATCATATTCTGAATACGATGACGCGCAGTATTCCGATGTTTGTATCTTACTCAATACACTTCGATGCGAAAGTGATAGCCAAGTGATTCACGAACAATCACTGAAGAAAACAAGAATGATGTTTCATTACTTATTGAACGGGTTCCGTCAGTTTTGTGATTTTCTTATGTCCTGTTACAGAATAGGATCCTTCTAGATTAAAACACATTAAACCAATTTATGTTTTATCTTGGGATACGAGGCAGTGTTCTGCGTCATGATAAATAATACAGACAAGTGTACCTACCACCTTGCAATAGAAAGAGTTCGTTTATCCTTTGCACCTGTACAGGAGACAAAAAAACAAAATATGAAACTGGCTAAATCCCTTGGTTTCGTTCAGGCAGAACAGACGTCAAGTTCTCTGAAAATCTTCAGCAATTTTGTAATGAATCGGAACTGCGTCGCTTTACATAAGTTCTGATCAAATTTAACCCAAATCGTCACAACCACCAACAAAAACACATTTTTCTTACCCCCGCGGCCCCGTCGCGTCGCCACCCGGAATGCATGTAATTTAAAACTGAGCTCGCTTTCCGAATGGCTTGCAGTTCCTTCCCGGTTGGAGTCATTGACGGCTTTCTTATTATAATGAGCCTAAGTGGGCTGCCGGGCAGTTTGGCACTACAATAGCTACGGATGACGTGTAGCAAGATCCAACATATGAAAGTTTGTGGGACAGGGAAAATGGATCATTAGAAGTTTTATTGAGATCTTCAAGGTTCGAATGGAGTCTTACAACTGCAGGGGCCGTACTATGACGTGTTAACACCATCATGATTCTGTTGCGAAAAAGAGATAGTGCTATCGGTCATGTATAGCTCCGTCTCTCTTTCACGCTGGAACAATGATGGAATTAACATGTCATAGTACGGCCCCAGTGAATTTGGCAAAGTTGGCATTCAAAATGAAAAAAAGGTATCCCGAGTTCATAAATACTCTCTCTGTTTATCCAAATGTTTATAATGTGAAAGACAAAAATGCTGTCCATAAAAAAGAAATATGAACAGCGATGTCTCAAACATTTGGCACAATTCGGTCATAACGAGTAACTCATATAGAGGAACCGGAGAAATTCTCCATCTTGAATTTTAAAGAGGTTAATGTTTTAATAATCACGTACATCGTTGGCAATTTTTGTAATAAAAGTTTTATGTGTTCATTTGAATTTGGTTGACCCAGATAAGGGCACAGACAAACGTGCCGACTAATAACCCGGCGAGACAGGGCGGAGTCAGGCCTTGGCCTAAAACCGCCGCAGTTTACTGCTATCCGGTCTTATTGTCATACAATAGGAGCAAAAAGTATAGATTTTAAATATGGAAACGCTTTCGCATAAAATTTCTGTCTCAGTCTGTTATTCATTAGAATTGAGTCGTAAATACTGAAGGCAGAAATCATGAGAAGTCTGAAAATGAAACTGTAAGTAATCATATTTTTCATTAATGTTTAGTTCAACCTGTGCCGAAAGGTTTATCAGCAAGCAAGAACTGTATGAATCGAATTACAATTAAGTGTAGCGATAACACATGCCATAACAAAATCGTCAAAGTATATTGAGTTGATAAATATACCATACATTGTAAGGTTCATTTCTCTTATCGCGTTTAAGCGTGTTATAAGTAGATAGTACATAAACATTACTTTGTTATTATAATGTCTACCTTTGATATATCTTTTTGGTTGTGGTGTTGCTTGGGGAAAGCCTATATCTTTCGGCTGAGATGATGAATGATGATGATAGTAACTTTGACCAAAGGCCGGATTTTTTTGTACCTGTTTTCGCATCGTCGTCCTGGCCTTATAATCCCAATATATTTGGCATCGGCGCAGCATTCCTTCTTCCATACGTCTCTTTACGCCATTTCTTGTCATCTTAGTAATAGGTTGGGGAAAAAGTATCTTCGCATTTTTTAAGAAAATTCAAAACAATTTTTAATATAGTTTATTTACATTTAACTAAAGTATGTAGGTACCATTTTGTTCGATAACTTTTTGCCATCTTGTAGGTAGGGACATGATCCCATTGCTATAGAAATTTTGGGACTTCTGATCAAAATACCGCGACAAGTGGTTTTGGCAGTCCTCTCGTGGTGTTAACCTGACACTGCCTAAAGAATTCTGCAGAGACCGAAACAGGTGGAAATCTGAAGGTGCAAGGTCAGAACTATACGGCGGATGCATTAACACCTCCCAGCCAAACTCTCTTAATTTTTGCTGAGTGGCTAAAGATGTGTGAGGTCTAGCGTTATCATGATGAAAAACCACACCCCTTCTGTTGATTAATTCCGACCGCTTTCTCTCAACTTCTTGCTTTAATCTCATCACTAGTTCGCAGTAAAGTTCAGAATCGATGGTCCTGCCTGGTGGTAACAGCTCATAATGAATAATGCCCTTCCAATCCCACCACACACACACAGCATCACCTTGTTGCGAGTTAACCCGGGTTTTGCCACAGTCTGTGAAGCCTGACCGGCTTTTGACCACGACCTTTTTCACACGTTCTTGTCGTACGTGATCCACTTTTCATCACCAGTTATCAGCTTCTTCAAAAATGGTTCGGTTTCATTACGTCGTAATAAAGAATCACAAATGAGTACACGGTTCATTAGGTTTCTTTCAGTGAGCTCGTGAGGTACCCAAATATCGAGCTTTTTTGTGTACCCAGTTTTTTTCAAATGCGCCAAAACTGTTTTGTGGTCAATTCTCAGTTCTTCAGCTACGTCGTCGTAACTACAGATATGCCGATCTTGCTCCACTTTTTCAAAAATGGCATCCATTTTATCTGTAATAGGGCGACCAGAGCGATGTGCATCTTTGACATCAAAATTTCCGGATTGAAAACGCTTAAACCAAATTTGTGCTACTCTCACAGACACTGCACTAGGTCCATAAACATCGCAAAGTTTTTTCGCGGCTTGCGTTGCATTTTTACCTTTTTTGTAGTAAAATTTTAAAATGTATCGAATTTCTTCATTAGATTCACTCATCTTGACAGTACGAAAAACAAATGAAAATCACTCATTTTCCTAATTTGAATTTGGAATTATGTTTTTTAAAATTTAAACTTTCAATGATACCAAAACCAGCCATAGATACAAATAGTATAGCCAAAGAGACTTTATTACAAGTTCATACATACTATAATGCGAAAAGACTTTTTCCCCAACCTAATATTCACTTCCTTTTTTTATATCAATATCTATCGTATCTTTGGTCTTCCCCTACCTCTTATAGCTATCCTCATTCATACTCAAAACTTCCCTCGCGACATGCTCCTCAACTGTTTTAGCAATTTTAATTAAAGATGAAATGTATGTAAGCGGGAAAAGGATTTCGCAATTTGTGAAAGAAGTGGGATTAAGTTTAAATCTTCTTAGAAGCCTTTGAATGATGTGTGTAGGAGTGCTGGTAATTGAAACTGTTTACCAATCATGTCTGCATCGCACTCTAGCACTAGCAGTTACTTTTACTGTTTTATCTGGAAACAATTTGGTAGCTCTCCCTGATGAGATTGCAGTTACCTTTTAATTGCAGTTGGTGCTAGCGATTTTGTATGAGATCTTACAAAACCAATTACAAATTTTTCTGTAGCAGACATCAAAACAGTTAATAGGCTACCAAACGTAACAGATTGCCCTGCACCAACTGACACATTTCAAACTCCAATCATACCTCAAGTTAGAGCCGCACGTTCTGATTTCATGCAACATGCCCACTTATTACTTGTCTCATTTCATCCGTAATCGCCGTCATCTCGTGGTAAATTATCACAATATTCAATTCACAATGCGACCCAGTTAAGGGCCCACTAATGATTCGCCCTACTTCGATATGATCGAGTATTGGTACTGCGTTCTGCGTTGGACAGGCAATCAACAAAGATATGAAAGAGATCGTTTGTCTTGCTTTTATTGGCTGGCAATTGTCCGGCCATGTAAACTGGTGGCATTACATGTAACGGTAGTATGTTAGAGCATTTTGATTTGCATTGTCACTCTGTCGTTTGTATGTAGGGCGGATATAAATTGTGGTTATGGACGTGTGTCGTTTCCGTCATGGTTTTTTTGTCCTACGAGTTCTGGCGTTGGTTTTCCAACTGCTTTAGTGCTTTTTCCATGTCTATTATTAAATCTGTATAAGATTACATCATATATCAACTTATAAATTCTACAAGCGTTGATGCATCGAAACACATTCCTTCAGTTTCATCTATGCAAAATATTAAAAAAGGTAGTCATGCAAATGACCAAGTTATTCAATTACCTTACCATCGTTTGGTCTAGGATTCTCCGGAGACAATTTCTCGCTCGCTCCGTAATTACGGCGGCATCGAGACTCTCGTAGTTCCAATTAACAGTACAGAGTCGCCAACAGTAGCCAATTATAAATACCACGCTAAGATGCCGATTGCGAGCTTAAATGTACGATGTATGGGTGGCGATTAATCGGGAGCTGAGATAAAAACTAAGATTCTTAAATAGAACTTTAAAAGAAGGAAAGAAGGAGCTTTTGTACATTTAACATTTTTGAAAATAAGGTTAATCTTCTTTTAAAGTGCTTGCTAATAGGGCTTTGATCTTTGTTGTACCTATGTAAGTACCTATTCGAAAAACGGAAATAGGGTTCCAAGGCTACAATACAACGAAAATTCGGCAATACTCATACTTGGAAAAAATACTCTTGACCATTGAAAAATCATCCATCGTTTCAGAAACGACTTTGATTTTCGAGAGTCATTGTGGCAATACCCGTAATATAAATAATATAACTCAGCCGGCATCTATTGACATATTATATCAATTTAATAGACTCGAAACGGCAATATTAATAAACACGACCGGCAGACCGCCCGTAGTCGCGTGGGTGACTTTGTATTCATCGATTTACTATTCGATAGTTTGTCATGAGCATCGATACTTATATCGATTCGTGCCATTAGCGAGTGCATTAGCCTTTTAATTGTGCATTATTGAATATGGGATAACACCCACGTCAGGTTATGTAGGGTCTTGTTCTAATGTTGTTTAGTAATCCGTTAGTAACTGACGTATCTATTGCAAAACGTATAACAATGTCTGTTTTGAGGTCGATTGTGGCTTTTGATTAATACATGACAAATACGTTAAATTGGCTGTCAAATCTGTCGAATGAGGCGTTTGAAATTGGAATTGGATCGATTCTGATAGTAAAGTCAGGGAATTTAAGTGTTTACTTTACCAACTATATTCAAATCACAACTGTCATTCTTTGACAGTTGTATGAAATGGCTATAACACGGCAAGTTGACGTAGTGTGTCAATTTGATAAACAATAAAATTTCATCACTGTATCTACAGTTTACCTACCAATTAACTTTCAACGTTTTCCGGAATCTTTCAGTCATTTCCCCATCAAATCTCACAGTACGTAGTCACAACAATTTAAAATCAATACGAAAGTAATACGCGAAAGGAATCGAACGTGCAATTGAAAAATAGCTTATTACCTCCGCCCAATACGAGAGGCCCCCGTAGAAAGTGCATCGCAATCTTTGTTATACCCTCTGCAATAATTCGTCCGTCGGATTCTATAGCTGACGGCTGCAAGCGCTATCGACGCAGGCGCAGTGACCATCAATTACTTGTTTAGCTGGATTGTGTTACGCTGTTTCAATTCGAGAAACTACGTATTAGTGCTTGTATCCAATTGAAACGGTCAGTCAAGATTAAAATATTGAACTGTGGAGTTGGAGGATTAGTCTTTAGGTCTGCTTTCCAAAATATAATGGTGGCTGTAGTTATGCCATGTCCCTTAAAACAATATAGGCCTGTTAGTATACAATATGTACCTATTATTTGTCTTCGTAAAATTAGCAAACACGTTATAGTAAAGAAGTGTGACACAGATGCGGGATGGACAAACGCATGATCATTCAATGAAAAGCTGAAAAAACTCAAAAAAGCTGAGCGTAGATTATGACTTTTCATTGATCACCTCATCATCATTTAGCCGAATAACGTCCACTGCTAGCGATGGGCCTTACCTAAGCTGCGCCACACCAACTGGTTTGTGCTTCATCGTGAAGCATTTTTATCCCATGAAACCATAAAATTGCTCAGATTCACATTAAAATTCATGTATTTTGGTCATACTACACACATTAGTATCGCCCGTCGCAGGGTTGTCGCTTTCGCTGAAAGTGTAAGAAGGGGGAAGGGCGTGGTTCCCTCCAGCGCCTCTGATTTACTGCGCAGTGACCGATTCATTATTATGATATTATCACCTGCTTGCGCGTGCGCTGCGTGGCCCTTTCTGCCCTTCATTGTTAAGGAAAATTATTTGGAATTGCGTTTCAAGTTCATAATTGGGTGTCATTTTTTATTCTGAAACGAAAAGAGAAGTTGCTCAAGGAAAATTGCTGGAGTAGGTGGTAGCTTTGAAAGGGTTCCGTGGTAGCTTTGAAAGGGTTCCGTGGTGGCTTTGAAAGGGAGTAAAAAGTTGAAGCCATAAATCTTTTTTTCATTTTCAAGTAGCTTGAGGAAAACTGCAGTGATTAATCTTCTTTAAACAGCTATTTATTTACACGAGTGACACAAAGCTTTTTCGTTTGGACAATGGCTTGACTATGGTATCGTTGAAGTATTTTTGCACTTCGGGTATTGTGGTGCAATTTGGGTAACGGCCTAAAAGCTACCAGTGTTCAACAGTGGATGAGTTTTGTTTGGCTGGATCAGACGTTGCTTCGTAAATTGAAATACATTCATTTGCCACTTTGTCAGAATGTAGGTTTACATCGTCTGATCTTAAAACTATAATGACCCATTTACATTCTACCATTACATAAATTGTGTGCAAATATTAGGTCGGGGAAAAAGTTCTTTATTTATATTTATATATTCTTTATTGTACAACACAAAAAACATATCGTATTTTATATACAAATTCAAGACTAAGAGCTCGTGTGGCACCCAAATATTGAGCTTTTTTGTATACCCAGACTTTTTCGAGTAGGCCAGAACTGTTTTGTGGCTGTGCTGTGTGTTCTGTGGGAAAGTTTTTCCTAATTTATGTAAAAGGTATTTTGTACCGACCTTCGTTTTTTTCTCGTTTTTATTTTTGGTGTTTGTCCGTGGAAACTTGTAAATGGCCTTCAGTTTCATATTGTTTAAGAACACAGTATAAGTTAAAGAATTAAATAAAATAAATAAACCCCTAACTCTTCAGCTATGTCCTAACTACTAATAACTCTTGCTCCACTTTTCCAAAACTTATCGGCTTTATCCGCGACCAGAGCGAGCTGCATCTTTGACATAAAAATTCCCGGGCTTTTATTTTAATTATTTATTCAAAATCTATATTAACATTGACTGACATAAAGTCTGCCAAACTGGTTATCAGGTTGTCGGCAGTTTGGCGAGAACTACTGGCTACTCGACAGTGGTTCTCGTTTAACAATAAATTACAAATTTTGAAAATGAATGAGCTGTGTAAATAAATGTTGCTAAGTAAATAAACTATAATAGATAAATATACATGTCACAATAAAAAAACTCACATTGTTCTACTCTTACTCACACTGCCACTTCACTGTCGTCTTACTGACATTTTTTTCGCGGCATGTGTCGCATTTTTCCCTTTTTCGTAATAAAACTTCAAAATGTATCGAGATTCACTCATTTTGCCGAACAGAAAAACAATTGAGAAAAGGGCGGGAAATCGTTTTTATTTTTTTATTCTTTTTTAAAATGATATCTTATTTGATGGTATAGAAACCAGCCAGATAGAAACCGTACAGGCAAAATTATTTTTACTATAACTTTATTAGACCTATAAAATACAAAAAAAAATCCCCGACCAATTATTTTATTGTATTTTATACAATGTTATTGTTCTAATTAAATTTAAAAAAATACAGCAAGAACAAATAAGAGCTCATGCATTAGGATTTTTAATAAGGAACACACTTATTAATTGAAAGAAAATCGAAAGTTAAACCGATGTCAGTCCAAGAGATAAAGTATAATAATATACGAGAGTTTAAGTACCAGAATAAAAGCAAAAACGGTTTCTTTCCCAATTTTACTTTTAAAACCAGTATCTCTTTTACATAGGTAATGTCCATTGAATAACTCCCTAGCAACTTTCTCTACCATTTAAATTCCCTTTTCTTTTTACTGGCTTGTCAAACACTACAGGCGGACTTGAAACTCAATATTGACGAGTAACAGGATCCGGGGATTACCGGCTACTGCCCGGATTAAAGTGCGCGCAGTAAAAAAATACGAAAACTCGAAAAGAGTCAATAAACCGTATCAATTTTCAACTGGCATGGACTTAGTTGAGTCCCTTTGTCTTGGTTTTAAATTATTTTAGTAGTTGCATTGATTAAGAATTAAATAAATTTCTTAAAGAAAATACACAGGTATTTAGGTAGGTATCTCAATTTATCTTTATCGGGTCGTCAGAAGCCCGAAAGTCTGACAACCAGTCTTACCAAGGGGTATTGTATTACCCAGTAACTGGGTTGTGGAGGTCAGATAGGCAGTCGCTCCATGTAAAATACTGGTATTCAGCTGCATCCGGTTAGACTGGAAGCCGACCCCAACATACCTAGTTGGGAAAAGGCTAGGCAGATGATGATGATCTCAATTTATCTTTAGTTGGATGGAGCATTTTATTTTCGACTTTCGTAATTTCAATCGTATGCTGGACTAAGCCCACTTCCAAGCTGCTCACTGCACAGGGGCATCCTGCAACGTGGCGTACAGTCTAGCCATGGCCATGACCGCTTTAATCCGGTTTTTGCATCTGCAAAGATCACGTCCCATACTACTTTTGTTGATTCCCATTATCGACTCATCCAATCTTAAACTGTACAGAGTGGCAGGGATATCGAGGCGCAACCAGTTACCATGGATTCAGTACTTGATTCTGAATCCCGCTGCGTTAAAAATTTTAGTCGGTTATTTTAAAAAAAAAAGCATTTTCGGCACATCTTAACCGCGTACGTATTGCACTTTTATATCAAACAGCCGATATTTTGTTGATAAATAGGTCTACTACTGATTACTAGAGTCATGTGCTGAATTGATGGTTACACTTGGCGCGTTGATGTCCCACTCACCCTGTATTTTTTGTAACTCCTTTCGGTCAAAAGTTTAAAGTTGTATTCCTAAATAATCCTGCAACGGGTTTGAGGCCAAATCAGTAAATGCCATACTCTGTATGTTCTTTTGTATTGATTCCACTCAGGAGAGTGGAATCAATACAAAAGAACGTTATTATGGAGAGAAAACCTCATTTGAGCCAAGAAGAAATGATCAGAGCCGTCGAATTGTTGGAAGCTGGTTCTCGGCAATGTATAGTCCTCCAGGCCGGTGAATAAAAAATCTGGCGCCTAAAATCTTCAAGGTTTTGAACCTGAAGATTGTAGACGAAGCGCCAAATGCTCCTTGTTGTGATCATTTAGTGACAAAAGACTGTTACATTAGAGAATATACAGCGACAGCGCAACAATAAATCTTTGCTCTTTATAGGCACATGAGTTGATAAATTATGTACTCATGTGTTATAGGAGCGTATCGGAATTGACCATCATGTTTTCACAAATGTACTAACCTGTTATTATTATTGATGCACGAACATGCTGAAACGATAGATAAATCACTTTTTAGTGGTCAGAAATACTAAAATAAACTTTAGTCTTGTTGATTTCTAAAGTATATGAGCAAAAATAATTTGTTGTGCGAGAAGATGAAATCTGTTGTACCGGTAAATGCAATGGTGTGGTGATTTAACATAATATTTAAAACTTTAAGCACACACACGTACAGATGCGGACTTAACGCCATAGGCATTTTCTACCAGTCAACCTTTGGGTGATGCAGAGACATACAGTGGTAAGTGCAATTTATAATGATGATTTCGGAATTAATATTTTTAAATATAAAGACACGCATAAACCTATTAAGACAATAAATAGCTTATTTTTTTATTTGGCTATTTGCGTATTGCAGCTCTGTTTTACGTCGCATGTTGATCAAATTCGATTCGCGACTGTAGAATTATCATTCATATGAAAATTCTTAGGTCGAACAAATTTCCAAAGTTTGACGTTAGATATGAAATTGATGATTATTATTCAGTAAGTATATCATACCTACAGTCGCGAATCGCATATTGATCGACATGCGACGTAGAACAGAGCTGCAATATGCAAAAAAAAACAAAGATGATTTGAGTTTGGCGGGTTGCAACTGAGCATCCATCTTAAGCAAATAAGCCTGTTGGGAGACTTGTTGTGTTTACTGTTGGGTTTACGATCAAAATTATTCATGTCCAAAGAAATTTGCATATTATTATGATATTACAGTCTTTGACAGTATTGTACTTCATATTATGAATTGTATCATAATTATACATATGTATACCACTCAAACAGGTACACGTATATTATTTATCACTAAAATGTTAGCGTGATCACTTTCCAATGTTACCGTACATTCGACGCCCACGCCGCATGGCGCGCGACTGATTGACAGCTGACTGCACTCGGGTGCGCGTGCGTCCATTGTTTGCACGACACGTCAAACTGTATTGTGGTTTTCTTGGCTTAGCGTCATACTAGTTTAGCTGGTTGTCATATTACAATGGTCCTATGTCACTTTTCGGATCTATTAGTGCTATGCGAGATGGGCGGCTTAAATTGGTAAACGCCTCTTAGGTCCCGGACAAAGCCATTGTTCAAAGTATTTTTAACGTCGAAAAACTTTGCCTAAAAGTGAAGCAGGAGTGAAAAAACTTATTATTACACATAATAATTTGGGTAGTTATAAAAGGTGGCAGGGACATCGCCGCACAACCTGATACCATAGATTCAGTACATGATTCTTTTTTTAGGGTGGGAAATCATTAAATATCTTACGGACGTGAGTGACGTGTCAGACTCTTACTGACTAAAATCCACCCGTCTTCCTTCAGTTGCCTGTGCCAGTGGCCACGGTAACCCATTCGGACTTTCCCGCAACCCTGGCAGGCATCGGATCTAGCGGACCCCGTCATTTGGAGCTGACATCTCTTTGAGGTGCGCGTGGGTCACAACGCGCCGTTGACCCGGGCCTGGTCCTTATCGGACGGCGAGCTGATGATTCTGAACCCTCCTGAGGTGAAAATTATTTTTAAATCACTTTTCTATAAAACAGCAGATTTTTTTTTGATGTCCGACGTGAAATTGCTTCGCTAGGGGGTCTAGACTCGTGTGCTGATTGCATGGTTTCTGTTTGCGCGGTTGTTGTCCCCGCCATCCTGTATAGCACACTTTTGGAATATTGGTGATTGGGATCACATGTGATGTGATGAGTGGGAATTATTATCTTAAATACAAATACTGTGGCCTTCTCTTTCATAATAAACAAAATACACACATCAAAAGTGTCTAGGGATCAACATATATTTTTGCAATAACTTTTCTCCTGATTGATATTAATTAAAATTTTCTTTAAGGATTCATAAAATAAAGTGTTTTCGTTTGTCACAGTAACGATAAACCAAGTCACCTTTGCATTAATAAAGAAATTTGCCATTTTCCTAATAAAGGGATTTTTGACATTTGAACCACTAACACAAAAGTTCGAAAAAAAGACTGAAATAACAGTTTTCTTTAAAATTTTATTGGGTAACTTAAACAATTAATAATCCGTGTTTCTACCGCGAACACTAACAACACAAGAACATCGGTTTGGCATACTCAAAATGAGTTCATCCAAATCACGCTGTGGAATGGCCGTCCATGTTCGTTGCAACAACAAAAAAAGGTCTTCTTGCGACTGGATACCCTCCATATTCGGCAGAGCTCTTCTCTGTAGCATATCCCATGCATGCTCAATCGGGTTCAAGTCTGGCGACTGAGCAGGCCAGGGCAGGACATTGATGTTAGCTGCGGCGAGAGTCTGTCTTACAACTCTTGCGGTGTGCGGTCGTGCATTATCATGCATTAACTGAAATAAGGGCCCGATTTGCACTTGTAGAGGAACGATGACGTCTGATACAATCGTCTCAGCATAAATTTGAGCGTTGAGGTTGCCTCTGATCCAAATCAACTCAGTTCTTCCGCCGATCCAAATACCCGCCCATACCATGATGGTTCCACCACTATAAGGATGGACTTCCTGGCAGGATTTTAATCGCTGTTGGCGTCCAGGGGTTCTCCAGTGTCGTATACGTCTTGTATCCGGTCTCATACCAAAACGAGACTCATCAGAAAAGCACACGAAACGCCATTGTTCTTCTGCCCAATTTCTGTGTTCAAGAGCCCATTGATATCGAATCCTACGATTGTGCATTGCTATAGGTGGTACCCGTAGCGGTCTTCGGGAATGAAGGTTCACTTCATGCAAGCGGTTTCTGACTGTTTGGTCGCTAATTAAGTTCCCTGAAGAGTGATGAAGCCTCACGGCTAACATCATGGCGGTTATTGTTGGAGCTCTTCGAGTTAAGATTTGAATGTATCGGTCTTGTCTCCGTGTGGTGCAGCGATACCGTCCTCCATGGCGCTCAGCCACGGTACCAGTGCTTCGGTAACGTGTCCAAAGTCGACTGATAACACTCTGACTTGTATTCAGAGCTAAAGCCACAGTACGTTGCCGGGAACCAGCTTCTATCATTCCCACGGCTCTGAGCATTTCTTCCCTGCTTAAATGACGTCGCCGCTCCATAATAACGTTGGTTTTAATCAGTAGTAGGGAAACAGTAGCACTAATAATGTCTTCAATGCGTTGTATGTTTTATAGGGAAAATATTGACAGCTGATTTTCATCTTTTACTCGAATTTGATTCACAGTTCCTGATTCAAATTATGAAATGCACCAAAAAGGATCCATATAAATTTATAAAATCATAAATTTATTACAAAGCCACATCTTAATCTCAAGAAATCCGCATAAAAATGCTTGATCCCTAGACACTTTTGATGTGTGTAGTTTGCATGGAACATATTTTTTTTGCCTTTATTCTATTGAGGAAATGGACTAGTATATGTAGGTACCTATACCAGCCCTCGCATTTGTACCTAGATAAGTAGGTATTGTTCGTCTTTCCACCTTTTCTGCATTTTTGTAAAATAGGCTAGTTTGTGGCGGTCCGCTAAACTTGTTGACTGATGACACTGCTTTCTTATCGGGGTTAAAGGTCATTTGCACCTGAAAGTTGATTAGTGGGCCACTGGTTGCCAGGTATTAGCTGGCTATATAAACAAAGGTGAATGACATACTTACCCTTAAGAAAACATAAGATTAAACTCCGCATATCGCAGTGAACATGCCTTTGCCATTGGAAAGATAGAATTAGTAAACGATTAAAAAAGGAGGTAATAATTTAGCGTTTAATAATTAACATTGCCAAAAAGCAACGGATTTATCCCAAACAAAACTAAATTTAAATTAGGGGCTCGTGGCTAAATATTAACAGCCGCATGGGTCGATCGAAGGTTAAGCTACACGCTTGCCGCGGTCGGTTCGTGGATGGGTAACCATGCATTACATATCGAGACCCCTCCATGCCTCGGAAAGCATGTTAAGCCGTTGGTCCCGGCCTGTTCATTCGTAGATCTTTGACAGTCGTTATGGGTAGTCTGACTGAAGCCCGAAAGTCTGACAACTAGTCTTGCCATGGGGTAACGTGTTACCCAGTAACTGGGCTGTGGAGGTCAGATAGGCAGCCACTCTGTAAAACACTGGTATTCAGCTGCATCCGGTTAGACAGTGCAGCCGTCATAGTTGTGAAAAGCTTAGGCTAATTTAAATAACAGTTGTTCAATCAATCTTGACTGTTATTTAAATTAAAAACTTAACAATCACAACTCTTATTGAAAAAATCCTTTCACGTATCGTACGAAACATTGGACACGAACGCGCGGCAATGAATCCGTTGCGCGATGATTATGCAAATATTTTCTTTACGCGCACGTCTTGCGCCTGCGCACACAATGCCCGTACAAAGGCCCATGCGGCCATACTTGATGCGCGAGTGAAAACGCCTTTGATATGCTAATATTATAAACGGTAATGAAAGTAGTTTGTGTTATATGTTGAAGTATGACTTATGAGTACGTTACGTGTTCGTTTGTATTGTGTATATTCAAATGGTGACTTGAAAGGGAAGATAAACACGCAAACGCATCCTGAAAAAAAATACCGATGTTTCAACATACAAAGTTCTTACGGGTTTCGGTGTTTGGGCACGTGAGATTTTTGTCTGTTGTCAGTAGGGAACCATGAACCATGAAATAGGAAAAAATCTGAGGTCCACTTTTCATGAAAGTAATAAAAACCATGCCTAATCATGGTATGGTATCGATTTTGAGATACAGATATCTGATATTCCGTAGCGTTCTTCTTCATGATATACTTCGGTACAGTAGATAATTAGGCCTACACATAATTATTTGTGTCTCGTCTGGTGCTAATTATGAGAGACATATGAAGGAAATAGGTTAGTTACCGGCTGCCTGGCGACATCCCAACAATTTGTCATTTTTTGTGAACCATTGCATAGGTATTTATCTAGGATGTGGCTCAAGGGAACTACAAATAGATATCGTTTACCTATAGAAGACAGTAATGAATATTTGTAGGTAAAGTCAGGGAAATTAGAGTTAAGTAAATTGACTACAAACTTAAATATGTAGTTCATTATATTCAAAAACAGAACTGCCATTCTTTGACAGGTGTATGAAATAGGTATAAAACAGCAAATTGCCGAAGGGTGTTTATTTATTTAACTATTTATGTACACACATTTATATAATAAATAGACAAGAAGAAAAGAAAAATACGTAAAAAGGTGATGCTTATTTTTAAAGAAATCTCTTCGAACATACCTGAGATAAGAAAGTAGTTAAAGAGATGTAGACAGCGTGTGTAAGTAACGAGAAAAAAAAAAACACTTAATATAATAAAAGAATATAGACAACAACGACATGTAAATTAAAATCACTACAATATTAATAATTATAATAATAAATACATACGCAACTATGACGGAGTGAAATGATAGTGTTCGTTCACTCTTCTTTTAAAAACTGAAACAGTTTGGCAGTCCCTAATGTCAGGCGAAAGTGAATTCCACAACCGCACCGCGTGCACTGTGAAGGAGTAGGAGTAGAAGTCGGTGGAGTGGCGAGGGGACTTAGGAGATTTCTAAGATGCGACCTGCAAGGTGCTTCTGAAGGACGGACGTAGGAGAAATGCTCCCGCAGATAGGATAGGAATTAGCTTTACAATTAATTCCCCTGAACTTACTTATGTTTCCTCAAAAATAAACGTGGAAAATCACATATAAACGGAGACAGGGTACGCTCGGTATCATTCAATGGAAGATCTTTTATCCATCGTTTTCAAGAGAGCAAGAGCAATAATGATAAAAAAACAATAGGTGACTGAACTACTAATGAACATTGGTCTACTATCCTTCGTGATGCTTATGCGTTAACCTTTAAAACACTCGTAATATAATGACTCAGAATGCCGCTGCATAATTTCTTAGATTACCTCAAACCTCACGCAAAAAGTAGGACTTGTATACCTAGTCTATTTTTTGGTTACCTGCGTCTTAATTGTCTTTAAATATTATTTTGTTAATTAATACCATAGAGTTTTATATAAAGCTATGTTTTTATGGAATCACAAACAGCAAAAGCCACGAGACAATGTTGATTGCAAATATCACATCCTAATACCTACAGGCTGTGGCGTAAATAATGGATAACCCTGAAACTGTCGATCGGCCCTAATTATCTATCATTTACCCCACTTATATCGCCATATGCCCGCCCATGGATGACCAAATTATTGATATTTTTGATATTTTAAATAACAATCGTACTTACTCTTACAAAATCAGCTGCCATTCCTACAATTGCTAACTTGCTCTCGTTTTGTTTTTTATGTCACTCCTAAATATTTGTATTATCAGACCAGTATCAATATTTTTTATTACAATCTAAGATAACATTGCCAAAAATATTTATTCTTCAATTTTAACATTCTTTCTACAGAACTATGCAATTTTGGGCCCCTATATCGAAATAAAAATGTACGCGTATGTAGGCGATATAAGTGGGGTAAATGATAGATGATAATCTGGCCAATCGACAGTTTCAGGGTTATCCATTATTTACGCCACAACCTGTATATCCTGCAGATCTGGTAGCATCGTGTGATGGGTCGTTGAGCTCCCTAAAATAGGGTTGAGCTACACGATGCCTGATGCATGCCGTCTGTTAGGACAGGTCAACTCAAAGCTGCAATGGCTCTTTCTTCAAAATGCCCTTCCAGACATGGCCCTGCATTGTTAGACTCACATAAAATCCTAATAATATAATGTTTGGACTGTATAAGAGACCTCTGAGTTTGTTCCGGCATTTCTTCTCAAGGATCAGCCAGCTAGGAAATTCCGGCGCCATCTAGTTTTTAAAATATTGACGTGTAAAAGTGACTTAAAAGATCTACTTACAGAAATAAACATTTCATTTCATTTCACAATGCAAATAAATGCAATACACCTTGTTGCGACGTCGCGTAAGGTGGTCTGCATATCCCAAGATAAACGCTATCCCCTTTTTCTCCAACATTTCCATTACCTTTGTCATGTAAATACAACGAAATCTTAATGACAAGCATTACCATTCATTCATCAATCATTGTTATTGTCTTGCTTACTTGTCCAGTCAATCATTTAAAACGAAAGTCTCGATATTCTTGTATCTGTCATCGATATAAAATAAACACGTTTATCGATTGTCCTTGTTCGTATTATGCGATTATAATCGATCAATTTACTCTTTACAGTTGTAACAGATGTCAATCAACTCGGAATGTTGCTTAGGTGTAAGGTTGCGTCACTTTAATAGGATACTGTGAGTGTGAACACTTCCTTTGAGGATATGCTAGTGTGTTATAAAAGTCAGCACCTACTTTGAATAATCTGTTATACATACATTCTTGTTTCTATATCCGTTTCAAACTTTAAACATAGATGTAGGTATTAGAATGTGTGATGATAAGTATTCAGGCGATTATTAATCAATGGATTTATTTAAAACTTTTGTGCAAAACGGTAGACATAATAAAGGCCAAAGATTTCAGTCGTAGATTCGGTCTGGCGCGTCAAAAGATGGTCGCGGACAATGTCGCAGAGAATTAACTTGATTATCATGGAAACGCTATTATTATTGAGTTACTCTTCCCAATATGGAGACTTTTTCGCACGAATTAGTACGGTAAAACGGCACGATTTAAATTTTTGCATAAGGTGGATTTAGTACTATAAGATCTATCAGTTAATAACCTGTGCTCATTAACAGTAATTAATGTTTCTTTTTTCCATGCTCTGGAATGCAGCCGAAACTGACCCAAATCATTGTTTTAAGGGGCTGACAACAGCCAAAGCGCGGTCACTGTCGGCCTAGAAAAGAAAGTGAAGCGCGATGACACAAAGCTGGTAATTTATTGCAAAATATGAAACAATTCTCTATTTACAAAAAATCTATTGATTGGACTAAGAAATGAAAATATAATATAATATTTACGTTAATTTATGTTGTTTGAAGAACAATCTGAAAAAAAAGCCAGAGTGATTGCATGTATGGTATGGTTTTTAATCGTTAAAATAAATTTTTAGAGGTATCTTCGTGACTTTTTTCTGTCGTACCAAATTACTTAGTTATATTATGTTTTCAATATCACACATTATTCTTATTTTGTTTACTGCAATGGATCATATACCTACTTTTAGGCATTATAAAACTTTCGTTTAGGTCATGTAGTCGGGACTTTTCAATCAAATACTTTATTGTGTTCTGATTACCATTTCTTTGAAATGTCACCTTTTTTTTATGTGGGTAATCATCGAATAACTTCTCCCAGTCTGGGCGGAGCGGGAGGGCGTGTCAGACTCTTACTGACTAAAACCCACCCGTGTTCCTTCAGTTGCCTGTGCCAGGGGCCACGGTAACCCTTTCGGACTTTCCCGCAACCCTGGCAGGCATCGGCCCTAGTGGAACCCGTCATTGGTGCTGACATCTCTTTGAGGCGCGCGTGGAACAACGCGCCGTCGACCCGGGCCTGGTCCTTATCGGACGGTGAGCTACCCATTGCTCCCTGTCATATCTTTGAACCTGTCATGGTCAAATAGTGCCCTTTCACATAATAAATAAAGTAGCGTTACTTTGTAATGAAACATGCCATTGTTGTTGACTGTAGAAAAATATTTACTCACAGTAACTAATAATGTATTTTGTGGCAGTCATTTTGATAGCTGTGATGATAACTAAAGATTGACACATTGTTGGTTTTAACTAAGGAGTTGTTGTATTATATTTAATCTTCTTCTTTATGTGTCTTGTTTACCAGCCACTGGTTAACAATGTCTCCAGTGCAAGTACTCATGTAGATAAATATATACCTACTATGTTCTTACATGAATTACGCATTAATCAATTTCTTATAAAGAGACATGGTTTTGTAATGCTTCTACGATGCAGACGGCTTGCTAGGCAAGATAAGACTGCCTGCCTAGACAACGTCTTTTATTTAGTTTGCCGCCGCCATTTAGTGAATACTAGAAGGTACTGAAACGGTAGGCTGAATGAAGACAATATGCCATTGTATATCAACCCGCAGTGACTGGTTCACTGCAAAAAAAAGAATCGCATCATTTACAATTTTAAGAGTTAGTTTAATTTTATTATTAACTAGCTGTTGCCCGCGATTTCGTCTGCTATCCAGGATGAAAAGTAGCCTTTGTCCTAACCCCGGTCGTGGTTTTCTCATGTGCCAATTTTCATCCAAATCCGTTCAGCCGTTTTATCGTGAAAGCGAACAAACAAACAAACTCACTTTTGCATTTATAATATTAGTTGGGATATATATAAGTAGGTATATAGTTAGGATTAGGATAGGATGTAGGTATACACGGTAAAATACATAGAGAAACGACATTATAACTTTTGAGTACAAAGGTAACCTACCTACTGCTTATTTCTTGAGAAATGCTTGCCAGCAGACCTACGAAAGGAAAAACGAAAAACAAATGTAGACATAGAACACTTACCTAAAGTGTCTAATTTACTTACTAGAGTAAGGAATTAAAAAAAATACCTACTTATAGTTTAATGCAAACGGTAAAAAACCTCTCTTTACAAGAGGTCCGAATCATTTTTCTGGTTAAGTCTAATAGAACCTCAATTGTAATTAGTTAGAAATCATACGTCTAATCCAACTTCACCTGTTTTCCGCCCAATGTTAACAAATTACTCGTACCTAATAGAAATTAACTCTGCGATATCGACCGATAGTTTCCACGATAAATCTGTCCTCGAGCCGCCCACGCCAATCGCGAGTAGGTATAATAATATATTACAATGAGACAAGCACATCCACCCGTTTTCTAGGGAATACAGAAGACTTGTTACCATAAATTATGGGAGCGACGTTAGAGGCTAATAGGCATTAGATCCTGTACAAATGACGGTGTAATGATTCTGATAAACTAACTTGAATAGCGGTGGTAAATCAAAATTGCTGCTAGAATTAAGCCTGCAGAAAAGTTGATGAATAAGAGCGACTTCAACTTGTCTTAACTTTTAAATAAGTACTTAGTGCAATTCTTGCAAAGGCAATTGATGAAGGCGCTCTAAGAGTTTGCCGTGCCAATAATTGGGTTCTCTAAACCCTATTCTGGCTTAAACTCCCCTTGTCGATATCCTTGTGATAATTAGGAATTGTAATTGTACCAAATAGGTAGATATGTGTACGAAAAATAATAAGAAAATGAAAAATGAAGTTTTTTAAATAGCAACTGAACTAAAAGCTTGTATAAATGAATCACACTATAAATAGTCACATTCTTTTCAATACAATACATGAATAGAAATCAAACAAAAGCACGTCACAGATCAATCAAACCATCTTAACAATATACCATCGAAGTCTCTGTAACAAATCAAGTTCCGTTGCCATTGTCTCGGGCGCCTATTACACTACTCATTATTTAATTCGTCGCTTCATTGTATTGTGCAATATTAGTGAAAGGACACGGTGTGAGATGCGTCCGCGCCGTACGTCACGTCTGACGGGAACATGGCCCAAGGGACGCCACCTCAAGAACTCACTTCGGCAAAACTCGGCAGTGATCGGATTTGTTGACATTGCTAAAATTTTCTACAGATTGATGCTGTATGTAAAACAAACTCATATTAGAACTTATAGGATTTTGCTAAGAGCCATAAATGTCATGAAAGGTCTCTTGCTGTTTGTTTTATTGGCCAGTGAGTTAGTATGCCATGAGGCTGCATAGTTAAACTGACTGCTGTCTAAGTATTCGAAAAACTGACTTCAACACCTCATTCCTTGTTCGAGACTCCTAATCCATCTGGATTTAATAAATAATCCCATACCCCATTATATCGTCTTATATAACAAAGTATGCGGTGCTTAATTATCATCTACACACGCAATTATTTTTTGCATCCTAGCAATTATAAAAATGTAGGTCACAGGCAGTTAGACAAATTAAGACTAAGAAAGGCCAGTCAATCGGTCACGTTACAACTTCAGTGCCTAGTTTAATAACACGTCAGATTTTAACACTACACTCGGGGCAGAACGATTTATGTAACAATAATTATAATTGCCGTAACAAAACCGAAAACTCTATTGAACCCACCCTCCGGCCATTGTGACTAAATTACTAACGGCGCCACATTTATGAACTGTCATATCCATTTTGGCCCACTATCATTACAATCGGAACGCAATCACAATCGAATTAGAAATTGGACGTTAGATCGAATCGAATTATCGGCTCTGCGCGATTCGCTTGCATAATGTGATTAGACGCGTTCGGTCGGTGTGCTCTCCGGCGATGCGTGTGTGTGCTGTGAAGCGAAACATCGGTGGGGAATAAGCTGTACGTGCACTTAAGGACTTTGTTTTCCTAACGTGGCTTGAATTTGTCCAAAAATAACTAGCAGTCATAAGACTTTTCCCAAGCTATGGATGATCTATCTGGGTCAGTATCTGAAGGTCTGATTCCTTCAGACTAGTCTCCTTTTAGTTACATGTCATTCCGGAAAATGTTTGTAAAAGCTTCCGGAAACATTTTACATCACCGACAGTTAATAAAACGGATTATAATTACATTACGTTAATATTTGTATAAGCTTCGACGGTTGCGTCACGTCTGCCCGAATTATGACGGCTCCATTGGGTCTGAAGATTGCTCGATAATAACCTTACAGTAAAAAATAAATATATAGCGGCACGAACTGTTCGCTGGTCTGGCTAATTATCTGAATATGGAAGCACCCACCAATTGGTTTGAAGGTGATCATTATTTGATCACCTGTCTAGCGCTGGTTACATAAAAAAGTTGTATTAATATAACGGAAATAACGTGTAACTTTTGAAAAAGGTTTTCTATGAATATTCTGATTAAATAATAATAATAAAATAAAAATCGGGCTCAGTTTCTATAAACTCAGATTCTTTCTTTCACTGTAGTTTTAATTTAATTAATTGACTACGTAACTTGGATTAGATATTTCTCACTTCCTGACATCATTGAATTGAATAAGGCCTTAACTAGAAATCTACTTAAGTCATGCATTATTACATTTAATATACTTAACACTAACATTATTATTATGCAATGTTTTGTGCTTATTTAGTTTTGAACGACGACCATTCTCTGTACCATAAACGGTCGTGACGCCCACTCGGTCAGATGATCCGAATCCAATCGCAGATTGCTGTAACAACGTCATTACCTTGTGTACATCAGATATCTGGTTAACATCTGTTATGCTGGCGAGGTGATGGTTTGCATTCTTACACAAGTACCTACGAGTAGTAATAAATCGTTTGTGTTTCGCACATAATTGACACTTGGTGCGCAGGATTTGAAAGTAGAATCCTAGCTAGGCAGATTTTCAAAATACTATGTCCTATAGCGTACCCACTTAGAGCACTGATTTCAACTGCTCTTGAGTAACCTGCACCAAAGCTATTCCACTTACGGCATCGGTGAAACCCTCTTTGGTCTCTGCTGCAGTCCTGTAATGGACGAACGTTGAGCTTCGTATCCCGTCTAACCCAGCTTATTTTATTAATATGGTCCATCTTTCTGTTCCCTTTGGCATGTTTGCCAAATCTCAGTTCACAATTTTTCGCTCTGCAGAAACCTGCATCGGAACTTGAACTCTTTTAAACACAAAAGATATAGTCCACTAGAGTTAAAACCTAAGCTTTTACCTTGAAAGGCTCTTTCAATAAGGTCTTCAAAACAGCAACGCCTACGGCGTGAGCCGTCTAAAATAGATGCACCCATTTTTCTCAGCTGAATGCCCCGTACCCCAGCTTCCAGTCCACTGATGCTGTAATATCTTGCGGCCTACATTTCTACTTCTAAATAAATGTTAATCAATGCTGAAAGTCTCTCGGCCATATTGTATACGGAGACCGCATTGTTAAAGAGTATTCATTGTCAAGATTTTGATTCTCTCTATGTTTCTTCACGCGTTTTTATGATTGCAAAAAGCATTGTAAAAGGTATCGCACTTTTTACTTTGGTAATGTATCTCTGAGAGAATATTCTGATTTTAATATATTAACTGATTTCGTTGAAGTATTCACAAATAGGTCCGAAATACTGTAAATATTTGGTATTAATTTTTGCTACATTATGTTTATGAGAACGATTGCCTTCCAGTCTTATCCAGAATATTATTAAAAGATATTTCGATATCTAATCAAAATCCGAAGCTTCCTGGCGCTTTCTAAAATTATAGACAACAGACAGGTTTAAAGCTTTTAACTTCAAATCCTGCCATATAATTTCAACACAATCAATCTAAATTTTACTTTAATCAATTCATATCTCCATATTTTATAAGTGGTACAAGTTCAAGATAGTACAACCAGGCTTGATGATCACGATAATGCCTTCCGGTACACGAGCCGTTATAATTAACTTCCTCAATAATACAGCATGTGTGATGTGTATTAATTATTTTTAAAACCACTACTGGATACTTGAATGACCAGATAATGTTATATCAGATAATTGATAAACCAATTTTGGGGTTCAAGTTGGTGACCATGGTGTTTGGTTGGATTGGAATAAATTAAATTGAACGGCATGAGATGGAATAGAAGAATGAAACAGAGTAAAATACAGGGGTAGATAACTAGAAGAACTGAAGAACGCATAAATAGAGAATCCCCTATACTCCCTCTCCTTCATCCCCCTTACCTTCTCTATATAAGAAGAGGCCTTTGCCCTGCAGTACAGTACGTAACTGACTGGTTTTATTTTATACTATTATTTAATTTCATAATGAGGGAAACCCATACTCAACCGTGGACGTTTTTGGACTACTCGCACAATGATCATCTTTAACCAATGTTTAGTTATGTTAGGTTAGTTTGTTTCGGCCTTTCTTCTCAGAGTAGTCATATAGGAAAAGCCGGCCTCATCTAGTTTACAAAAAAATATGATTGACGTGTAAAAGTGTTTGTACAAACCTACTTACAGAAATAAAAATCATTTATCATTTATGTCGTAATTCAAGTGAACAACACGCTTTCCGTTAGCTTCCGATCACATTCATCATCCGTTCATAAACCACCAATTTACCTACGTGAACGTTATGCACGTATTTTCTTATCAAATTAAGCATCATTATATCCGACATCAGAACAGATGGTCTGATCATCAATCACCTGTAAGTAGCCACTGGAGGACAGTATGTCACTTTATTGGACTATTATGCCTCCGGTAATCGATCGGAACATTGATTTTTTGCCGTTTAAGATCTTATCTTTACATACAATGCTTATTTTTAATATAAATCGTGTTTCGCGATATTATATGAAATTGTAATTGATGGTTTCATTGATGTGCAAGTCGGTAGTTTTATTGCTGAATGTCATCTTGGGTTCAAAAGTTTTGTGAAAGAAACTGGTTAATTGGAATCTATTTTTAATACGAAATCGCCTAAAGTAAATTGAACAAAAAAAAGAACTGTTTAGACATAAGTTAGGTACCTATCGATGACAAAATAGATCATCGGAATCGGGCACAAATAGGTACCTTATTCTAAACTCCTTTGACTGCTTAAAGAAGCCACGCTATAATTGAATCCACCATCACCACCATCTTAAATAGTACTGATAAATAATTTTATTTCCGTAAGTAGGTTTGTACAAACATTTTACACGTCCATCATATTTTCAAAACTAGATGAGGTCGGCGTTTCCTATCTGACTAGAGGTCACAGTCTCTTTTAAAGTCCAGACCTAATCTTGGTCAGATCATGTGAAGACCATGTAGATTGATGTCTGAAATGGTGTTTTGATGAAATAACCACACAGGTTGAGCTGTCCTATCGAGTCAGTGCACGCATTTGTCAGTAATCGTGCAGTTCAACTCAGATCCTAAGGAACTCAACGATTCGACGAACAATACCAAAGAAAGAACATTTGGGTAGGTCGTTTCAATTACTTAAACTGCCATATTATGATTAACACCAACTGAGACAAAAAAACAAAAAAGCAATAATATACTTTACAACGTAAAACTATAGGTAACTAAGTGAACTCATGTCATTGTATTTATAAAATGAATTAATGTCAACGTGTATATATATATATATATATATATAACAATTCGGACATAATCTTTGTACATGATTTACCAGCAAACCTAACATTAAAATTGAGCGTGAAAGCTCCGCCGTCAGCTTTGCCCACTTGAATTCATGTTCCTTAAGCAATCAGGGCGCATCCGAGTTTTGATTTATGCCATTTTCACTAACCCCACAGTGCACTGAACCGATTTGCTCTTACCGGCGACCTATTACAGATCATTTATTAATGTGATCCATGAAATATTGCCCACTTTCTAAGCTCCCATATTCAGGAAATTCGAGAATTATTCTCGTAAGTATTTGATTTACAATCAAATCGATTATGGGTGCTGTTGAGGTTTCACTTGTATCTAGTAAGTAGAAAGAAAGGTATAGCTACTGGTATTGTTCTTGGTAGATTATGTTGTACTCTACAAAAAATACTTTGCAGAGAAAAAGACACAAAACTCGGACCCCGTCAGCTTTATTTTCAGGACATCGACCAAAGAATCGAGATCACAAACCGTTATCGATTCATCGATATCGATTCATCGATATCGATCTGGCGTCACAATTAGCCGAAGGGGACTCAGCCATAATTTACTGCGCATAATATCTGCAATGCATATCGGACGTCGGTCGTCCAATAATGAAGAAATCTATTAAGATTTGTGCCCGGGGCGTGCTGGGAGCCACAGTCACGATAAGTTTACAGAAAATGGAACGACAGGCAAATTAGAATGTTGACATGTAGAGATTAGATGATAATGGACAAGGAAGCTCTGTTTACAGTTTTTGGAATACTTTGTGTTGTGACATATTTGTGTCACTCCTTTTTAGATGAACGAAACTGATTTGCTGTGTGGATGGCACAAGAAGTTATTTTTGTTGTTGACATCAAACCAGAGGCTCTTGAGTAGGCAAAAAAAAATGTCTTTCGAACGAATGTTTTCCTACACAAAAGTGAGTCTCTTTTAAACACCGACTCTCTAAACCTAACAAACATAAACGTCAAAACCATTTAGAAGCACAATTCAACATGGTTACAACGCAACTGAATGCAATACATCAGCTCCGATGATTGACCAACGCTATAACGTACCAGATAAAGCCAATACAGACTTACAAAGCACCTTACGAGACGAGGGAGAGATCCGATCAATCTTCATCGAGTCACGGAGCTGCTCTGTCTTCCTATAAAAGCTAATACGTCCTTAAATCGATAGTAACGGCATTACTCAAGCTGTCTGTTGTGGACAGGACTTGTTTGGACCTAATACTATTTGTTTACAAGTGTCGTTGGTATATAGGAAAGCGGATTTTATGTGAATTCTTGTAATCTTTGAAATCTTTTAACGTTTAATTGTGTGTTTTAGAAGAAGAATCAATGGAAAGTCAGGTTACAATAAAAAACTAAGACCAAATAATCGAAGAAAACTGTTTGTTTTTGCATCTTTTACATTTTTGTATCGCATAAGCACCAAACCAAAGAAATTCCAACATTTACATACTTTCCTCAAATTCCTAAGTCAACTTTTTCACTCTAACGAGATTTTGTGTCAATGGCTAAGCCAAGTAAAGTCACTGATGAAGTACACAGAGTCATTAGCCCATAAATTCAGAGTGGTCGTGTTTCCTCAAGACGAGTGCCGTAATTGTCGCTTTTCATTGCCTCATTAGCAACACTGTTGCTGATGATATTGCACGCCTGAATAACGTCTAACGTTGTAAAACTGCACTTAATTATGAGCTCATGTTTATTGGTTTTCGTGGTAAAAGTGGAATTGTCATCAAGCCAGTTTATGAGAAAAACTATTATATTACTCTGTGCTGTATTTTATATCTTCCGTTTTAATGTTTTTTGGACATCATTCTACAGTTTAGAGAATTTAAAAATGTGTGGGTTCGTTTTTAATAAATACTGGGCACCAATATTTTTGGGATTAATACCTCGTTATTTATGAAGTATCGTGAATCGAATCGTGACTATTGACGTCTAAGACAACATTCAAAATTTCGAAAGCTTCCTCAAGCCCAATATCGCCTAAAGAGTACACGCAAATCATATGAGATGAACCGTTTCTGCAATCTCAGGTCAGCAAATATAAATGGCATCGAAACAATATTAATTATGTTGAAAGTTCACGTCAGTCAGGCTTACAACCGTGAAGCTCCATTGATACGCCTATCAGTTCAAATTGTTGGCTTGTCGCCTCAGCGATGCTCTGACGAAGCTAGAGAGTCGAGAGCTTTGAGCTTTTATTTCTCAGTATTCTGCGCAGCCTATAATTTAATTTATGCAGTTTTTTTGTCATTAATAAAATGAAAACTCTGTTTCTTGGCGTTACAATGATGTTTTTTAATTACAAAGCAGTTAAGCAGGAAGCTGTTACTTTTATAACGGCCACCTTAGCTGCGGGTTTTAATGAAATTTACTTAACCTGATCTTGTCTTGGGACCACCGTGGTTTTATTTCCATTTAAAGCGAGTTTTACTAATGCACCATGAAATGGTACGAGACAGCTGGTGTGCACAATGTTACAAAACCATTTATTAATATTTGTTAGGGTGTGTTCACATCTTGGAAACCGCGTGCTACCTAGAAGCAGGTTCGCGAGCAGTTCCCAAGTCGTGCCAAAGAAGGTCATGCGTGAGCGCTTACCTACACGCAGAATGCAAATGCAGAATGCGAGATATAGGTCGTCCGGCCGGAGTTATGCACGCATCCTAAGGTCAGATTGACGGGCGTAGGAAATTCAATTAAACTTGTAGCATGTCGTACCACTCTTGCGTGTCCCACATGCTTCTAAATTGTTCTGTTACTCTTGTTTTTCTAGGCTTTCGTCTTTCTGTCCGGTTCCATAACCAATGCTCTCCTTTGGTAGTAGGTGTAACACCAGCATTAGCTAGTGAAATTCATCACCTAAGTACTTCCATACTGGATTGTTAATAATTTAATTAATGGATAGGTTGTCAGAATATCTCAACATGGTGCTTTTGCAAGTTTGTCGTTATCTCTTATATCGAATTCTTATACAATATTAAATTGTTTCCTGTGCGTGATGGATTAGCCTGTAAATGTTGGGACATTTCCATCTGGCTAAAACATGAATGACGAAATATGATTTCTTATAAGTTCTTGTCGTTTAACTTTTTAATGTCATGATCAAAGTATGCAAATGAACTTTCAAATTCGAGCAGTTTTATAAAAGTTTGGATCATTCTTAGTAAAGAGAACTGCCGTAAAAATCTCACCGTGAAGTGAGCTGTCAATAGTGTTAATCACTAGCATCAGGTGGCAATGACAGCTCACTTCCCCTGAGTTGTCCCGGTGAGATTTACAGAATATAGCGGGCGGCAGTTCTCTTAAGAGTAAACCGGCATGTTGATAGATCCTCAATTTATTTTAAAAAAACACTTGAAACGCGCCTTAATTGCTCGTATCATTCGATTTCATTCACGATTCCCGCTCGGCGTTTGCTCCACTTGTGTTACGCTTGCGTAATTGTTTACGCGCGTAATTGACGTTTGCCGATGATATAAACTCGTTTCATATCGACGCCGCGATCGAGGCGTCATCTTGACTGACGTTAAGTGTCGCTTGGTCCGCTTGTCTTGTTCACAGTGTCACTATTTCCCTTCATTAACCACTAGCCTCCAGTGGAAGGGTGACTTTTACCTTCGGAGATTGTAAATAGACTGTAAGATTAATGTTTCTCCCTTGGGAAATAATGCCGTTACACCGTCCCATGAATTTTAATGCTCAGGAACTTGTCTTACAAAGTGAGCGATTGGAAATGATAATCTTTCAATCAAGATTATAATGTTGTACCTACGTTTTGCAACACGCAATGTTCATCAGCATGCAAATAACGCTTTTCCCGTGATATCGATTTCACGATTCCTTTGGTCTAAGGGGTCAGCGCCATTCAACTCGAGGAAGAAAGTAAAGTAGAAAACGTGACGTACTCGGTGTTGGGGCGATTTGTATACGTCACACGCGGGTAGCAGGGCTCGAACCCGACCGGAGTGTGCAACCTCTGACGCTGTATCAGGTGCCTGCTATCAGGTATCATAGATATTGGCCGGTTAGCGTCGGTCGCATCTTCAGTGGGTTAATTTGCCACAGATAGCGGCCATGATGGACTGTTTGACGCGGCGTATGCGCCCGCGCGGCCCACGCCCTCGGTCAGAGGTTAAACGCCCACTTTGTGCACGATCCCTTCGTTGTATTGATTTTGCAGTCGATCACGATCGTAATCTTGTGTATATATTTTAATACGTCGCTCTAAACTGTGCATAAATCTCAGCAAAATCAATGCTCGTGTCTATAAGTACACGTAAAGCTTGTAAAGACAGTGCCCCGCGGTACAGATGCATGATTCGTGGTGAGCTGTGTCGATAAAGGAAATGTTTACCTACACGTGGGAGTGGAAGCTGCCGTAATTTACTCTATGGCTACATTATCTAATGACGGTCGCAGACAGTGTATGCAAAAACTGTATTTTAACATACGATAAGAAGGAAATTACTACCTGAGCATCGAACGGACCTTTAAAAGCTGTTATATCATTTCCTTGGGATCTGAGTCGCTGACACTGACACAAAGTGGGCGTCTAGCTGTAATGATCGGGAGTCATTAATGCCGCCGCTCGATTCATATTCATTACTGGTAATGATTTGACGAACATCATCGGACATCGAGTCTTTCATTAAGAATTCAGCTCACTGTAATTGTAGGAAGTATTAAAGTTTTTAAGTATGCGTTGATTTACGACCAAATTTTATTTTCTCGTCCGTCCTGGTTCCCACTTCCGAGGCGTAATAAATTGAACTTCGCACTCGTGTTTTTAGGTGGCCTTTCTCTCGCTGTTGGTTTAAAGAGGATCGTATCTTGTTGACCCATCGTATTTACCATTTCGATTTTATATCGAGACTTTTGGTTGCAACGGTACCTCGGCCCGGTTGTCCAGCTTGGCTTTCGTCTGTCTATTGTTCCAGCAGTAACCCCGGCCGAGTATGGCGCGCGTAATGTTCCCAAGATAAAACGAAACCATAAATAATGTTATGATGTCGACACACTCGTTGCTACCGATTTTAACGTGTGTTCGAGTGTAGGATTTACGAGCTCGATCGATATTGCAATACTCGAATCGGATTGTATTTAAATCAACGACTGTCTCTCGCAATATTGTGTTTGTGTTCAACAAATTATTGGTGGTATCACGTTTGCACCTTCAGATATTTTAGATTAGCTATTGAATCCATTGTTCGATTATTATCGTCATCCTTTCGATATTATATTTGGAATTTAAATTCCAGTGTCCGTTTATGTTGGAGAAACCAATTGTGATTTCCTTGGCTATTGCACGATTATTAGGTACCTTCGTTGACAATTTATTAATTTTATTGGGGCTTACTGTCATCTGACCTTCGAAGCATTTAGTGAAACCAGAGTTTGCAATAAAATATTATCGATAGAAAGATAGATGCTGACCATCTTCTTGATATATGGCCTAGATTCGTCACTGATTTTGATTGACATGACATTTATTTCAATGATTTAATTGAAATAAATGCTTTTTCCGTTCCTATCACACGTTTGCTAGTACACCTTCTTAGTATTCTTTAGTACCCGGTCCTGCCTATGATAGATATACGTAGATCATCCACAGCCAAGCTTTTTATTTCTTACATGGTCTTAAAGTTTCGTCACTAAAGATATTTGCCTAGACTCGACGGCCACCCTTTTAAGTTGAAACAAACTTACAGATAACTTCACTTCAATATCAGCTCAGCCTTCTCGTATTAGTTTTAAACACCCTTATCTAGAAAGTGTAATGTGGCAACACTGACAATCTTAAGGAATAGGCTACATCGAGGCCACCCTCGGTCTGGTGCGCTGCGCTATCTAAGCATGCACTACACTGCATCTGGCTTCCTCATGCAAATGATTGCAAATAAGTGCTTTCGTCAGTACACTGGCTTGCTTTCAGATTTAATGTAGGGAGCTATTGTTTTGTTTGGTATAAATTATGTAAAATATTTTGGTTTTTAACTATTAATCACGGCACAAAAAAAAAGTTTCAATTGAGCATTTTAGGTCAGATCGATTAACCCCTAAATCGTATGTCTGATGCATTTTTTTTTGTTTCCAGCCTGTGCTAGTTTACACCTTCATATTAAATTCGTCCTTATTAATTATTACTTACATTACTATTACGGAATGTCTCATAAATAATACTCAAATGAATAAACATGACACACAGATCAGCAATTTGTCACAATAGGTCCAAGTTCCGCTTTTATTTAAATATCATTTGAATAATTAAATTGATTTACCGCAAGGGCTGAAAAGTAACGAAATTTCTACGTAACATCACGCTTTTTATTCCAAGAGCCATATTCTTATATTAATCTGACATCATCATCATATCAGCTGAAAAACATCCCAAATTGGACATAGGCTTCCCCCAAAAATCACTTCTACCCGGTCCTGTGCGCTCGTATCCAGCGGATTCCCTCGAATTTCACCAGGCTATAGGTGCACAAAGTAGGGGTCCAAATATTCTGTGTCTTATATCTTTCCTAGAGGCCTAACCTGGTTTAGGTTAGGCCTCTAGGAAAGATATAAGCTCTGTCTTCCGTCTTTACATTCTTTAACTTTTGAGTTTGTTTGTTGAAATGACACTTACGTATGATTAATGCCCACTTGCACTTTTGATCGGGTTTTAACTGTAACGGTAATTAACATTTTAACTCTTATTACGCGATGCGCCACTAAAAAGTAACACTTGGTTAGTTAAATGATATTAGTGTTTTTTGAGTTGGGAACATTGCAGTTCAATCGACGAAACATTAAATAAAATTGCAATGTCTGTGCCCTAATGTGTAATCCGACCAAAAATTAATGAACGAACAATGAACGGAAATTGTTAACCCATCTCTTTTACACTGCATTACGATCAATGACTAAAGACTAATTACGATACGAAATACTTTCTTGTCTTTGTATTTAATAACATGACATTTAATTTGTATGTGGTTTCCATGGAGATTTAGTTTATTGATTGACGAAAAAGTCAGATAGACGAAAAATATGTTTAAGTATTTTTTTTATTTGTATTTTTTTTATATACCTAAGTTCATGAATATTTATTATATTGCCTGCTGATATAGTACCGAATGTCCACTTACTACAACGTCGAACAATATAAAATACAAAATAAGTTATCAGCGGTACCTCAATCAATACTTACGTCAATTTATTTTGACATTACTAACCCAGAGTTTTTTTTTTTTTTTTAAACGTTGCCCCACACTAGGAATTTATCCTGTATCGTGGGTGCGTTTACAAACATTTAAACTCACATACACAAACGGCCAGACCCGGAACAACTACTTGCAGGTCATACAAATATTTGTTCCGTGCGGGGATCGAACCCGCGACACGTTACGCAGCAGTCAATCGCTTAACCACTGCGCCAACCGTGTCGTCATCAGTTTAGCGATGTAATCCTCCCACATCGGTAGGTTTAAATTTTAAAAGTTTATTACCTCTTACTCTTGGTGGCGCAAGATGAATTATTTGATTTACTCTGAGTTAGTTGTTAACTCCGAGTTAATTAGGATAACTCATGGCCCAATTGCGCGTTCATCCTTTGTTTGTATACATAATTGGTCGAGGAAAAAGTTTGTTCGTAATTTATAAGTAGTAATATCTCTTTGGCTGTGTTATTGTCTGTATATGTCTGGTTTTGATACCATTAAATAGAAGACATTTAAAAAAAGAAAAATAGAAAGTAAAAACGATTTCTCGCCTTTCTTCATTTGTTTTTCTGTCCGCCAAAATGAGTGAAGTTAACTAAGAAATTAGATACATTTTGAAGTTTTATTACAAACACGGGACATATGCGATACAAGCCGCGAAATAATATGTGACGGTTATGGACTTAACGCAGTTTCAGTAAGAGTAGCACAAAGTTGGTTCAAGCGTTTCCAGTCCCGGAATTTTGATATCAAAGATGTAGCTCGCTCTGGTCGCCCTGTTACGGATAAAGTCGAAGCCATTTTTGAAAAAGTGGAGCAAGATAGTAGTTACGACATAGCTGAAGAGTTAGGGGTTGGAAAAAAAACAGTTTTGACCCATTTGAAAAAGTCTGGGAATACAAAAAAGCTCGATATTTGAGCGCCACACGAGCTCTTAGTTTTGAATTTGTATATAAAATACGAAAGATCCTTTTTCCCGATCTAACCCGACCGATGTTTCAGTATGCAAGCATGTTTTTTGCCGTTGGTCTCGGCTGTCATTCGTGGATCTTTAACAGTCGTCAGAAGCCCGAAAGTCTGACAACCAGTCTTCCCAAGGGATATCGTATTACCCAGTAGCTGGGTTGTGGAGGTCAGATAGGCGGTAAGTGTTTATAATTCAACAAACAAACTCAAAACTTTTTTATTTATTTATTTATAACAGCTTAACTACCATTACAGGGTTTACCCTAATGCGACAGTTAAGAACAACCTAAGCTATATAGCTTAGGTATTTAATTAGTTTAGTAGTTAAGTACTTACATAAACAAAATATAAAAACTACAGTACGCACAATGGTCCATCGGTAGGTAGTGTAAATCCAAATAATTTCACTAGTTAACATTTTCGTTCAGTTCCAAGCATTGTGTTCCAACAATATCTAAAGTTTCAATGTAACATGCAATTTCCAAATAAGATAAACGTTTCTTTAGTGAAATGCGCGAGTACGGTTTATCTCAGCCAGGTTTTTCTTATCTACCGTTCGCCATTCCAAGTTTTTAGGGTGCGGTTATTGTGATAACCGGAGCGTGTAGCGGACTAACTTGTAGGTATAGCTATTTCCGAGTATTTCTCAGTTTCTGGGATATTCTTATCCTTTCCATCTCTCTAGTTTTTTTTTTTATACGGTCTGAATTTTTAAGGCTGCTGAACTCAGCCCCTGGATCACTGAATGCAGACTACCAGAAAACGAGAAAAGGAGATTGGCAGTAACCCATGTATTTTCAGTATCACATACAGGCTTACCGTTTCATAGAATGAATATATGGATTTGAATGCTACAATAGAGTATAACAAAATATGTAATGGTAAGACATACGTTAGACTTGGGGATATTAAATTGATTTTTACATAACCTCAAAATGGACCACCAAAATAATGCTAGGTACCTACTTATGTAACTCAAGGCAGTCCCTTATAAATCATACATTTCACTGGTACTTCGTACTTTAATAACTATAGAAGGATTATTGTCTAGTAAGATTTTAAAGTAGGTGTAACGGGGTAAAATAATTCCCTAACGGGGCTGCACCCTAAAATCATGTTTTTTTAATTACTCCCAACAACTATTAAAACATTTTAGCTTGGAAAATAACTACTGTTAAAAGACCTATAATTTGCATATAAGTAGATTTTGGAACGTTTGAATTTGATGAGGTACCCAACTCGCCAATCTCCTTTCAGCTTCAAACGTTTGTGTTGACGACGAAAATGCGTAGGGTCGCATTTTTTTGCCTAGCCGTCAACAATATTGGAAATAAACATAACCATAACATCACGACTGTATTGTAAGCCCTGAAGAGTTCGGCAGAGGTGTACCTATAGTACATCCACATTTAGCCAGTTATGTTTAAGTCTCATGTAATAGGGGGCGAGCCTATAGTCATCAACCGAGCACAAATCCAGACTCGAATGCTACTGAGAAATTCCAGATGAAAAAACCCAATAACAAGTTGCTCGACCTGGAAATCGAACCCGGGACCTCATGCTCAAGCAGTATCGCTTGCGAGAACTAGACCAACGAGGCAGTCATCTATAAAAAAATTATTTCTATTTCTCAAAAATGTGTTAAACCAGCCACTCGCTCGACGCCTCCCTGTGGCCCCAGGCGCTTGCTACTCAACGTTGCACTTGAGGGAACTGACCCTATCTCATAGAGTTCCCTTTCGAATTGCCCTTGATGGTAATCTTCAGCTTAGTGAATGTATTCTCAGTGAAACTTATGAAAGTCTCGTTGGGAATTCTAATAATAATGATATGCAACAAGGAGTGCCTGCTGTACTATCATTTATTTCCCGTTTTCAATTGTTTATATCTTACAAGAAGCATTAAACGCATCATGAGGTAAATTGCTTATTATTAAGCAGCTGTGGTAGTTGGTTGAGTTACTTGGTAACCTTAGTAGGAAATAGGAAGAGAGGCTTAAACGAAAGAAGCTAGAAGTTTTGCAGAGGCGGAGGCATTTCTTTTATAGGCATATTTTTGTTCGTGTCAATATTTTGAGAGACTTGATCCAGAAACTTTCTTAGCAGAAATTTAATTAGGTTATTGATTGGAACTGCACGTTACGATAGGAAGTTCAAGTGCATTAGAGATCTATATAGGGTGGCGATTTAGTCACCTGCATCCGTCAAGGTGGTGATTCTACCCGTCATTTTAAACAACTTTCGTTACGAAAGTCCTATCCGATCAGTGAAGAAAAAAAAAACAAATTCCTATACAACAGTAGATAGACTATTTCGATGAATGTATGTTTTTGTTTTTTTTTACATTTCGGGTATGAGTTTCGTAGCGAAAGTTGTTTAAAATGACCGGTAGAATCACCCTCTTGACGGATGATGCGACTAAATAGCGACCCTGTATTAACAGCAGCTCATACTGTTATTGAACAACCAATAACTGATCAACAATTCCCTACAAGTCCCCTTTTAACTGCATAATAAGAAACGCAAACATCTCCTAAAATAAACTGAGCCCAGCTAACAACTCATGCGGCGCGAACACTTCATCACTGCAGCTATTAGCTCAGCCTTCCTAACATTTATCTCGGCTACCTGTCGCACGTCACGACGAACTGTGCTGCGTGGGCGCCGCTTTTGTTACCGAATAGCTGCACAGTTCCACACGTGAAGGTACGAGTAATGTCCAAGACTATATGATAATTTATGAAATGTGTTGTGCTAATGTGGGAGTTACTTATGGTCGGGATTGGGGGACATAGGAATAGTATGAAAAATAAAAAAGTTTTTGGCAATGGTGCATTATTAATAGTTTTGGGACGGTATAGGCTGATTAGATTGGTTTAGATTTGATACCTATTATAATGTCCATCCATTGTGAAAGAAAGTTCTAACTAAACAAACCTATATTTTTCAAGATGACTGGCACATTAGATTTCAACCGTTACATTATTCTCGACATTCCAGGTAATTGCTTTCGCTTTAAGAAAATTACATTTAGGTCTTACGTCATTGCACAGCTACGGGCAATTTATTGGCATTTGCTTCCTAGTCTTCCTTCGTGGTACACCCGTGGGTGGGCCAGGAAGTTTCATACGGACACCCACGGGCTTTCATCGCACCGTGATTCATATGCCGTACACTCCAACTATATTAACCGAGCAACCGTCTGTCTGTGCGCATTAGCTACTTTAACTTGGAATCGTTGGCAGATTTATGGCATGAGATTTCGCTCGATGGTAATTGTGGGGATTGTCAAGAGATAAGGAATGTTTTAAATACATTTTACTACGGGTATTTGCGATGGCTCTCATATATGACAGGCGGTCGCGAAAAGTTTGCTTAGAGTATACAGCGATGTGGAACTGACTCTTATTGCCATATTGCCTCACATGAGAAGTATATGGTAATCCTCTATGCTAGACCGCTAATGCAAGTTACGAAATAGTTCCACTTAGCCAAAGCTTACATTCATTTCTAAGTTATATTTAGAAATCAAGTTGACTGTACTGAACTCGATTGCTTTGACTTTTAATTGAAGTTAGAGTGTCATGTCATGGAGTAGTCTATCTGTCTGTCTGTCATATTTTTAGTTTGTTCTTGGTATGTGTAGGTAGATTTATCTTCAGTCCAAGTTGTTATGTGTGGGAGTAGAGTATTAAAGACCGATTTTCCCAACTCGCCCAAGAGAAACCCTGGGAAACATCTCGTCACCATAAACATTTATGTACTCCGAACTGCTAAACAGCATAATAACCAATTAAGTTCATTGATTAAAGTTGTCCATAACCTCGTCACTTTCAACACTTAAGTGCCATTTGATGTAATTGGCCGAAACAAATTATCGATATCGAGCACTTTATCCAATTTCGCGATAATCTGATCGATACGTTATGTCTGTGGGTGCGTGCAGCCCTAAGGACATTTTTCACCGTTGGACGATGGCGAGGCTAAATTATAGGCTTTTTACAAGCTAATGCGGCAATAAATTATAGGCTTTTTACAAGCTAATGCGGCAATAAATAGGCGATAAACATCGCTGGTAGTAGCGTAGCACGCGCTAGGCTGACATAGGTGTAAGATGCAAGCTACAGGAGTTGTTACGTCGCTAATACGTAACTCTGAGATTATCTGGTACTAGATGTCCGTAATAGAGACAAATAGTATGGTAACGGTTCGATAAAGACATGTTAACATAAGTTCCGCGTGTATACTTTATGTTTATATTGTTTTAAATGTTGCTTAGATATTCAATCATGAGTTTCTCAATATTATAGTTGAATGTATGTCGTACTCCTAAGTTTGCAAGATTTGGCGATCGTGAAGATCTATTTTAGGTGTTTGTGTATTGTTGCTGTTGTTGTCCTATTGTTGACATTTGACCAAATACTGTAACGCAAGGACGTTTCTATTGTAATTGGATACTAACGAAAAATAACGTAGTATCGAATTCTGAAAATGAATAGTTTATTCATTGTTATCCGTCACACGGTATGCATTCTTCATGGGATCTACAAAATTCAAAGGACGTTATTTATCTACGACTTAATTAATTGTTTGAGATCTATCCCACACTTATCGCTTGTCACACAGACCACGCCTAGGGCACAGCAAAGCCCAGTAGCAGACTACTTTCACTACGCGCCCTGGGAACACGAAATTCGACTAATAGTTTGAATTATTACTGCATCTGTGGTTATGGCTGCGTTCACTGCACGCCTGGGATTGCAGTGAAAGGCTCTCATTTCGATTATTATTGTTGATTTCTATTGTATTTCAATCTATGCGAAAGTGTTTGTAGAAACTTGTGGGTTTTGAGTGAGTTTTTGGGTTGTGTGTGTCTATTCTTGTATTCACATTTTGGCTTGAGTTTTTGTCTTTTGTCATGTAATTCTTTGGACGAAGTTAAGCTGATTTAAATGCAGGCATTTCTTTACCTCTTGTAAAGATTGTACCTCTACATTCTTTTAGGATTGTACAATAACTTCGACATTTCCGGGGCATTTTTTTTTATTAATATTTTCCGGACAATGGCTCTGCTGCCTTAAGATGCTTATGGTGCTTACCCTTTACGGTGCATTCAATTGAACACGCTGCGTCTTTTTTATGCATCTCTTAAAAAATAAAATGCAGCATGCGGTCACAATTTGCATCGTCCATTGTTTCATGCAATCCATAATTTCGTCTGAATGTATTGCCAAATTGTTTTTTTACGAATTCCAAGCTCGTTTTATTTGTTTTTATTTCACGCTGTTTTTGGGGCTTAAACGGTTTGGTAATTTGAAAATCAAGATATCGTCTGTCAGTATTATAATGAGTTACGATGTATTCTATTAGTGTATATTTATTTGAATGTCAAGGTGTCTGTACGGGATGAAAAAATAAGTTATTTATTTACTAATGATGGTCTTTGATAATGTCATGATCCATCAAACATTAATATCAGTTAAGGTCATCTCATTGCATTGTGTTTCTGCGAAAATTATTATGCATTTTTAACACACACTTAAATAAAAATCAAATTACCCGGTACTATGCCTGTAAGAGCTAGAACGTAAAGTTTAAACACGAATTAAAGTAATTCAACTTTCTTAAACGGAATACAAACCATAATTCATTCGTTTTAAAATATTTCAAGTATGTTTCAGTTATTTATTGGTCATCCATCACAAACATTCGCACTTAAAATGGCTTCAGTAAAATATTAACACTACAAATAGCAACATTGTTGCAATCTGAAAGATCCGTAAAGACTGGTCTATTGCGGTGTAACAGAATCATTTGGATTCATTTTTGTATGTTTATTTAGTTAATTTTAGTTGAACTATCTTTGTCCCTAATTTTCTATTTAATTATGATAATTAATCGTTGTTAGAACATGCTTATATTTGTTTAGACTCGCTTTGGTCTTTGACCAGTTTCGCTTTCGGACTTGCAATAACAAAGTTAGATTCTTGGCTAAGCCCTTTGACAAACCTTGTCGGTCTTACTACAAAACAAGCTTTTTCTTTAGACATGGTTTAAAACATCGAGCCTGTTTTTGAAATAAGAACCTAACGGGAATCAAAATACAGTTCCTTTTACAAAACTGACAACTTAGTCCGGTCTTAGGTAGTCAATTTTGTATTAAGAACTTTATTAAAGTCGGCCATAGAGTTCGAAATACAAAAACTGACACGAAGGTTTAGGCTCGGGCTAAAGTTAGATCGTGTTTTGTAATAAGACGGGATAAGTTTTACCAGTTTAAGGCACCCACAACACAATAAGGCGCGACGCGACAGCGAGACGTGACTCTAGTAGAGCAATTTTTATGAAAACTCCATGGAAATTTGTTCTACCAGAATCGCATATCGGGTACCTTTAATGTGGTATTCTAACTATGAATAAGATCAAAGCCAAATCGTGTGCAAAACGCAACTTAAATTCACCAACCGAACATACACACAGCCACATTAATGTGCAAGCAACCTGAAGCAATATTTATTCAAAAACAATTAATTTTTACAAAATACCGATTGATTCCTGACGGAAGGTTGGGCCTTTACACACAAAAACATATTACAATTTAAATCGATATATTGATATATGGCCGAGGTTTTTCTTGAACGATGGAATATAAATGAACCACCGTGTTGAGGTCAGGGTGGCCGTACCTACTCCGTATTCATGAGACCAGTTTTTATCCTCACTCAATTCTTGCAATTCATTCGTTGATTTTTTTGCGACAGTTGCGGATAATTTTGAATTGTTTTAATTTTTAAATGTATTGTAATTGAACTGCTTTATGTGTTCGTGTAGGTCACTGTTTAAAGTTCAGTCTATGTAAATAAATCAATATTTAAGTGATTATCCGTGCCCTAATTCGTCGTCAAGTGGCTCTTAAACAAAACTTGTGAAATTCTCAAAAATCCCTCAGAATTTGAACATTTCGTTATATAAGCTTTTATTGCCCGCATGTGGATTAAGATAACAATTCATACCTTTCAAATTACCCATCCACCCTTAACTCTCAAGACCAGGCACATTAAATTCTAATATTAAACTCGTATCAGGCATTTCTTCCAACTCATAAATTCTGTGGCGAACTTTTTGCCGCGACCTATTTCGTCGGCCTATCCTTGTACCGGATCCTGGGTGACTTTGACCCGGGATCAACATCCTGTCCTTGACACATGACTACACCTTACTATGAAGCTTAGAATACTCTCGTAACACGCTGTATTGCGGAGGCAATAAAGTATGTAATCTTGTGGGCAAGATCAACGCTGGAGAATTATGTTAGGATTTTAAATATCTCATGTTGAATAAGAAAGACGGATATGAAGGAAACCTAAATTTATTGCGACTTTAAAAACGACTGCTAAGCGTAGGTTAGCCATATGTCCGGATTTGGCAACCATGTCCGGACTTTCGTCCGGACTCGAAATTGCGTCCGGATTTGCAATATTTGCTCCCACAAAGCTATTACATTCATCGACAGTAGTCATATTTATAATTATAAATTTATAATTTATGCAGCATAAGCTTAATAAATTGTAAGTTCTTTTTAATTTTAATACATATATACATATAAATGTTGATTTTGAGTTTTTTAATTGCTAATATCCATCTTAATTTATCTGAGAATGGAGACTCTCTCCTCTCCTGTACACTAAACATTCTCTATATCTAGTTTCCTAATTTCTACAACCGACACTTGAATAAAAATACGAAAAAAAAAATACTCTCACTTCGCTGACCCGTCCGGACTTCACTCTAAAATACTATGGCTAGTCTTTCTAAGCGGCCAAAAAAAAAGTAAAAAAATAAATAAAAAAAACTAAGAAACTCAGATATCTACGTGTCTTTGGACGTTTTACCAGCTCTTTTTTATCTCTCTCTCGATAATATTAAAGTGATAAAAATATGAGAATTGTATATTTATTCCAATACCGAATAGGTAAGATATTTACATTATATACATACCTATAAGATAACAGTCTAAAACAATAATAATATGTACACGTATAAAATAAAAAAGGGAGGCAAAGAATCATTGGGCATTAAAAAAATCGTTTCCATCGCTGTCAACAGGAAAAGTGCCCCAAAGGCTGGCAGCATTGCCACGTTATATGTACTAACCCAGTATGCCAATCGGCTTAAGGTATTTTTAAGTTATAATATTGTATTTTCTCTGTAAGTGATTGTGTACATCTTTTGAGAAAATAAATGTCTAAAACCGTAAAAGATGAGTAGGTAACTCGACAATGTTGGTATTGGAGCTGACTGTCTTGAGAAAGCTGGAAGTGCGTAATTACTTCGTGACACTAACTTCAAGCTTTTGAGAGAAACTGTAGCGAGAAACTAAGTGCCATCCCCTCTGTTCCATTTATAGAATTTCCTTTGTCTTCCTTTGATTTTCTTTGAAAAGTATATAAATATTCCCAGCTCAACAGCTTGTAACCAAGCAACCTTCAAATACAGAAACAGTAATACATATTTTCATGAAAGCTACATTCATTTCCGTACCACACGCTAATGTCAAGTAAAATCAATACTCGAGCGGTGACCTCTACACTAAACCCTGAACCTGGCCTTCGGGGCTCCGAAGTTCGTCCTTCACGTGACCTTTGCCTGTGTAAACCATATCTGACCATTTTTATTTCCAGTGTATATTTTTCTTTGGGTTCGGATTTTTTCATGGTCAGGTCAAAGCTACGTCTAGTATGAACTTTACGAAGGTAATTGTGTTAGTAGGTACAAATGAATAATAAATGTGTTCTCTTTTTGTTACAGGTATGTACTTCAGTTACTATGTAATGAAATATCTGCATTACGGAGAAAAGCTACCATTTGAATGTAAGTAAAAGTTAGTCAATTTAGTAGATTTCGTCAAAGTCCAAATTAAGAAGGCTTGTTGTAAATGATAAATTATGTTTATTCTGTAATGTAGGTCCTCATTTTTTTGTCTCACATACCACTTGCCACGTTATTCAGGTTTGGGTTTTGGTATGCTTAACTAATATTGCATTTTTGAAAATTCATCAACATCTAATGAGTATTGACTGATGTCTAAAAGAAGAAGAAAAACAAAATGAAATTTGTGAACTGTAGAAGAAAAAACAACCTACAACCTACAAGTCGTCGTTGATCACTTTGGGTATCATTGTTTAAACACTTTAAACAAACATTTTTACACGTCAAAAACATTATAAAAACTAGATGAGGTTGGTGAAGTTATAATGAACTTATTCATCCTATTCAAGTAAATAATTTTTTGGTACACCTTTGCCTCTCCCTTGCAGGACAACCGGTGTGATGATATACGTATGTGTTTATGTACTTTACGTCCAGGGAATGAAAAGAAGTGAAAGATTTCTTTCTCGGTTTCAAGGCTAAATAAATAAAGCCAAGTATATAGTACATAGCCAATATAAGCCAAGGTAATAAATAGGTCTACGTCGCAAGCTAAGCCCTACCTTACCCATGGGAGAGCCGAGTGCTTCAAATGACTTTCCTTATAAGTAAGACATAAAACTTTATTGGTTTGTTTTATTTGTATTAATTAGTGACAGGAAATATCTATGTAGTGCGAATGACTCACAGCTCGCTAATGTTATGATATTAATAAAATTACAGTCTTTCGAAACTTCCGCCCGTGCCTGCTAGTTATGTACTCACGTAGTTATTAATTCTCAGTTCCGTCCACAAGAACCGGCTATCAATTATGCTGACGCGTAACATCTGAGTAAAAAAGTAAATAATTATTTATGTTTGTTAATTATTCGTTTTCTTAAACTGGTTTCGTTGACGACTTGCGTCTCGAGACGACAAGTCACGGGACTTGCTGACACGGAGTATGAAGAAATGAAAGCACGGGAGACTTCCATGTTAAACTGAATGTTTAACATGGAAGTCTTGTCTAGCTAGGTAACACATCCACCAGAGCGTGCTAGAAATCTTACGGCGAATTTATAGAATAAGTACTTAGCTTTTGTTCGCGGTCGGAAATTATTCTACGGGAACGTACTACCGAGATAAAAAGTAGCCTGTGTCCTAACCCAGGTCATGGGCTATCTGTGTGCCAAATTTCATCCAAATCCATTATGTCGTTGAGTATCATAAAGGTAACAGACCGGCAGAGTTATTTTCGCATTCTATCATTTCAGCCGAAATACGTCCAATGCTAGACAGGCACCACCACTTATGTGCTTCTCGCATCCAGCGTATTCTTGCCTCCTTTACATGTTCATCGGTCCACCTCTTGGGTCTTTCGCATTTATAATAAGTATTAATACACATATGGATTTCATCATAATCAAGAATAAAAACAGTCGCCAAATGGATCACCTCCAAGTCCCACATCCCGGCAATCATCCAATAACAGATCTTTCATCTCTCACCTGACAACGACAGGTAAAGTGCGCACTTCATTTATTTCCTACTCCGTGTCCGGCGTCCGCGCCGCCCACGACACGCGTCTGCCCCGATAGCGATCGTATCTCGATATCGCTCGATTATACAACGAGTCTCGATTATCTGCGAATCGAGTATCGATATCGTAATAGTTTGCGTCACTGTTTCATTGTGCTAGACGATGAGTCAATGAACTTCAACCGTAGCAAAGCTGTGGTGTTTTCGCATTTGATCGCGAAAGGCCGGGTTTAGCTTTTATGTCTTTGTGGCGATCGGAAGTTTACTACCGTCGTAGGTATTGTCACTTTGATACTTTCTCAATAACGGTAACACATATTCTCAATAGGCTGAAAACGTTTCACGAGGATCAGTATACTGAAAAATCGCATAGAGCTTTGTTTGCAGAACCATTTATATTTTTGAACTTTCAGAATCACAATTTCAGTATCTATTACGATCTTCTGTAGGTGTCGCCGCCAACATCAACAAGATCTAGTTAACTGTTTCCTAATCAGTCACACACGTGAATATAACCATTGATGATGTCTAGGTATATCTGTTTTATTACGGTCGTAAAACAGCCAAATCTGCTGCGAAACTCCAGAACCGAGTTTTATGTCTCTTAGATCCGATAGATAATGATTATTTAAGGCGCCATAAATTAAATGTAGAGGTTAAAGTTATACAATAATAGGTTTCTATTCGTGTAACTTATTTTTAACCGACTTCAAAAAAGAGTAGGTTCTCAATTCGGCTGTATTTTTTAATTTTTTATGTTTTATTACATCAGAACCCCGTCATTTGAAAAAATCTTCTCTTGTTTGAAAGGATATACTTCGCGATTAGTTCCATATACTTTTGGTCAAGTTCTGATGAGTGGTTTTTGAGTCGGCTTCAATAATACGTTTTTTTTCTACTTAGTGTATGTTGATGACGTTGTAATAACTTCCTGTCGCTGTTATTTACATTGCAAGTAGTGGTATACGACTTAGTTTGGGGTAGGTACCACAACTAAAAAGTGGAAAAAAAAATGTGAAATAGTTTTTATTTTTATCTTATATCGAGTCTGAAATTGCCAACCCGTCTTCAAGCCTGGTGATCAATGCTCATGGTACCTATATCTGTATGAGAAGAGGCTATAGCTCTGCAATGAGACAGTGCTAGGCTGGTATTATTACACAGGGTTTTTGGTAATACGTCGGTAATCCATTAAGGGAATATAGGGGAGGTAATTTGCAACCAAATTACCCCTAAATGTCAACCGTTTCCGAGTAATTAGTAATTTTATATTTTTTGGCGGTATACAATTTTGAAAATTAATAAAAATAAAACAATTCATGATTTTTTTAAATTAGGTACTAAAAACTACATTACTCATTTGCCCATCTACGTCTACTTCAATACATAATAATCAAGCATAACAGTGACAATTATCTCTAATATATTTTAAATTAGAGCAAACAATTTTCATAATCTTGAGCAGGTTATTTGACTAAAATGGTTGATTTCTGCAAAAAAACATGGATATATTTCAGTTTATCGACAGAATATTCCAAAAATACCTACGACTTCTCAGCTATCCAACAAGATACAATAATATACCAGATATCTTCAAAAAAAATATAAAATGTAAAATTACTGGAAAATGGCTGACATTTGCATAGGGTTCATAAGGTTCATTTGGTTGCAAATGACCTCCCGTACATCCCTTTAATGGATTGCTAACGTATTACAAATAACCCTGTATAATTAGTGTCGTTTTCAACAATGACTGTACTTATGCGGTATCGTGATCAGAAAGAGCAAATAAACGACTTACAGATAAATTTTTACCCGACTGCAACTGGTGGGGGAGCCCAAAAGAAGTGTAACATTTTCTTTTATGAAGTTAGTTAATAGTTAATGAGAAGTTTTCTCGCAATGATTGTTGTCTAGAAATAGAACAATATTTTTTTAGCTTTTTCTAAAATAGAAACCTGCCTGCAAATATATCGAATAGCCAACGTCTTTCTCTATCACTTTCACGCGCAGCTCGAAGCAGTAAATATCATCATTATTGCGCTGTCCCATTGATCACAATTAATTATCGACATATATGGATGATTGGCAATTTGTTTCCATAACTCCAGCACATCAAATATGGCAAATTGCGCGAGCACAACAAAACCGTTTGTCTTGCACCTTCTAACTGATTGTACACACTGCTTTGCCGTTCCGCAAGCTTAATTAAGTCGATAAGGATAATAATGAATTTCGGTTTTTAACAATTTTTACCTCATCAGATATTAGTATAAAGTCTAGATCCTACCTATTTTAGATCCTGGCAACATTGTGGTAGAAAATTCCACGCTGAAAGAGATAGCGATAATCATAAATGTGTCATAACTTTATAGTTACTATTTTCTTCAGTAAATTCAAAGAATTGCTTTTGTATAAGTCCGAGTTCTTCAACCCCTAGAATCTATGTCGGTAGAGACCTGCACCCAGCCCATCCCAACTTATTTGTGCTCAACACATCTTTCTCTTCCATACTATCACTATCAGCCGTGATTTCCTTGTTTACTTCCTTCCTTGCCATGTCATCTTACAGTTAACCCATTAAGTACTTAATCCTTACGTTGGTCTGCCTGTTTTCTTATCAATAAACAACTTAACTTAAAAGGTACTCGTTGACAGCCCTAAACTATCTTCCCTTACTATTAACAGTGTAATTTGAAAACAATTCAAAATCAAAAGTCATTTATTCAAACTAGGCTGAGAATCAGCACTTTTTGAACGTCAACATTACATAAGACAGTTCCCCAAAACGCCCGCCCTTCACCACTTCCTAGTGCTTTAGCTAGGAAGAAGAAGCGGCGCAACAAACTCCCCAGCAGCACTGCTGTCTGTTCAGTTAGAAGAACTGGATTCTGTACAGTAGTAAGTAATTAACATTACGAAACACAAAACATTAATTAAAATTATTTGCCATATGTCAGCTAATTATTTTTAAAAGAGTAACCGTGGAGTTTCTTGCCGGCTCTTCTCCATAGGAAATGACCAGTTGGAACTTCTGACGCTACATAAGTGCCGATGTAGGTCTAAGTGAAATATTAATGTTTGAGAATTTGAATTTATAAGCGATGTGTTAGCTGTCTACTAGCCAGTATGTCCCGATAAAGCAAACCAGAATGCGTGTTTACTAATAGCGATCTCCAAGCAAAACGCGCATGAGTTTAAGTGTCAGTAAATAACTTGGTTATCGCCTCCCCTATATCTATGAGACGTTAACTATTCGCTAAATTATTTCGTTATTAATGCCATAGTATTTTACCATCGACTTTAGACTTTAATGGGTGAATTGTATGGGATAAGGCACTGCCTTGTTAGGTTGTGTGATTTAATGGTTTTATGATTGTTTAAGTTATTTTGAATATGAATTGGTCTATTAAAAGGATTCATTAAATGAAATAGTAATTATGCTTAGTAATTTGTTTTGTTTAAGTGAAATTATTCATAATTTACTTCTGGTATGTTAAAGTAGTTTATTACCACTGATAACCTCGCATTCCGAAAACAAAGTCTCTTCAAAACCTTTTTTCTTTTTTTTTCTTTTTCTTTTATCTTTTGTTTTTTTATTCTTTCGCAAAAAGTTCTGGATATTGTCTGTGACCTATAGTCATGTGTGCCGCGTCGTGTAAATAGAAAATTAATCAACTTAACTTTGGTTCTAAATTAAAGATTTTCATTCGAAGTGCAATCAAAGTTAACAATGCCATTATTTCATCCCAAACCCAAAATCGATCCCACAAACGATTGTAAACTTTTCATCGAATAAACAAAAACGTATTAAATCGATTTCATGGACAAGGCAATTTTGATCCCGGACAAATTAACGGTCTTTGTTCGTTTACCAGTTTACGAAGAACTCTAGCTTCACGTACAATTTCCCCTTTTATGGAGGACTAGTAAAGTTAAAGGGGGTAAGGGAGCTCAGGGTAAAATGGAGTTGGTAATTATGCACTGCCCACGCCACCCACTGACTTCCCACAGTATTACCTATCCTAAAGTCGACGCAAAGACAATGCTTTTACCACCGCTGTTAAACATTTCTGCTAATTAATGACCGTGCGAACCTAGAAACTTTTTTATGTAATACATGGCCATCGTTCCTCGTTATGTACGTATATTATGTGGGTTATTCTGTCAAGATGTCATTAACAGAGCATGCACTAGTTAATTGTGATGTTTGAGTACCTGCTCTTGCTGGTTGTTACATTTATAAGTGTCTACAGTGTCAATAGATAAAGGTGTTTTGTGGAGTTTGACCTTTTGTCTGTCAATTCCATAGTGTCAGTCAAACAATTTAAGATTTTAATTAAACAATTGCATGACGCTTCGGTTGATAGTTGTAAGTTTTCTTGTTGAAGGTATAATGCTCTTAAGGAGCTCATTCATGTTTTTTATTACGTCATTGTAATTAAATATCAATTAAAATGAATATAATTGTAGTAATAGTATAGTGCTCTTTCTTATGTACACCAAAAAGTTACAGATATAAATGTAGAAATACATAGGGTGACATAATTGGCGGTCTTATCGCTAAAAGTGATATTTTACAGACATCCTTTGGATGGATTAAAGGGAGAAGGAGAGACAATACTGCAGGTAGTCAGTGGTGTACCAATTACATAATTATACAATATATAGGTACATAAGACATATATTTATCTACATGAAAATGATGCCGTGAGTTTCATGTAACTCTCGGCGTCATTCTAATTTTACTTTTTGACAATTAGGTAAGAGTTTTTAATTATTTTCATCGTGAATGTTCTTCTTTAACAAATATTTTATATTTGGTAATAGGTAATACGGACTCGTGTCCGCAACTCCTCGTCACAGCGCGTATTGTGCGTACGATTTTATATTTGTTAATAAGGAAGACTTTTTGTCAATCCGTTAGTTTCGATTCAATATCTCTTTAGATAACGAGTTTTAACGGAAGCTAAACGCTAATGTCGATAAATTCTTCATCTGTGAAAGATTCTATGAGAAAATCCGAAGGGGTAGAAAGAAAGGCATGTTCTAAAGATACACCGTTTAATTTATGTAATATGAAATTAACCATAGATGGCGTGGTGAAAGCAGGACTGCAGAAGTCATTATTATTTTATTAGCTATCAATTTAAGAGTAAATGAAACTGCTTTGGTGTGAAGTCGTAAACAACGTTAATATAACTGAGAATATCGGTTTTTGTTGAAACTATCCGATTTAAAGGAAGTAAGATGGGAACGATTCTAAGAGTTCTTCCGTGGAACGTTCCAATCAGTATAAATATTGATGTTTTTGTTGATAGTTGTGTGGAGATTTCTCGGTATGAAAGAGTTTATAACCTTTTATAAATAGAGTCCTTTCATGTTCTTACAAATAAATATTGCTAAGTTCATAAAATCTCAGTATTGAGTGGGTTCTTATGAGGCGGACTTAACTTAGTTCTTTTATATAACGATAGCCGTTTTGCGTGGATGTGACGCATGTTTGTCCCAACCTTTTCATATTTTTTGCGTCATGTTTACCGGAAATAAACGCATTTTCTTTCTTTCTTTCTTCCTTTATAGGAAAATACATTAAAAGCACTTACACATGACACCATCTTGTGAATAGAAGTAAATTGGTCTACAGCACAGAAAAAGGTCTACGAAGCAACCTTTCATTACTTCTTACACCATAAACCATCTTCAAAGTATTTCTTTATTACTTTTCACTGCTAGAAATAGGCCTGAAGGGCAGTTCTCGTTCTTAAAAAACATTCAAATTCAAGTCGCAATCTCATCTCAGCGACAATAAATGTCAAAAATGTATGACAATTGATTGTGTTTTTGACAGATTGAGACTGAGATCAGACTCTGAACGTTCTTAGAATTACGGGAATTGCCCCTCCGATACTTACTTCTTCAAGTTCTTCTAAATTAACAGACAGCTGGGGAGCTTGTTGCGACTTCTCCAGCTAACGTACTAGGAAGTGGTGAAGTGCGGTCGTTTTGGGGGCCTGTCCTATGTAATTTTGACGTTTAAAAGTGCTGATTCTCAGCCTAATTTGAATAACCGACTTTTGATTTTGATCGTCATCCTTCTGCAGATATCACAATTTATTTGGTTTCGGCGCAACGTGTCTTTTTCTTCCACACTTTTACAGTATTCTGAGCCGCTTTCGCAGCTACTCCTTGCCACCGTCTGTCTGTCTACCTTCTTACAATCAGAACACGGAAACCTTACCTCATAAATAGTAACCCATTCATCTATTGCATGACGTCAGACCCGAGGCGCGTTAACTGATTTCAGTGAGTCAGGAGCAACAAAACATGCTTAACGAGACGGTATCTAGAGGCGATGGGCGCAGGCCTACTACTAAATCAAATCAGCACGAAGGTTGGACCTACTGGGATTTTTGTAATGAGACGGTATTTACAACATGTAATTGAAATAACTGAAAACCTGTAGGCCAATTCTCGTACTTAAAAAACGTTCAAATTCAAGTCGCAATCTCATCTCAGCGACAATCAATGTCAAAAACCTGTCAAAAATGTATGTAAATTTATTGTAATTTTGACAGATTGAGACTGAGATTAGAATGCGAACGGTCTTAAAAATACGGGAATTGCCCCTCTGTTAACGGGTCATTGTCCTCATCAAAATGAACAGCTTTTACAATGGGACTAACTCGCGAAAAAAACAGCTGTTCTCTAAATTTTGTCGAGGTATACAAATACATATAAGCAGCTGTTTTTTTTCGCGATTTCATGGTTGGTCCCATAGTAAAAGTTATTCTTAATGAACAGTGCAACGACCCGTAAGAGGTTTTAAGTTATTTCAATTAAACCTTGTACAGGCAAAGGGCGCGTTGCTAAATTATACCAAGGCGCAAGCGTTGGGACTTCTTTGAGTATTTGTGGAGGATAGATGATAAGGTAAAGGTGGAGCGTCGATCTCCGGCGAGTGGCTGATCGCAGGTGGATGAGAGTAGCCGAGGTTGTGGTGAAATGCCATTGGATCGGAGAAGTTTATGTCCAGCTCGGGCTATTGTAGGCTGTTGGTGATGTTGATGAGGAAGGTCATAAGTTGTAATGACGAGGTGGCGTCTGTGGTGATTGGCGCACTGCTGCATCTTCTGTTTATTATTATAGAGGCTGATGATAATGTGGCTATGTAAACAAACCATTACTGTAGGAAATGTTTGTGCAATAGTTCCTCACTTTCGCTTCTGCAATAAAATAAGGTTCTAAATAAAGTCTAGACTCGTACTAGCGGAGTTAATTAAAGGTAATTAAGTAATTAGTCAAGTAGTATGTAAATATTCTAATTGGGATGCTGACCCGCATGTTGTGATGATGTCAAATGCCTTTACTCAGAATAGTTTTTCCTCTTAATTCTGCATGGCGCCACGCTGGCAAGGATTGGCGCAAGTATAATTGATTACTCACATTAGACATTTATACTTCTTACTCACCAAGTTACTTTAAATAGGTTTTGATTTAGAAATCCCCATCTATTAGTCCTTTAATCCACCCTGCAATGCACCCATTGTTTTACGTTCCTACTGCGTTCGAAAGATGCATGTATAACTTATATTTTGGATAAGAAGGAAGTCCTCAGATGTTAAGGTACAGATGGATGGAAGCATAAAAAAACTAATACCAACGTCATCACCATCGCCAAATAAATACAGGGATAAGAGTGGCTAAGTTATAACAGCCGCACGGGTCGATCGATCAGGTTAAGCTGCGCTTGCCGCGGTTGGTCCGTGGATGGGTGACCATCTTTACATACTAAGACCCCTCTATGCCTCGGGAAGCACGCTAAGCCGTTGGTCCCGGCTGTCATTCGTGGATCTTAGACAGTCGTAAGCCCGAAAATCTGGCAACCAGTCTTACTAAGGGGTATCGTATACTCTGTACCTGGGTTGTGGAGGTCAGATAGGCAGTCACTCCATGTAAAGTACCGGTATTCAGCTGCATCTGGTTAGACTGGAAGCCGACCCCATCATAGTTAGGAAAAGGCTAGGCAAAAAATGATGATGGGTGGGAGTTGGATAATGACCTCATGTTGTACATGCAATCAATAGCATCTATTACGCGATTTACGCGTTATAATATGTCCCGATGAGTATTAATATCTTCACAATACTATTTAATTTATCAGCCATCGTAACTAGCCACACTACCCTACCGGTGGAATGTAGAGGCCATAAAATGGTGCCGATTCCCTTGTTCACAAACTAAACTAAATTTAAGTTGAGTGCATCTTTTTCTTTCTATTTCATTATGAAAAGGACAGAAGATAAATATTAATTTAGTCCTGTCAAATTAGTCAGCACCTGACGTAATTTGATGTAATTTTAGTAGTCAACTTTTTAATCACGTCTAAACATGTATGGAGTAGTGTCAGGCGCTGATTAATTTGACAGGACTAAACTAAAACTTATCTTCTGTCCTTTTCTTAATGAAATAGAAAGAAAAAGATGCACTGAACTTAAATTTGGTTTAGTTTGTGAACAAGGGAATCGGCACCAATATCAAACGCATAGTCATCGCACTTGCATACAGACAAGTGAGTCAGTGCTTTCTCACGGCTTTTCATATTTATTTGTATTGTATTATATATATATATATTGGTATTTTGTTTAAGATTATGTATTGACAATAAACAGATGAGAACAGAAGGTACAACAAAAAGTGACATGGAACAGAACGGTCACTAAAAACGTTTGCGATCTGCGAACGCAGGGGTTTGAAATTTTTGAAGTATTCTGAAGACTATAGCCATGATTCAGTGATTATGCTGATGTTGTTTGTTGTGGGTTTTCTGTAGCTTCTCATTGGTTGGTCGGGTTTTACCCGATTCGCGTCTGTGTGCAGTTGCATTAATTAATGTACAGCGGTTGTTGCGCCTACGCATGCGTAGAAAGTACTCGACCCGTTTATCTGTTTATGTGTCGCTGTTACATGGCATGATCGATATATTGGCGAAACTACTAAACGGGTACAAAGTTGTGCGCAGTCGGTTAGGTTTGATAATTATACTGTCGGGTAATGGGGTTCTTCTACGAGAAGTTTATGAAGCTTCTTGAGAAATGTATGTTGCTTTAATATATGTCTCGGAAAACATAGTTTGAAGATGGATCCTTAGAATTATATCCTAATTTGCATTCACTTACTTTATATCTTTTAAAAATCGTTAGTTTGAGGAATGACTCGCACTGGCTGGACAAGCAGTTTATGGATTGACTGAAAATGACTTCAAAGAGTCAGCGTCTAAAATAATTTCACGTCCTAATACAAAGAAATAGAAAATAAATTCTAATTATTCAGCCCTAAAAGTCCCGATACTTCCGATTAACCGTAACTACCTGATTACTCGATCCAATTGCGATTAAATCCAGCTCCCTATACAGAAAAATACAGGTTTCAGAACTAGTAGCATCAGGAAATTACCAATAACATTCTGTAACCGCCACATTTGGACGGGGAAGTTGCAAATTGGTTTCGAATCAACGGACTAATAGGTGATGGGCGAAGGAAATCTTATCGTTTTATACAGTGGTTGTAACTCCGGTTATCTTATTAACATCCCTAGCAACGTAACTGGTTGATAATCTGCGGATATCGAGACAACTCTGATAAGCTAGTGTTCGTAAATAGATGTTGTTGATGTACAGTCGCCAGCGCATCTGGTTATACGAAACTGTCAAATGTCTCCAAATGATTTTATACCTTAAATTGTTGAAGATTAAGTTCAAAATCGAATGAGAAAATTTGACAGTTTGTAGAAACTTGACCTGCTGCTGTGTTGAGTTGCGTTTAAATAGTTGTATTTCGAGTTCCTTTATTTACTTATTAATCCGGTGTTAAAAAAAAAACATGTACATGCAAAATGTATAAAGAAAAAATACATGCATTTCCGCTAAATTGCAATGAGTTTGGTGAAAAGAAATCTTTTTAGTAAATTGGGCTGTGCTTTTGACTAATGTAAAGTAAGACTTTAAGTACCTACCTAAATTATGTTTGAAGAAAAGTTGCAAAAACTGTTGTGTTTAAAATAGTTCCATCCTGCCTGTTACCACTTTATAGTGGAGTTGTTTCATTTATCTCGGTTAACACAGTTGAGCTTTTTTGAGGTGTAGTGGACACGTGCGGGTTGGTAAGCATAGTGTATTTGATTTTACTTGTACTGGCACAATGCTTTTGACGGACATTAAACATTTTACCTTAATGCGCTTCCCTGAGCGAACGACCTTGAGTGTTCGGTCATGAAAATATACAATGGGCGGCCTTATCGCTTTCTGCGATCTCTTCCAGGCAACCTTGGAATGGACAGTGATTTGCCTGGACATAAAATGGGGCTGTCGTTGGTGCAAATAATAAGTATACAATACACTAAAATAGATACACAAATATATACATATCCTAAATAAAAGATACATAAATACCTACATACTAAATACATATATAAACAGCAGCTCAATTAGTTTTATTAGATTCATTTTAATTGTTACAGTCTCAATAGTGTATAAGCTATCAATTAAGGGAAAGAGCGAGACAACCCCAACACAAGTATTATTAATTACTTACTGCAAATGTAACTGTTTGAGACCCAAATAACATTTGTTTTTAAACAACAAAAATAAATGAAGACTAGATTATTACAATTACGAGAACAAGATCACTACGACAAGTAATACTCCTTCACGAGTCTTTCAAACACAAGCAACGACGGCGACGCGACGGCGCGCGTTTTATTGTTTTCGTACTCTTTGAATGCTATGCCAGTGACATGTGACATATCTTGCGTAAAAAAAACTTCGGAAATCAAAATAAAGGCTAATATATATTTTTTTTTTTTTTTGTTCGCATTACTAGATAAAATAATTATATTTGAAAACAGTAATTATCAACATTATGAACTTAAGTCACCACAGAACAAACAGCGATACCATGTCTGGTCAATCTCCTTTAGCTTATTTATTGCTGGCTTACAAATTTACCTACTTTTTGTTAATTAACCTCATTAGCGGGTTCTCTCTGTTAAGTACACTGATTAACGATGTGTTTGCTAAGGTGCGTAATGATTTAAAATATTTACTAGAATTCATAATTACTCACTTTCCAGAATAAGATAGTAGATTGTAATTTGTGCTGTTGCATATTGGTCATGTAAGTACATACAAATTATTAAATATCAATTATTCAGTTAATTAATACCAGTATTTGACTTCGTGCTCTTTAAAACGAGTCGATAGAGTATTTTTTTTTACTTCTGCAGTAGTATCCGTTATACGTGGTACCTATGTCATTCAAAAATATAAATAATTCGTTCTAAAACCACCTTTAAGGATATTACGGTCTTGTGGTACCAAATATAAGCGGATTTCTCACACGAGCTTCATACAAAATTATAAGGGCCGGTTTTTTGATCTGTAGTTAACTTTTGACAATAAATAAATAATGGTTGAATTTTGGCAAAATGTGTTGATTTTTAAATCAACACATTTTGCCAATTTTTTTTTTGCCCTCCGCACTTTTATCATAAAACTCACAAATTGTTTGGAATATTTTAATAAACAAAAGAAGAGCGATCTTTAGAAATAAAATAAAACATGAATTTGTATAGTTGTTTTTATTACATATAGTTGTTCAATACTCAATACTCAATTCTTTATTGCATTCCACAATGTAGGCTTAGGTGGTAAATATTTGCCAAAAGAAACAATCATGGACCCTGTCAGACACAGCAAAAGAAAGATATGTGTATATATTATATGCGTGTGCTATGGTTGTTGTTGTTGTGTTGTTTTGTTGTTGTTGTCTATCTATTAGTTTAATCCTCAAGTTAATAGAACGTCACCATTAGCAAAAGATGCATGCAATAAATATTTTTTTGTAATTTTTTATGAGAAAAATTATAACACATAAAAAAAGAACGTATTACGCGTTCTTATTTGTTTTACGATGTGATTATGTTGTTGATAGGATATAGAACATTAATAATGTACTTTATTTTTCTTAATTAATTAATAACGCACTATCGCAAAGTTTTGGCCGGTATAGCGCCTTAAGTCTTGTCGCAGAATTGAATGACCCCAAAGTTATAAATGTAATTTATTCTAATACAGTTCAGACTTGAGACTGCTTTAGGACAGGTTCTGTTAGAGATAACAATAAATAATTTCTCAAATAAAGTGCATCTATTCCAATGAAACAAAAGGTCATAGCTTTTAAGTTACACAATATAAAAGTACTAGATCTTTCAGACAGATTTGGAAGTAGACCACTTTCTACGACAAGCTGATTGAACCATTAAGTCACTTATAAAATATCGCATTGTAGTCGACGCTACAGATAACTCTAGTCCTTATCTAGTGATTCACCTGTATCGGTAAAACATCAATGTATTTTATCGATAAAAGTGAAAACTATATGGATGTTGCCAGCCGTTATACACCCATAACGTCTCATATTACGAGTTTGTTTTCTACTATCGGCCTGTTATTACCCTATAAATACACACTTTATGGGAATTCAAATTATATGTAATGTGTGTTTTTAAAACGAATAAAAGTTCTTTAGTGATATATCGATGTTTTTGTTCGTAATCGGTCGTAAAAATATTGTTTTATGTTGATCTAGTCAGAATTAACTACATAACGTCAAAATATTTTTGGATGATATACTTAAAGATGATAATTACTGTCTTTGAGATTTGTTCTAAGAATATTTTTTGAATACATCTTATAAGTTTTATATCCCCATCATTAATGATTACATAAAATTATTCATAAATATAGCCATAAAGATAATATATTTGCAGATGCAAAATGGCAGCTTGTCAAAGTAAATATGCATATAAAATGTAAAGGATGAATAACAAGGCACACACCTTGTCTAATCTGAATCAAGTTTCCTCTTACAAGCTGTTATTGTCCTTCAAGCCTTTGTAGTTCATCTGAGATGAATGTTCACGGAAATGCAAGTGAAATTAGTTATCACAGTATGTCAACTCTTGTGGTTATCTCAGTTCCAGCTTTCTGTGGGTCAGTGTGGTCAATTAGGAGTAATTTTATCTTTGAGACTGGGACAGGAACATTTGCAGTGGATTTATCTGTGTCGTTTCGCTTTCCTGTTGTGTCGTGTAACTTCAATAAGCTTTATAATTTTAGATAGTATTTGACATAAATAGGTGTAGTTAATGTTAATAGTATTATTTGAATACGGGCGAAGTTACACGATGCATTCAAAATGCATTTTGGCGCGAACGCAATTACAATAACAGTTGTGATTAAACTAAATTTAGGTGGACGGACGATCCCCAATGAGTTTATCGTCCTCCATCAGTGTAAAGTAACGTTATAAATGTGTCAAAACTGAATCGAAAACAGTGTAAGTAAACCAAGAGTAGTAGGTGAACTGGACGCAAGATCGTGACTGGATGTCTGTATTAACATATTAACGCGATACAAATGAGGGCAGTCGCCTTCGGTCGCCTCTAAATGGCCAGTATTATCGACAAGATCTTGTCGACTCTTGCCCCTCCCTACGCGCGGCCGGCTAACCGTTTTACAGCTTATTTTGTCGTCATTGTTTTGGTTTAACGACTTAATAACCAGGGAAGTTACGGGAATTAATTGCATTAATTTCATTTATAACATTTTTACTGTACTTTATTGTGTATGCACTTGGCTAATAGAACGGCATAAATAAGACAAAAAGATAAATTAACCCTTCCGGCCATCCGTAATTTTCACAATTTATTAGATATCGTCAATTCCTTCAGTTGAATTGGCATGATACAGATACCCCGTTTCGTCTTAAACATATGTCTCTGAAACCACTCAAACTGCGTTTAATTTCATTCCAGGGTTGGAAGGAAACGCGTGTATGAACGCACAATTCATTGATGATGCTTGATTTACTGCTGCAGTTATTAAATAACGTAACCGGTCTCCTTCAGTAGTATTTGTGTGTTCTCTAGAGCTAAACTTGCATGCAATGCAAGCGATTACACCACCGCTAACGAATAGCTCTATGAAATTACATTCGATTCACTTCGCCGTAATCACGGACTTGTATGGCCAATACTTTTCCATTTAAATCGTTTATTATGCAAAACGCAACGCACAGCACCCTTTGTTGTGCTAATTTTCTGAATATTTTTGTTGTTTACTGCTGATTGTATATGGCCAAAGCTTAAGTTACTGTTGAACGCTGCTTTTTGATCTGGGTAAATCGAATATTGTATTTTATTCAAATTGAAGGGAATTTAAAATGAACTTTGCCCTCCGTTATTTTCGGAGCGGTTTCTTTGCTGCGTGTCGCGATCAATGTCTTGAGTTGGTAATGCGCACGCGTCTCAAATACGGCGGGTCAGTTAGCCGTCAATTTATAGGCTTTTGGCGGGCGCGCCCACGCCACGCCTCGCCTTGATATCCGTGTAATGTGTGCCCGATTGGATAGCTACAGCGGGATTATTATCCGCACCAATCCCTTCCGCGATCCAGCATATCGAATGTCCTGCGCACTAGGGATGTACGATACTTATTGGTATAAACGCCTTGGATCGATCTGGATTACAACGATGCGAAATGATACTAGTAACGCGTTTCGAATTCCTCCAAACATCGAATCGCATCGTAATCTTTTTTTGTCTATTTTTTTTAACAAATAAAAATAATTTTGAAGTATCTAGTCGTATCACCAAATCATGTTCTTTTCCTTGGTGGCCCTTTTGATCAGTGATCTGGCTTATATCACAATGTGATACGATTAATCGATTCCACTACCGGTGTATTTGTATCGATCCAAGCATGTATCATATTCGTCTGTCGATCGATCGATCTGAAATATCAGAATATCATATCATGTTTTATCGATACTGCAAGCTATCGGATCGGACAGTCCATCCCTACCGCACGCTAACTGACATTCCCTATCAGAAATATGGTTTGTATTATTTTTCTATTTATTATTATCGCCATTTAACAGTGTGTTGTTACTTATTTTCTTACGATGGGACCGGATAAGCCAGCTGGAGTTTTGGAGTTTATCGCTTTCAGTGTTGTTTACTGTGCTTAGAATTACTGGTTATCTCCTCTATATTCAGTTACTGTTGGGCAAGATACGAGATAGTTGGTATCGATAGGATTTTTGTTTACAGCCTGAAGGTAGATAAAAGGGGAAATATGCATTTGCGGAATAATTGCGTGTAATATCTGTTACTTTCGCCAGCGTTCTTAGTCACTGGGCAATCGCCTATAGATTACCGCAGATTACAAAACCTTTTGCTCTGACAGATTAGCTAACGCCATTAAAGAACGAAATTGTACATAAACTTCTCTTTATATTAATTTTCCGCTTATTTTAACTTCAAATGGCTTGAAATCTTAGAACATCATTCCCGGTGAAAAATTAATAATAATTACAAAATCAACAATCGCTAAAGAAACGTGTTCCACGATATTTATTCGCTTGAGCATTAAAATAAATGAGCATGAAAATTGTTGTTAATTTCATAACGTTTGTACATGAAAAGAAAGGTCAGGCTGCTGATATGATCCCACAATTATTAGCTATAAACTATAAAACTAGTTTCGAAATAAGACGTGACTTCACAAGTCTTGGGATCACAACTTTTCCTTAAAGGGAGGTTTACATTACGACACTAGCCACTGGTAGTAACTTGAAACGTACTAAAACTTGACTTACGTGATCCTGTTTGAAGGAACAGCATTAGTGTCATGTCTATAAAATGAAGCTTGTTTCAGACACAGGAGCAAATTTTTATTTTTTATTTGAACTCTAGGATCACACAGTATCAAGTTTTATGCACCGTGATGTAAACCCAGCTTTACGTCCGCTACTTTAATAAATGCAAGTACATAGAGATATCGAAGTTTTAACCTCTGTACGAGTAAAATTTATAACAGTCTCGTCCGCGAAATGTTAAACAGTTCGTTAGTAAGATCGCGACATGTGGGTCACAGTTGTCAGGTAGGCAACTAATAAATATTCCCTTATAAAGTACGCGAGTTTATTCATTGGCGAACGATTTATGTTACTCGGTACCTATTATTAGGGATTTTGCACCAATGATTACTACAACTTACAACTTCAAAACGTTCGATATTCAAATCGAAATTGAAATATAAAGGACTAGTTCTGAATTCAAAATAAGAAAATGACAGCTTTATTTATTGTCTGTGGCAGTAGAGGAACCGAGGTTTAGTGTTGTACACCCACAGTTTTCTGATATCGATATCAAGTTCCATGTTAGGTGAGTCTATTGCCATTTCCTTACATCAGGCTGCTACTGAGATCGTCCTAACATCAAATAAAACCCACGCCTGACCTGAAACTCACACTGACGCTGACGCCTCAACCAAACCCTAAGTTATTAAATAGAATATTCTAAACCCGTTATGATACCGTCATGTTATAATGATCAGAAAGGTTTATAATAACCAATCAAAACACGTCGCGCGTCATTAGAAGGCACAAGTACGTCGGTACTGTCAATAAGCCAACGTTAAAGCTGTTTGTCATAAAACATTTACCATTAAATGAGCCGTGGATGCCCGTGAAGTACCGCGCACGCGCCTCGCATGCTAATTTATTATGATGCCCGCGCTCGTAGTGGGATGGAACGATTTGTGACCTGTCACTTTGACATTACTTAACAGGTGTTATCCCGAAGGGGTAGGCAGAGGTATATGGTACACCCACATTTAGCTGTTTGTTTGAATCCCATGTGATTTGCGCGGGCCATCAGCCGGGCATGAATCCAGACCCTGGGCTACTGAGAAATGCCTTATGGAAAGGCCCAAGACTGCTCAGCAGTCACGCCTGCGACCGTTACACCAACGAGGCGGCCATAAGGTGATTTTAATGCGTATGATAAGAGTAACGGCAAAAATATCGATTTATTATTAGTTTATGATAAAGTAACAGTTGTTTACAACAGATCGTGATTATTGGGAGGTTGGTTCACACGCTCGTCTCTAATGATGATGCCTACATATTTTTGATTAAAAAGATTATTAGCCTTCATAAATTGCAATCAAAATTTTTGGCCAATAAATATTACTCCGCTAACATTTTTATAACGGTTCAACCATTATCTTTACTTTAGCAAATTGTTATTTCAACCAGTTATTTTCTCTCGTTCTAATATAAATCACTTGTAAGCTTGTGATTTCTATGACATTTACACACGTGCACGTCACTTTTCCCGCGCTTTTTGCCCTCGCTCTCCATCTTGACATAGACAACTGCCAATTTTCCCGCGCGTTTTTTCACTAAAGCCGTTGCTTACGCATAATCACTTCGCTGCATAACCATTGTCATAAGATCTTGCCCCCAGCATCAGTTAATACACTTTCACTCCTTTTGTTCGGGTTTAATGTCACTTTTTGCTGTTGAAATATCATGTCAGACAATCGCAGCACGAGTATATCTGTCAAGCGATAAAGTCGCTTTTCTATCTTGTATCGGCGTTGTTTTGCAGCTATCTCGGGTCACTGAGTACCGCGGAGTGTATAATATTCTTCAAAGAATTGCAGTGTTGTGTTCCTGCACTTTCTTTTCTGTAAATAGTAACGAAGTCGAAACTATAAATTTAATATTTTTGAAAAAAAAAAGCAATTGCTACGAGGTCTGATACCGAAAATATAGTTTTAGTTTTTTTTTTCCGTTTGTCTGGTCTAGGTGTACCTAAGTATCTTCCAGATTGGCACAGAGATAATTTATATCCTGAATTAACAAGCACGGTACTATTAATCCCAGGAGTAGGTTTCCGTGGGTTATTTTCGTGGCAAAAGCTAATAGAATAATATATTCAATGAGCAAGAAATTGATGTTGACTCAAGTAAACGGTGTTTTACAAGAATACTACAGCGCTCGGCTCTGAACAGTAGGTTTTCCTTGTAAATAATCTTTGATCTCTATTGAGCACACGTTTACGTAATGTTCTCCATATAAATAAACAATAACAGCACCCATATAATGTACACATAGGTATTATTTATGTTAAAAAAACACATCATAAAAGCGATTGGTTGAAAAAATTATTCATATACCTGCTCCATTACGCAGCAAAGAAAATACCGCGAATGAACGTCGAACGAGCTACGGACCGCGGACCATTTCAAGTACGACTGGCCCTTAATTCGCGCTTATCTCTCGATCTAAATCTCGTATATATTAATTGCGTATTCAAACGAAACGAAATTCGATTAATTATTTTAATTATGGCAATGAATAAATAAACAAGTACAGCAAACCTTCACTGGTTTGCGCAGAGGACTTTGTTTTATTTGTGACTAAAATAGCATAAGCTGATGGTCATTAGATAGATTATACAGGGTGTTTTTGACAGCCCTCCGCAAACTGATAGGGTGGCTTCAGTACATCATATTAAGATGACCGGTACATGAAATTCTTTCAGGGACATTAAGGGAATCCAAAAAACCAGATTTGTTTTATGGGGGGACATCGTGATCACTTACCTCACACGCAATGTATCGTTACCGTGGCAAAACGCACGTAGCGGACGGCAGCGCAGCGAGCTTGAGCGAGGCTGCCCCCGCCCCCCGCGCGCTCTCCGGCGCACCTGGGCCGCGTCTTTTATTACGTTACGTTACGGCATAATTTTTTTTTTCCTGTGAAAATTTCCAGTGGGATATGATTCAGAATAAGGAGCTGAATCAATCCTGTGTTTTTGTGAAGGGCTGTCAAAAACACCCTGTATACCGTTTATAGGCATAAAATCGGGAACTATATTTTCTATCACCAAAATTTATATTTGTCATCAAGTTGTATCACCTAATAAATAGATCTATCGCCACGAAATATTTGCGTTCTCAGATAAACAAAAATTGTTGCCAGGTTGATATCTCAGGATTTTAGGTGATTTATTGTGGAACTGATTTTGCATTGTTTGGTGACTACATTTTGGTGACAGATCTACTATTTGGAGGACAAACCCTATTATTTAAGAAACACAAAACTAATTAAATTGGTAATAGCTTAAATGATACCCGAGACAAATTACCAGGAGAAACTGGATGCAATCTGGACTTTAGGGCACCCCGACTCGGACAGGTTAGGTTAGAAGGGGATGGCGGGGTCGAGAGACCCCGCCATCCCCTTCGTGGTTATTTTTTTATAAACCACCCAGAAGTAGGAGCCCCGCGAAGCGGGGCTCCGTCGACCAAGCCCTACCGTCGACATATTATGTATATCAATCGATCCGTGGTGAATAAGAAAACTACTACTATTGGTGATCTCTTTAAATTAGTTTGCTTAAATACTTATTAGGACACACCTATTATAATACATACAAAAACATTTATTTGGTACTAGACCTTATATCTCAGGATTTTAGGTGATTTATTGTGGAACTGATTTTGCATTGTTTGGTGACTACATTTTGGTGACAGATCTACTATTTGGAGGACAAACCCTATTATTTAAGAAACACAAAACTAATTAAATTGGTAATAGCTTAAATGATACCCCATAAAATCATGCCTTTTCGGGCCGAAGGGTAAAGCAGAGGTGACACCCACATTTTGCCAGTTTTATGTTTAAATCCCACGTAACAGGGGGCGAGCCTATTGTCATCAACCGGGAACACCTCCAGACTCCAAGCTGCTACTGAGAAATTCCAGATGGAGAAACCCAATAACACTTTGCCCGACCTGGGAATCAAACCCAGCACCTCATGCACAACAGTACCATTTAAAGACTCTCGGTAGAAATGATGTTATATAATAATATGTATTCAAATAATTGGTTGTTTATGTAGTTGCTATAAATTGTAAGTGCTTGAATGTTTATTTTATTTTGTTATAAGTAATACCAATAATTGAACCTGGTTTCCGTACGTCCTTTTCGGGTAACCACTGAAAATCAGCGCTGTGCTGTGGGTCCCCCATAGCTCAGCATCATGCTGAGTGGAAGCCTTCTTGTCACAGTCATGACGTGCAGCTGTCGACTATTTCTGTTTTGTGCTCGTGATTAGAGATTGTAGGAGATGATAGTGTTGTGCTTGTGAGCGTCTTCTGTTCGATGTATGTAAGATCTTCTTCAGGGAACACAATGAAACGGTCCAGACACTTTATCAACAGTTTATTCTCACTACTAATATTATAAATACAACAGCATAAACAGGCAAGTATTGCGATTTAGCGTAAGCAGAAGGATTATGTTCGCGGAGCAAGCGAGCGTGCGTCGGCCGCGAGCGAGCGAGACGGACTGGTTGGCGCGGGCGCGCGGGTCGGTGCGCCGGCGATGTTTCTAGGCTTCCTTTGTTCTGGTGAGTAGCGGGACTCGATGCGCTATTACACGGTACGACACGACGACCACTCAACGATGCGATTCTGCAGTACTGGTAAGTTGGTTTATTATTATGTTAAGTGTTATTGTGTATGTTTGTACTTTGTGTATTAGTATGTAAAGTATTTTATAGTATATATAATTTAGTTAGTAAATGTAATATTATTATTATAATGTACTGTGGTTACACCACATGACTCCCCCCTTGAGACCATCCTAGGATGGGCGATAATAGTCAGGGATTCTCACTTTTCTTCCTGAACGAGTAGTTCTTACTTCGTTATCATTGGTTTTTGTGTTTGGTGCTTCATTTTCCAGCGGACGAGTCTCTGAACGAGTATCTGGCGTAAGTATATAGGCTGGTTTCAACCTCTCTATTGATACTGTCTGTTCTTTTCCCTTGACAAGCAGCTTAAAAACTTTTGTGTCTCGTTGCAGGACAAGGTATGGTCCAGTATATGCCGGCTGAAGGGATCCTCTCACGGTGTCATCTCGGACGTAAACGTGAGTGGCAGAAGGTAAATCTCGGAACACGAAGATGTTCCGTCTGCTGTGTCTTGCGGCTGGCCGAGGGCGGATATTGTTCATAATGGAACGTAGTCGTGCTAAGTACTCGGTGAGGTCGCTGGTCATGTGCTGGTCGGCGATTGGCTGCAGAAACTCTCCGGGCAGTCTAAGGGGTTCACCGTAAAGGAGTTCGGCGGGTGACGCTTGAATGTCCTCTTTGAAGGCGCTTCTCATTCCTAGCAGTACCAGAGGTAAGCTTTCCGTCCATTTTAGGGTTCCATGGCACATTATAGCGGCCTTAAGCTGTCTGTGCATCCGTTCTACCATTCCGTTGCTTGCAGGATGATACGCAGTGGTTCTGTTGCGTTGAAATCCGGCAAGTTCTGAGAGCTGTTTCATCAGTGCGGACTCAAATTGCTTCCCGCGATCTGTTACGACCTCTGTGGGGCAACCGTAACGTGCTATCCAGTTACGAACGAGAGCTTTGGCCACTGTTTCAGCGGTTATGTCTTGCATGGGGATTGCCTCGGGCCATCGAGTGAATCTATCCACGGCGGTGAGACAATAACGGTAGCCATCTGAGAGGGGTAAGGGTCCGACGATATCAATGTGCACGTAGGTAAATCTGCCGTTCGGTAGCTTGAAGGTGCCCATCGGTGGTGTTACGTGCCTGGTGACCTTTGAGCGTTGGCATGCGTGACAGAGTTTGGACCAATCGCGACAATCTTTGTTTATTCCTGGCCATACGTAACGCTGAGCCACTAATTTTGCGGTGGCTTTAGCGCCAGGGTGGCTAAGTGAGTGTAGGCTGTCGTAGACTTGCTTCCTGAGCTCTTTTGGGACGTAAGGTCGTAGGCTCTGAGTGCTGTCGTCGCAGTAAAGTTCCAGTTTTGTTCCAGGTACAGTTACTTTGACAAATTTAAGCGAAGATCCACCTTCTAAGAGTTGCCTTAGTTCTGGGTCGTTACGCTGTGTAATGGCCAAGTTCTTCGACTCGACAGGCTGTATGATTTCCTCTATTCTTGAGAGAGTATCGGCAACTATGTTGTCCTTTCCCGATATGTGTTGGATGTCTGTCGTGAATTGTCCTATGTAATCTAAATGGCGAAACTGCCTTGGTGAACATTTTTCTTTGTGACCCTGGAAAGCGAAGCAGATGGGCTTGTGGTCTGTAAATACCGTGAAGTGCCTTGCTTCCACGAAGTGTCGGAAATGTTTCACGGATTCGTAAATCGCGAGCAGTTCTCTGTCGTACGGCGAGTATTTCTTTTGTGATGTACTCAATTTACGGCTGAAAAAGGCGAGGGGTTGCCATTCTCCGTCTTTCTCCTGCTGTAGAACTCCTCCGATTGCGACGTCTGATGCGTCCGTGACTAGCGCTAGTTTGGCGTCCATGTCCGGGTGCGCGAGGAGAGCTGCTTGGCATAAGCTCTTCTTGCAGCCTTCAAATGCTTCAAGTGCTTCTCCGATGACATTTATGGGGTGATTTCCCTTTACAGATCCGGTAAGCAGGCTATGCAATGGCGTTTGGGATGAGGCTGCGTCTTTTATAAAGCGACGATAGAAATTAATCATCCCCAGGAATCTCCTGAGTTCCTTAACGGTTTTCGGGATGGGGTAGTCCTTTATGGCTTGGATCTTGTCATCCAGTGGTTGGATGCCTGCACGAGATACGCTGCAGCCGAGGAATGTTACTTCTTCTGCCCCGAAAACACATTTGGAAGTGTTTATGACCATTCCATATTCTTTTAATCGTTCAAAGAGGAGGCGTAAATGGCGGTAATGGGTCTCTTCGTCGGGGGATGATATTAGGAAATCATCCAAGTACGTGTAGCAGAAGTCCAGGTCACGAGTCATTTCGTCCACGAATCTTTGGAACGTTTGTCCCGCGTTTCTAAGACCAAACGTCATAAAAGGGAACTCGAACATTCCAAAAGGTGTTGTTATGGCCGTTTTGGGAATATCCTCGGGGTTTACTGGTATTTGGTTGTACGCCTTTATTAAATCGATTTTCGAGAATATTTGACAGCCAGCTATGTTCTGAGTGAAGTCCTGGATGTGCCGGATAGGGTATCGGTCGGGGATCGTTCGTGCGTTTAGCATTCTGTAATCGCCGCATGGTCGCCATCCGTTGTCCTTTTTTGCGGCGAGATGAAGGGGCGACGACCATGGGCTCTCAGACGGTCGTGCTGTCCCTATTCTCAGCATTTCTTCGAACTCCTGTTTCGCGATCTTCAGTTTGTCCGGGGCAAGTCTTCTTGGAGTGCAATATACGGGCGGTCCGGCGGTTGTTCGTATGTGGTGAACCGTATTGTGACGTATGACCCGATGTGCACCTGCTGGCCGAGTGATTTCGGGAAAATCTCGAAGAAGGTTCAAGTACTTTGACTCCCCTGTTATCGTTTTAACTGAAGTTATGGCATCTGATGCAGGAACTGGGTTTGCGTTTGCTGACAGGCTGGTCTTGTTGTCGATCAGGCGTTTGTTACGACAGTCTACTACTAAGTCGTAATGCGATAAAAAATCGACTCCGATAATTGCCTTTGTGACGTCAGCAATTATGAATTGCCAGGAAAATGCCCGGCGAAGCCCTAGGTCAAGTTCCATTTGCTGGGCACCGTATATGGCAATTGGTGTTCCATTCGCTGCGAAGACGTTGAGTTCGGTAGTACGTGGTCGCCTTTGTTTCAGGGCGGAGCGGGGAAAAACGCAGATGTCGCTCCCAGTGTCGACTAAAAACTGCATTTTTGTCCTTCTGTCCGTTATGTAAAAGCGACCGGTGGTTGTACTATGGCAATCATGTGTCGCTACTAATGACTGCCTTTGGCTTTTCCCGACCCTGATTGATAATCACAAGGTTTTAGGCATCTTCGCGCCTTTTCTCCATATTTGTGGTGAAAAATACAGGTTGGGTACTTTTTATAAATTGAGTGGGAACGCGTGTTGCTCCTTTCCCTTTGGCTTCTGTTCTTCGACCTGGATCTAGAATCTCTTGTTGAGAGGGCCTTCACTTGACGACTGAGCTCTGCTATCTCTTTCGACAATTTTTCGGCAATTGAATTGGGCACTGCGTCCGTGGCGGCCACTTGAAGCGCGGGTGGTACGAGGTCGTGTACTTTATCTGCCAGGTTTGCGAGTGCAGAAAGTGATGACTCTGGCTGCGATGCTACAACTATTTGTATATTACCCGGTAAGCGGCTGGTCCACACAGTCTTTATGAAATCGTCCGGTATGTCTGGGCCCGCTAGATGTTGCAGGTGTCGAAGAAACGCGGATGGTCGCCTGTCTCCTAGTTCCTCATGCATCAGCAACTGGGTAAGTTCTTTTTCGCGCGAAGCGGATAACCTTTTAATTAGCTCACTTTTTAACTTTTCGTATTTGCCACTAGCTGGAGGATTAATTAAAATATCTTTCACCTCTGCGGCGTAACGGTTTTCCAGGTGCGAGCTGACGTAATAATATTTGGTGTCGTCATCCTTGACACCTGAGAGCGCAAAACTTCCTTCTATTTGCGCAAACCAGACTGCTGGTTCTTCTGCCCAAAACGGTGGGAGTCGTACACCGACACGACAAATGTCGGAAGGTGTAAATGTCCTTTCTTTGGAATGCGACCTGCCTTCGTCACCTTGTTTGTCGGAAGGCTTTTTATTTTGAGACATTTTTAAATTTGGTTTTCACTAGCTTACGGTTTTATGCCGTTCCGTGTAGTGTCCAATCACGTCGGGGTCACCAATGTAGGAGATGATAGTGTTGTGCTTGTGAGCGTCTTCTGTTCGATGTATGTAAGATCTTCTTCAGGGAACACAATGAAACGGTCCAGACACTTTATCAACAGTTTATTCTCACTACTAATATTATAAATACAACAGCATAAACAGGCAAGTATTGCGATTTAGCGTAAGCAGAAGGATTATGTTCGCGGAGCAAGCGAGCGTGCGTCGGCCGCGAGCGAGCGAGACGGACTGGTTGGCGCGGGCGCGCGGGTCGGTGCGCCGGCGATGTTTCTAGGCTTCCTTTGTTCTGGTGAGTAGCGGGACTCGATGCGCTATTACACGGTACGACACGACGACCACTCAACGATGCGATTCTGCAGTACTGGTAAGTTGGTTTATTATTATGTTAAGTGTTATTGTGTATGTTTGTACTTTGTGTATTAGTATGTAAAGTATTTTATAGTATATATAATTTAGTTAGTAAATGTAATATTATTATTATAATGTACTGTGGTTACACCACAAGATCTATTTTTTTTTCTTCTTAATTATTAGAGTTACTTGCCTTTTTTGTAAGTATGCACGTGTTTCTGTGACAAATAAACCTATTTTTCTTTCTTTCTTAATTTTTTTCTAGAAATGAGGTGGTTTTAGCTTCAATAAAACAGCGAATGTAACACCTGTGTGACTTCCCGTTTTAATAAAATCACATAAGTATAGCCGATCCGACAGGATGGGTGTTGGCTAAAAGCCGACAATATCTGGCATACTTTTATGATCCACTATAAAACTACGCCTCTGAATAACACTTCAATTCTTAATAAAAACAGACCACTGAGCGAGTTATTAATTAAATTATATAATTAAGTCCGTAAAAAACTAGTTATTAACACGTCGATCGTAACAGGTAGAAGATGACTCTGATATTATTTATACTAGAAAGCTAATCGGAAATAAATTCGTTCACCAATTAATTTTATCAACTCGAGAATCTCTTACTTTGCACTGCGGAAACACCATTACAAGTTTGTCATTTGAATTTCTAAACACATAAATTCATTTGATTTTTATAACGCCTCACTATACCCTGTTCTAATCCTTTCTCTTTTATATTAATATCAAATTGATTTATTTGTGACGAATGTTCTTCTATTAATTTGGGTAGGTACGAAAGCGTTATTATGTATCAATAAAATTGTTTAATTTGACAAGATCCAATTTATGTCTGGCAATTCTGGCGCTTCAATGATAAAAAAAAATCTGTTTATAACGGTCTGAACTCCTTTGATAATCGCTCAGTGGTATTAAATATAGATCTATCTGCATAAAGAATTAAATATGATTGAAATCTCTGCAATTTAAGACTTGAAAGCTTTGGGAGACATGAAAACATAATTGGAATCAAATGGAAGATGAAAGTTGAACTTTATCTAGAAACCAAAATGAAAAAAAAAATGGCCTAGAACTGAAGATGTCTAAGAACGTTTCTAAGCCATAACGATCTAATAAACATAAAATAACAAATCAAAAACCTACTTGGAGATACACTTTTCAATGCCATGACACTCTCGAGATAAATCTTGATTTATTTCTCTTTACCAACACCAGTCCACCACTAGAGTAAACAAATCGGAGGATCAACTACCAGTATGCTAATTTTCGCTTCCATATATTTCCCGTCTACATACACATCGATTAATACAATGTTGCTGCTTCGCATAAGGGAGGATTTATGTTAATATCGGTTCCGCTCAGTACATTACTCATACTAGGAAGGGATCGCACGTGCTTTTGACGATAACTTTTATTTATTATTGACAGCTTGTGTCGTAGTTTATGGCCTGTTAAACGTCACCCACGCTGTATCGTCGAGAAGAAAGAAATCACGCCGTATGATCTGTTTTAAAGGTATTTGATGAAAATGTAAACAATCGGATCAGAAAACGTATATGTGGATGCCGATTTGTAGCGCCACTTATCGAGTTAAAGAAAAGAAAGAATGAAAATGCGTTTATTTGCGGTGAACATGACAAAACATAAGAAAAGGTTGGGGGAAACATGCGTCACATCCACGCAAAACGGCTATCGCTCAGCATTATGCTGCGACCCTATGCAAGACAGAGCCCCAGTGCTGGTTTCTTGATGCTGAAAACTTAATGTTTAGATTTGATTATTTTAATACTGAAATCGTAATATAAAATCATCTTAAAGAAGTTTTTCTTTTAACAATTGAAGGTTAACTTTATAACCTCAATCTTCGTCGACGGTTTTTCAGTTGCAATTTATTTATTTTATTGAAACAATATGTTTAGCAAAATGTGGTGAGCTATAAAATTGAAACCTTAACACATATGAATGTGTTACCTAACAATTCCCTTAAGTGAGTAATCGCGTAAGAATTTAACCTGCACAAGGTTTGTTTACATTTTCTTCAGTTACTTTTGGAACAGACTGACTACATTATGCGGCATCCTTTTACATCGATGCTCGATGGTTCCTGCTCTTTTTGACAGGAGATAAGTTTACAATGTGAATTGTGTGGTCGGTTCAACTTGCTTTAAAGGTAAAAAAGCACAAAGGTAACTTCTTAAAGCTGTTTTTAACGGTGTTAAAAACAGCTTATCGTAAGTAATGTTAATGTCTCGAAGACTGTATAGAAAGAACGTGATATAGCACCAATGCCACCTATGGGACCAACACTGAAATATGAAGAAAAAAACACATGTTCCATACAAAAGTGCAATACTTTTACTAACACGATCATAATGTGTCGACCAACAGTTTTTTTTTTCATCATTCCTACTAGATCCCATAGTATTAGTTGTTCAGTTTCATAATTACTTATTACACTACCTTTAAGACCGTCATTAACATACTGTATACTTGCTTCTTGTCATCACAACGTGCACGGGTGACCTAGTGGTGGAAGCAGTGGTGGCTGGTGGCCCAGTGGTAGCGGCCCCGACTTCCGATTTGTAGATCGTGGGTTCGTATCCAGACAGGCGCATTACTTTGTGTAATTCATTTGATTAGCGCTGCTCTCAAAACGGTGAAGGAAAACATTTATGTCCTAGAACCAAAAATTCAAACACATGCGACATTTACCAACCCGTAATTGGCCAGCTTGGTGGATTTTGGCCCACTCCCTCTTACAGAGAGGAGGTTTGTGTCCCAGCAGTGGGAACGTTATAGGCTGATTATGCTAATCACATCATTACACACGACAGTAGCCGTAGGGCGTCCACATTATTGCGATATTGATATCTCAGTTCAATTACAACATAAATACCATGTTAGGAAAACTACACTAATAAATCACCGCAGAATCGATAATATTGAATCGAATACATCGTCCTATCGGTATCTAAAGGTAAGGCCGGCTCCACAGCATCCCACGGCTACGCTTCGCACGCGTATTTAGCTTCACTATGTATAATTTAACCCCTTGAAGGACACTGAACGAGACACAATAGAAGTTTTATTGTTATTACGTCTAGGGGCGTTTACTGTCCGCCAACGTGTTAACATTATTCAAAAAAAGACTTAGGTACTTTTTAGTAGACAAAGTTTATTTTAGGGTTGAAGATTTTTTATTGGAAAAAGAAATTGTTTGACTATTTTATAATTGTATTTAAATAACTATTAGAAATTGTGACATTAATTTTATTATTGACTTTTATTATTGATGAATCACAATTATCTTATGTATTAAATGAATTGAATAGTTGAACATTGACAATTATTAGTGAATGATGAACTAGAATTGTATTATGTAATGGAATAGTAAATATGTATTTTAATAATTGTAATCTCTATACTTTTGCATGCCTTGTGATTGGCAAAATATGGCTGTTTCTGTATTTATATTATCTACCACCATGACTTTTACCTGTATTTGCAAAATAAAATATCTTTATCTTTATGAAAATGTAGAGATCATCCACTGTGACCCACGGCTAAGCTACGTACGAATGCTTGGTTGGCAAACAAATGAACCAAGCAACTAGACATAGAAACCTCTCCATGCACATCCTAAAACTAGGGTTTCCTAGAAGAGCGATGGCACATAGCGTATGTAATTTACCGGCGATTGACGTCACTGAAACGAAACGTTATTTATGAAAGTAAGTAGGTGTTGTTCCTAGAGTGCATTTTTTGACCCCCGCTGCCATAGTTTTTATGACAGCCATCACTGCGGCCGCTATGTGGCGGCCGCCTTCTTTCCTAGAGCAGCTTTTTGCTTTAGTAGCAGTTTACGATCGACTTTAACATGAAAACCGAAAGTGAACAGAAGTTAGTAACACATCGCTTATATGGTATTAGTTGCACATAATTCACGAGAAAGGAAAGTAGCAAGTGATATTTAAGACTTACAGGTACAACAATGGCATGTAAGCCGCTGTCCAGTAGGTACGCCCCCTGTCTATACGTATCAGCTCAGAGTAGGGTTGGCGAAAATGGCGGTCTGTAAATTCACTTCTCTTTTGCGTGGATGCTGGTCTATAAGCTTAAGCGAAAAAGCTCAGCACTCAATATACCTATATTATTAGAATGCAAAAAGTGTCGTTTTTAGGGAGATGTTAAAGCCACAGTAGACCAAATAGGGAAGAGAGAAAATGTATTAGGCGACCTTAAGTACTTACTTTAGTTACAGCCTAGTTAAAGTATCCATTGATTGATTGAAACAGGTATCCATTAAAGATGCACACTCAACCTGAAAATTTAATATTCATTAGGTGAAATACTCCTTCCACAAAGTTACTGTCTTATTCGACGATTATGCTTTAAAGATTACGTGCAGTGATGATTATTACGATTACAATGCCAAGTTTTACAAAACCGTGTCATTTTGGATTGTAATCTGATATAAAAACTTATTTGGGTATCCCGCTGATCTGCCAACCATACTCGGACACAATCGATTGTAATCGTGTGTCCGATATCTATCGAGATATATCGATAAACATCGTTATATAATACGTAACAGGTGCCGAGACCGCACTGGTTTAAATCGTTACTAACGACCCATATGGCAACACTATTGTCAGTATTGCCAATTATATCTTATTATTCCCGCCATGTGGTCTCCGCTTTGAATAGGAAGCTGCATTTCTTCCAGGGGGCTTTGTAAGTGTTAACTGAGGAAATCTATATCAGTAGAATAGACAGCACCATCCTTTGAACTGTATAATCATACTGGCTTTCTAGACAAGCGAGCTGGCTTTGCCAAATTTATCCAAAATCTTGCATTGCAATTTATAGGCTATAAAATTAAACTGGCTAAGGTTTTTTTCGGAAACTAGATCAATCTTTTACAGGACCCTATAGTCCTGGCCAATACCGAAACATCTATCCATTCCAAATTTATTACCCTTTAGGATCTGAGCAACGCCTCTGCCGCCGCAATAAACGTGGCCACCTGGACCCAAACTGTATAATATAGATATACCATCGATACGGAAAGAATAAGAACCTTATCGTTCTTCTGATGATTGTTTCATTCAGATCAACTTTTACTTATGAAAATGTTCACTACAGCATATTTCTAAACAAAACCTTTGACAAAATTTATAAATAGTCCCGATGTCATCTTGGAGTGTTTACGTAATCTTCGGAGTGCGTCATCGTCCGCGAGCCACCCGGAAAAGGGGCGATCTGCGACATGCCAATAAATCAGGGCTTATTATCTCTGAGCCGGTAACGATTCCATAACGATCGGACGGAGTACGAGGAGCTATAATTAATATCCGCGCTTGTACCTTTTTCAATTTATCAACGTATATTGGTAACGTTCGAGATTCACGGTCGGGAAGTTTGACGAACTCTGAATCCGCAGCATTCGGAGCTTCTCGTTCAGATTTTGTATCGACACATCTTGGGTAGGTATTCGTATCTCCCACATTTACAAAATTTCGTCAAAAATATTTGTGGACTTAATATTTAACTAGTATAACAATGTTATTTGTGTAGATAAATAAACATAATTTATTACCAGCCAATCCCTTTGTATTGCTGTTTTTTTGGAGGAGGTATTATTTAAAATTAGTACACAAGTGAACTTTTGAAGTACCTACGGCGAGCCTATCAAGTCTTTCCATCTGTGATTACCCATTACTTTGCATTAAAAATGTATATATTATGTAACATGGGACTTCAAACATAACTGGAGAAATGTGGGTTTACTATAGGTACACCTGTGCCCATACCTTCGGGTAATGCAGGCGTGATGTTATGTTTATTAAAAAAAATATATCGAGGGCTGATCTGCTGTACTGCGGGTCTCACGCCACATTTTTACAAAATGAAACCTGCAAAACTCAATTTAATCACCTTTGTCCGAGATCCGTTACAACTTCACAAGATATCTATCCTCTACCATCAGCTTTTAAGGGTTCAACAATTCGTTGCTTATCAGCTGTCCTGTCCGTGTGTCCATTCCGTTAATTAAATGTGCCGATGTTATCAGTTTTAAGGCGTATTGTCTTCTGTACTTTCGAATTTCGTCCTCGGTACGAGGTCACGCCATCCGATCGGAAGTCTGAGAAAAGTTTAGGGACTTCGTTCATTGTTCAAAACTTCGTAATTAAAATTACTATCTATGGTGTTGTTATGTAGGTACGTAATTAAAACTGTACTGTTGCTGGTCTCTGTGATATAATGAGCAGTATTCCTCGACTGTGTTTTGTTTTTCATCATCTATAAGTTTGCCTGTCTTCAACTTCTTTAGGTATTAAGTTAGTTTTGGGGGACTGTCTTATGTAATTGTGTCGTTCAAAAAGTGCAGATTTTCAGCCTAGTTTGAATAAATGACTTTTGATTTTTATTGTTCCGTGTGCATATAATGTCGTACCTATAGTGTTATACCTTACTTCTCCTCCCTTTTTTCTATTCTCTCTTTTTTCTCAGTAGCAGCCGGAGTCTGGATTTGTGTCCGGTTGTTAGCACTAGGCTCGCTGAAAACCAGCGCTGGGGCTCTTTCTTGCATAGGGTCGCAGCTTAATGCTGATCTAGTTTTAATAATATGATTGACGTGTAGAAGTGTTTGTAACAAACCTACTTACAGAAATAAATCATTTATCATTTATCAATGCTGAGCGATAGCCGTTTTGCGTGGATGTTACGCATGTTTCCCCCACCCTTTCCTTATTTTTTGTGTTTGTGTTATTTTTTGCGTCATGTTTACCGAAAATAAGGGCATTTTCTTTCTTTCTTTCTTTCTATTACATGGGCCTTAAACATAATTGGCGAAATGGTGTAATATAGCCTTCGGGGAGCCTGATTTTATATTACGTTACCTACTTTTATCAACTGTCGTAAAAACAGGAGTCAATTTGACGCCTCGATCTCAAAAGAGCGTCTTGCCAAGATGCTCATTGGCAGTAAATCCTGGACAGATGCCAACTTAGAGCCTCGGATTTTATTAACCAGCGGAAGGATGGTTGTCGGTTTTATAGAGTACTTTTCGGAGAGTATGCACTTGGATTGGTCGTTCAAAATTCGCAGCTTCCCCGTTTTACTGCGGGAGAGGTCAGGCTTGGCTTCTGCGTTTTATTTCTGTAAGTAGGTTTGTACATACACTTTTACACGTCAATCATATTTTTTTAAACTAGATGACGTCAGCGTTTCCTATCTGAGAAGAAAGGCCGAAACAAACTCCGAGGTCACACTCTTTTTTAAAGTCCAGACAGAATCTTGGTCAGATCATGTGAAGGCTATGTAGATCGGTGTCTGAAATGGTCTTTTGAGGAAAGAACCACACAGATTAAGTGGACCTATCCAGTCAGTGCACGCAATTGTCAGCAATCGTGCAGCTCAACTCAGAACTTAAGGAGCTCAACGATTCGACGAACAATACCAAAGAAAGGACATTTGAGTAGTTTAATATTCAAGGGTACGTAGGCCGCATGTCAGTGGTAACAAAATCCGTATAAGCTGGCCTCTTATTCTATTGAAACTCCGTCGGTACTATCTATACACATGATCTGACCAAGATTATGTCTGAACTTTAAAATAGACTGAACCCCGAGATTGTTTCGCCATTTCTTCAGGAAATGTCGACTCATCCAGCTTTTTTTTTATATGACCTTTATTAGTGATTCCGATATCCTAATACCAGAATAAACAATTTCAGTTCATTTCTACGCTGCTGGTTCAGCTCAAGGTCAACGTGTTACAATCACAGCGCTAGGTATGGAAGTTTTGTACGTCCAGAAAGCTATAGACCTAGTCTCATAGGACGACCCTTCAGGTAATCTAAAAAAACAGCAAACAAGACTAAACAATAAATGACTGTCTTGAATAAAAAAAAATCTGTATGTTAAAGTAACATATCATAAACTCAAACTCAAACTAAAAGCATTTATTTCAAATAAACCAATTACAGGCACTTTTGAATTGTCAAGGGGTCGGCCAGTCAGAAAGATAAAGCTAGTTGCCCATTCCAAAGCGTAGTAGGTACCTATGGAGAAGAACGGGCAAGAAACTCCATGGACACTCTTTTAAATCAAAATATTGTTACATCATTCATTTTGTAATTATACGTGAGAACGATGTAGAAAGACGTGCACGTTAAAAGCGTCCGTAATAAAAAGATAAAAACAATTATGGAATTAAAATAAGCCGTGGCAGCTAAGAAATTACCAGTGCCTACTGACGGCGCCCGTTCACGAACATGACGTATGGATCAGCACCATTCAGGTCAACCATTTTGAAGGGAACTCAATGATCCAATACACACGCCACCACCAGCGACACATTTGAGTGAGCATGACATACTCTCAGCCGCCAGGGCACATTCAAGTCAATGAAAGACGAACCCAGTAAGCTTTATAGTGGGTAGGTACATAGTGCTCACACGTGCACTACAGAACGCCACCCACTACATACCTCCTTACATACTTTTTTGTCTCGTTTATGTTCATACAATCTAGTCATACATGCACGCCGGTTGCGAGTAGGTACTACGCACCTGGCCTTCCTGAAGAACATCACCAATAAAGTAACTATACATGTCCTCCTAGGGCGTCACCTCCCTGCGCGGCGTTTCCACTCACATCTGCATTTTGTGAGTCGCTCTTCATTCATCCTCTCAACATAACCAAACCTTATAAGCATACTATTTAAAATGTTTGTCACTACATGTTTTAGTACTTACTACAAAACTCATTTGGCCCAACAAATATTGCAACAACAAACTACCATAACACGCAATGTGCCCATTACCTTTTAAAAGAAGCCGTTTCTGCGTGAAATATTTCTCCTTGAACACTTACATAAACAATTAGAGTTACAAAAAAGTCCATTATAAGTCGGCCGATGTTTTTGTTCCGACTTGTTGGCTGTAATGTATTACGTGAGGTTATTTTCCAATTGTTATCTAAACCACGAGTTAACGTAGTTCAGTTCTAACTATTGCGTCTAACTGCGTCACGATAGTCGTAAATTAGTGTGAAATGTTTACGGTAATAGGTGGATATTTATTTATACATAAAGAAAAGAAGGAAGAAAGACAAATGTTTATCTCATAACGGCACACGGATGTTTTGGCGCGTGCCTATAATCGGAACTAAGGCCGCCATCTAGTTGTTTAATACAATTTCTGTGAAAATTTTACAAATGTTTACCAACAAAGCCCGGCCCCTTTCAAAGTCAATCTGTAAACATAAATCCTTCTAGCACTCTACTGTATTTCTTCAATATTTTTCATAATTTCTAGACTGAATACCGTCTATTTAGGCTAGAAACGACGTTGACATTATCTGCCAAGGCCATAAAAAGAGGTTCCCAATATATTTAAAAAACAAAAAGTTTTGGTAGATAATGTAAGTTACATCCGCGGAAATCGGCCATCGCTCTTTACATTGCTTTTCATTTTCTGTTAGCAACATAATTTTCTACTATGTGATCGTTGTCAAGGGCATATTAAAAATTATGAGCCCGTATTTGATGACTGTTCCCGAGAATTGATAAAATGCCTGCGTCTCTACAATACTCAAAGCAAATAAACAAATGGTACGAAGCAATGTGATATTATCCTCAAGAAATAAAATGATCGAAATTCCTCCGTGTGTAAGAACCTACCCAGACGTACTTACGTAATAGACGAAATTACAGAATATTACACACTCGAGGCGAGACATAGAAATAAGAACCGTAAGAAATCTATGAAGCTTTTCTGCCTGTCTGGCTGCCCTAGACAACTCACTTGATGACTGTCTCGTCTTACTATTTACAAAAGAATTCCGTTTCTCCATGCTTACGCCGTTTATTACTAATACTAAGAAAACCACATTCTGGCGTGCTAGGCAAGCAAGGCGCAACTGACAAAAAGTTGGAAATTTTGGACCGGAAAAATAAATAAAAACAGAAGTTTCTGGAATCAAAATAGGTACATTTCTATTTTGTTCTGATAGTTGGAACTTTGGAACGGAAAAATTTACAAAAATAAAGTTTTTAGAACTTTAAAAGTTTTATTGGTGTATTACCAGGAAATCGGATGATCCTGCATTGATCTGCGAATACCAAATGGGTAGATAAAAGTAAGAACTATTTGGCATCAGTACAAACTATCTGCTGCGAAGACTTTTTTCTTTAAACGGCAGTTAAGTACGTCCTTTCTACCTCGCAGCTTGACGACAGTGTAGCCTAAGGCTTGAAGAAGGCAATATTAGTAACTGTCGCATTAACAGCTGCGCGCGCGCTGCATCGGGGGCGAAAGAAAAACAATAGGCGATTGTGGGTATCGTGCCATTTACATAAGTATGCATTGGTTAAGACGTACTTACTATGGAAGGTAGACGAGTCAGTTATGGGTTTTAACCTTTTGGAGAAAAGAGAGCTACAAAATGGAGTAAATATAAGTAGGTATACAGAGTGGCGACTAGGTTATCACATTAAATTACATCGGTTATTACAAGTCGTTATAAGTCTGTTAAAATAATAAAATAAACAATTTTACTAAAAATAGAAAACTGAATTTTTCAAACAAAATAAATATCGAAAAATTTGGCACCAACTAAACCACCCCTTGATATTAAGGCACTAGACACGCGCGGCGATGGTATCAATAATCAACAGAAACGATTGGTATTGTTACTAAATAATCACTATAATAATAATTGTTTAATAGCTTAGTAAGTAGATACCGCAAACATCGAAAATAATTTATTAATAAAAAATAAAAAAAAAACAGTGAGACAAATTAAAATAGTCAAAATAAATAGTAAAAAATGATAGAATTTAAACAACGCATTATTATAATAAAGAAACACAATGTGAATGAATGTGATAACCTAATCAACTTTCACAACTACAGATAGCATTGTTGTAGAATGTTACAACATTCTGATTCTGATAACTGTAAATCAATTGTTTACGTAAACCTGAACTCCTACGTAGAAACGTAGAGTTCATACGCATTTACGTATACCAGAAGGTATACGTAAATCATTGATATATTTTTTCGGTACGATAAAACAGTTGCATTATCTCCTGAAACTGAAACATATTTTTTCATATATCTCATAGCATTCGCTTAGCTAAAAAAAGCTATTCTCAAGTTTGTATGAAAATAACCCAATGAGATCTTAATGCCATTCGTAAGTAAAACAGAAGATTAAAATCTACCGTGTCGCCCATTATTCACAAATGGAACCTAAATCTTCTCATTTTATTTCCCACAGACAGATAAGTTTTCATTTACACATTGCCTGTGCGTGTGCTTGTGAATTGTGTGGAAAGGAATACAAAAACGAGGGGAATATTTATTCAGTTTTATAAGGAAGCAGTCCCTTCTTTATCGTCGTAAGCTGCTTATAGCTTAGCTGTTCTGCAAGAGGGCATACGAATGCTCGACTTGTGACACGCAGAGTTCGATTATCAGAAAGCATATTAATGTAGTATCTGAAATTTATATTTAGAAAGGTACTTCACAGCGTTTCTACGTCATGTACCTACTTAGGTATTCCAAACGTATCGCATTTCTCCACTTGTGATACAATTGCCCTAGTGCGGTTGCAGCTTAACATCGATTGTCAATGAGCGGGGCTGGCTGGTACAATGCAAGAAGGCAGAAAGATAAAAAAAAACAATTTATCGTCACAGAAACACGTGCAGGTACATCAATACCTCAATGATCTTTGATACTCAGTTTAACAAGTCTTGCCACCTCCAAAAAGCACACTCGACTTTTTGCCTCCAAAAGAACTAAGTGTCTTCCGCCGTTTGTCACGACTAAGGGCGATATCTCGTGATTTATCCCGTACTTGCGAATCACCCGAGAATTTGTCGAGCCCGCGGCGAGACGAATAGCGCCCCTGTACGAATGTCGAACGATTTATTGGTCTCTCATGGTGCTTGTATGATTGGTCGACTGTCCGACGCTTGATAACGAAGAACCACGGAATAGTAGACCGAGGAGACTAAGTTATTTATGATATTTGATTTTCTACTCACTGGGCGACTGCGATAAAAGGTAAAAATTAATTTAAGATATATTATTATAAATTAAAATAAATAAATTATTCTTACATACTTCTACACCCGACTTAGCGATGAGTACCTATCGTAGTCAATTAGGTAAAAGTTATCGGTTTAATTTTGATTTCATGCTTATGTTTTATCAGGAATGGGTTTCAGTGTGAATTAAATAATACCCAGTATCGATCAACGATAAAAAAAAACTACAATCCCTTATTCGACTAAAAGTACCCAAACCTTCGCCATTTTATGTGCCTTCACAAAACAAATAAAATGGCATCGAAAGTACCTCGAACATTGAACAAGATGAAAACAAAACTAGCGAGACAGCTCATTGTGTTCTGTTATTGTAGATAAGTCACTCAGCGGGACCCATGTCGTAATCCCGGAGAAATTAACACTTCCCTGATATTGCGAGAGGACAAAGAGAAATGCCTTATCTATACAAACTGTTTGTAGTGTTGCGTTTTTGAAAAAAACAGGGAAAAGTGTTCGTTTGATCAAAAGCTAAAAAAATAAATTTTTTGAGAAGCTTTTATTTATAATACGTTTCATATATTCCCAGTTGCGCCCGTGGCTGAAGTTACGCTCTACGACAATAAAATACTAGAACTTTGATTGCTTGTTTTTCATACCAATTTTATTACTTAAAATTGATATGAAAAACTTGTTCAAGTAAGGAGAAGATTTGAAGTTGTCCATGTTTGCGCACAGCGGCCGCAGCAAACGCAATAAAATATTAGGTACTTATGTTGGTCAATTAGCACTTCTAGCAGAAAATAGTTTCCAATATAAACCGTCCCTAAGTGCAATCGGCTGTTAGTACCTATAAAAACGCGACAGAATTACTTTACAAGTCCTAAAGTCTACATAAAGCGATATAGGACAGTACTAAAAATAAAATTCGCGTTAACATCACGAGATTATAGGGCAGTAACAATATAAAGCGAGGTCCGCGTTCTGCGCACCGCTGACCATTTATCGCGGCCATTGTTGGTCAGTAATGAGCAAAAAAAAGTTTATTATCGCTGTTAGCAGTGCAACGGACAATGGCCATACACAAACTAGTTTTTGATATTTTTTCCAAGTCCTTATAAAAGGAGGTCGCGTAAGACCCTTAATTTTATGTCGGTGTGCGAACTTTTTGCTTGATATGACGAAGGACATACATAATGTGTGAAGCTCTATTTATTAATTTAGGTACCTACTGATCGAAGTTAATTAGTCCCTGCCAGTTGAATTTCTAAGGAGGGCTGATGAAACTGATCTGAACTGTTACTAAACGACTCTTGGAAAATTTGAGACTTCAGCCATTCTCAGGAAATTATTAAAGCAAAATTTCGCAAGATTGAGTGAAACTCATAAAGCTTTCCGTATTGAAAAACGAGAAACAAAATTGTATGTAGGTACTTACATATTTACGATACTACTACATAATGTTTTTGTTCAAAATTGCGAAACGAAACATTTTCGCACAAACTTGAACTGAACGTTTTGATTGCGTTTCTATTGCACCTTACAGTATTCATGGCAGCCATTCCCCATTGTTGGATTTGGGTTAGATTTCACTGTCCTGACCTTTGTGTCTGTTACCAAATGTTTCGTAAACCCTGACTTCGACTATATTCTAAGGCTCGTTCAAATGGGATCGTCGATTGATTCTCATTGGGAAACAATATTGCCAAATGTTGAAGTTTATTGTTATCTAAAGGCGTAGGAATCAAGAGCAGGTTTTGGAATGTAAAGCAGTGTTCTAAATATGCAGGTGTCAAGTATGAACGTGCATGGAACTGCATAAATTAAGAGCTAGTTTTATAAAAAGATAGATGTCCTATATAAAGATGCAAGAGAAAATATGGGGTCTTTTTATATTTCAGTTAGGAAAGTGTTTTAAAAAGACAAAGTAGCATCGTTCACATACAAAAATATGAGGAAACAATCTTTAAACACGCGAAGCTTTCAGCAAAAACAAAAGGCGTAGAATCTGGCAAGTCAATATACCGTTTGCTTGGCCAAAAGTGACGTAAGAGGACATGCATAAGCTCTAAATGACCCGTAACATTTGTCCCCGTTAACATATGCTATGGGAAATACAACATTTTGACATCTAGGAAGGTGGCAAGCGGCAAATCGTCAGCCCTTAATAGGAGCGACATCACGCGATGCACCACATAAGGCCAGGGAAAGCGCTCGCAATTAAACTTTATGATTGACTAGCGTTTGCGCATGGCCTCGTTACAGAAAATGTTTGAATACCTAGCTGAGTCGAGTGTTGAAGGTTGCTATCTTCATTAGGTTTCAGGAAGGTTCTGACAGGATTTAATTTTTGCGTCTGCTACGTTTGATTTCGTTAGGATATGCCCTAAATTGAAATCAGATTGAGTTTCTCTAAAGACCCGAGAAATCTGAAAACGACTCGAAGGCTCCTACTCAAAAGACATCTAAGGAATGATTTGACAAGATAACAAATATGGGAAACAAAAGAAAAGGTACATTCATCTTGTGTTCTCCTGGTTATGATTCGATCTCTGCCTGTTTATTTACAGCATAAACCCTAGACGTTGGTGTTAATTGATAACGATCAAGCTGTTTTAACCTTTTGCGTAATATGAACAAGGATGAGAATAGCATCTGGTGCGTCATCAGGAGTTTCATGTTGAGTGTCTATTCATTCCGTAATGGGTAACCATGATGCTCCATAACGACTTTCAGGGTGGCGAAAGTGCGTAGGTATCTTGCGCAAATGTTTACTCACTAATTTACTTAAAGACTTCCTTTGAACGATTCATTTATAAGGTAAACTTACAAATTAGCATATCTAGTACCATCGGCGACTCCACATGCCTATTTAAAGGGAACAATAACGATGTTAAGAAATAACTCTCGCTTTCATCACTTGAGACCCTTTCGTTTAGTGCTTTTATCATACGTCACTCGAAAATTGAAGAGATTTTTATGGAGATCCATTGTGTTTTTGACATCTGTTAGTAAGATGTTGAAACAGAAAGGTTAAGAGCTGCTCATAAAGTTCCGACGGTATAAATTTCATGGTACTTCAAGACGCGATAAAGGTTCATAAGTGTATGCTTTAAACACAACAGGAGTATGTGCTATCTTTACGCACGTTCTTTTGTGAGTTCCGACATTCTTGTCCTCGCTTCGAAAGTACGAAGACCTTTTATATTTAAACAAGTTTACTGTCAACTGTTGTACACTTGTACAACGCATGAAAATGCGAGAAAACACCCTGAGCGAAAACTCCTTTTTCCGTTTCTGCTTAAACTGCCTCACTTGGCTAATTAAGATCCTCCTCATACTTCGACTGAGGATGATTAAAATCATCAAGCAGTGTTTACTCTGAACTACATATAATATTATGCAGTCGGAACACAAATCCGTTTTGATTGTCGGTCGGTCTTTCTCATTTCCAAGCTGCCGACCACCCAACCGATATTGAGCGTGCATAAAATTACCATCTGTTATTAAAACACCCATGTACAAGCAAATTAAATGATATATATTAAACGCTACCTTCTTTATTTATACTGACACTCACTTCCCAATGAGATGTGATGGGATTATGGACCTACACGTAGTTGGGGAGGGGATCCTTACGAGAATAATTTAAAAAAATATGGATGCGCGTTTCGATATCAATGCTAAAATTCTGGTGCTTCTAAACCAAGATATTTGTCTTTTACTGCGAAAACTTCATTAATGTTATTAATGAAGGCCTCAACATATTCCAGCAACCAATTAAACCTTCTATTTTCATTGAATTTGTCAATTACTCTTAATTTTAGACGTCATGAGGTCTAACCGCAGTCCGTAAATCATTAATGTTCACTATGCTCTAATCCGACAGGCTGTCAGTTATGAATCACGGAAGTAGTTCATACATATGAACATGGATACATAAATTCATGTGTACAGAAGTAATGATAAATGATCGGTCGTATTACGCCCAAAACGGTATGCGCTCGGACGCGGTACGTTTTTGGCGAAATGTTTTATTCATCACTACGAAAGAATATAGCGGAATGTTTTTGTGGCTCTTGGATCTTCCAATTGCTTTCCGTTTTTGGTAGTTTTGGAGAAAATTTCTTTTAAAATAGACGCCTTTCCTCCTTCTTAACTCCGGTCCGCCGGTGGTCCGTGTTGCTCTATGTTCTTAACAGACGCCGAGTCTTTCACGCATGTATTTTTTCTTCGGTTTCATGATTAGGTCATCAATTCATTATTCACTAGGTAACTTGTCTGTAGTTATGTATCATTCATTATCTATTTTCCTGGTTTTCGCCTTAATGAAGTTGTTAACACTACTTCTGGGTTTCTATGCAGCGATTTATTACTTTCTGCTAGGCTGGGTCCGCAAAACCGGCCATTTTTTCTCCGACGTTTTGCTCAAACTTTATGCAGTCCAAGTCGACAAACACCAAAAGAATTCTCGCATTGGTATTCGAGCATACATCCATACTAATACCTATAGTATATAAAAAATGCGAAAGTGTTTAAAACTCTGTCTGTTTTTCTGTCTGTCTGTCTGTTACCTTTTCACGCCTAAACGGCTGAACGGATTTTGGTACACGCATAGACGACAACCTGGGTTAGGACATAAGTAGGATACTTTTTATCCTAGCAGTACGATCCCGTGGGAGTTTCCGACCTCCACGCCGGCAAAGCCGCGGACTAAAGCTAGTCAGTTATAAAAGGAAATGCGTAGCTTGGTAAAAAGTGCAATAAAAATGGGTTTTGTTTTTAATAATACGTGGTGGGTATACATACATACGGTGGGAGGCCAGCGGAACCGCATGACGATCGCGACAGATAACGGCTGCACAATTTGTTTTGTCGACAGGTTTAGTAGCACACTTTTTTGACTCACCATTATTATTATTAATAATTAAATTACTGTTGCTGGAAATGTTTCGATGCAAAAAATTGGTTGCGTCTACGCCCCAAGATTTGAAAGGCGTTCCAACTTAGATTTGGTATTGAGATATCAGGTCATACTGTCCTTTCTGGCACAGTTGATATTGTAGCTCTTCGTGAAGAAACAAAAAAATATTATTTAGAAAGAAGTAAATATCATGATCAGCCTATAATGTTCCCACTGCTGTGACACAGGTCTCCTCTCGGTGAGAGGGAGTGGGCCGTAGTTTACCACGCGGGCCCAGTGCGGGTTGGTAGATGTCACATGTCTTCGAATTTTTGGTTCTGGGAGATGCCGGTTTCGTCACGATGTTTTCCTTCACCGTTTGAGAGCAATGGTGATGAAATTAAATACACAAAGTAACGTGCCTGCCTGGGTTCGAACTCACGACCTACAAACTCGTAACTCGTAAGTAAATATACCAGCCCTTAAACATTTTTCCTCCACGCTTAGCATATCACACTACGAAGAAGTGGTACAGGTATCTCATTTTCAAAGTCAGCGGTCTTTTATAAATTTGTATTTTAGATATTATTGAAATCTTTCTTCAATCTGTCGTTTTGTCTTTCGTTTCTACGGTAGTCATGCTACGCGTGCTGACCCCATAAGCATATACCTACAAATGATTCATGGCGATTGTTAAACAATTGTGTCTACTTCTCGGACAGTGAACCTGTTAAACTACCAGTCACTCTACAGCGATCAACATCCTAGGCATTAAACAATGGCTTCCGTGATAGTTATGAAGTTAAGCTCTGAACTATAAAAGTCGAAGCGGGTATCATCTAGTCTACATACAAATTATGCAATAAATATCTTAGAAGCAGCTCCCCGAAGTGAAAGCGAGATTGTGCTAGGAATGCGAGCTATGCACATCCTTTCGGTCCGTCTGTCACGACCACTGACTACCGGAGTACCGGCCAGTACTCGACGCTTTCTTCAAATTAAGTAATGTGGACGCTTTAGTTGCTGGCCTCTGATCTGGAGCATGGAAATGGCATCAAATGAGGACTGTTTATGTTGTTGTACTGCTCGTCTGCAAGAGTCTAATGCACCTGCTACCTTGGCATTTTATTTTAAAATGTGTTATTTTAGAGACAAAGAAGATGTGCAATTTGGTTTTTTTTTTAAATAGGTACCTGGCTAATAATAATATCTTAAGATCACCTTCAGAGTTATCGTCGGGGATAATAAATGCAATTAAAAGTAAAAAAATAAGACTTATGCTCAATAAACAAAATATGCACACATTGAGTCACAACATCCATAAAATACAAAAATTGCTGTATAATTGAAAAATAAATCTCAACAGTGGCTATAAATAAAATCGTTGCGTGTGTTTCGACGCCCGCGCCGATGTTCGGCGATGATTTGCGCGTCGGGCCACACGGCGGGAAAATACCCTGTTTATTTAAATGATACAGTAGTTTGCATACAATCACAGTGAAAGCCGACCATTGATATTATAATCGTGACAACAATTTATTCGGCCGTGAAATCGATACCCCCATCGGGTTTAGTGTTACCAGCGTGAAATATTTCCCGGTATAGGTTTTTGATTACTGAATGCTGGACTGACAACAAAAGCTGTCTACTTCCTTCCTGCTAAGTAATGCGTTGCGTACAAGAGTTTCTAACCATGACTCAGCAGCTTCAGCACAATAGTAAATTGAATAAGTACAAGCTTTTTCTGATTTTGTGTGTTGGTAGTCTGGAAAGACAGTATATTTCTGCTAAAAGGATTTTTTGGCCCTCGAATGACGGCGACAGGGGCCGCTTTTGGTAAACATTTGAGCCATGATTTTTTTATGAAATGTGAAGATGGCGGCTATAGTTCAGGTTAGGTCACGCGTCAAAAGAACCCTGTAGTGCTATATTCTATTAACTATTTACCTACTTGTCAAAAATATGCTGACAGAAATTGTCAGTATTCCGAAATGAGCCCTAATTATCTGTAAAAGCGTTGGGGAACAATAAAATTTCAATTGCTGTGGGACAATCGGGACTTTTGTGTGCCTTTATGAATAAAGTTGGTGTTGGCGAAATTTTTTGGAAGATTTCGCTATTTTTTGCAAGGAAAGTATTGTGCCCAAAAATCGCCTGAATTGCGAGATCGCCAGTGTCTGAAAGTCCATTTAATTTAGTCAAAGTCAAAGCATTTATTTCAAATAGGCACATAAAAGGCACTTTTGAACGTCAACATTTACATTTAAATAGAATTGATTCTAGTAGCCCCTTCCAAAGGGTAGTTTCGTATGGAGAAGATTGGGCAAGAAACTCCATCGTTACTCTTTTAAAATGTTAGATTGCTGTTAATTAATTTGATTGGCTGTTGTTATCCAAATACAACATAATAATTTGACAGCAGATTTAGGGGCCATCCATAAGCAACGTCACACAAATTTCATGTGTTTTGGAGCCCCGCCGTCCTTGTCACAGTGACCCCAAGTTCTTCGTTACAGTTGAAGTTTAGAGTTTTAATACTTTCGATTTATACATATGACTTTACAAAGCTTATGACTGGTCCCCCCCCCCCCCTTTGTCACACCTTGTTGATCGCCTCCCTCCCCCATAACGTGTGACGTAATTTATGGATGGATTACTGATTAGACAGCTACTAGCTTAAAGACTTCATAAGTATCCTCAAATTATCTAATAAAAACAACAGCTCCTAATTAGTGGAAAATTACGCGTTAACACTGAAAAACTCCGCAATAATGAGCCCGTTATCAGAACTAGATAAGAGTATAATGTGAAGTTGTAAACAGGAAGTGCGCCCGCGCTGATCCGTCCGGATATTGCCGCGATATTGTGCTCAGTGGTGGACTAATTAAACAAGGTTTTTAATAAATGCCTATCGAATTTTAAAAAAGAAGTAGATTTTGCAGAAACGCCCATTTGCCTATTATTAACATAAACTGCTAATCATGGGCTAACCGATTCACTTTTAAAATAAAAATTACAAGTCAAGTTAACGAAATTATACGTTATGTACCTACCCATATAATTTAACTAATCAAATCCACCATTAAAGTCATCAAGAGAAAGTCCAAAGAACAAAAGATCAGATAATATTAATTAACGTAAATTATAAGAACTGTCTCCATTATCATTTTCGATCACAGCGGGCGGCCATTAAAGTGTTCCCAGACTTGCCAGTGCAATATCTACCCCATCTCACGACAGAGACAGGCGATCCATCATATGAAACAAGTAATACATAAGGCGATTATTTACCGGTAGCAAATAGATACGAAATAATAGTTCACCGTTGTGCTCTATTTCTTAGACAATATCTGTTAGTCGAGAGATGTCGGAATGAGACGGTTATTAAACGAACTGACCTGGTGCAGTCTGATGTTGATTTAGTAGTATGGCAATGTTGGGGTGATATTTTCCGGCTGTTGCTGAAAACCAGCGCTGGGGCTCTGTCTTGCATAGGGTCGCGGCATAATGCTGAGCGATAGCCGTTTTGCGTGGATGTGACGCATGTTTCCGCCAACCTTTTCATATTTTTGTATTATTTTTTGCGTCATGTTTACCGCAAACGAACGCATTTTCTTTCTTTCTTTTCTAATACAGATTTTTTTCTTTAAAAACATTTTTAGTTGAGCTCAGAATTTAATCTTTAATTATTATTAGGTAAGACACTAGCGATATGTGTGTTTCAAATAGTTTGGAGATATTTAATCGGTCCAGTCAGTTTTTGGAGCAGTTCAATGTGGGGGCTGTCTAAACATTTTCCGGGAGCCAATTCCAAGCTGTTACAACTCGATTAGGCAAGAATTGCTTCAAAGGCTTTTTCTTTAGTGAATTTTTCAGTGGCTTTAGGTAATGTCCTCTCAAATGTTTGTTGGCATTCGGTGCGCATAATTGAGTGTGTATACCCTTAAAATGTATTAACCTACTTAAAAGTATGAGTGCTTTTAACCCAAATGTAACTAACAGGTACATTATTTATAAGCCAGTAACTAGTTTAACGTTTGTCTTGCGTTTGTAAAGGGGCTACTCCACTTCGCTGAATTTAGATAGGTAGTAGTATTTTAGGAGGAGAAATATTTCTACCGATTCCGTGTGCAAATTAAAGTGCGACAGAGACTGAGACGACGTATCGCGAACTTTCTTTCTAATTAGGTTACTTTTTAGGAGGCTAACTTGCTGAATGCAATTACACCTGTCTGAATTCAATAACTCAGCCATTTAGACGACTAAGGATGAATTTGACCAATGAAACCGAATACGATCAGCACATCTTAACGGCGTTCAACATCTGTCAGTGTCAGTACCACCACAATGATGACACTGATCTCTTGAACGCGGTTTAGAGCGTTGATCGAGTTCAGTTTCATTAGTGGAATTGGCCCTAAAAGCCAAGTGGAATAAGCGTTTTAGTACTGCCAAACTATCGATAGATACAATTGTTCATATTGCTGCAATCTGCCGCGAGTCGCGTCGAAGTCTCTGTTACCGGTGCGTGCGCGCGCGCAACGTTGAGCTTTGATTTACGATCAATAGCCGCACTGCCTTATAGCCACTGAAACTACGGAACTTTGATGCTTTTCAGATGATTTTAAATTGGAGAACAAACGTGTTCATTATGGTATTATTAAACTACCAGCTTAAAGCTAACTCCCGTATTTTTAATAAAGAACGTCTGCATTTTTATGTGTAAAAAATTCTCTAATTTACCTGCAAGTTTTTGATATTGATATACTATCAATATCCAAAACTTGCAGGTAAATTAGAGAATTTTACGGACGGGCGGACGGACGGTTTTAAATGTATTCTGGTTTCAAAGGTCCAAATTAAAACATGGTACTGAAAAACCCAGCTTTCACGGGGCGGTTAACTTTGAAATGGTAGCTTCTCAACGTTGGTATAATGTGCTTGTCCACATTATGATAGGATAGTACGAAAAATAATGACCGGTGAATTAAAATCTGTTATAAAACTTGTTAAAAAATTATATTACCATAACTTAAGAAACACTCACCAGATTAAATTGCGAAGAAATAGAACTAACCATGGTAAAAAGACTATCACATATGAAGGAGCACAATTATACAACAATCTGCCAAATAATATCAAGGATAGCAAATCGCTTGCAGTGTTTAAATCAAATTTAAAAAAATACTTTTGTTACAAGATCTATTAGAATTGCTCGACCTACATTACTTTATTTTTACTTACGCTCATTATTAAGTGAACTGTATTGTTCTTTATGAGTAAATAAAAATCGTTAACTTGATAGTTATTCTCGGCTCGTCACTGTTCCGATCGGTCACCAAAATTTTACCTCACACAGGAAATCGCGGTTCGTCATGATATAAAGGACTGACCATTTACTTAGTTTTCATAACATCTTCAGAAGATCTATTATTACCTGCAGCTTCGCATTCCAAAGGAGAAAATTAACACCAGCAAGGTGCTTTATTGTGTTTTATTTATTGCGCTGTTGCGGCTTCCACGTTTCTGTAGCGCATCAGCAATGTTTGTTGATGCACACACAGATAGCTTTGCAGCTTTATGGCGCAAAAAGACCGCGTCATTCATTAGCCGGTTGCGTGGAAGTCGCCACAGCATCTTGAGCGCCATTGCTGCTAGGCACGATTATCCCCTGACATGGATCTTAGTGCAGCGGACCAAGTCCCTGCTTACTATTTTGTACTAACTAGCTTATGTCTCATGTATGGATCAAAGTTATCTGAATAAATAAATGTATTATTATTATTGTGTAAATTGATTTCCTTTCCATTGCGCCTACACAATCAAGTTATGCAGCAATTTTATACATTTACACGCGTAACCACCGATTACGGCCAAGTCTAGATATTATGAGGCGCCTTCAAATCCTAAAGGTTACTGTTTGGCTGTACCTGCGCTTGCGCCGGTCAAACTATAAATAACGCTAACGTTTCCGGGTAGGTACCTGAAGTACCAATATACCTGCTGATGTTTACAATTTTTGTTGCGTAAGCCTAATAACTCTCGGTTCACGAAGTATGTATGTAAGAAGTAATTTGTATTAGGTTTCCAGTAGGAAATGATCGTTTGAAAATTTTTATGTTTACTTTGTTACGTACCTACTAACTTGTGGTTAAGCTTATGATGAGTTATGCTTATGTTCGTTTTCACTAACGCTAATCGCCATCGCCACCTAAATGTAATGCCTAAACAAAAGCTTGGTCACCACTTAGGGTTGGAAATACAACGTTCATAGTCTAGTGGCCGCAAGCGCTTCTGCTGAGCATGAGGTCCTGGGTTCGATTCCCGGGACGGACAATGTATTTATTTAACCATTTATGTACACACATATAAACAGACGAGAAGAATATAACAGAAAAATAGGTACAAAGGTGATGCTTATTTCTAATGAAATCTCTTCCAGCATACCTGCGGTAGGATAGTAGAGATGTAGACAGCGTGTGTAAAAGAGAAAATAAAATACATAAAATCAAAAACAATTCACTTAATAAAATAAAACAAATAATATGAGAATATACATACATACATAGTTCTAAAAAAAAATAACACTAGAATATTAATATAATATACGCAACTATGACGAAGTGGAAAGATAGTGTTCTTTCACTCTTCTTCTTCTTTTAAAAACTGCAACAGTTTGGCAGTCTCTAATGTCAGGCGGAAGTGAATTCCACATTTCCACAACCGCACCGCGTGCACTGTGAAGGAGTAGGATAGAAATCGGTGGAGTGAGGGGGGGACTTAAGGAGGTTTCTAAGATGCGACCTGCAAGGCGCTTCTGGAGGTCGGGCGTAGGAAAACGCATGGCGTTTTAGGATTGTGAAGGAGGTTGAATAGCAGACACAATATCGGTGATTATATTAGATTATTGAGTTTCTCCATCAGGAATTTGTCAGTAGCAGGCCGATGTCTTGATTTGTGCACGATTGCAATAGGCTCGCCCCCTATTACATGAGACTCAAACATAACTGGCCAAATGATGGTGTACTATAGCCTCTGCCTTACTCTTTGGGGATTGCACGCGTAATGTTATGCTATGTTACATTTAGGTGTCGGTCATTGTCTATGTCGGTCATTGATTTATTTATATTTATTTTTGTATTTTTCTCAACGTAATCATGATCTGGCAGTTTGAGTAATTTATGCGGCCTACTCAAATGTCCTTTCTTTGGTATTGTTCGTCGAATCGTTGAGCTCCTTGAGTCTAAGTTGAGCTGCACGATTACTGACAATTGCGTGCACTGACTGGACAGGTCCACTCAATCTGTGTGGTTCTTTCCTCAAAAGACCATTACAGACACCGATCTACATAGCTTTCACATGATCTGACCAAGATTTTGTCTGGACTTTAAAAAAGACTGTGACCTCTGAGTTTGTTTCGGCCTTTCTTCTCAGAGTAGTCAGATAGGAAACGCCGACCCCATCTAGTTTAAAAAAAATATGATTGACATGTAAAAGTGTTTGTTCAAACCTACTTACAGAAATAAAATCATTTATCATTTGGTGTGGCCTAGTGTTAGTGAAAACCGGCATTACCTTGTTATGTTTTATTAGCTTTTTGGCTGAAGTTTCTCTGTGTGATAACACGCCATCAGCAAAGAGAAAACTTTTCGTTCTATCATTTCGCAGATCTTCAACGCCACTTAAACACGTACACAAAAGTCCCTTGAGTTATTGTATGATACAGTCTTGAATTATTAAGATAGAAATCTTTGCAATTTAATAAGAATTCTGCAGGAGATTTTGTATTTATTTTCATCAGATATTTATGGAGGTTTTTTTTAACAATTACTTTTCTCTTTCTGCAGGTATGTACACACAATCAAACGTTTCCAACGTTGCTGTCTGAAGAGCTAAAGGTAATTTGATGAATGATGTTTATTTCTGTAAGTAACCAACACTTTTATGCGTCAATAATATTTTTTAAACTAGATGAGGTCTGTTTTTCCTATCAGACTACTTTTAGATGAAACACCAAAACAAACTCAGAGGTTACAGTTTCTTTTAAAGTCCAAATATAATCTTGGTGAGATCATATGAGGACCATGTAGAGTAGAGTCGTAAATGGTCTTCTGAGGAAAGAGCCAAACAGATTTGAATAGACCTGTCCAGTCAGTGCACGCATTTGTGCAGTGACGTGTAATCGTGTAGCTCACCTCAGAGCTTATTTAGTTGTTATTTTTTTAAACTTCTAAAGGGGTAATCTTGTTTTTTATCCAAAACTGACTAAGGAATCTATAACTTCATAAATGTTGATGACACGCAAACCATTTTCTATTGTCATCAAGATTTGGTCGAACATAAGACCCCTTCAATTTAAATGACTTCAATGTTTATTATTTATAAGCTATTGAAATATATTGCCATCTTAGCGCGCACCTTTAAGTAAAGAACACTAAATTATATCGTTGCTACCGATTGATATCGAAAATTAAGTTTCTTGAAATCGACGTATTACCTCGAATGGAATCGATATCCGGACAGCGGCAATTTAAGCGCATCGATAATGATCGACCAATCGATCCTGGACTCTCGCAGTTGAGTTTCACTGCATATTTTAAATGAAAATACATTTTGTACGGGTCTTGGTTTTGTGGTCATAATAAAAGTGTATTTCTTAGTTTCCGTTGATACAGTTTTCAAATGTATTGCATCGACCAGTTTTTATTATTCAATCACCGCTGCAACTTGATAGCGACTGTAATTTGCTCGAACTGGAAATGTATCCGAGTCTAAAGCTTTATTAATTTAATATTTGTTTGGAAGGGTATTAAAAAGGAAAAGTTTAATCTTAGATAGTCATTGTTTTGACAAAATCAGTTTACTTTGAATAAGTAATGGGGGATTTACACTAGGTTGATTTTCGCCGTGCGGCGGCGGTCGCTTACCAAATCGCCTCACAAGCCGAATCGCCACCACATCACAGGTCGATAAAAAACGCAGGAGATTCGTTCATTTTGCATCAAAATATCGACCTTCGTGTGGCGGGCGATCACCTGCGACCTGCGACTGAGCATTCTCACGGTCGATTTTAGTCAACCGCCGCATGCGACCTGTCACCGCAAGACAAAAGTCGAAACCTACTCTACTTTGGAACTTGCGATTTTAATCACGTGCGGCCTAGCTGAATAGCCATTTAGTGCGGCTATAGTCACCTGTGTAAAGACCGCATTTAGGCTCCTTTAAACAGGCGCGACACGCGATGCGAATCGCACGCGACACAAAGGCACTGCCTGTCGCGCGACCATCGGTGCCTTTGTGTCGCGTGCAATTCGCTTCGGGTGTCGCGGTGTGTGAGTTCTAAGTCTTTTAAATGAATTTATCCGTGACCAAGTGCTGTTTCGTCACTGCGATACTATTTTCAGCAGTAAAACTGCCAGGATAATTTATAAATTTACATAGGTACATACATAAATAAACTCACGCCAATTGAATGCGTCTATTAATAGATTCAAATGATTGGAGTAGCCATCATGAAGATATACCTCAGTAATTCATTTAGTTCCCCTTGATTGGCAATACAAACATTAGTTAACTATCCGATACACCCACATCTGACCGAATCATAGAAAAACCAAGTCAAACAGCATCGTGAACAGGGAAACAGTGACACAAATCGAAAGCGCCCTGAACTCGTTAAACCCACTCAAACCAACATTAATTCAATCCAAGGATTGACTTTCTAAATGATGATCAAAACTCATTTGCGGTAAGACAAGTAAAATTACCATCAACATTTTGTGTTGCTTTCACGGGGCGCAGTGACATTCAGGTTGTATCTAGATGAGCCCAGATTATCGTGTTCTGCCATCAGAACAGTACTGGACCAGCTTTTATCTGTTTATTTAATGCCCTACAGCGCATTCTTAATGGTGTTGTATAAGTAGACATGATCGTTGGGTGTTTTAGCGGTAATATCATGAAAGTTTTAAGACTTCTCGAATAATAAGGAAACTTAGTTAATGGATTTGCAGATTTTGCTACGAAATCGGATAGGTTATTCATGTTTTATGATTTTAATATAGCCTGTAGCTAATAGCCTTCCTGATTTTGCGAAACTTAGTTAAAGATAAACCTATATAAGTATATAATTTAGGATAGGTGTATCCCTTGAAATTTTGTCTGCGTCCTCCTAAAACAGAATGTTTCTTGCTTCTTTCATATTATCTACATTATGGTAAGTAGTTTCAAATTCACACGCCATAGCATGAAATCTCTTGATGTGTAAATATTCTGTGGTAATGTGGTTTCCATCTGTTGTTAACATCATCTCTACCATCATTGCACATTCGAAATAATCTTAAAAAGTTTCAAAATCTCGATTGTGTTCAACAAAGGTGTATTGTTGCTCTTCAATTACTGTTGCAATTAAAGATTACAACATTTACATTTAAATAGAATTGATTCTAGTCACCCCTTCCATAAGGTAGTTTCGTATGGAGAAGAATGGGCAAGAAACTCCACCGTTACTCTTTTAAAATGTGTTACAATATTTTGTATACATTAATTATATGTGAAGACGATGCACCTATAATAAAAATTACCCTACCTTAATAGGTAAAAAGAATTTCATAAATGTAGCAATGATAAATAAGTTAATTAAGTGATAGATACATGGTGTTCACATATTTACAAACATTGTAAAAGTATACGATTTCCCAAATTATGTAAACAAGTAATATGTCAGTGTGTGAGTTAAAGTAAACACAGAATGTAAATCAATGTCATAAAAATAATAAACTATACAATGAAAGTAGCAACAAGTGTAATTTTGTCTAGACCCTAGATTGTCCTATGGAGCTGGACCAGCATGTTTCCAAGCATTCTTATCTTGGATATAATCCTCTAATTGGTAATATGCTTGTTTACACAGTGAACTTTTTATATGAGTTTTAAATTTTCTTCATTTAATTGCAATATATGACAAGGTATTTTGTTGTAGCATTTAACCCAGCACCCCATAAAAGATGTATGTACTTTAGCTAATCAGAAAAATGGTTGATCTTTTTTATCTTATTAAAGTCTTGTATAAAAATCTGGGTTTGCTACCCATTTAATGAGGCGTCTCAGGCACTCTCAGGTCAGAGAAATCTCGCATCAAGCTGCATGAAGAGGAGCGTGAGAGGCGTGACAACTATGTGCCAGAGGTTTCTGCCCTGGAGCATGACATTATTGAAGTTGACCCTGATACAAAGTCAATCAAAATCAAAAGTCATTTATTCAAACTGGGCTGAGAATCAGCACTTTTTGAACGTCAAAATCACATAAGACAGTCCCCCCAAAACGCCCGCCCTTCAAAGGACATGTTGAAGATGCTCGACTTCAATAACATCAATGGTCTGCAATTGACACAGCCTGCCACACAGGGCGGCTATGGTGGCAGACGTAACTAAGGATAAAGTCATTGACTCATAATTGCGTGTAAACGGACCTCGGACGGTTTGTTTGTTTTGTTTCGGTGATCTTTTGGAGATCATGCATTCAAATTGGCCAGTCTGTCTACTCTGTTTTATTAACCGCCTTTTGGCAATTATTCCGTAAACTTTTTAACTTCACTGACCTCTTGAACTAGCACCTAGTCTATCTACATTTATTTATCTCTATTGTATACATACCTATTTGTGTCAATAAACATGTTATCATATATTTTCGTTATCAAATTATCCTAAGCCTAATTAATGGCCTTCATTTATCACAGTTGTTCGTCTACACACGACAACGACAACAGAAGGCCAATTCCCGTATTTAAAAACGTTCAAAATTAAGTCGCAATCTCATCTCAGCGACAATCAAATGTCAAAAATGTAGGTAAACGCTATACAATTGTTGACAGATTGAGACATATTAGAATGCGAACGTTCTTAAAAATACGGGAATTGTCCCTCGGATTTCAGACATCGAATGACTCATTCTAGTTTCAGCGTTGTAATCCAACACCATTTCCTAATTGACCTCACATTTAGGTTATTTGATTGCTGTATTTAGTGCGTGTTGCCCTATTTCCAAAGGCGGGGCTTAATAAGATATTGTTTAAGCTATACCGCATGTTTGTTTACAAACAAACGCGGCCACTTCACAACTTACGTCAGTTGACGTAACGCGAGTGTTGTCAGCGGTTCGGCGCACACGCATATGGCTTTGATGTCGTCCGATTTACGATACATCGCCGCTTGTCGTTTTACGTTTTGACGGACTGCTCACTTCCTCGTCTGCGACCGGGTTAAAAATAAAGGTTAGATTATTTATCTAATGGAGTTTTGTGATAAGGACTTCGGAGAGTTTTAGTTATTTTATTGTAAAGTTCATCGGACTTACGTTAATTTGAGAGCGTAAGAAAAACATCTATTTGTCCCAACCCACTCAAACTGTTCAATCACTAGGTAGGATATTTTGTTTTCTGTTAACTTTGAATCGCGTTTATAAGCTTTTTTTTTAAACTGTGGCAGGTGCTCAGAAAATATTTTTATAGGGACGAATTTACACGTCTCGCGTCTTCAGAGCAAGAATAACTTACTACTAATTGGTTGCTTACACCATTCATGTAGAGCAGTGGTGGTCTAGTGGCAGCGGCCCCAACTAACGAGCTTAGGTCTTGGGTTCGGACCCAGGCAGGCGCTTTACTTTGTGTAATTTATTTCACCGCCACTGCTCTCCACATGGTGAAAGAAAACATCGTGAGAAAACCGGCATATCCTAGAACCAAAAATTCGAAGACATGTGACATCTACCATCCCGCACGAGGCCCGCGTGGTGGAGAATGAGGAGGCCTATGTCCCAGCAGTGGATACGTCATAGGCCGATTATTATAAGTAGCAAAAAAGTAGACAAGGCCCCTACTAAAGGCAGATTATGTGTAGGTAAGAAATCACGTTTCAAATAAGTCACAGGTTACACAATGCTCTATCACGAAACTAAGTTAAGGGGCTGACAACAGCTTAAGCGCGGTCACTGTCGGACTGCATAGAAAATAAAGAGAAGCGCGATGACACAAAGCTGGTAATTTATTGCAAAATATGAAGCAATTCTCTATTTACAAAAAATCTATTCATTGGACTTTAGTCCAATCAATAGATTTTTGAAGTGACAACACTATCACGTTAATATGTTGCTTGAAGAACAACCTGAAAAAAAGCAGAATGTTTGCATGTATATTATTATGGTTTTTTATCGTCAAAAAAATATTTTTGATGTGTCTTCGTGACTTTTTTCTATCTTACCAAATTAGTTGTATTATGTTTTCAACACACTTTTTAACTAGCATATATCCTGACGAATAACATATATTTTTCTGATTTTGTTTACTTTTAGGCATTATAAAACTTGCGTTTAGGTCATGTCCCTTAAGCCTGCAATTTGCAACTAGTTACCTAATTCCATACAACTGCGATTTGTAAAGGTAACTTGTTGCTACTGCACATGCATGTCTTGGAAAGAGAGATTATGCTCAGCAACATGAACTTTTTCGCATATATCTTACTAACATTTAATTATGTAAATGAAGGGTGTTTGTTTGTGAATCCATCACTCTTAAACGTCTGAACGGGTTTGTTTTTAATTTAGCATGCAGGTAGATTATGACCTACATTGACGTAAATGATACTTTTTATCCGGTTGTAAGTAAGTTTCCTTAAGAAGTGATTGAAACTGAAGGCACCAGCTAGTTATTTGTAAATCATCATATGCCTGCCTTTTTCCAACTATTATTGGGGTCGGTTTCCAGTCTAACAGGATGCAGCTGAACACCAGTATACGTGGAGCGACTACCTATCTGACCTCCACAACCCAGTTACTGGGTAACACGATACCCCTTGGCCAGGCTGGTTGTCAGATTTTAAAGACTGTCAATGAATACCGAATGCCTGCCGAATGAATGATAGCCGAGACCAACGGCTTATCGTGCCTCCTAGTTATTCTTTGTTTTTGAACTGATTATGCTCTAAAAAAAAAGAACTTTCCAAAATAATCGGAAGTATAACTCAAGTTCGTTTATTACTTGAAACACAATAAGAAAACCAATTGACCTCTTTACAAGTCGAAATAAAATAACTCCTTTTACGTTAAACAAAATTGTAGTCAATAAAACCGATGGGCCCATGAGGAATCGATGTTTTCACACCATAACGGCGTTTCGAGAGCTTTAACAATAATGCCCTTGTGATAAGGAGATCAATGGCTCTTTTATAGTCTATTGTACTGAGTGCAAGTTCAAGTTTACACCGTTTCCTTGTGACTTCATTTTGTATGTTGAATGTTTTGTGTTTTACGTTTCGGTAGTTTTGTTGCGTTTTCAGTGACGGTAGTAATTTTTATAGGTGACGAAATGTATGTGAAGTTGTATCTACATCGCCACATGCGAATTACGCATCACACTGACGTCAGGCAAAATCCTGCATCGCACAAGCAGAGTTTACCGATGTCGGGACGTTGTATATATGCTAGTCGCGCGGTAAACTCTGCTTGCGCGATGCAGGATTTTCGTGACGTCAGTGTGATGCGTAATTCGCATGTGGCGATGTAGATACCGCTACAACATATCGATACCCATCACGTCTGCGCAGTTTCGCTAGCTAATTTAATTTCACCCTGTATACGGTATTAGGTAGCTAAAAGGGTACCTATAACATTACAACTTTTGCACGACTCAATCGAAGCAATGCGCTTTTAAGATTAATTTAAAGATAACTCATTTATCTCATTCCAATTCGTATTTATACGGAAATCTATTTTTAGATCCCATTTATTAAAGTACCTACTTTTACTTAAAAACTCTTTTTGACACACATCTCTTAACAGTTTTGTAGAAAACACAGTAATACTTTGCAGTTATCTCGAGAAGTTGAAATGCATCACTTTGAATATGATCGTATGAGGAACAGGACGTCCTCAATTCCCCACATCTATGAATGTAAAATGTGGGTACATTATGTACATAATTTACTTTAAAATGCAGTTTCATTGAAGCTGTGATCATTTCTAAACTGGGAAAGTGTCGAGCTATGGCCATGAATGTATATTTTTATTGCATCCTTTTGCCTCAAGTTTTCTCTTTATTGATGCAAATATTGGAGATACTTAACTTTCCTCGCATGTTTTTTATAGATAAAAATGTTATGTATGAAATCTTTATTTTCACAATGATGCGAACGACGTGAAAAGACTTTTGGGAACTCAAACTCAAAGCATTTATTTCAAATAAACCAATTACAGGCACTTTGAATTGTCAAGGGGCCGGTCAGTCAGAAAGATGAAGCTAGTTGCCCATTCCAATGCGTAAGTAGTAGGTACGTATGGAGAAGAACGGGCAAGAAACTCCATGGACAATCTTTTAAATCAAAATATTGTTACAAAAAGTGGTTACATCATTCATGGTGAAACTATACATGTGAGAACGATGTAGAAAGACATGCACGTTAAAAGAAGAGGTAAGAGTTGTGGTCACCAGAATTAGTAGGTATCCATAAGAAATGAATATGATTGAGCTCACAGAATTAGCAAACTGAAGTGGCAATGGGTCGGCCATATTAGCCGTAGAACCGGTGACCGATGAGGTACACGTGTTCTTGAGTGGAGACCGCGAATCGGCAAACGTAAGGTAGAACGCCCTCAGGCTAGGTGGAGCGACGATCTTCGCAGGTTGGCTGGTAGCAGCTGGATGAGAGTTGCCCAGAATCGAGCTGAATGGCATGCGATTGGACAGGCCTATGTCCAGTAGTGGACTGCTGTAGGCTGATGATGAATATGTTCCAGATACTGGCCGCTCGTCAGTGTTAATTAAACCAGTAAAAGCTGGGCTCTTATTCTATTGAAACTCCGTACTACGCTTGGCCAGCTCAAGATCAAAGTGTTACTGTATCTATACTAATACAAGGTGTAAAAACGTTAAATTTAACATAAAAAAACCTGTGAGGAGTTTTTTTATGTTCAAACAAAACCCTCTAAAAATGGCTGAACAGATTTTCTACTTTAAATTTTTGACTAAGCTAAGAACTCTCTCGATCAAGTCACCTCTCAAACAAAAAAAAATACGGTTCAGCCGTTTGGGAGCTGCGATGCCGCAGGCAGACAAACAGATAATCTTATAACACCCTTAAGTAGGGTAGAAGGTAATCTTCGGAACTACTGATCTGATTACAAAAAATATTTCACTGATATGCCTATTGCTGAGTAGGTACATACCATAGGATATATTTATAAATAAATAAAATCATTTTATTTCGAATATCCAATGACCTAAAATAGAAAAACACTCTTACAGTCACATTACACAACATTACTAATTATACTTTCAATCCTATTCATATCAATTTAATTTAAATCACTTTAATTCCAATTATTCATACACAATAAAACAATAATAAAAATATTCATAATTAATTAACTATTTACCTATTAAATGAGTTTCATCAAGCCTTTCCGCCCCCCGCACTCGCAGTTTCTTCCCGCCGAACGAAGTCGCGGGCAAAATTTGCTATGTAATAAAATCATTAATAATCGTATGCATTATCATATCATTAATATCGTAATTAAATGAAAACACTATCTAAACTGCAAAACGTCATCATTAACACAGACAGGCGTACGTTCACGTATACGTTTAATCTCACATCCCATAACTCAAGATTTTCTTCATGAAACATTAAAAACATTAAGCATAGAGACTCATTAACAGACGTCCTCCTTAATGACCGCAGTCGATAGTAATGAACGGAATTAGCATTAGTAATTGCGTGTATCGGTCAAATCTAGCGGAAAATAAGATACTGTACAAATATCCCTGCTAGGCTTTATGAATTTTGTATTTATACGACTTTTCTTATACTTACTTATTGCGGATAGGAAATGATATAAAAAAATTGTAACCATCTAATCTTAATAACTATTTATGTCCTTTTTCATTGTTAAATTCCTAGATTAAAAAAAATATAGTTAAGTAGTAATTTTAATTTTGTTATTTTAATTTTGCTGTGCCCATAAAGGGTCCATATTTTTGTAGAAACCTTATGAATGGCAACCTCGCAATTTAGTGTCATATTTCGTGGTTTTCAATTTTTATCATTTAATCGGAGCTATATTTAAAAAATATTTTTAGATAACTTTTTAGAATTAAGTGAAAAATGTGTAAAAGGTAAGAAAATCATTGCGATTACAGTTCTATTTATATGCATTATGGAATGCAATATATGAATAGCATTAAGAGGGCTATCACATTTTTTCTTGTATTTGAGTGTTTGAAGAGTCACACACTCAAATACAAGAAAAAAAAAATATTTAGAGCACTCCCGAGAGAAATAATCACACTTTCTTAGGCATATTTTTTTTAAATATTGTGGCCATATCTAAACCATAATCACACATCAAAACTCATATGAGTTTTGATGTGTGATTCTGATTATGGCTTAACGCTTGAAGTGTTTAGTAGTAATAGACTGTAAGCTATTTTATTTGGCTAAATAAGCTAAATAAAATAGCGCACAGTTCATGCGGATTCAGGAAAAACGGATTTCTACGATTTATGGAAATTGCACTCGAGTAGCATAGATAGGTAGGCACGTATATTAAAATAGAATATGAATGTTTTATGCCACTTTCATAATACATAATGCTATGTAATGTATCGGTTCTTAAATCGTTAAGTCGTAATAGGATTACGTAGTTCAAAGTGGAAACAATGTCAAAAGCGATTCGTGAGAAATGTGAAAATATCACTTAAAGTTACTGTACCTAAGCTTAACTCTGCAGCAAATTATAAAAAATATCAGGAAATAGACTGGAACCTTCAATTCAGACTTGACTACAAGATCGGTAATTTTTTATTTTGGTTTGAAGATAAACTGTTACAAATATAATGTCACGACTTCATCCCACGGAGGTAGGCAAAAAAAAAACAAAAAATTGCGACTTATCATTCACACATCATTACTATCACGAGCCAATTTCAGAATGTATAAATCTCATCTTCACTGACAATTTGGTGAAGGAGAAATTACCTCGTTGTTCATCCTAACCGCAGACTAATCATGCGACTGCAACCTCAATTGGAGTTAATTCCATGTCTGACATCGAGAAAACAACTAACGATACTGATTTCGATCAACGAAATTATTTAGTAAATCAATTGATACGGAATTAACATATAAAACACGTGTTTCTATTATACATGGTCACTAGATAAACAAAGTTCTTTCTAAAAATTAAGCTTGTCCCAAAACACACAGTAAATGCAAATGAATGTAATTTGTAAAGCAAATCGACCATGTAATGTTATATATTGTACAAATCTACAAAAAATTGGTGGAATTTTGTTTACATTTTTATGTAGCTACGACACGGCGCCTACGAGTTTTGCTATTTGTATTGTGATAGGATTCACTTCAGGATTTCATGAAATTAGATCCTTTGACAGTTATTTTGCATCACAGAGATCTTTATTCTCGTTGCTATAAATAAGGTTGCTGTCACAGGTAAAATGTCTGTGTTTATTGTCAACATAGGACACAATCTGATTTAAAAAAAAAGTAAATAACAGACAGTATCGAGACAGTGAAAAGATGGTTATTACAATTAGACTACCTAAATACCGAATATATTTAGCTTCCACAAACATAAACCTATAATTAAACACACACACGATCGCACACACACACGCACACACACACACACACACACACACACACTCACATACCTACACACACAGGCACACGCACATTTTTATTCACTAGTTGCATTCTTTATTAATAAATTTTAAACAGTAGCACACAATGTTTTTAGGTTATAAAAAAACCTCTAGTAAACCTCTCTTTACCACCAGTATTTGCTGCTAGATTATTATTATATAATGTACATGTATTATACTTACCTACTAAAGTACCGACCGTAAATATAGCACATTGACATTTAGAAAAACATCAGTAAAGCTTTGTTCGTCTATATCACAATTTGGTTCTAAACTCAGATGTGTCATATTAAATTCAAATTCAAATTTATTTATTTGTACACATAGGTATAATGTAGTGGTACACGATGTTATAAAAATAGAAAAATATTGAGTCACTATGTGCTGCCTTGCAAGGCGTACAAATATTAATGCGAGGGTCTTTACATAATAACCTCATTACAAAAAAAAACACAGAAAACCATTCCAAAGTATTATTCATGATCATCTCCCTGCCCTGCAGTGCTATTTTGTAACCATCTCACCATGAAAACTTAGGTGAAGTGAGCGTGGAGTGAGCTGTCAACAGTGTCAATCCCTAGTATCACGTGGAATGAAAGCTCATTTCACCTTGTTATCACGGTGAGATTGTTGCAGAATAGATCGGCTGGTCCCATGTTATGTGTGGTCGGTGCAACACATTTTCTCAATACTCAATCATTTATTGCATTCCACAATGTATATACTTAGGTGGTAAGTAAACATTTGTTGTAACAATCATGGACCCTGTCGGGCACAGCAAAAGAAAAATTTGAAGGAAGAAGACTTATTTATTTATACATGCAAACTAACCTATTGTGGTTTTTGTGATGTTTCTATTTATATTTTGTTTTCTTCCTTAATTAATAAACAAGTAAAATTTAAGGTAACATTTTATTAATTATTAATTTAATCTAAAATTGTATTACTTATTAATTTATATTATTATAAGGTTTTCTATAAAGATTTGTCAATTAAATATTCATTTATGCTATAATAATATTTATGTAGTAATATTTTTTTCACCTCTCCATCCCAAAGTATGTTAGCATCATAAAAGTATCGGTCCGATTTCAATAAAACAAATCGACAATTCACCAACTTTATAGAAAGTGTAAATGTAAGCTCAACTTAATTTATTGACCGATAAGGAACACAATATTTGTATCAGAGCCACAGATAACGAAACAGGACAACAAATAACCGAACAAAATGGGTGTAATCGACGGTAACGTTTTCATTGCTAATCGTTGCGTGAAAGTCGATTTATGTTTTAATATCGAGTTTCTTATCGAGTAAAAAGGCCAGTGGATTAGACTGCTGAGTCTGACCACATTTGTGCTGTTTGCCGTAAATTGTGCTTACGCTTTTCTCTTATAGAGTTAGTGCAAATAAGTAGGACAGGTTTAAACCTACATCATATAGGTACACAAATGTCGGGACATTAATTTCTCATATCTTGATTTGTCAAGATTTATTTATAAGTGCAAACACTTATAAATAAATCTTGCGGATGCTGTGTTCAATTATGTTATTTCTGTAAGGAGTAAGTTTGATCACATCAGTAAGGTCAGCTACCCAAATTGAGAGATTCCAAAATCCAACAAGGGATAAAGTGAAACTACCATTTATTCTGCCGTGTTCAGAACAATAATTTTCTTATAACGCATCGAATAAATCACACGCAGACGTTCACTTAGCAACGTTTGTATCGAGTGAAGCCATCACCGATACATCTCTTTCTGTGCAAACAATAGGCCGCCTGTACACTACCAATTTTTCTGTCAGCACCCGACGCTTGCGCACCTTTTAAGGTTTTTGACGTACGTCATTTTTACAGCCATGAATATATAGAGATATTGGGATGACGGATCGGCTGATGCAAAGGTCAATTCGATTATTTTAATCGAGACATTTATCTCGATTCTTATTGTTTTCGAGTTCCGCGATACGAGACGTCTTAATCGGTCTGCCATTTCGGGTGCGTCATATTTTATCTGTGATCTACGGCTGGACGCGAGTGAAGGATAACAGTGATTTGGTATGTAGATGTCACTCGTAATTATACAGTCTCACTGGGTGGTTGTCCCGGCATTGTACCATTGTAAATAATCGGTTGACAAAAGAATTATAAGATTTCTTTATCTCATTCCGACTGCAGCATACACTTAAGATATTATATGTGCTTTTATATTTGCATTAAACTTTTCGCTGATAGAGATCTGTAGAAAGCAGGATATCATTTTTATTTACCGCGTCCGCGATTTAAGGTAGTCGGTTATGAATAGTAATATTTTAATAATTAAAGTCAGACAAATAAAACAAAAGTCTAGACGTATAATTGCAACGGACGTTCTACAATAATACATCTGCATAAATTAGATTCATTTAAATTTGTATCTAATTCTGAATGGCTACTAAACGTATAAATGAAGGTGTCTAGCTTTGCGGCTTCCTTTGCGCCTTCAGGGTGTAAATGACTCACTAAGTTGCCTACGGGCAGTAGTTTCTGTTGCAATCTCTTCAGCATGGTCCACTTGCGAGTTGTATTCGCTCTTAAAAAAGGGATTTATGAGGATCGACACAAAGTACCTACCTATATCATAGTGGAAACATTCGATACTCAAGAGCACTAAACATAATGTTATGCAGATGTGGTAACAAATTCGGTACTAAGTAGTATGCGCATGCGCGTATGCTTTCACTCTCACGGCTTCGACCGGTCCGCGATGCGTTTCCGCCGGAAGGGCGCTCGATATAGTGGTCAGTGTTATGGTACATTTTATCGATAGAATTGGATTTTTATTCAAATGTCATTGTTTTACTTAAAGATAATTGGAATAGGAATAGGCCTGATCATAAATTAACAAAGATAAGCGTTTATTAGTGGAAGTTAAAGCCTTTCTGTCCACGGATGTAATCGTTACACATTTTGATTTTTTTTCCTCACTTCAATTAAAGTTTACAACCTACGTGGCAATAATGATCGGAGGACTTATCTTCTCAATACAATCAAAGTTTCTTTTGAAATGTCCAAATAAATAACACTTCAACAAAAATATAATTGACAATAACGTGAAATTATTACCCAATTGTTTGCCAAACAATACATGTTGGCAAGTGAACGGCATCGATTTCCAAACCATTGATGATATTATCGATATGGACACCTACAGCACTGGGCTTGTTTCGCCGACCTGTGTTAATGTGAGCTACTCGAACCAGCTTGATTCGAGAATCGAGTTTGATGTGTGACAGACCGCGTGGGATGTCGGTAATCGATATTAGATAATCGCATTAGGTTTACAAATGTTATACTAATACCTTTTGGTTGAGTCATTGTGGACAGTTACATCACAGTACTATTGTAGTGTTATTATGTGTAAACAGTGTATGAGTGAGCGAATTTAAATCTTCTGGACTTGTTTTTATGAATAGGATAGTAGAAAATGTGTTAACGATTGTTGCATTTCAAAGTTCAGCTTTGAATTAGATGTTGTAATCTGATTCTGGAAGAATAGGTCGGTGTAATTTCCTCTATCATAAAAGAGAAAGATCTTTCCGAAATTAAACTGACCGTTACGAAACTGAACGTCAGCAGAGCTAAACATGTTGATGTTGAAACGAGTATGTGACTATTTCTAAAATCAACTAGGTCTTGTTGTTTTCGTTTTTTGTTATTGTTATTAATTTATTTATTATCCCTTCTAGTATAGAATTTGGCTATCCAGACCACGCAGCCAGCCTTGACTTAACTCCTTCGCAATCAGAACTTTCCTTCCTTCTCACAGTAAAATAAATAACAACCACAGTTATCAGTATATCACAGTAATTGGCTAACCCACGAAAGCACGAAAGATGTCAGGCAATGCAGAACAATTAAAAGGAACAATGACAAACTGAAGGCTTTGTCTAAGCACGGAACCCGGTAGCGGCAGGCTGGGCCACGAATTGTGGCGCAAGCGCAGCCGGGGTGTGTGGGCCGTGTCATGCTTAATTTCGATACAAATTGCTAAAGCTTGAACATGGCGAAAAGTTTCAGTAATTTAATCGTTTGAGTAAATTGTGCCGGTTGTTATAGTTGTGGTATTGATATTTGTGTTGCGTTTCCGGTAATGAAAGACACACCCTCTGTTGAAGTGGGTGTCATTGTCTACTAGTGTACTTACAGTGGTTACTAGATTTGCAGGCACCCAGAGTGCAGCTGACGTAGGTGGATGGAGACATGAGCATCTTAAGTCGTCTATCAAAAGATCGCCTAAAATTTAACTACAAATCAGACTGAAATCGTTATTAAATTACAGAATTATTTCGGGACAAACGTTACACAAAAATACTTCCTGGAATTCTGTTCATCACTTATAAAATAAAGAAGATTTCCTCATTTGTTTCGACAAACTCTCTAATACTATAACATCACGCCTGTAAGGGTTAGGCAGAGGTGTAGGTACCTATAGTACAACACACACGTTTCACAAGTTATGTTTTTGCCCCATATAATAGGGGGTCAGCCTATAGCTGTCCAATTGTCCATACGTCATGTTCGTGAACGGGCGCCGTCAGTAGGCACTGGTAATTTCTTAGCTGCCACCGTGGCAGCTAAGAAATTGACGGCTGACGGCTTATTGTAATTCCTAAATTGTTTTTATATTTTTATTACGGATGCTTTTAACGTGCACGTCTTTCTACATCGTTCTCACATGTATAATTTTAACATGAATAATGTAACCACTTTTTGGTAACAATATTTTGATTTAAAAGAGTGTCCATGGAGTTTCTTGCCCGTTCTTCTCCATAGGTACCTACTACGCTTTGGAATGGGCAACTAGCTTCATCTTTCTGACTGACCGACTCCTTGGCAGTTCAATAGTGCCTGTAATTGGTTTATTTGAAATAAATGCTTTGAGTTTGAGTTTATCAACCGGGCACAAATCCACACTCCGGGCTATCACTGAGAAATTCCAGAGGAAAATACTCAATAACACTTTGCCCGATCTGGGAATTGAGCCCAGGACCTCGTGCTCAACATTAGCGCTTGCGGCCACTAGACCAATGAGACAGGACAGTGCATAAACTCTCTAATTGTTTCTTAATTACACTGTACCACTGTATAAAATGATATTGTACAGTAGTGGCGCAACTTTGTGTACCACCTTTTATTGCGAAGCTTGTATGTACTAAAGGATCATATTTTGAAACACCATTAGAACAAGGCAGCTAATTAAATTTTAATTAAAATCTTTAATGGAAACAATAAAACCAACAAAAACTGGATCGAGCGCAATCACCTTTCAAATCTTATGATTTACTGCTAAATTCCTGCTGCACTACACACAATGAACACACTGAAACTAACACAGAGTAACATTGTGTCGAACTGTGTCGAGTTTTATAACAGTGAAAATAAGGCTTTAATTTCTGTGTTCAGCTGTTGGAAAACGTTCAACGAAAGTCAACATTAATTTTGTTTGCACCTCAAAGATTTTAATTGCCATTATTTTGATAACATTAATAACAAATGATGCAACCACGATTTATAGTTACTGACGTGTAGAAAGTTTTGTTTTTAGCTCGATGTCTGATTCGTTTGCGGTTGAAAATGATGTGTGGATTATTTAGACTGACAGCGTTAATTGAGATTTTTGTCACCTGGCAATTTTAAAGTAATGCAATGTCATTGGCTTGATTAATTATAATGATGTGTCGTTAGACGGTAACCAATCTTAAATAACTCTGAATTTCTAGTGACGGTAATAAAAATGATCTCGTATTTCACCAAATTAAGTAATACTCGGTGATCCAATAACATTACTTTGGCTTGCAGAATCTTATAATGTTTGCTATGAGATATACCTAATCTAGATGACATTAGGGCATCGCGATGATCAAGCATGAATCCCGTCGATTCAAAATTAATAGATGGACCATCGCTATTCAACACTGTTTTAAATCGAGATTACTAAGGCATCTTTCTAATAACCTTTTAATTTCGTTTTAATCATGTTAATCATAGCTAAAATATTTTCTAGTCTATCGCTATCATCGTCAAACTCCTATAGACTCTTTCAAACAGGCGCTACACGCGACGCGAATTGCGCGTGACACGACGGCACCGCTCGTCGCGCGGCACTCGGTGCCTTTGTGTCGCATGCGATTCGCGTCGTGTGTCGCGCCTTTACAACTTTAAATTGTCGCTTGTCACAACACATTAAATTTGTCTTGGCTCGACATTACCACTGTTATTACCATCTCCAAAACTTTCATTGCATCTTAAACTTGTTATACCTATAACTAATAATTAACACGTTTATTATCGAGGCCAGTCTACGAAATGTTATAATGATACTTTATAATGTTTCTCGTTTGACATGGACTCTTTTAAAATCCATAGTTATTATTGCTAACCAATTTAGAAAGAACCCCTAGTTATCTTAATAATGTTAGGGCATGGAGCTCAATAATCGCTGGATAGTTTCGCGAAATCGCCCTTTAGTCACGCAACGGTCATTACTTCAATTAACTGATTAGAAGCATTTCAAAATGTAGGCGGTCGGTTATTATCGTATTGGAAAGAAACCCTTCTAATGCCTTACAAAAATAAATTGCTTTTCGTAGAAATTAAAATGCTTAATTATATGAATTAAGTTTTGAAATTGCATTTATTATCGTTTCTGTGTTGCACGATGTCTTAATTTTAAGATAAATACACAGTTGTCATTGTTATGCAATCCCTGAGATGTGATCTTTTAAGCTGAATATAGAATGAAGTGCTGTTTTGAATTGCAGCACAATATGACGTCTGAAAAACAAGTTCGCGTAGTTTAAAATTGAAATGTATTCGCTGTTTTATTCAGTGTACTTTGTAGTCACCTTATTTATAAGCAGGCTTAGTTAGGGGTGGTAAGTTATTTGTTGAACTTTCGAGCACGCTCTGCATTTGTTAAAGAAAAAAGAAAAAACTCTGTAGAAGAAAATTGCATCCTTTTGCATCGCAAAAGCAACTTAGGATTCATCACAAGAAATAGTTTAGATACTAATGTTCTCATTAGCCTTCGTAATTAAACAAATAATTACTATTTTGTCGAGTGATCGTGTTGTCACTCGACAAAAAATTTACCAAAAACAATAGCTATTCTTACAAGATCAGAGAAATAACATCTAAAGCGTGGTACATTTTGAAATCATTGTAGTTTTCAGTTGTTTTGTAACTGCCAGTGCTCCCATTTTACAACGTGGGTATGTAAACCTCTTTAGAAATTATTTAAAATATCGAGATCTGATTGGATAATTCTAATCTGTCTCAAACTGTCGAAAATCCCTGTGATTGATCTATCTTTTTTTAAGTTTTTGTCATTGTTTGTCGCTGAGTTGAGATTCCGACTAGATTTTGAGCAGTTTTTATTACGGTTTTTTTTAAACGTTGCCGCACACTAGGTATTTCTCCTGTATCGTGGGTGCGTTTACAAACATTTAAACTCACATACAGAAACAGCCAGACTCGGAACAACTACTTGCAGGTCATACAAATATTTGTACCGTGCAGGAATCGAACCCGCGACACGCAGCGCAGCAGTCAATCGCTAAGCCACTGCGCCAACCGTGTCGTCAATTGGCATTCTGACATCTTTTGATAATGCTCTCATTTAATTTTACTTTCTGAGTGGTTACTCAGAAAGTAAACCTTCAATATAATTGTAATATAGTTTTGATTTCTAATGAACAGACCACAACAACCCGTGAACAAAAAATTGTAATTTGTAATATCATAAAGCCCACAATAGACGGAGGACATTTAAAAGTCGTCAAATCGAGCGTGCGGTGGCCATTGTAAATCACTCAACGCAACCAACAATAGATTCGGCTGATCATAAATAATAAATAATCGCTGAGCTTTCTACGGTACGCTGCCATCGATCATTAAGCCGTGCATTAGCATTCGTGAGACGATTCCTCACTTTCACTGATGTTTCCGTAGCAATTATGCAATTTGGGGATAAATAGGCGCCTGTAGGATGGTCAGACGCGATCAAGAAGGCTGTTGGAGGCAGCATTTACCGAGCGGTCCACACTGCAGATTATCGCATGACTTGGAGACGCGACGTATGTGCTCGGGATCCTCAGCAGCGAGGGAACGACGAACAAGATGAAAAAAAGACGTAGGTACTGCCCATTGGTCTAGTAGTCGCAAGGTCATGAGGTCCTGGGTTTGATTCCCATGTCGGGCAAAGTGTTATTGGGTTTTTCCATCAGGAATTTTACAGTAATAGCCCGGTTGATGGCAATAGGCTCGCCCCCTATTACATGGGATTTAATCATAGCTGGTGAATACACTGTGTACAGGTACACCTCCGCCTAAACCTTCGAGGACTACAGTCTGTTATGTTATTGACGTACGCACCGACTTGCGACAGGATCGTGTATGATGAATAGAGATCGGATATTCGGATGCATTATTCACCTAAAGTTGAGATGTTGGCTAACATGGAATGCGCTTTTGAATCGAAAAAATCTCGCGGTTCCGGGATCGACAAATTTTGAGTTTTTTTCTGAGTATAGAATCGGATGCAGATCTACCTAAATAATATTGTAAAGTAGGTAGGTAGATACCAAACTGCCATAGCAAACAACCTCAAGAGTAGATAGCGGACTATCGGACTACATAATATATTTAGAATAATTCATGTAGGGTACCTATCGAAACAAATTGATAAAAATATTGTGCTTAGTGACCCGTTAAATAAATATGCATCCTAGTAGTTATGCAATCCAAGAATCGCGGGTTTTTATTTTATACATAATTATTTTGTAGTCGATTCTATATTACACACCCGATTAGTTATGCATTCCCGGTGTTCCTGGCATATCGTGTTTTTTTTTTTTACAATAAAAGTATCTTAAAACGCTGCTTCCATACTTTCATAGCGAAAATTAACTTTAGGTAAATATGCATCCGAATACCCGATCTCTAATGATGACTGATCAATCGGCTGTCAACATTTTGTAGAACGTTTCGCGCTCAAAAATCCGCTTTTTGTCACAGCGCTTATTTATATGGTCATGGTTATGCAAGTTTATTTTTAGACCAGTTTTTAGTGGGCAGGCGTTTGTTGCGTTAAATTTTTCCTTTAAAGCCGCGTTCATGTGTGCGATTTTCCGATCGATCCGTGAATGTTGAATTTTTTGCATATGAATGAGTTATAGGCGTGTAACGTTTTGCATTATAATTTATGGCAATCAATTTTGTGTTCGCTTTGTCATATTCCGTGTTGCTTGCAATTTCTTTGACGTAAGTTATGTCTTCACCTTCAGTGTTAGGAAACATTGTATTGTTTGCACCCATTCGTGCTTTAATAATTCACACTCTGTATTTTACTTTGCCCTTATAAGCTTAGGCTTAAGTTATTCGTACATAGCCGATTTGATATTATTTATTATATTGATAACGGCCCCCACAGTTGGCGGCATTACATGCAATATAACGGAGTAAAATTCCTTCGCAGCACTGTTCATGTCATGTTCCCGTCTTAGTTACTATTTGAACAGCTATTTTATATCGATCTCAACTTCAATCGTAGTTTATGAAGAGTTAATACGAAACTAACCGTAGCTGTCTGACTCTCTGAAATTCTGTCGCATCACTTAAAAGTTACTTGACGGGAGTACCTACTTAACATAAAATGTGCATGTTCCTGAAAATTATTTCACCAGTATTTTATTCGCACATAATTATATATATTTTTTTTTATTAATTATGAGCGTCTTTAAATCAGTATTGTAACTAAACACGTGTAGTTAGCACGTACTAGACCATGTTGATTGGCATCGTCCACGCACACGACATCGCGTGTCAGTATTTTTTCTTTGGAAAAAACCGTGTTTACCAGCGCATGTAAATACACCTTTACGTGGAGCGCACATTGTATCGCTAGATCTCGGTATCGATTCAGTCGCGGCGTGTGAACAAGACAGAATCGATCGCGAATTCGTGATTCATACGACCCAGACTATACGAAGATGAAAGTTGAACAGGCGCCTCAGATTGGCTTTTTGGCTTAATGGCTGTCGGTGTGTGGTCTTATTCGTGCTAATTACTTCTCTTGTCGTGGTCAGTGTCACTGCGATCACCCCGTTGATTCGTTGAGGGCTGGCCACACATCGCGAGATCACTATCGAGTATCGACCGATTGGGAAACGAGACCAATTAAGGGAAATTGTCGAAAACTCGCTTAATGATTTATATTCTGCGACGGTACATGGAACATTGTTGTGGCAATTAGCGAAGTGGCGTGGTGCCGCGGTTCTCGCACGTTGGGCTGTTTTTTTTTTTTAAGTAAGTAAGTAGCTGTTGCGTGCTTATAATTGATTGAGCGTTTTTAGCTGCTGTTTGTGGCTCAGAGTGATCGTTATCATCACACATTTTTATCCACAAAACATTGACTTTGACTTCGAACTAATTTAAGCATAATTCATATTAAATCATCATTTAGTAGAAACCGCCCATAAATATTATTACCATAACCCCATTTACAGTCCCTTTCATTCCGTCGTGCGTTGACAGGAAATCTGGAACGCATAATTAACTTCCCACACAATTTATCAATATCATCCCACATAGAACGACTCACTTGGTAATCCAATAAAATAGGTTTAACCTGTCGTTCAAGGCTTCACGGTCATAACTTATTGTTATGCAAAGAATATCTTAAGAGTTAAGAGCAAGAAGGAGGCGGAACGCGTGAAGGAAAGGCAAAATTCGCGCCTTCATGCCGCTAGCCGCCGCAGGAGACGCCCTGGACGTCGGGAATCCCAAGCCGATTCCCGGCCACCGGGTGGGCTTGCGGACGGCGAGCAATGGGTAGCTCGCCGTCCGATAAGGACCAGGCCCGGGTCGACGGCACGTTTTGATCCACGTGCGCCTCAAAGAGATGTCAGCACCAAAGACGGGGTCCGCTAGGGCCGATGCCTGCCAGGATTGCGGGAAAGTCCGAAAGGGTTACCGTGGCCCCTGGCACAGGCGACTGATGGAAAACGGGTGGGTTTTAGTCAGTAAGAGTCTGACACGCCCTCCCGCTCCGCGTAGAGCGGGAGAAGTTATTTGACGATTTCCGACCCACAAGCAGGATATGTTTGTCTTTATTTTAGAACTCTGGGAATCTGCGTTCGTTCGTGAGTAGTATAGGTAGGTGCTACATGCCTTAACCAAGTGACCTTTCTGTTCCATAATTAATTAAAAACAATAAGAATCGCGTCGAGATCGCGCTACCGATAGTGATGCACGACTGGCATATCACGCGAGACCGCGTGCGCGTGGGCAATTCGCGAGATCTGCGAGGTTAAGAGGCGGTAAGAAGCATTTTTTAGGTTATTGACAATAGCGCATCGTAGCAACAAATAAGGTTAAAACAGCGATGCGTTTGTTGTTAGTTGATTGAATTCCCTTTATAATCATAACATAATATATGATAGTTTACGATCAACATTTTCAGAATTGTGCGCCAAAAAAACTTAGCATTTTAAGGCTCCCGCAAAAAGCGACGCGATTATGCTAAAAAAGTTTTCATAATAATTGTTCTACTAGTGTCGTCGCGCTTTCGCGTCGTGCCTGTCTGCGGGAGCCTTTATGGTGTCCTACGTTTGGGCGGCGTCTTAAGCAGCGCTGTCGCGGTTTTGATTTGGATGTGTGACGGTAGGTATCCAGATAACTCGTACCTAGGGTATCATCACTACGGTCCAGCTAGATGATGATGGTACCAATCTGGAATAGAAGACCTGATAAAGGAGAAGTCACCTTGAGTCATCATCTGCCTAGGCTTTTCCCAACTATGATGGGGTTGGCTTCCAGTCTAACCGGATGCAGCCGAATACCAGTATTTTACATGGAGCGACTGCCTATCGCGAAGTCATCTTGAGTAAATTGCTATATTATTTAGGTACTGTCTGACCTCATCTGACTGGACTAAAATCTCACACACTTGGTAAAAGGCTAGTCCGATGAATAAGAATCAGTGTGAGATCTCCTCACCGATACAGCCCCACCACGGCTGGCATATCACGCGAGCGTGCGCACGCGCTGATCCGAGCGCGCAACTAAATATAAAAGCCAATTGTCCTGATCGGCCAATTAAACGATTCGCGTGCAAATCTGTGTGTGTATTGTTCATTGTTTACTTACGAGGATTTAAGCATTGGGTTGTTTTTTTTTTTTTGTAGAAGTTGGTATTTAAATGCAGAATGGTTTTAGATGGCGGTTTCAAATGCAGGCCCAAAAACGACTACATTTTTAGCTCTTATGTTTACCTAAAACCATTATATTTCTTAAAATTAAATAATATAATTACTGATATATGATTTACTGCGGGTCTATGTATATTGAATGAAGCCTTTTTAATTTATATTTCTTTCATGATGGTAAATGTAATTGCCAGCGGTATCTTCTGAATGATCACCTCCCAGTTGACTTTTAATTAAATATCGGGCTTTCAATTACGAGTTCCTGGTGTTTACTCTCGTGTATTTAAATATTTGCAGACTTTAATCGCAATAAAACATGGCGTCCGTGTCGGCTCCTCTACGAAAACATGGTCTTAAACAAATTTCCGACAAATGGCCGCTGTTGGCCGATAAAAAACATTGCCAATCGTAATTCCATATTAATTGTCGTTTAAACCGTCATACATTTCTCAGAACTCGCCAATAATTGTGTATAAATTCTTTGCCCATTAACGTAACACAAAATGAGCTGAGTAGTTAAGTTATTATATTGTTATTGTTTAAGGTTCGATCACTTAAAATGGTATGTTTCAATAAAAAATATACTTAATTCAATTTAACGGCGACATAGTATCGGATCGGTGCCCACAATTTGTTGTTTCAGTGCCTCCCGATTTGGTAGCATTGCGAAAATTTAATTCCACTGTTATTCCAGATATTCACTTTGTTTTTGCTCGTATAAGAGCCCCACCACACGTGCCACAGCCACACCACAACGAAAACACGTGGACGGGCGCTAATTTGTATGAAAATTAATAGTTTATTCGCACGGACCACATTAGGTCGTCAAAATCAACCGTGTGGGTGATACCGACCACATCGAGGCCACGTCGCAACCACAACGCAACCACTAGCGAGAGGAGACCCCGCACAAAGTGACCGGCTACATCGCAAACATAACGTTGCGTCGACAATTTGATTTGTTTTGTAGTTACCACAACGCAACTGCAAGAAGCTGCAGCGACACCATTCACACGTAACCACTGATTGCCCACATTTTTTCGCTGCGATTTGGTGTGGTTGTGGTACGTGTGATCAGGCCCTAAAATAACATAAGCCCTTATTATTAAATATTTTATTCAAAAAACAACTTTGTGTCAGCTCGATAAATTTTATTTTCATTTGACTTTGGCTCTAGGATTCCGATCGCATTCTTTTGCGCGTGATATTTAGATGCAAGCGCAGTCTGAAATAATTTCTCAGAAGCTAATGCGAAAGCTGGCCTCGAAATTCTGACAACAGGGATTATGAATCAGTATGGCATTAACATTAATTAGTTAAGACATTCTCTTGAAAAGACCATGGTAAAAAATGGCCATAAAAAACAGGAAAGGAATCTAACATCAGCAGCTCTTGAAAATTATTAATGATTTTCTCATAAATAAGTTCAATTTACATCCAAATATTTTTGGTGTGTTCTAAAAAACATGAATTATTAGGAGATCTTTCGAAACTCGTTCTTAAATGTCACACAAACACTATTCACTGTTCAAAAACACTATCTTCAGGTTCTCCAAATTTTCCTTGTAGCCGGTTTACATTTTGTACAAACGCATGTAGGAACGATTCGTTTTCTACAAAAAGGCTGGAACAATGGAATCGATGTCCCGGTCACTTGTCTGGTTTCCATACCTACTTGTGAGCTTACAACTGTCTACCACGTAGCTGTAGGCGTGACATGCGCATTTGGCTGAAACAATGGTCTATTTACGTAACTAAACCTTAGACACACCTTTATAACTCTCTAAATAGAGATCATAATCCCCTGGATTAGAATTTTTTTGTTAAATCGTCACAGGTGGTCTTTTAGTCACAGTGTTAAGGATTGTTTTTCTTTGATGTGATAGTTAAAGGAAGTTGGTAATAAACATTCTCAATTCATACAAAGTCCGTTTTCTGCATGGAGATGCATAATGATCCAGATTAGTTTTGGTTGTAAAAGCGATATCAAGAGCATACAAGATGTTAAGAGTGGCTATTTAAGTAGGTAGTTATCATCATAAATGTTAATGTTTTGTTAAGGAGAGACCATCTTATAATAATAATAATAATAATAATAATAATATCGTTTATTTATAAAAATGGTGCAGATTTACAATAACATAAATTAAAAATTAGAGGACTCAGTTGCTTATTTGCCTGAACTAGGTAGAACCTGTGTTTCAGACTAGAAAGGTGCTTATAATGTTAAAATATAAAATTACAAAAACGGAGAAGACTAATTATAAAGTAATATTAACTTAAAGACTAAACATGTTTTATTTACAGACAACAAGTAAATTCTCTGTCTCACTGTATGATAGGCTAACTAAAAATTGTAGAATAGTCTTTTTACAGTCGTAGTTATTTAATTTATAGATACTTAATTTCCTATTTAATTTATTGTATAGAAATGGGCCTAAAAATTTATAAAATCTGTTTACAAACACATATTTAGAGGGTGCATTTGACTCGCATACAATATCATTCCGTCTCTTATTAGTACTTAATAATTGTACTTAGTAGTTACCTACTGCCAAAATCAGCCAACCCACAATCTCTCATTAATTAAGTTAATTATTATTCCAGCAACATCAATCTAATAAACATCTTAAAATGCATAGCTGGTACATAAAATTGTTCAGCGTTAAGTACCCAAAATCGTTACAACTAAGTAGGTAGGTACGTCGGAAAATGGGAGAAATGTTGATGTTATTAATCCAAATCAAAGTCTACACTACAATATGTATATTCATTCATTATTATTATAACCGAATGAATATTAATTCTTCTCTACAAATTAAAACCAATCAGCACAGAATTAAATTAGAAATCACGTCTTTGCGTAATTGGTGATGTAACAGAATTGATCACCACTGGGGATATATTAATCACCAGCATGACACGATAAAGTAATTAATTACAAAAGTCGGCGAACAAACTTATAATAATTAACGATTGACAAAATGTCGGTTTGAATTTAGCTGTCTATGGTTATTCAATAATTATTGAGTAAGAGATAACATCCGTTTTGTTTGAAATGTTTACAGAATTTATTTTTAGGAAATGTAACATTTATTATTAGGTATAGGTAATTTGCAATATTTATGTTAATCAATATTACTTTTGTGTCGCCCTCACAATTTTCTTTCCTCTCCGTGGCATACTTGTAGTATCAAAATGACTGTTATGATGATTTCACTATCAAATTCATCACCGTTAAATCAATATAGAACATCTGATTGACATCAGTCAATATTGTAATTATCGAAGCGATAATCAAGACATTGCTGTTAAACAGTATCGCTAATGATTTTGAAACTGAGAGTGAGCAGTGCTGACTGAAATGTTCCGGTCATTTTACACTAAATGTAATAGAGGACCACTGTGTACAATCTACGTTTACCTACTTTTAACCGGATGAAAGGCAAGTATACTCTTCGACAGGAGTGCTGCACTTTGGCAAATTCGTAAACATTTTATAGGTTACACAAGATTACCTTTAAAACGTCTACATAATTATGTAATGTATGTGCCATAATGCTGCACTGCAATCGAAAATTACTTGTGACCGTGGTGTAGATCAATATACCATAGACTGATAACATAAGTAGGTAACATAGGTAGTGTTTTGATGCAAGCTAAGGTACCTTAGACACTATACATGATCTGTTTCGGAACAGGCATATACACCGATAGACTTATCGCGCAATATTTTGTAGTCCCATCTTCTACCCCGGTCTTAATGTCAAACTCTAAAAGCAAGATCCTGTTCAATGGTTTTGTCCGTCAACATAATTCGGCAATTAAAAGTCATTACGTATCTGATCGAAAATGCCACAAGTGTGACGTAACAAGTTTTCTCTCTGGTGAACCTACATGGCGATCGGTTTTATTTTGTTGCCGTACTTTGTGTTGTGCAATCTAATTGTTGGTTTAGTATTAATTTATTGATGTTTTTGTTGCAGGTATGTGTAGGAGCTTTCGTAGCAGCTGTTGGTAATGTTAATTGATTATTTAAATGAGTGAAGGCAAGTGGAAAATAATAACCACAGATCAAAGAAGTTTCTCACCTCATGTAAAATCCAGTTGTTTTTAACCGCCGACGGAAAAAAAAGAGGTGTTTTAAGTGTAACGTAAGTATGTGTCTCTCTGCGGAATCGTAGCTCCCAAACGGCTGAACCGATGTTGTATGTTTGAAAGGTAAACTAGATCGAGTGTCCTTAGCTAAAAAAAAAGAAAGAAGAAAATCTTTTCAGTCGTTTTTAGAGGTTTTTGTTTGTGTCGGGATTTTTTTTAATTTTAACTTTGTAAATAAAGAATGGCGGCACCGAAAACTAAATACGTTCATTTGTTTCTTAAATAAGACAAGATTTTTGAAGTGAAAACTTCTTTAGGTGCACTTTGCGCTCTTTCTGAACAGTGGACGAAACTGAACCGTCACACTCGGGTCGGTGACGCTTAATAGCGTCCCTATACTTACCACAGTAAAAAAAATATATTGTGCCTATTATACTCTTCGCTGAATTGTGTATACTCGGCTCCAGTTATAAGTTTTGACTTTTATCGTGGTCATAACCAGGTTCGTGTGGCCGGTTTCGTAAACATGTGTGCACATAGTGAAGTGTAGTTTGGTTGTAAATTGACTTGTAAATGTGTGCGTGTGAGTGTGTATGCACAGAGCAAGGTGTAGTTTTGCATGCTTCATTGTATTGTTTGCAGCGCTATGTCTTGATTTTTTTACCTGGTCTGTGTGTTGACTCTATGAAACAATAATTAAGCACCTCAAACTGTCACATTAAATCTTCCTTATCTTAAATACCTACAGCGACGTTAAAAATCTAACAAACAATATTTTTGGACACACATTTGTAAAAAAGATACGTTTAATAATGATTCAAGCTGACGTCCTGAATTAATAAAACGCTCTACGAATATTAATAAACGCAAAAACATACATTCAAGGACATAACACAGTAGTTAATAATATGATAAATCTAAAGTTCTCACAGCACTTGACATGAATTATAAGTGTTTGCAATATTTTTTTATACGCAAAACATATTATGCTAAATATGCTAATATGCTGCACGAATTTTAAATAGTTTGTGAACTGCCCTGACTTTAGTCACAACTTTTTGTAAAAATAAATATTACTCAATTTCTTAAAAGAATAGATACTTAGTAGGTATTTTTAATTTGGTTTATTATGTTTTACACAATTGAAAATGTTTAATATAAACAAATATTGTAGTAGAAATCAATATTAATCTTATGTCAATATCATCTGCCTAGCCTTTTTTCCCAACCAAGTTGGGGTCGGCTTCCAGTCTAACTGGATGCAGCTGAATACCAGTATTTTACATGGAGCGACTGCCTATCTGACCTCCACAACCCATTTACTGGGTAATACGATACCCCTTGGTGAGACTGGTTGTCAGACTTTCGGGCTTCTGACGACCCGTAACGACTGTCAGACATCCACGAATGACAGCCGAGACCAACGGCTTAACGTGCTTTCCGAGGCACGGAAGGGTCTTGGTATGTAAAGATGGTCACCCATCCACGGACCAACCGCGACAAGCGTAGCTTAACCTGATCAATCGACCCGTGCGGTTGTTGTTACTAAGCCACAAGCCCCCCAATTAATCTTATGTCATACTTACTCATAAAAACTGACACCCCACTAATCTCTGCCTGCCCCTTCAGAGATTACAGCCGTGATATTTTGCTATGTTATTTCTTAGTTTTGTACTTACTTCATATTTCTAACTTAATAAATCTTTATTAAATTTTTATTAGACAACATTTCAAAATAAGCAGCAAACTTATCAAGTGTAGGTAATATCTACGATCTATTGACTTTGAAGCGATACGTTTATTGACAGCTAAGCAAATGGAAAAAATTGCCCAATGAAGTATAAGACTTGAATAGGTAATCAACTTGTTCTGTTGCTGTAGGAATTAGGAAGTAAATAAGTATTGAACTAAATTGACGGGTGGACTCCACATAGTATTTGAGATGAAATACAACTGATACACACGGTTAATTCTCCATTTATTGTCTATGATTCTGATCATCATCAGCTTAAGTTAATACTGAATTACATAATAGAAAAAAAACTATAGGTAGACCAGCATAACCGGCATGTCCTAGAGCCAAAAATTCGTAGACATGTGACACTTACCGACCCGCACTGGGCCCGCGTCGTGGATTACGGCCCACACCCTCTCACCGAGAGGAGGCCCCCCTTAAGCACTGCCACTTCGTCCCGTCCTGTGTTTTTCGCATCCAGTAGATTAGCGATTATTCTGCGGATTTATTATTCTGATATTGCAAAATTATATTAGGATATAGGGAGGTACAGATTGATCGACATAAGTTCTTTCATTTGTTTTTCTAGAATCACTCTTTATGTCTTACACGTCATAGAAATAATACATGAATCAGAAATCGGGGTGATTTGCAACCCCTTTGATCTCTCTCGCGTCATCCTTTTATCAAAGTACAGTGAACGCAACCTGCTAACTGCATTATCAATACATTCTCACCTAAATGCGGATTGACTTTAGTACCTACGTGAGTTTTGGTCTGTGAATGAACTTCTAGTCAGTTAAATCAATACTAACGCTGGCGGAGACCGCATAAATTATAATTTTGTAGTCACCTGCATTGCAAAGCAAGCCGAAATAACTTGCGATGTACATATGCAAGGGTATCCTCAAATATCAGGGTATGTGATTTCAGTAGCAAAAAACTTAGTTTATAAGTTTCCACTTCTGGGGATCTTCCTCAATCCGTCGCCTATTTGCGTCTTGCATTTGAAAAAATATGAAATCACCGCAAGAAACAGTTTCGAAATACAATAAGGAACAAAGGATTAATCGAACCATTAATCAATTCTCAAACACTTGAAAATTATTTAAAAAAAACCCTTGATACTTCCTCAATATACAAAAAATAAAATATCAGCATCGTAGTTAGTGTCGTGAGTTTGTTCGGTCGTGAGCCACGGCACAGACCTAACACCGGCCGGCCGATATAAAGATAGGCACCGTTTAATTGGAGATCACGCTCCTTTGAGCACTTTATACCATCCAGACACTTCCAATGCTGTATTTAATTTGCTAAATGGTTCTCTTCATGCTGAGTAATTATGTTTGGTTTGTGTGCCATGGGTATTTTATGGCTGTTATGTTTATCGTACAATAAATGAATGACTTCTAAAACTCGCGAGTATGCGAGTGCTAAAACTACGGTCATGGAAGTAACACCAACAACGTGCAATATAATTATTCATCTTGAGTTCTATGTTCTATATCTATCCAAATAGTATATTACCATATCGAGTATTTTGAAGGAGGAATTTATCAGGTGAAATTCTTATGAAAAGATTAGGCAGATAGATAACCAAAACTATTATCAGCAATGAATCACGGTTGCATAATTCTTCACTTCTTTCATGTATTCTTTATTCTCGTTTGTTGTACAACGGACCAGTATTTTACTTGAATTCGTTAAAAGATAATCTATCCAAATATACACTAAGATGAAGAAAAGCGCAGTGTAATCTCAGACTACATTTCTTCCTACAACCCATTACACAAAACACTATCACCATTACCCATTGCATCACCGAACCGATCCAATCTTAAATCATAACAGAATCCCGTCCACGAATCATCTATAAGGTCACTGATGTAACTACTAACAGCTTCCGCGGTTCCCACCACACGTAACGAGCTATGTAAATATCAATTAACGGCTGGAAATGTTCCGGCGTTGCTACCTGTAGCGATAGCTGGCTCACGAGACTTCTAATTGATTATATCAATGCACGTGATATGCAGTTTCCGTCTGCAGGTGCTGGTGTATGCCAGGATGGTGCTTGGATGAGAAGGGGTCAACCTGTTTTTGGGGATGCGTAGGGACTTATAGGCCATTATTTCTGTCGCATGTCGATCATCGATGAGACTGGCTTAGAGGTGTGTGGAGTTTGGGACAGTCAACGAGAGGTCATGGCCTATGACCAGCGCAGTCGGGCTTTGGATGTTACTAAGGGACCAAAAGGGTGTCTGGAGGAATAATAAGAATGGCACTGTATTTAATTGAGACCATGCTACGGTCACCAACACACTTGACATCTGTCAAATAAACAATGGTGCCGATTCTCTTGTACACCGAACTAAACGATCACTAAAATTCGTTACTTTTGGCTATGAGAATCATAAAGCTATTCTGCAAAATAAAATCTCTAAATGAAAAAAATAAATTGACACAACTAAAATCAAATTTGGCAATTGCGACTCCACGTGGTACCTACTTGTTTGCCATACCACGTAATTTTTTTTTAGAGCCATTTTTTACAGCCTCGACATATTTTGTGTGGAATTTTTCACTTTTAGCATGGAAAATATGAAAAAATATTACCTACATGTTGAGTTTTAGAGGTATATGGGTCTTATAAAGGGGCTCGAAATATTCATTATTTTTGGGATAGCACACCGTTTTCGAGATATAAGCAAAAGAAAAGAAAAAAAAAAAGATACTGTAAATACTGTTTTTGCATCTGAAGTCGAGGTGTTGCTGTGAATTTTAGTTCATGACAACTAATTTTATTCCACACCTTTTTAATCGCGATTAAAAATAGTCGGATTTAGTTAGATAATCAAAATTTTTGGTGAAAAACGTCAAATTCAGAATAGCAAAATTGCCGTTTTCACTAAATTAATATCTTAGTGCCATCTTAGTGCTGTCAAACTAAAATATAGTTAAGTTGTGTCACTTTTGTCAGTGTCAGAATGGGAAATCGTCGTTTGACAGGAATAAACTAAATTTTGGTGATTTTTAGTCTAGACTAGACAATTTTGTGACCAGAAAATCGGCACCAATATTTAGCCATCTCTCAATATCGGTCCAAAGTGAGCGTTTGTTTAGCATTTCCCACTTGGTTTGATTAGTTTGGTTTCTGGTAATGTAACCAAACCCGTGGTACTGAGTTTTATATGTGTCAGTCGTGAAGCCAGGACATTCAATGTATGCGTATGACCGGTACTAATGGTGCACACGTGTTTGGTTTAGTATGCAGGTATGTTGGGAAGGCATTTTCCCACGATACTTTCCTTTAAATTGTAGCGATTCAGAATTGTACTGTTTATTTTTAGAAAAAATAACGCTGTTTATTTTTGTCGGTCATCCTTGATTCGTAAATCGGAATCCATTCAAAGAATTGCCTTGTTGATAGACCTCATCATTAACAGCCGATGGTATTCCACCGATACTTATTACAGCTTCTCCATTATCGAACATTTATTAGCCGTAACCTTTGTGGTAGACGGATTCACAAATCCATTTTGAATCATACCCTTCTCTTCTTAAGGACGTTGTTGCTTGTCAAAGATGACGATTCTAGTCAGCAACTGCAAAACAATTTTTGGTATACCTTTTTTGGCCAACCTTGATTCGATTAGCCATCACACAAAATGCATACAGTCTATCAGACATGCAAGCCCTAAAAGATGAAAGTGAACAAATAAAATGGCGTCGTCGTGGGCTCCTGACGATATTGCTTTCTCACTTGAAGCACTATTAACGTCACTGTAAACCACCTCTGTTATGTTTATTGTAGAATATAACTTAAACTTACACTGCGAACGCTTTCTCATTGTAAAAACCCCACACGAAAGTGATTTAGTATCACTTGTAATCGACAAAGATCACTCGTAGAGGCGCAGTTTACTGAAAGTTACTGAGGACAGAAGTGGCGAAATGTTTGATCCATAAACTTTTAAAGAGTAATGGAATACCAAAACCCTGCTCTCTAGGATGTGACAACAAACAAAACAAGGGACACTGCCATAACTTGGTACTTCTACGGCTTAGTGTATCTGCAGGTACTATCTTTTACTTGTGATCATCATCATCCTGCACTTGTTCTGATTTATGAGGGCTCGACGCATCATGTCTTCTTCATTTTCCATATGTTCGTCTCTATTAGCCGTTGTGAGAGTTATTCCCTACTACTGTTAGAGTTAGGGAGTGTTCGTCGTACCCCGTAAGCGGGAAACCACGTTTCAGTAGTATCAGTCGGTATCAGTAGGCATCACAATTCACATCACATTACAATCACAGAATCAGCCATTTTTGTGCATTTTTAATAATACGTCATGACGACAGTTGACAGCTTGACGGAACGTCATTGAAAATAATCTGAAGACAATACAAACCTCTGCGTAGTGCTAATTGCATGCCAATGACTATAAAAAACAGTCAAATCGGTTTTTCACCCCTTTTAAGTCACAGTATTCACCATATCTATATTTTCCATAATTCATCTTTCACACAATCCGGTACTACCTAGGCAAATGATACAATTCACGATATTTTTTGCGCTGCACCAATCGGATACGTATAAAATTACAGTAACAGCTTGTAAGCTTGGGCGGAGTGAAACTTGTTTATGCCTTTGTTAGTCTCGGGGTTCGATTCCCGTGTCGTGTCGTTGTCGGACGATGGTCGGTGATAAATCGCGGTCGACACCTCCGATACTACAATGGGAAAAGAGAAAGTTAAGGAAATATCACAAGAATCGAGACGGGACAAAAATCCGCGTAAATCTTGCTACTTTACCGACCGCCTCATTACCGCTGTTGTATTGTTTTCTAAATGAAAATGTATTGTCATTGTAATCTACCCTGACAGATATAAATTGCACGTTGGATATCAAGGAAAACTTAAATAGTCTTAATGGGTAGGCAGGTCTGCAAGTAACAAGTAAATACTGTCTTTAAGAAACGATTACATTGTGTCTTTCACGCTCTTTCGAAACGGGGTGTTTGTACCGCGAATAATTGCAGCCATTTTGTTTTTTCTTCAGAGTTATTTTCGCTGTGCTCCTTAGAGAGAAGACGACAGATTTGTACTCGCGGCACTGCTTGTAATTTAACAAGATCACACAGAAAGTCGGGAAACTGTAACGAGACGGAATGCTTCACGTCGGTCGCTCGGATTCCCTCCATTGGTCATGTCGTGACAACCGGCCATATGAAGGAGCTCTCAAATCAGAAACGCATCGATTAGCGATGCACCATCATTATTTTATCGTATTACACTTGATTAATAACGACAATCTACTGACCGGGTCTTCTAGATTCCTATATAATTGTATCAGCTTTCTTCCGTCTCTGTATGGGCTGCTATCGCTAATTTCAATCGTTCCAGCCAATTGAACATTCTTATCTTGTATATGGTATTAATTATTGCAATCGTGCGAATGGAAGAGGAAACCCATTGATGAAATATGTGATAGCTCATGTTTTGCTGGTACCATGATCTGATTGGCTTTTGCAGAAGCCGCGTGCTCTGTGCTCTACTTTTAAATAACGTAGTAAGTTTGGGTTTGATATATGAGGCGCGATTGGTTCACAAAATGTTGTACGTCTGACCTAATAAATGTTCGTAGAATCATGACTTTCATTAAGTAATTAGGCCACGAGATCTGTCCACAAACCCAGTATTTGTGCGGAGACGTGTTATCTTCTAAGCACGACAACGACACATAATAACCACTGTGGACGTCGTTATCTCACCACAAATCGTCCCCGGAGCCCTGAGTCGTCAATGCGACGATTATTTAAATAAGCCCCGGTGCATACAGTCGCACAGACATGGTACCGTTGGCTCTACGTGATCCTAGCGCCTAGCGGCACTATCGATGCCTGTCATTATCTTCACATTAACTCTGCTTCAGGATGTGGCACACTTTCGCATTTCAATAGACAATTCTATTTCGGTGTTTATTGTGTCAACTTGACAACACGCTCGCGAGAAAGCCAAACAATCTCGAAGACTCGCGGCAAACAAGTCATACAAAGTGTACCTGCAGCGGAATGTGAAATATGCAGAATCACTTTATGGATCACCACTCCGTCTTCCACAAAAAATGTCTTCAAGATAATCTATGGCTCGGATTCACGAGAATCATCAACTTACTATTTACTCGTGTACGTTAAATTCAGGGTTGCGTAAAAGGTCTGAATAATTACGACAGTCGGCAGAAAAAGTGGTCGAATGCCATAGCTCGCACAGTGGTCTGATGCGCGATGCAATGTGGGTTTTTGCTCAGGGTAAAAAATATTGGTTGTCCGAGCGGGGTGTAGCGGTGTAGGCCCGAGGGGTTGAGATGCGGCGTGGAATCGAGCCGAGCGGCCGGCTGCGTCAATCGTCAGTGTCGCTGTGCCCCGTGCGTACAGCGGTCGTGGTAGAGGGGCGTTACGTGCCGCTCGCGTTAAACACTGTTATTCGCGGTTCGCCATCGAATGCGCACGTGTCGCCGGCACCGAGCGCTGCATCTATTTACACAGTGTGCACCTGTGACCACGCAAATATTTGTCGTGATGTGAAAGACCATTTTTGGTTCAGCCTACTGGTGTTTTTAAACTCAACGTCCTAATTTGTGTTCGTTCAGACGTGCTTAGTTTGTGCCAAGTTCTGTACTGTGCGTTTGGTGATATCGACGTTTCTTGGAGTTTTACAAACTCATTGCATGTTTTGAAGAGTTCGAATACGAATTTCGGCGACAGCCAAGGCGTCAGCACCGAAAGTTGGATGAACGCCAGCATCTCCGGTGCTAAGGTGAGGGAAAATTTCAATTTGGTAATATACCTTTTGATATATTTACGAACATAGGCATAATTAACGTTATCGCGGACAATACCGGCTTATCTGAAACGTTCCGCCTGTCGCGAATGAATAATACCGTCCAATAATGTTTACAATTCAACTACAATATCAGAATTTTTCGTAACACTTGTTATGCTTTAAGTAATAGCGGTACATTCCCAACTGGAATTACAGCAGTATTTTCATGAATTTCATTACAAAAGTTTTGTATGGAATTTATTGCAGCCTAGTTTTGTTTTCGTATATTAATTCCAACTTCCTTCAGACTATTGTTCAAAAGTATGAAGCAATTACCAGATGTGCACTCCGCAATGAATTGTTTTGTTTGTCATCAACATTAGTTCTCATTCAATGACACACTGTGCACACACACACAAACAGAAACTTTACAACAGCTGAATAGTATTTTATTATAATTATCACAATATCGAACTTTATAACTTCAATTATAAGCTTATTGAAAAAATATTTTGCAAGCACTCTTTTATTCAAAATAAGAAAATTATATTTTCCAGAAACAACTATTGCAAAAATCATGTGGCGTAAAAAAAATCTACAGCGAAAATATATTTTTTATCTGTCAAGTTTTATATTTCATTATCATTGTCGTTATCTTGTACTTCGACATAATTATGGAGTAGTATATCCTTATCTACTGACGTAGTATTTACTGGAACATACGAGTGACGGTAATTTAGGGTTGCTGACGTAAAGTTTGGTAACATGCCAAAATATTTATGACTGTCTTAATATTAAAACGATTGTCGAATTTTGAATTTTGTTTAATTCGAGTTAATCACGAAAAGGTGTATATCATCGCGGTAACTTTTGGCCATCCATCCATTATTGGTTTGTTTCAAATCTGCTTGAGTCATCCGGAGTCAAGCAACGAATACAATCATCTAGGTCCAATCGATAACTGCCTTCGATAAGAGCGTCCAGTCAGACAGCGCGTCGAACGTGCCGCAACAACGACGCCTTTGCCAGCCCGGTCACGTCTGACACACTCAAAGGACCTCCTTCACTTTAACAGTACTGTATAGAGTGCCATACACCACGCTAGCCTAAAATATTACACCCAAGTACCGCCACTATCGTAAACAGACACGCATTTCCTCTAGCTCAATGAGCGCAATCCTCAAGTGCCAGAACTGCTTCTGACTCAGGTACTTCAGAAAATTCGACCTCCCCGAAATAGATCGATCCGTGTTCGTCTACCCCTGTTATTTTTTGTTTGCTAATCGTCACTCATTCAATTGCTCAGTTGGCCTTCCGCCAGGACTCGGGCGCCAAGGTTCGCTCCACTTTTACGTGCATCTTGTATTTGCGAAACGGTATCACGAGTTCGGTCGCGACCTGGTGCTATGTTTAGTAGGCGCCGGTTGACATTTTTTACAACAGTGAAAGCATGAGTCTGCGACATTTATCTGGTCCAGCCAAATATTTTCAGAGCGTAGAACATCAATCTTTGAGTCAAATCGAACCGGTGTTCTTGTGTTCTTTTATTTCGAGCTGTCGTTACGCAGCAGTTTCGTTGTTGCTAGTTACCAGCTCTGAATTAGTTTTACGAGTACCTACCAGCCGCGGTTCTGACGTGTTTGCTTGCTCACATCAAAAGCGGAGCAACTCATTGTTACGTATTTATTATTAGTTCTCATGAACAGTTTACGTTACATTTGTGTATGTAGGTCCTCAGTTTTCGTAACCTTGGCTTATGTTTTGTAACCGTAATTACTCACCGGATAATTCATTTTAGTTCGTTACCGATGATCATCAATCTTACGCGGCCTTTGTTCTGAGTAAATCAATATTGACTGAATAGAAAAGGTGTAACAATGCGAAGAGGATGGTTGGAACAAGGATCTTAATCGATGTCATTAGGCCATCGACTGCGCGAACAATGTGCACGTCAAAAGTTTAATTAATGATGTCAAGTCGCCAAAAATGAAGCGAGAAACCCGCGCCGACCGGTCTCAGTGACCTATTCGTGTTTGACTAATCGAACTAATTAGTTACGATTTAGTTTCACTTTCCGATCCTTCGTTCTGTTGGTATTAAGTTAATCCGTGAACAGCCTTGGATCCGATTTTGTTTTGCCAACAAGATTTTTTTTGACCAGTGAACTGCGCCAAATTAATTATTTTTTCAATTTTGTACACGTATTTCGATTCGCATCCAACGGATCCATTTGTTTCGACAAAATACTTAAGATGTCCAAATATTGGTTATGAGGTAGGTTATCGGTAAACTCGAGTTACCGAGGACAGTTGTCATGGCCGGCAAAGTCTTCAGATCTTTTTGTCACCGATAAACGCTTTTTATCTTTATGGTATTTAATTTGGCTCTCTGTCATTGCAAATATTCCAAGACTCATAAAATATGTTCGTAAACATATTCGACTGAAATCACTCAATAATTCGATAACAAACGCGAAAACGTGCTTCATCTGAGTGGGCCTTATGAATAAATGCATGCAAAATTTTATTGTTGCATTGACACCAATATGTCATACGTACGTAAAGTAAGCAAGTAGGAAAAAAGTGGTAATGCGATGAGGCTAGAAAATCGGAACATGATGCGTCGTATATGGGCAAAGGGACAGGTTCTTAACGATTGTCGAAGTCATCGAATAGCGGTCAGTAGTTGGTAAAAAAGTTTCAGCGTTCCCCGCGTAATTGGCAGGTCTCATGCGGAATGTGGCCTGACGAAGATGTGTCCCAAAAGGAAACACGGACAACCGTACAAGGCGCAACGGATGCCTGTATTAAAATAGGATTTCAATTAACATCAACATCTCTGAAATTATCCTCCATCTAGTTGTGAAATTATCGTCCACATGGTCAGTTTTTATCTTCAAATTTATTGCAATCAGCCAAACGTAATTATCAGTTTCCGTAATAGGAAATCTATTTCAAATGCAAATGTAGGAGTGTTGCAATTTTATTAATACTCGCCAATATATCAAATTGTCGCCTGATATTAATAGGATTATTCAATAATCAAGTTTATCCTGTCACTATAAAGGCTGGGTTCTAAGCTGCACTTAAATGGCGTGTAAACTTATCTAAATCATTGTAATTACTGTCGGGGACTATGTTCTTTTAAGGCTAACACTTCTAGCAGAGTGGCTTAACGGTTCACTAATCATAACATTATCCCTGTACTTTAGAACGAGCTGTGGCGTGTTGATCGAGGAATGTATGTCAAACGTATGCCACTAGATATCGACGCTACTAAGAAAATTACAAATATTATGAAAAAATCCTTCTCCATTTAAATTGTAAAATTCTTAAGAATGTCACTGGAGTTTGTATAGTGGACTCATTCATCAATTTGTCAATACCATAAAAGTATTTAAAAAATCCTGTATCATTACGTCTGTATATGGTCGCAAGAGCTTACGCCTATGTTCGTCGGAATTCTGTTAACACCATAAAAACTTCTTGGTGTTTTAAAACTTAATGTTGTGTCTTATCCGTGGAATGTGTGTCAAACGTATGCTGGTTCCACGAAGACCGCATAATGTTCACGTTTCACCCTCATTTCTAGACATAAAAACTAAAATTTCTCTGAAATGATAGTTGAAGATTAATTTGATGCGTTTCTTTAGTAAAACTTTTGGTTATCGGCATGCACAATGCTTCAGACTAAACAAATCCGGTGCCCGCAGCTTCCTTCAATAACAACGACTTTCGTTTATTCTCGTTACTAAAGATGATTCTTGGAACACAATAAACGAATGCGTAGGTTCTCCTCCTTCTTAGTTTAATGGTTACGATCTAGCAATTTGCTATAAGTGAGCACTAAAAGCTAAATTAAGCTATAGTTCATTGAGTTAATATGCAGTAGCTCCCAGAATTCGCACAACGAACGGATAACGATATTATTTCTAAAGCAGTAAAACACTACAGTGACAGTAGCTGCCTTGAAACTTACCTATGTACAATCTTAACTTCTTAACTACTTAATTCAATTTACTGGTGCTGTTAGCCTGTGTCATCCCACTGCTGGTCAAAGGCGAGGCGATTTTTTGCGAACCATGGCTAATGTGAACCACTGATTGTTTGTTTTATTAGCTCATCCCGCTATCTTTTAGGGAGTCTGCCACGACGCCTTCTGGCCGCGTCAGGGCTCCACATAGTGTTTATTTTGGCCCGCAGCTCATTGGGCATGCGGCAGATGGGCCCCGACTAGCCCCACTTCAACGAGGAAGGTTTTGTGCAATCTGTGTTTTGGATAGTTAATCTTAAAACACTTAAAAACCTCATTTTTCTAATTTGTTAAGACGCAGCTTCTTAGAAAACACGCGAGTGCAACAAACTAGAATGGATCATCGAACCGCGCGTGAGTCGGCTGATTGAAACTCATGCGCACGTAACGTAACATTCATTTTATTGTCTCTGTCGCTGACTGTATCGACCGCGTCATGCCCCACGCATAGCACACTTTTGGATACATTGTATGTTTGTTTACATGTCTTTGAAACAAGAGGCGAATATTGTGTAAGTAATAATAAGACTAAAAAATGTAAGTACATATCAAATCAATATTCAAGTTTATGAACTAACCTGCTGTACAAATATATTTTTTACGTATGCTCTTCCATTCATTTAACAGTTGTCTGATGTTAAACATTGCATGCCGTTTTGTTACTGTTAGCCTGCAGCCCACTGCTGGGCAAAGGCCGCTCCCTATGACTTCCAGCTCTTTCGATCCAGGGCTAATGTAGACCACTGGTCGTTTGTTTTGTCCAGCTCGTCCCACCATCTTCTACGGGGACGTTTTGTATTATCAAATAAAAAAGTTAAAGTAGAGATGTCTTTAATACTTACCGGTAACTAATAAAACAAAAACATTTGGCCATACCTACTTATTTAATTACAAATTAACCCAATATTTATCATAAGCTGGTGGTAGGCCCTCCAGCAATCTGTCACCACTTACAAGCGATTATAGTGTTTGGACTTAATGCGCCACACCATACATGGCGTTAAACGGAGCGCTAAATATGCGCGAGCGCCGCTTTCAGTACTACTTACCCAGTTTCAGAAGCGTGAGACTTAACCTTACATGCTAATGTAGTAGGCATTTGATAGCGATTAATAATAATTTGTTGGGAAATCGAAGTTTTAGATCTACATAATACAAATCTGGCAAATTTTGCTTTAGAGACCTACAAAAAAAAAAATCTAATTGCCTTTGGGTTTAGAAGGGCATCATTATTGTCATCCTTACCCTATTCCAATTTATTTGAGGCGGGCGCAGCAAGTCTCTTCCATACATCCGTCTTTCTAGCCATATACGGGATCAAATTAAATTAGCTAGTGAATCTCCCCAGACGCGATGGGTATCGATATCTAAACACGTTAAAATAAAAATAATAAGGTTTTGATATTTTTTTTCTAGGGGTCAGCGACCGCTGGTAGTGTTGTTAGATGAAGTATGAGGTGAAAATATGTTTGATCGTGTTTCAATATCGATACCAATCACGTCTGTGAAGTGTACCTACACAAAAAAACTGATATTTCAAGTAAATACACTAATTCCGGTGTCCTAATACAATAAAATAATAAACACCACAAAAAACGTCATCAAATTAATTTCTTTTTTGTTTTATCATGTTTAGATATCGATACATATCACGTCTGCGGAGTTTCGCTAGCTAATTTAATTTGATCCTGTATAAACTTTCACGCCAATAAAACCATTATTATAATAATAGTTAGTTATGAATTGCAAAATGCTCAAGTCAATTGTTATTTAAAACAGCGTCGATTGTATCTAATCTATTGAGTAAATAATCTTTGCCTTGTTTGTTTAACGCGACGTGGATAAAACATGAACTGATAAAATTTACACGCTCGTTTATGCAAGTTTCCGACCCGAGGTTCACAAATTAGAATTATGTAACACATTATCGAATAAGATGTTTGTCTATCATTGGACTACGCTTTTATAATTGACTATCTGTTACCTATCCTAGGAAAACTACTTCATGAACATGATCCGTAATATAAAGTATCCTAAGCTGTAATCAACGCCATGCTCTATCGGCGGCGGCGTGCTAAATTGTATCCGTTCCGCCGTTTATGCGTGATCCAGTAACAAACAAACATCTTCACAAACTTTCACATTTATAATATAGGTAAAGGATTATAAAGGACTGTCTTAGGGGGATATTACACTATTATATATCTAGGACTAGGATCACATCTGATATCCTATATGAAATAATAAGGAAAGTATTTATTTATGATATATTCAATTATGATAGTGTAATATTCCCCTTAGGCATGTATGACACCGCAGGAGACGCCATGGGCGTCGGGAATCCCAAGCCGATTCCCGGCCACCGTAGGCGGCGAGCAATGGGTAGCTCGCTGTCCGATAAGGACCAGGCCCGGGTCGACGGCGCGTTGTGTTCCACGCGAGCCTCAATGAGATGTCAGCACCAATGACGGGATCCGCTAGGCCCGATGCGTGCCAGGGTTGCGGGAAAGTCTGAAAGGGTTACCGTGGCCCCTGGCACAGGCAACTGAAGGAACACGGCTGGGTTTTAGTCAGTAAGAGGCTGACACGCCCTCCCGCTCCGCCCAGAGCGGATGAAGTTGTTTGATGATTTACCATACACAAAAAAAAGTATGTATGAGTGAACCAATTATAACACATAATAAAAATAAAAACTAGTTACTGCACAATAATGCAGTCAATGCTCGTGTGAAAGTGCAAGTTTATGTTATGTTCAACTAATGTAATGTAACTTTGTTTTTCATCCATTTTGACTTGTCAGCGAGTCTCGCGAAATCAGTTATAAAAACTAGCACTAACCAGGTGACCGATCTTTTATGGATGTGGAAAAAAAAGCAGCTGGACATCCTATGTTGGATCTTAGCGAAAGGTGTTGCTAGAGTAATGACCTCGGACCTTATGTGTTCACAACTAACGCATGTTTTGTTATAATGGGTATAGTCCTTTATGCCTTTTTTATTTTGTGTTAATCAGACCTGGTATAAAAAAGCTTAGCAGCGTAAGAGCAAGTATGTGAAGATCAGTGTTAACTGAAAATAACGAGAGTTTTGTATCCTTTCTGTTTCGGTCTTTACATCCTAACCTTGACGTTATCAGCGTGCAAATTAATCTTTCTTAATTGTGTTGTTTCCTCAGTATTGTTGATTGCATTAGTCATGACCAGCTTATTTTGTGCCAATATTCTAACGATGATTAGGTAATTTCACGCATTTTTATTTTTAGCATCAGCCAGCAGTTTGTAGCTGATGCAGTATTTATTTTTGTTTCCCAATATTTCTATTTTTACTTAAAAATCGTTATTTTTGGTAAATCTCAGCATTTCACAAGCCATAATTTATAAAAATAGAAAGTTATAATTCAAATTCACATTATAATATTGGCTACGGTTAGCAGCAAAGTAATTTTTTTAAATTTTTGTATGGCTTTTAAAATTGTGCAATTATCCTTCAGTCGATTTGTTAGGAGCCAAAGCTCAAATTCACCAGTGGAAGTTTACCGACTGATCCCGCCAATGTGACGAAGGACAGATCAACCTTTAGACGCATAAATCTACACACCTCCCACGTTTGTCGGCACCATCATTTGTAATTTTCATCTTTCCACTCTGCCGTTGGTATTTTCTTAAATTAATAACAGCAACTGCACCGTCTGCACTACAAGTTTTTGGCATAAACATAACGCATATTTCTCACATGAGATTGGCAACACTGCTAGTGAATTATGGCATTCAGTTGCTAACAGAAACACATTTCGCTGACATGACTCTTACCTCAAAGAAACAGGGTTAGTTATCGCTTGTTTTGTGCAAGTGGCAAGCCAATTAATTAAATTCATTGCTCGTTTTTTCTACAACAGTTTAGCTACGGGAAAAGAGAAAATTCCTTGTTGCGATACTGGAAGTCTTGGACCGCATAAGTCGCATTCCGTTCTGTATTGCCTACGTGAATGTAAAAGTTGACATTAATAGCTGATGTATCAAGCAGAACGTGAAATTAATAAGGAATTGTAAAGATTAGTGTTACTGGCGAGAGAGATTGCAGTTATGAGATTCTGTGTTTACTATTGAATTTTATTGCTAGTAAATGGCACGTAGACATTAAAGACCCATATGTTAGTAACGATACTTACGTGCGTAGGTCTAAAGCTGCTACAACCAATCTTGCCAACTGGCTATATTTTTTTTTACCACATCGCGAATACTTATAAATGTGAAGTTCGTCCTATAGCTTGATATATATTTACGTCTCGAAGACGAATTTGTCTTCACTTTCTTGCAAAAATGTATAAAGCAATGAGGGAGCAGGTACAATTTTGCTATAACGTAATTAGCGAGAAATTATCAGTTACAAAACCACATTCGCTTCCTGTATTGCTCGAAGCAGCTCGGGAGCTACAGTAAAATCAGTGAATTATTACATTGCATCCATTATTCATTAATTAAGCCACAATCGAGGCCATAACGGGCCATCCGAGGAAGCGAAGAGTTGTGGCCAGTATGTACCTTCTAACCATGGAGTTATTAATAACTGGAGTGCCAGATAGCATAATTCTATGTACAGACTATGGCGGGCAATAGACGTCTGTCATTGGATGATTAATGGCGTCGCGTCTTTCAGCGTATTATACATATTTGCAAATTTCTCAGAGATATTGGTTGGTTCGCTGTGTTGGAATGTTATCCGTGGGTTTCCATTTACTATTTCCTCCGCGGTACAAACACATCTTAAAGTAGTTTATGTATCTAACGTAGAGCAGTCATGATACGCAAAACTGTTGCTTGTAACGGACTGTGTACCATAGGGACTAGGTACAAACTATTGGCTGAATGCATTTCTTGTAGAGAGAATTGATTTAGAAGGTACTGTCGATGGGAGAAACCGCGATAGTTTAGCAGTAGTGGTTTAAATAATCGTATTAATAGATGATACGACTAGAAAGGTACTGAACACTTGTAAATGTTAAGTTAAGTTAATATTGAATTAAATTATAGAAAAAAAGGTGCAGGTTGACCAGCATGGCCGGCATGTCCTAGAACCAAAAAATCGAAGACATTTGACACCAGCTAACCCACATTAGACCCGCGTGGTAGATTATATCCCACTCTCTCTCACAGAGAGGAGGCTAGTGCCCCAGCAGTGGGAACATTATAGGCTGATTATGCTTATGCCATAGGTAGAAACGTAGGAAGGAACCTAGAAACGGAAAGTAATGACGTCTGACCAACCCGCGCATCGCATGATGCTCTTCCGCATAAATTTCATTATTGTGAACTACTTACTGACCTACGAATGCAAATCATAACATTTCCGTCTTACTAAGTTATTTACGGCGCGACTACTTCGTCCTTCCCTCTACAATTTGCAGTTAAAACTTTACGTAGCAGAAAATAGATGACAAATTACCATAACTGTATAAAGTTGTCAGATGAGCGTACTTGGATTTTGTTTTTGAAAAGTTATCTTAACTTCAGCTTTGAGGAAAATTGCGTTTCATTTCTTGTAAGATTAGATCGGGATAGTACTTTGCCTGTTGTTAGTTTCTTAACAAATAATCTTTTTTGATCTTCAGCTGTTCTTTTGCTCTCATTTCAAAATTGTTTAATAGATTTCATGTTTGTTGTTTATTGGTTCGTGTTGGTAGTTTTTCGTAAAGTTCTATGATTTTAGGTGACATTATTGTGTCGTCTTTAAGCAAAGACATTTGCTAGACTTCTTCAAAGAATAGCCGAAACTATCAGTTTTACTCAATTTGATTAGGTAACCAATTCTTCGTATTTCAGTGATATTCAACGGGAATGCTATCACATTTCTTTCAACGCAGTAACTCAGTTATCTTGCATTTACATTTTACGTTCGGATGTTCCGCACGACACCGACGCGCCCGGATCACGCGCGACACGTCACGACTGGAACGTCACGTCAATTAGTCGTGTCACGGTCGCAGCGGGAAGCGAACACCGTTACTAGTCTGTTATGGCCGATATTTTCACTCTTCTATCTAATTGTTCGGACTTGAAATGATCTAGATTGGTGTAGGTCAAACGTACCAATCATTTCAAAGTTGTAATTTTTTTAACGCCGTCTATGTAGCAGTGTACAATAATATTGTAATCAATTTCACATAAGATTCATGCTTCTGTCTTATGAACAATGTATTTTCTGCTTGCTTAAAACATACCACCCGTTTGTTAGAACAATGACGATCAATTAAATGAATGATGATTCATATTTTATTTCCAAACATTAAAGTAACAATAACTTTTAGAAGCCCATCTTTAATCTTACTGAGCGCTAATTTAACAGCACCAGCAACAATAACGAGCCAGTCAATCATTATCAGCCTCGCATCTTTATTGCCGAAAAAGATGAACTTCTCTTCATATTTAATTTACTATTTACTTCGGGAAATAAGTCTGTCTTTGCTAGATAAACTTTTATATCATATTTTGTGTGTGTTTTTTGACAGGCGAAGTAAAACAGAATTACTTGAAGCAAAGCCAACAGAAGTAATGATTGCAATAAAAATACACTTTCGTGTATATCTGTTTCTCTACGGGCTATATCTTTTTCTAACGGTAAGGGTTGGCAATTTCGACTTCAGTGATGCTATTTAATTTTAACGCTGAGTGTCAAGTTCAGAATGTATTTCCTGGAAAGGTAATGTTATTACTTGATGGTGTTCTAGATCTAAGATATTAAATGGAGTTTCCATAATAATAATGCTATAGAAAAATAGCAGGTTACTCATAATCTAAATTGTTATTTACCTAAGATTGTACAGCATGATAATTCTGTCATATCCTTTCCTGAATCTGGGTCATTTCTGTTGGAAATTACCGCTTTGAAACATGCGAACTCTATTTCAATGTCAAGTTCTTGGCCAAGTATCACGCAATGTCAGATTATATCGCGTTTGACCCGACGTGTCATTACCAGAGTGCTAGCCATAGTGTTCAGGAGCTTATCAATCATTCAATCAATCTTTACACACCGATTGATATGCAGAACATGTTTGTAGGTCTGTTTTTTACAGCTCACTTTCTCTGCGAAGAATGGAGGACATTTTGTTCTATAAAGTCCTGTTTCGAGGTCATAACTGCGGTTTTGTTTATTTTTAATTCTTGATTCTATATATTAGGCTTATTTGCCACAGGAAATTTTACATGGAGATAATGATAGCTTGATCTTTTGAAGTTCGAGTTTTCGAGCTTGAATCTTACGTAATAAATCGAATTGCTCAATGAATAAAATATCCAAGATTCCATATTTAGACCTGAGATAAAAGTTGAGTAAAAGGCAGACGATAAATAAAACCAACCAACCAACCTACAAAGTTTCTTTCCCTTCCCAATTAGTTGCTCGTAGTCACGCTCCGCCGGTTGGCAGTAAGGATTTCGAACTTAACCTTTGTAGATAACTAATTCTTTAACCTGCCATTGACCCAATGAACCCAAGAACGATTCCACTTGCGCAATTGTCACTCGTTTAACAGTTGAGCTGTCAAATAATTTCATCTCTCTCCTACCTGAAGGAAGGAACGGGACAGAGTCAGTTTAATAATACGTACTAGCACGATCGATCGAATGTCAAGGAGAACGGGCTCAGCGAAAATGCGAACAGTTAGATTTTACTCTTAATTGTCTTTGCTGATGGCTGCTAACGACGTTTTTATTACTTTCATTAAGATTGGCGGTTTGGATGAAAATATATTCATCTTAATCATTCATCCTTAACGAGATCTTTTTTTTTTCATCTTCGTAACTTTTTCGCTAGTCGTTTGAGTTATGATTGCATTAACTAGATAATGATTATATCTGGCCAGATATTTAATATCTCGTCATCTATAAAGCTATTCACCGTTCGGTATGCCCGCAATTTTTCTTCTAGTCTTGTCCGATAGAATCGGAATGTTGTCAACTATGTTCACATTATCTTGTTATTGAGTAGTCTATCGAGGTCCACAATCGCTCTCCACTTATTCAATTTCCATTGAATCAGAGTCCCCAAGCCGTTGACATGCGGGCTACAAATTATACGGGGCAGGACAGGCCCCTGTACGAATATACAAATTAGTTGACAACTATTCAAATGAATCGTAGATTTATTGTATGGAATGCTCTTATTGAAGTTGCCTCGTATTTTGATAGAATGGCGAGATGAAACTTTTGATTTATGATTTTCGAACTGGATCATGAGTGTTTCGTTGAATGGAAGAAGTGGTCCTTTAGGAACTACTAAGAGCTTTAGCTATTAAGAGTTTATAACAGCTTTTAAGATTTGATCTGGATATGAAACGTAACTTAATAAATATTCAATGTATAGTTGGTTAAATTAGCAACACAATTTGGCGAATACTTTACACATAAGTGAAGACTAAGTGAACCACTTTGATATCAACGGCAACTCAGCCCGAGTTCCGCAGCACAAACTAGAAAATTCCATTACCGACGAATTTCTCTTACATCACTCTAATATAATAATTACTTACTACATAGACGTATCACAACTTTCCTAATTTACCTTTATTAACGGTTCACAGTTATATTTCGTCCAAAGTAAAGTGACCTCTAGTCCATTGTGATAAGGACGCGCCTATAATGTCCTCATAACTTTTCACTCCAGCGCTTCCTTTGGGAGCTGGTGACCCGTTTAGCTCATTAAGTGTGATGTGGCCTGTTTACTAAGGTATAAAAGGCTATAGTTATAGCTGCGGCTATGTTAGTATCCTACTAAATTATAGACAAAGTAGCGCTACTGTGGAACGTGATATTCAAGTATATTTCTATATACTAGAGGTGCTAATAAGACCCTTTGTAACGAGGTACGCCGTTTATGGTTCTAAGCTTCAATGCCAAAGTTTAATTATTTTTATTTAAAACATAAAATGAATATGTTTTCCTTCTTTGTTCTGACAGCTACGCAAAAAAACTTTAAATATCTATTTTTTTTAAATCAAGATCACATTGAAGATCTGATGAAACAGGTTGTTTCTTACATTCAGGAATCTATGCAAGCCTACATGCTGCTGTTAAAACCTCCGAAATCGTCTCTTCGGCAGAATCAAAAATAATAAATTGAAGTTTTCCTACGCAATGTCCACCATTAGCAACCCTTTAGCGAAATGTTGATTGTTAAGTTTTTTGTTCTTCACACACGATTGTTATCAGTGTTGTTGTATTTCGTGTATTAGCATAATCCCCGTCTGTTTCCAAAACATACTTCTTGTAATCTCCTAAGAACCTAACTATTTGTGCAATTCCAATATGTATTATTTAATCATTGTTTTTGAATGATACGAGTATGCACAGCTTGTTCGATTTGTTTTTATCGGACGTACGTCTTGCCGGAAAATTTAATGACACAGTTCGTTGCGTTTGGCTTTTATCGGACATATGTCTCACGAACACTAATATAAAACCGCTCGAAAAGCCTTGAAAATTGCCGGAAAATTGTATCATTATCCTGTCCTTATTCCAATTTATTTGGGATTGGCGCAGCTTGTCTTGCACTTGGTGCAGCTTGCACTTAATAGCTTGCTTTGTGACAAATGTTACTACACACTGGATGAATTCTTAAATGATGGCTCAATATAGTGCTTTGTTTCCATGTTATATAAAAAACTTAAATGATGAATTAATTTGAGGTTGAAATTTAATTAATATTGACATATAATAATTTTTGACTTTTTCAATTATTCTGACAGTTTTTTTTTTGACATTTTAACTAAATAATTCCTCATTTAAATCTGACATCGTTCAATTTTTAAACAATAATATATAATTGTTAAAATTTATTTTGAAAATTTAATTATGTAGGTATGATTTAAAAACATATTTTTTGATTATTTAAATTCATAATATTTAGATAGGTGCACACCATATATTATTTGTACGCCTCCTGGCATAACATAGCGTTCTGTTAACTAAACTCAAGATCTGTATTTCTTTACCTGTGTTAACAAATAAAAGTGATTTGATTTGATTTGTAATCTTCTTCCATTGATCTCATTCAGCCGTCATTTTAGTAATTACCTGTTCTAGCCATATCTTCTTCCACAAAAGTCATTGGTAAGCTAGAAACTTAGTGTGTTTTATAAGTCTGCTAATGGAGGCCTCTACTAAATCTATAAACTCCTTATACTAAATTATCTAACAAACTATAAAAATATAATAACCTAACATGTGGAACACATTTATACATGTGGAAGCTTGTCATTAGCAAATGTCACTACTTATGCACGATATATAAGATTGTTATTAGTATGAAAGCTTTCTTTAAAATTAAATTAACTATTAACAATTTAAAACATGGCGTCTAAAAATTCCTCCGCATCGCTGTCGATTGGTATTGTACCCAAGAGACTGGCGGCATTGCCACGTTATATGGCAATGCTTAGCCTCTGGCCAAGGTAAAAGCCAGGCCTTGGGTCGCGGGAAGTGTCAACCAGCCGTTTGGAGATTTCGTTGAACAAAGTCTAAGAAGTTATTGCTTCTTTGCTCTTCCCATACTCTTATAGCTATAAATTCCGCAATCATATTCGGAATCCTCCTTACGACATGGTCTCTCTACCCACCGCATCAAATAGTTAGGAATGTGTAATTTACTTTCATCAGATTACCTCCATTTAATGGGCGATTGTCGATGTGTTAACCCACACGTAACTAGCACAGTACAGTTAGACCCGCGCACGCGCGACAGGATACAATGCGGTTAAAGTTAATTGCACGCGGTGCGCACACGGCGCTTCCGTTGCACTACACTGTACGGCGCGGCTGTACGCTTGGTCCTACGTGTACGAGGTATGAGTGGATGCGGGACAGTTAGTGTTATGTGGTGTTGATATGAAATCATAAACATTACAGAAGCTCCTGTCGCAAGTTTCTGCCAACAGTTTTCTTTATTTTTATTGACGGCATATAAATTTTATCATCAATTTCATAGATTGTTGTATTGTTGAGGTGCACACCTAAAATAATAGTGCGAACTCCCCGTTGAAGTCCGTTATTCTGGCTTTATTATGCAAATACAATCACCGGACCCCTCCCCCATGTTCACCCCTTTCGTAATTAAATATTGCATGTGTTGCATCGATTCGACGACACTGATGTCGCTCCCCACACTGCTATACCCACATCGATGGAAATTATGTTTTACAAATACTCGTTAAATATGTAGGTACATATACATAGAATGAGAGGAGAATAATATGTAAGTAGAGATACATATTTTAGTACGTATTTCAGTTACTCTTATCAGCAAAACTTTCATGATTATTCAAGTGTACCTTTAATTATCTGTGAGACAGGTGAAAGAAGTTAATTTAAAATATCAAACGGTATATTAAATTAAATAAAATACATTATAAAATTGAAACTAACATCAAAAGAGCTCCATAAACTCAACTTCGTAAGTTTCACAGAAATAACTTTTGAAATATGAAGGGTTGAGGAAACTCCCCTCTTCTATTAAAGCTATACATTATAAGGTTATAGACCGACAATTTATTGGCTATTTTATTACAATAGTTGACAAAATTTATAACGTGATAACTTACGTATTTCATTCTGTTTATTAAGCGATGGAAATCTTTGTGAATCCGAGGGTTTAGATGGCTCTAAGCGGCGGGATTAGGTATAGTCGTATCTATGCGAAAGAACTATGATTTATAGAGTTATCGGGATTTAGTAAAGCCTCGTCTGTTGGGTTATCTATTATTTAGTTGTTCACGAACATTCAACAATTGCTTTTGTTAGACAAATTGGTTACATTGTTGTTTTGTCTAGCTGTAGGTACCTCTAGGTTACTAGAATTTAGATCTGAAGCTATGGAAATGGTTAATTGTGACTTTTCTAGTATTTTTTTTATTTTTTTACGACGGGTTTGCTCTTGACTCTAGTCTAGGTCAGTGGTGACAGAGACAGAGTCGACGGTGGAGTGACCTTACCCAGAAGAAGCCTGTTCACTCTCACTATGAAAACATTAGGGTTGTATGCGTTCGAAAACACACACGCAGGTAGAGAGTTCCACTCTTGCTGTGCGCATTACAAAAGACATTTGGAAACTCTAAGTGCGAATTGGTGGAATAGCAACTAGGTAAGGATGGTAACTTGCAGTCTCTTGTATGAGGATGATGACACCCAAATAAATTATTTTTTATGAATCTAAAGCGGATTTCGCTTCTCTTTGATTGTCTTCTCTTTGAGAGTCGTATCGAATCATATTTTCCATTCACACACACAGTCACACTTTTTGCATTTATTCAATTATATCAGTCGTGCACCAATAGAATGATATTCTTGAATGAAAATAAGCCCTACTTATTATCATTGTTTTACTATACCTACCTACCAATTACATCATTTACGAATACGTAATGGGTACCTACATTATGTATGTAGGAAAATGAGACTATTATTTCGAAAAGAAACAACAAAGCATATTTACAAGACTCCCAAGAAATAATTGGGGTGCGCCCTGCATACGTAATGTTCCGGGACAACTTTGTTGCTAGGGCAACACGAGAGTTCGCAAGGGCTTTTCCCTCCCGAGGGCGGAGGGCCAGAGGGAGGCGCGTGTCGGTCACGGGTAGAATGCAGAATATGTGGAGCGTGCATCCGATTACACAAAAGCCGCCACAGCGTGATGTGTTTATCAAAGACTGAGCGAAAATGCAATGTTCAACTTCATTATTTGCACGTGTGTGTGTTTATATTTTTAGTATATAAAGGAGGGAAACGAACTAATTGCCTTTTGTATAATTCTAGTATTTGCAACCATAAAAGTAAAAGTTCCTTATGTAAACATAATTTAAGTGTTTTGGAAAGTCCCAAAACAAAGACTAATTGGAATATTTAATTATTTTTCCGGAATGTTATCTAATCAAACAATTCTAATTTCGCCGGCAAAGACATATCTGCCGCTATTATGCCAATTTTGTGTAAAACAAAAACCATACAATTACCCATTGTTATACAGTATCTATAACTGATTGTGAAATCGCTGCTAATGATACTCCGAGACAGATTATAATTTTGCTAGTTGTGTAACATTTAAACGTTTAAGAAACGGAGTGAAATTCTAAAGAGGATGATGTAAATGATGCTAACGTCACAGCCGAACTGATGATTATTTCATCACCACATTGTTGAGAGTCGTAAAGCGTGACCCAGTGTGACCCACCGAGTTCTTTGTTTAAAAAATCTGCAAAATTTCGAGCACAAAGCGCGCATGGCCTATTGTTCAAATTGTTGGACGCATGGGGCGGAGAATGCTCCCTCAGTGAACACCCTTTGGTTTCTGCGATATGTTATTATCTTGGATCATTCTCCCGGGATTCGCATAAGGGCGATTTTCAGTTTCTGGACATTAGTTTTGGATGTTAGATCAGCAACATTTGGGAGGATTTGGGGTGAATAAGCTCTGTTTCTAATGTGTTGTTAAATAAAATAAATAAAGTGTTACATGTTTACATTGTGAGTAAAGTATCGGCGCAATATTTGATTGACTATTGAGAAACAACTCTACTTGACGAAATAAAAGGAGTATGTATAATTATTTGTCGTAGGACAGGTAGGATTGTGAGTTTTTGACATATTTGCTAAACAAAACGGTGTCACGGTGTCTACATCTCTTTATCTACTTTCCTATCACAGGTATGCTTGAGATGTTTTTTTTATAAGCATCACCAATATACGACTTTTTCTGTTTTCTCCTTGGAGGGTACAAAAATGGTTTAGTAAATAAATACAAAATCTGTCAAAAACACCCATTCGCGAGACCATAGCAACGTTTGTGAATTAGTAAATTTGGCCCACAGATCGTTCCATTATTTTTTATCTGCCATATAGGGGAAAATTCGTTTCTAATATTTAAAAAAAAAAAACTATTCATATGATTGCTTTGCCAAACATGTAATTTGTCTCCAAAGCCCAGTCGTTCATCAATCTTATTTAATTGTAAAAATATATCTCTTTCGCTACCGTGGTTGGCTAATCGCTAAACCATGACTAACACATGCGCAGCTTTATTATGGCTACCGACCCCTGGGACTCTTTAAACTTTGCGAGACCTCTGACTTTTTCCATTTTGTATAGGATTATATTCACTGTTTACCCATTTTTAGCTCTGTGTGTTTAAAAAGATCCCCTTTTTTGTGACGTCTATTCTTTTTTGTCATATACTACAAAAAATATTATACGTACGTCATACTCAAGCTTTCACATTTTTTGCTATATTTGTTTTTGTCCTCTGTTTGATCTTCTATTAGTTCTGCATAGGATATTTTCAGAAAAGCAACAGTAGAATTAGCAAAATTCCATTCAACTTCATTTGAAAATTGAGGCAGATTTACTTTGACAAAATCAGTATGATTCTATTCAATTTCCTTGTCGAGAGTAATAAAAAGATAGGCATTCCGCAGACGACAATTTATAATAATAATAATAAAACGTTTATTTTTTAAAAAGGGATACATTTTAATGAATATCTTAACAAATTAAAATAGCGCACAGTTGCTAATTTGCCTGAACTCAGTTGAACCTGTGCCTCAGGCTAAAAAGAATGAATTAATGAATGAGAGATAATGTTTCATAAGATTACAAAGTCAGTAGGCACTCCAAAAGTTTCGTAGCATAACTCCCCATGCCACAGGGACACACTTGGGCGCACACCCTCTCGCAAATGTTCCGACTGCTGGAATGCCCCCCTTGAAAGCATGGCCTCAATTATATAAAATAAGGTATCGACAGAAGGCCAACTATTGTCATTTTCGCCTGGTAAATCAGTATAATTAAGGATTACTTTATTCTTATCATGGTCAAGGTCAGGTTCATGTCATAATTAATGATCAGCTAGCTCTGAATGGATGTGCAAATATCGGATTTCTAAAAACACCTCTTACATACGGTGTGTTACTAAACAGTTTCAAATCATTCCTATTGGAATGATTTGAAACTGTTTACCAGGTGCATCAGTGATATTTTTATATGTTTGTGTGTCCCTTCTGTGAAGTTCTATTTTGTGTGCGAGTTCACGATCCGTGACTACACATGTCCGTACATCACCTGTTGTCTTTGTTCCCACGGAACTCAACATTTAAATCGTACTCTGCATCCCCCATAATTTTACTACTGTCACACAACTGCCATATTTTAAAGGGAAAGTTATATTTAAGTCAGCACTCTAATAGATGGTTGCAATCGTTATGGGATCCTGTACAAATATTTATATTGTAGTCTGTTTTTGTACCAATACTTTGTTTTCTTTCGTATTTTAACCTTAAACTTCTGGAGCTGTTTCATTGTTTTGATTAAAGCTTGAAGATTCTGTAAGATCAAAAACTTGATGGACAAATGTCAAACAAACGCTGATGACTGAGATTATACGTGACTAAGATTGCAATTCAGCAAATAATAGTCCCGACACAGTTACAGCATTGCCAGGGAGTCAGTCATCACTCGAAGCCATTAGCCACGTCACCGGCCAATCCATCGCGAAGATCACGACCGCCCACCATTCCCATGATGCCAATTATTACCATTCCCACGACCGTACCAACTTCTGATTTAACTATTATCTCTGATCTTGTAAATGCTACAGCCTGATATATCTGAGTAATAATGTTCTTTTAAGGTTTGCCGGATTGAATTTATAGCTTAATCGCCGCCGGTATTGAAAACTTGCCAGCTACAACTGTAAATAAAATGGTACGCAAACCACATTACGATAACGCGTATTAATCAAATTCAAGTTCATAATATTTACTTTTCTTTTTGAGTACGTCTTGTCGTAATGGGCGCTCTTGTTTAGGCGATAATGGCTCTAATTTGTGTATAAATACACTTCCTTAAGATTAGGTCAGATTTACGAATGATGTTGCGTTGGAATCGACAGTAATTTTGTATCGGTAAAGAAGTTTAATTTTATGGAAAACTTGTAAAGTTCCTTTTATTTAGACAGTATTAATCCGCGCAGGCTCATAAGTATTGGAACATTTCGTATAAATAGATTCCCTTTTAGCATCTGTGTACACTTGCCTGACCTTCGCAACCCGCCAATTGTTCTCCCCAAAGCTATAAGCTCCGAAAATTATATACATTCCAGTAATAAATTCACCAGCAGCATGATTTCTGTTTCTCATCGGGTTATCTTTTACGTCAAGCTAGACAAGTTTATATAATTATGCCGATTTAAATGATATTAAACATTGTTGGACCGACTAAAAGGGGCCGTAGCGACTGCAGTGTAGTGTAATTTGTAGTAATCTTCTTGCGATCCCTGGCGAGTGCTGCCTTGACCTAAAATCGTGAGCATACGCCGCCCGAGGCATACGCGTGCGCGCAGTGTCAGAGGTCCACCGATTGTGCATGTTGTGTGACGTGTACCTCATGAAGATGGATGATCGGTAAAAGATTAACTTGATAACTCAGCTTTTTGTTTTATATGATGGCTCGTAGATTATGATTGATCCTCTCAGGTTCATTCGATTGTCGATAAAAAAGGAACTCGACTATCTAATAAATGGCTTCAACCCAGATTGTTGCCTGTGTAAAAACATTTGTTTGTAACGACTTTCCAAAATGTAAACAACTATTTCGGAATTATACAAAGCCTGTCCAATTTTGACGGCATTCAAGAACATTTCAACCACAAAATGTCTCAATTCTCAAATAGCATTCAAATCGAAATGTCTTTTTTCTAACCATCAATTGTGTTGCTAGCCTAACGGTGTTGCAGATTTATCGCCAGGAACCACGCTTGGATCGCGGCGTGCGCCTGACATCACAATAGCTCGTCCATTTCTAGTTTAGAAATGATCCACCTCTGCCTCTCTGCGACTAAACGTTGGCAACCACTTTCAGTCGTGACAATTTCGCGTACCTTTGATGTTTATGAGTTTTTACCGATAACAATGGTGAGATTTAGAGAACTTTTGAAACATTTGACATTCAAATGGGCACAGTAGGACACCTGATACGCAGAATATGAGCTGCCTCCCTTGACGGTCATAATCTACCATCTGCAAAATCAAAAGTGTCTAGCTTTTAAGGTTTTAAAAAAAATTGCTCTATTGAAATGAAATAAAAATGTCTATTTAGATTGACTAAATAAAATGTTTTCGTATGTATAGATCGACGAAGTACTCTGAGCTTTGGCATTAATAGAGACTTCTCGATTTTTCTACTGCTTGTTTACCTTACTAAATCCTGGCATTAAAATATGACAAAAAGATAAAAAAATAAAAGTTTTTAAAGGTTTTTATTGCGTAAAATAAACAATTATTAGTCTGAGTTTTTCTATTAGGAATCTCTCAGTAACAGCCCGGGGTTTGGAAGTTGGCGGTGCGAAACCCCCCGTGCCTCGGAAAGCACGTCAAGCCGTTGGTCCTGCGCCTGATCTCTCTGTGGTCGTGTGGAATTCAGCACATGATTCTAGACCCCCCTAGCGCAGGAATTTTTCGTCTGTAATAAAAAAAAACAGCTGTTTCATAAAAAGTGCAATACCTACGCGGTCACTAGGTACACATGTATGGAACAGCATTTTTTTTCAACGCCCTTGTTCAGAATCAGGTGTATAATTAAAAACCTGATTTTTAGGAACTAGTAAAACAGGCTTGAGATCCCTAGACACTTTTGATGGGTATATATGTCATGTATAATAAAAATGAAATGCTGGTCGTTGGTAACCGCTTCACTTGAGAACGGCTCGACCGACTTGTTTTTAAACGTTCGTAATAGTTCCAATTAGGTTCTTACGGCAAGAAAAATTAGAACAGTTTCCCGGAAATTTTTCAAATACGGGAAAAACTGAACGTCGTTTTTTCTATGAGATTTTTGTATGAACTCAAAACCTTTGGACAGGACAACGTCTTTAGGGTCAGCTTGTTGTTAATAAAACGAACCGTCAATGATGTGAATGGGGTGTTCATTGATGATTATAAGGAAGTCCATAATCAAAAGAAGTTTAATGAAATGTAACATTTCCTCGACCTTATACCAAGGCTTTTGGCAAGCATCTTGATTCGCGAAGAACATCTGTCTAGCGATCGAGTATGTCGGCTATGCATTGGAATTTAGCACGCTGACCAGTACTAATTAATGAAAATACGGCAGGTCCGTCTTCATACCTAATGCGCTGCCACCATCTCATAACCTTTTACTCCCACCAACATGTTATCAAAACACATTAATTTATTATATATAAATTATTTGTTTTTCAACACTGCGTCCGGAGATTAGTGAAATTCCACATCGTTTATCTCTTATTGTTATGTCGTTAAGATTATGTGTTACGTTCGGTCATCTCGCCAGTTTCATCTCTTGTTTGTCTGACTGTGTGTTTGTCATGTGTTCGGATTTGTGTTCCTACTTATCATCTTCGGTGTGACGGTCTTATCTTCATGTTTTATTTTTGTCACGTTGAGTGCATTGATGGATGGATGTTTGTTGTCAATGGATCTGTGTTTATTGAGTTTGTTATTTTTTTGTAGCATGTTTCTATTTACTCTTCAAGTTTTCGTTTGAAGTTTGGATTTGATTTCAATTAGATTTGGTTTCTATAGGATTTAGTTTTATGGCTTAAACGACTAAGAATGGTTTAAGACGTAACAAACAATCGAAGTGCTATTCGCCATAACAATACCGGTATTCCAAAAATTCTACCTACCCCCGAAAAAGGATTTATGAGATAGGCTCGAATCTCTAGCAATTAAAATGTTCACATTACCATGCGGGCGTTTGGCGTGAGTCACGATCGGCTACTGTGCGCGCGCGCCGCCTTCACATAAACCATACAAAAACTGAGCACAGAAGGCGATTTCCGAAGCCAAAACACATTAAGGAATCCATTAGTCGACGCTACCAAATATGTATACAACTGTATATAGTATCCAAGTAGAATACTCGGTTAGAATTTGCAATTTGCCTGAATATCAGAGATTTTGATTTCGTGTTATGCCCATGTGGGGGTTGCTTCATCGCATCGTAAGCCTTCTGCGTTTTTTTCATCACATACTTGCATGTAGCGTGCGTGTATTAAATTCCAGTTTCCAGCGAGAAATTAATCTCGAACGCTATGTCAATATTTGGTTTTGTGTTTTGACAACAGATTTGTGTATAAACGTTAAATGAGTGGGCGAGTTAATCTTCGAGTAACTAACGTCAACGAGTTTGCTTTGCTTTGAGATCGTTGTGGACTTGACCTTATAAAATACTGATAAAGTGTGAATACGGCAGTATTATGTGTGAGGCACGTCGCTAGTCACGTGCTACCTAACCACGTGGGTTGATAAACTAAAAATGGAACGTGTTATATTTTTATGTGACTTTTTAACTTTATTTCTAGCTCGAGATGGTTATGGTCGCTATAAATAATGTTGTTCGGTAAACCAGAAAAAGCCCCGACCGATCACCATGTTTGGCAAGCCGATCCCTTGGGAGAAGCAAGCCTATCTGGGTGTAACACTTGACAAACTTCTCTCCTTCTCAGAGCACATAAAGAAGGTTCGTTCGCGAGTACGTACTCAACGCACGCAGCAAATTGTCGCTTAGGTGCAAATTGTGTATTTACACAGCGTGCATTCGCCCCATTATGACTTATGCCTGTGCAGTTTTCGCACAAGCACATCCCCGACATCTCTATAGGCTGCAGACCCTACAGAACCGTTTCCTCCGACAAGCAACGGGATCCGCTTGGTTTGTTCGTACTAATAACCTCCACTTAGACCCCAAAATTCTCACCATTCAGCAATTTATGAAATGCGCTTCCAAGCGTTTCTTTGATACCGCCGGCAAACATCGCCACCCTCTGGTTGTGAAGACCGCCAGCTATGTCCCCTCTAGAATTAGTAAAGTCCGCCGTCCGAGGCATGTTCTGACCGACCCTGATAATCCCATTACCCTCCTCCAGGAAAGCACTAGGGCCACAAGTATAGTATACAAACACAGACACAAATATAAATTCCGACCTCGCCGCCGAGGCCCAACGCGTTTCGCGATTATCCCCAGGTAATTGTCCTCCCTGTCCCTTGATCGGATCCGTGCCAGCTGGTGGCATAGCTGAGCCTGTAGCTTTAAATTCCCCTATTCATAATAATGTAACTGATTTCATGCAGCCTGTCTCCAACTTGTTGTCCTCCCCCAGCGACGCCTTAAGCCGAGGTTCGTACCCCACAGGGGGTGCCCTTAGGTGATGGTCGCTTAGTTTATAAGTAAGTTTATGCCCTGGCTGGAGGCTTTGAGTTCGCTTAAGGCACCACAGGATTGACCGGTTAAGTAGTCACGACCTCTCAAGGACCACTACGAGATAACCTACATAAAAAAGGAAAAAGGCGGACGTAAAAGAACTTAATTCTATTACGAGGATGGTCTCTATTTATACATTAACCTTTATCTTCTCTTGGTCTACCTTTGTTGGTCTACATCTATATTTTTTACGTCTATACGAAATGCACTTTATTTCCTCAGCTCCCCAAATTAGTGCAGAACCCATCGCCCCAGCTTCCGGCCATGTATCGTGATCTTCAAGTTCTTCAACACGTTTTTATCACAGTCGTAGTGACGTAATAAAATAATGTTACACCCCAATAGACCCGACGGAAGTGACGCTTTTTATTATAAACAAGTTTTTCGTAGCCTTATCTTTGTAGGAAAGAAATCGATCAAGTTCCGGCATTCGCCTTCTCCAGAAAGCTTTGAAGGCTTGAGGAATCAGTAGTTTCGATGTTTTCGTTTCTTTTTGTTTTCTGTATCAAAAACTGCTATGCTTAGTTTCCTATTTGTCTTGTATTTACACTTTAATTTTAAGCGTTTGATTGCTTAGTCAGTTTTGACTTGCGCTCTTTTACTTCTGAAACTCCATTACCACTTAAAGTTATAAAAGATACCAAACGTGGCTTTTTTATCGATAAACCATTAAGATTGTTGAAGAAAGACTGGATTACATGTAACATATTCGTACTTAAAAGATTTTTTGTCCCATTGTAATTGATCGAGTTTTTTCTAGACTATCATTATATAAGATACTAAAAACATGCTTGTGGGTTTTTCCAGGGACTCTTTTCCTGTATATTCTCAAGACGTTGTTGATGATTTGATTGATAATTGGAGCATAAGGCGATGTAAAGGACGAGAATATGGTTTATAATAATATTGTACAAAAATCAGTCGGTATTTGTAATCTCGAATCCCAAGAATATTTAACGAGTCAGTTTATAAATCGTAACCAAACAATTCACCACTACCAATGATTCATTCACAATCGTATGATTTAAGGCCTTCCCATTCCAACTTTAGTTTTCCATCAATGATTGGTTCAAAGGAACCCAATTGAATGAAAGCTCGTCGATAAAGCCGTGGATTTACGCAACCAAAGTTTTTGTTAGCCAACTGTGGCGCTACGTCATCAAAACATCTTGAAAGTGCGATGGTATCGGACCCGTTTCGTAACCGATTGTGCTCTATCGTTGTATCAAACCAAACTGAATCGGCGCGGACTGAGTCTTGAGATACAGCGGCATATATCAGACTTGTTAGTGTTATATTTGGTGTAAATTGTTCATTGATTTTAGCATAGTCTACCATAGATACAGGGGTCTTCAAAGTCAGTCAGTTCATCTGGTTGTACGAGTATAGTCATCCCATACTACATTTCCTAAGTGCCTACTTAAGAATAATTTCGGTCTTTAAGTTCCAGATTATTAAGTATTTCATAAAAATATTTGAGCCACAAACCCAGCTTTAGCCATCTAATTGTCTCTGGTTCTTGAACATTGCTATGCACACTTAGCTTCAGAATTAGAATAAAATAGCGAGACGATATCATGTTGTGGTTTTGCCAAGGCCTTAGGAAACTCATCCGACATTTAGTTTTCAACTTGCCTACGCACGAAGATTGATGAATTATATACTTTGTTACCCTACTGTTATTAAGTATCAAGTTCCGCTTTCCTCTTATAGCTTAATTTAAGTATATATTAAAATCTGCACTATCTGCATGATCGTGCCCATTAATCAATTCTTTTGTCTAGGGTGACTTGCGCTCTCCTTACGCTACACTTTTGTCCTATTCTTATTTGGCTTTCTACCTCACTCAACACATTATCTAATTCAATGGTTGCTATCTTTTCTAAATCATCAGATTTTGATATTTTGATTTCATCGTCATCTTATTTATTATTTCTAATTTATTATTAAATGTTGAATTTTTCGTACGAATGATGACAAACTATAAAAAGACCATGCCATTGAAATAGCGAATAAAATTGCAAAAAGTGAACCTAAAATATTTCACAAGACTAGTATCGTACCAAATAAATCAAAAAATTGTTTCAAACGACGGAAAGTTGTCAGTGCATTTTGTACATTTTTTGTTGGCACCTGAGCGAATTCTCGCGACTACAACGAATCTTCTTCATTGTGTATCGTGTCGCAAATATTCTTTGTTTATTTTTTTGGCACAACGCAAAAATTTTGTTTACGACATAGTTTATTATCTACAAATAAAGTTCACAATCATTTTAAAATCAGACAGGCTAATTTAGTAGACCGTGTTCCATAATAACTAAGATTATATCAAGCATCGGCCGTAGTTTTACTGGAATTCCGTTATCTATCATTTCCATTTGGTTGGTTCTTAGGCATTTACAATGCTTCACGCAATGGATGATACTATCTGACTTAGACCAGTTTTATTTGTGGTTATAATAAATTATGTAATTACAGTACATTTCTGAACAATTACATTTTAGTAGCCTGTCTGAAAGCGAAAGACACGTTTTAATTGACTCAAGTTAATGATAAAATGTTCAAATGGAATCTTTTGAAATTCTGGGCTCAATAGCCTATATCGATTTTCTTGAAAATATAAATGCAAAAGATACAACATACGTTATTTAAAGAGACAACAATGATTAAACTGTTGAACACAATGTACATATCGATGATGAAATTTATGATTCACGATTGTATCATGATCGAGATATCGAGTGCACAATACCCTTTGTTTAATCGCTTCATATTTTTGAATGTCTCGGTTGTACTCGTCTTTGTAGGTATGTACCCATTTTTGCTTGTTGCTTCCGCGTACTCACTGGGTACATTTATGTTTTCATTAAAAGGGGCTGTGGCTGTTACGAATTCTCCAAATGTAAGAATCATGTCCAAAATGATGGTCGAAATATTAAAGATTGTGCTTTAAGTGATGGACAAGTAATTAACAACATGTATTTCATCTCAGCTAAAAGCGGAGCTCCTCAAAAACAGCTAGAAAATGATGTAACTGAATCACACAACTAAGTCTATACGTAACATTCGACGCATGTAAAGCCAAAATACAATTTTAGAAAAGACGAAATATACACGTGACGGTCAAGAAAATGCCAGATGGCGCGTCCCCAGCGAAGTAGACCGATAACCTGAGGAAATAGTTAGCACTTTGGATTGCCTTGGGAAGTGTGGCATTGAACACTTTCGATCAATATGAATTTGTGCGAGCTAACTATTATAGGTTTTTCTTTAGTGAAGAAAATAAGCATGCAAACAATGGCTTGGGTTATGGTTTCAGATATGGATAGTGCTGATCAATAAGAATTTGATGAAGTCAATAATAACGGCGCATTTTGCAGTCGTAAAAAAATTTGGTCGCCAAGGTTAGACAAGGGGCTAACTGGGAACTTTTAAAGTATTTTTGATTTTTGACGGAATTAAGAAAGAAAGAAGAAGAAAGAAAGAAATCTTTTTTTTTAAAGACTGTAACGATGTATGTACCGAATACATATCACTGTCCAATTCTAAGCATCATCATTATATCAGTCTAAAACAAGATGCAGGTGGTCATTCCAAGGAGGATGTGTAAAATTGCAAACAAAAAAGAAGAACATAAATCTAGCCTTATCTCCCGTTAAGCTAGTACAAACTAACATCCAATACTTTGAAATAAATTCAGAAAATAACTTTTTATCTCCGACAGACGCAATAAACAGTCGCCCACGTGTTAGTCAGGTTAGTCTGTTGCAAACTTCTTATCAGTTCCCTGGCGTGATTGCACTTGCTCGCAAATGTACTAACGGAACATCCCTGAGGTATTTCTACATGTATTCGACTAACTGGCGGGTTCAAATTAGCCGTTTTATCTTCTGATGTTAGAGCGGTAGTATTGCGGTATTCTTTAGTATCTAATGTGTTAGTTTTATTGGCAGCATTTACGTTGAGCTCATTAGGTTCTAAGTTGAGCTACACGATTACTGACAAATGCTTGCACTGACTGGACTGACTGTCCACTCAAATCTGTGTGGTTCTTTCCTCAAAATACCATTTCAGACACTAATCTACATGATCCTCACATGATCTGACCAAGATTATGTCTGGACTTTAGAAGAAACTTTGAACCTGAGTTTGTTTGGGTAGTCAGATAGGAAATGTCGACTCTATCAAGCTTATTTTTTTATATGACTTGTGAAAGTGATTGCGATATTTTATTTACGGAATAAACAATTTTCTTTAATTTCACCGTTTTTTTTTCTTTTTCAGTAAAAACATGATACATCATGATATTTCCAGCCATATTTTATGTGTGCGAGCCTTTCTATGAATTAGAATTAGTCGGTCTTACTTTGGTTCAAATATTAACATAGCAGACAAAGTATCCTATTTATAACAGCGATTTATACTCCAAATCTCATTTTAAGTTAAGCCAGGCTTTGGTAAATCCGGGATTAATTATGCTAGGCAGAAGATTTCTCGTGTACTCTGCTGAACTTTGAAACTCTTTAATCTGCTAACATAATAATTTTATATAGGAGTTTGCTTGAGCCTACATCAGACTGATTGATTAATCTGGAAGAAAGACTTGACTTACCAACAAGATGTTATCTACCCTTCCTCGTTTAAACAGATAGTACAATCCTTCGGCCTATCTTAATAGACTGGTAGCCAAATGCGTAGCCTGACAGCTCTGGTAGATATCCTAATGAAGAATTATTGACGTAGCACGTGATACTAATTGCTGTTGAGCTGCTGGCACGTTGGCAGTTGATTGCTTTGAAAAAGTGTTTGAATGTTGAGTATGGAGACACGCTTACTATAGTGTTCAATGCATGAAATTCATAACAACATTGAGTGCTAAAATGCCTTTTAAATGACTTCCATTGCGTCTCATTTTAAATAGGTTAACAATGATTTCCTAATTCGCATGACAGGTTTTCATAAGTGCATTCTTGTGGTTGAATGATATGGATATGATAATGAGATCAATAACATCACTGCTATTTATATTTGTTGTGATAACAACTGTCACAGTTATCATATTCTATGGTACTTTCCATTTCAAGTCCTCAATTTCCAAATTCCTATTCTAGTTTTATGTCGCAAATTATCGCAGAAACATAAATCGCGGTTACAGTTATAATTCGTGCAATTATGTCATTTGCAAGTTAACGTAATGGTTAAATATCGTCTCGTCTACCGTTATAAGGAGCGGATACTCTAGCTTCCTACATCGTTAAACAGCCGTTTAGCACTTAGTCTATAACTAGATAAGTTCAAATACGTGTTTCACTCATTACGGCATTAACAGTTTTCTGTAACTTAATTTGATTCATAATTTCCCTGGAGTAATAAAAATTAAACTGCATAAAATGCGTCCACAGACTTGACTTAATAATGGTGATTAAATATTACTGTGCAATTAATTTTGAACAGTCATTAGTCTGCCTGCAGTTGTTTAAGTTTCGATTTAATATAATTCTGATGTTAATGTTTGCTCAAGCTCCTAGTTTTACCTGCGTTTAAATGCAGCATACGATGACGTAGTATATCTGGCTATCTCTAATGTAAAGGAAGCTTGACTCTATACTTTACATCATATTAATTTAAATAGCCATGTTCTAAGTTCCGGTAAGCTCACATGATTAGATTTTAATTATACATGATGAAGCTATTTAATATATGCGTTTAGATAAACTATTTTCACGTCACAGGAAATAACTTCAATTAACAAAATATAAAGTTTTCGCTTAAATATTCATGAACGCAGTTCTATTTCGTCACAGGGGAAACGCCCATCGGTCGAAACTACGTCGAATCTGCATTGCTATTGTGTTCAGGCACAAATATCTGTAAAAATAAGAACATTGTGTATGCAGAAACGAATAAAAGGCTGGTAACAACAATTCTTACAATGTTGTTTGTTGGTGCAGAATTGCACGCAGATTTTAAACTGAGACGTAGTATTTCGAAAACATGGTGTTGTATGTTTTGTTTTTAGAATAACTTGTTCCTAAGAAAAGCTTTTGAAATAATTTGTACCATCCACTTAAACCTAAATACAGAAACAAGAAGCATTTCTCAACTGTTCAAAAAGTGTTCCGTTTAGCCAATTTTTCACACACAAAAAAAGAGTACGTTGCATTTGTTTCCATCTTTACAAAAAGTGTTCCGTTTAGCCAATTTTTCTCACACAAAAAAAACCGTACGTTGCATTTGTTTCCATTTTTACAAAAAGTGTTGCGTTTAGCCAATTTTTACACAAAAAAAAAGAGTACGTTGCATTTGTTTTTTTTTTATTTCATTTTCCATCTTTACAATAAGTAGTTTAAATTAACCGTGCTTTGCGAAGTACTTAAGTGCTTATATTTTAATGCTAAACGTGCTACCACGTTATCATAAGTTCTTGCTACATCTATTTTGAGTGTTTAATCTAGACGGTTTTAGATCGGTGCAGTTGTTCAGGTGTGAAACCTGAACAACTGCACCGATCTAAAACCGTTAGCTATGACTTGCGACTTGCGACCAACGTCATTCTTGAAGAGAAGTACATTCAAATTAAGAACAGTCTGGATCAGATAAACGTCAAATCGTACGCAGTTCCAAAGTTACGTTGGCAACATTTTGACAAATTGCGAGTCTGTTGATCTGTGTTATTACAGTAATTGGATATTAGATTTCTGGATAATTTTCTTGCATTATTGAGATTGCAGATTGATATATTTTGAAATAACGTTGTGTTTTGTGTAGCCTTCGAAGTTTATTCCTCTCTAAAGCTCGCCATTCGCTTGTTGTTATATTTGTATCCAACCCTATTAGTGCCTCTCTAACGGGCAAAGGGACTGTCATGTCATTGAAAAGGAATAAATACGTTCAGTTTGATGAATCTGTAATTATTTCGCTTTGCTCGTTGATCTAAATACAAAAAAAAACTGATTCCTTTAATTTAATTTTGTCGCGTTCTAGTCTATACTAGGGCCATGGGGTCCGAGTGCCCACTTGGTTATTCGAGACATCGCCAAGCGGTTGGTCGACTCTTCACGTGACCAGAGGGCTGGCCTATTTTATTGCCAAAGAATCAGCATCGATATACTTACAATGTGGCAACGTTGCCAGGCTTTTGGGCACTTTACCTGTTGGCGGACGAATTTTTTGATGCCCTGTGATTCTTTTCATTCTTTTTTTATATACATCATACTATTAATATTATTAAAGAGAATGTTATGAATATATAAAAAATTGTAAAACAAAAAAAAAGTATACGTGTTTTCTATTTAAAATCGCCTAATAGTAAATTATTTTTGTTCCAGGTATTTATCAACAACCAATTCAAATGATCGAACCAATGCTCTTCAAAAAACGGGAGTGCGTGAGTGAGTATTAGTCTACCCATATCCCAGCCCTGTACTTCTATAGGCTGGTGATAAAGAGTCACTCAATATTAAAAGTTGGTATATCGTGATGGCTCACTGGTTAAGGCCTCGCCTCTCATGCAGGAGGTGGTGGGTTCAAATCCGGGCAAGTGTCAATGTGGCTTTTTCAGTTCAGATATTTAGGATAACATTTTATTTTTTTTTGAGTGTGGGAAGTCATCAAATAACTTCTCCCGCTCTGGGCGGATCGGGTGGGCGTGTCAGACTCTTACTGACTAAAACCCACCCGTGTTCCTTCAATTGCCTTTGCCAGTGGCCACGGTAACCCTTTCGGACTTTCCTGCAAATGTATTACATTCTGAGTTTACTGATTGTACATTACTGACATCGGTGAAAGAAAAACATCGTGACGAAACCTGATGGACCGCCTTGAGCAAGCGCCCTGATCAATGCTCGTGCCTTCTTTATATGAGAAGATCCTTTGGCCTGCAGTGAGACAACAGTAAGCTGGTATTATTTTAACATTAAAAGTCACCGCAAAATTCTCAAAGCACATGCAGTCCTCCGTGCTGTAACAGTTTTCCAACAATGACTCACTTTTGTCACAATTTTATTTTAAACCATTTGTATTCAGCGCCGAAACAGCGAGCTCGATGACTCAGCACATCGGAATTGCTAATGACAGACAGAAGCTGCCTTTGTCTATTTTTATTAAATCAGTGAAATCATTTCGGTTAAAAAAGCTCTGCACCTATTTATGACGTGAAAGGAATTAAAATTAAAGCTGATTTTCGTGTTTCTATGCTATCAAGCGCAGTCCAGTTTAGTAACTGGACTGCGCTTGATAGCTTATATTAGATATTTCATCTGTCATGGTCATTTACTGTCAAATTGACAGATAGCTAAACGTCACTTTTGATTGATTAAACTACTCATTCACATACAATTACCATAGCTTGCAAATTATATAGAGAAACAAAAACCTCCAATATTCTAAGAATTTGCTTAGTTATCAAAGGAAAATCAACAAACAACAAACAAACAGGAACATCTTTCTCAATAATTACCTAAGTTATTTGACACGCCACCACCAAGTAACTACCGTTTTGTTCGAAATAAAACTCGTCAAGCCAGAAACTCGGTTAATATCTAATCGTCTGCCACTAATAATGTCCTTGGATTTCACCGCGAAACCATTTTAGTCACGCTTTAACTCGAAACTTATGATTCATGACTAACAGAGAAACAGTGAAAGTGTTCTGATGCAACAAACCGAATAAAAACTCCTTTCAACGTAACTTCATGATTGATGAGAGCCTATTCAGGTGTTCAACTTTTTTTACCTTTATACCTTTAGCTGGAGGTCGTAGAACCCAATTGTGTGGTATGGGGGTATGCCTGTATGCGATTATTACAAATGATCATGGCCTAAAGGTCGACGACTTCGCTAATTCCCGGAAATTATTCCATTAATATTAATTTGTTTACAAGGAAAGTGTGAAAATATGTTAAGTTATGGGAGTAGCGTTATATTTATTGCAGCTACATGATGGGAGATAAATTAATTACGGGCTTATTTATGACGTGGTATAAAATATGGTTTTCCATTACCCTACTTGTCTAGTATGCTAATAGAGCTACTGTTTCAAAATCAATTTCGGTTTTAGAAGAAAGTCAAATGAATGAATTTCTTGACGCAAACGGGCTCTGAGAAGATTTATGGCTGCTTAGAGGTCATTGTGACCGAAATTAATTGATGTATCCGCACGTGTTTATCTTGTACTGATTTCTTCGTAGTTGTAAACAGTGAAATAACGTGCGTAAATAGATTTTAACACTAGCAACATACCGCCGCGACGGCGCCTCCACCAATTTGAAACGCTCCTCGAATATTGTTCCAAGCTTTGTGAAAATTATATCAAATAAAATACAAAAGTCTAGTTTTCGAGATGGAAATGGCGATGGCGGTTCTTACTGGTTCTTACAGCATAGTTTCTAAACCCACGTAACAGCATTTGTGTCTAATGATTTTTCTTTCGTCTCAAAGGGCAGACCTTACGCCACCGCGTAACTGCTATGACTAATTCATTAAAATATGAGAAACTCATCATAACTGACACCACAGAATCCGGTAGTACTTGTGAGATGTAGGTACGCGCTTATTTTGCGATGTTACGTCAGCTGCCTCGTTGTTCTAGCGTTTCTTCCATTACTCAGAGGCAGACACAAAACTAGACTCATTCAGGGCTTTACGTCTGGATTTGTGTCTGGTTGATGGCAATACGAGCGAGTTGTAGGTCGTAGGTTCGAACCTAGACAGGCGCTTCACTTTTTGTAAATTATTTCATCACCACTGCTCTCAAAACGGTGAAGGAAAACAACGAGAGGAAACCGGCATGTCCTAGAACCAAAAATTCGAAAGACATGTGACATCTACCAACCAGCACTGGGCTCGCGTGGTGGATTAAGGCCCACTCCCTCTCACCGACGCCTGTGTCCCAGCAGTGGGAGCATTATAGGCTGATTATGATGATGGATGGCAATAGACTCGTCCCCTACTACATGGAACTGGAATTATAACGGGCGAAATGTTACCCCCACGTTTGTCTGCCTATCTCTTGAGGTAAAAGAGGCGTGATGTCCTGTTACGTCAGGGGTCGACTCCCTAAGCACGAAGTCTATAGTATCGGCCGAAGTTACGGGCGTTTCCTACTCCCTATCATCTATGGACATAAGATTACTTTGGAGCCCGAAGCCCCGAACTAAGAACGAATGACAACACGATTTGACAGCTGTCCCTACTCGCAATGTGTTCATGCCCGTTCGAAAAATTAAATTGTTCACTTGTTTTAACAATTCAACTACTTACGGACGGGCCCGTATATTCGTTAACGGACTTAGAGAGTTGGCCCCCAGTTACAGAATACGATTTTTGTGTTTACCGGATTCTTCGTTTCATAGAGAATTTTCGACATTTACGCAGACACACGTCAAAATAGAACTTCGTTGTATTCATTCCCCAATGTTTCTGTGTTCGTTGATTTGATTGACTGCGAGTTATGAAAAGTGCTAGAAACGCCGAAAAAGTGAGATTTTCTTTCATAGAAAGAAAAATATTTAGTAACGCGTGTTTATATTTTGGTTCACGCTTGATTTTTATTTGTCTTTTAATAATAGATAATTTGCTTTCAAAGTCAATGTTACGTCAAACGTCAAGAACATACTGATGAAAGAACAAAATATTTCTCCTAAATCCTGATCAATAATTTTTTTATCAATCAGTATGAAAAATGTTAACTCGTGTATTAAAACTGAGCTCATGCAGGATTCCGATCCTCAAAGGCGCCTAGACTTATGAATGAATCCTAAACACCGAGCTTTTCATAAAACCGTCTGCATTTTTCTTTTGAACCGTTAACAATGCCCCTGTATACATAATTCATGAACCGTAGTGGATTCTTTTGGACCCCAGCCAAGCAAATGTTCGTGATGTGAACTCATTGTTCTGCTCTCCGTCATCACCAGAATAGTGTACAATCGTTATGTTTAGACGAGTAGTACATGATGTTTAGACGTAGACGTAGGCGCGATCTTTGGCAGGAGTGTAAGGGCTGCCGCAGACAGGCGCGACGCGACGGTGCGCGGTGCGACGCTATTCTGTTAGAACAATTTCCATGAAGTTTTCATAGAAATTGTTTTACTAGGGTCGGGAGCCTTAATAACTGCGCGACACTTACACGATTTGCGTAAGAAATTATGCAGATGACATATTTAATAAGTAGGTTTGCAAAGTAATAAGTAATCTCTAGCTAGTAAGGTCTTAACCGGTGCTGATCTGCTGAACGCAGCTGAATTTTCTCACTTTTCTTAATAATCGAGGAATGTTAATACTGTAGTTATCAATTATCATTATTGGAAACCAGGTTATTGACTTATTGACAATTTATTAAATGTTTGTATTAATATTTCTGACTATCACAAAAGCTCTTTAGATACCCTTCTGTTTACTACAATTAGACAAAAAAACACTTTATTATCCGACTTCAAAAAAGGAAGGGGGTCTCATTTCGACTGTATGTTTTTTTTGTATGTTTGTTGCGCGATCATTCCGCTAATTATGAATTGATTTTTATGTTTTTTTTTTTTGTTTGGTAGGTCATACTTCAGAGGTGGTCCCATATAAATTTTATAGAAATCGGTCGAGCGGTTTTCAATAAATCAACAATAAATTATTTTTTTATTTAAAAAAATCTGGCTTCAAACGGACGTGGACGTGTAAGACGATCGTTTTCGAATTGGTGTGGGGTAGGTACCATAACTAAAAAGTGAAAAATAAAAAACTTTTTTACAAAAAAAAAAAACAACCGACTTCCAAAGAAAAAAACTTTTACTTTTTTGTAAAAATGTTTTATTTTTATTTTCATTTAATACTGACATTTCTTGTTCTTGTTCTTCGTAGCACTTGTCAGAGCGGTCGTGGTCCTCATGTAGTTTCTTGTCTAGGGGCTGATGTGATTCGCCTCACGATTTCTCGCCATCCAATCCCATTTTTGGTATTTTTGGTGCACTCATACAAGGGATCACCCACTGCGGATTCAATTTGGTCAGTCCATCTTATTGGTGAGCGTCCGCGTAGTCTAGTGCCCTCTACCCTACCCTGAACGACAAGGCGCTCTATAGAGTCACCCTCACGCCTCTAGACGTATCCGTAGTATTGGAGGATGCGCGTTTGGACCAGAACAGATAGGTGCTTTTTGATGTCCAGTTTTTGGCGTATAGAGGTGATGGTGCTAAACTCGATACACGATACCCCAAGCATTCTTCACCAGCACCACATTACTAGAACGTATATCTTCTTCTTCTTGATGTCACGCAGCGTCCACGTCTCAGCAGCGTATAGGAACATAGGGAAACCATTGTTTGAACAAGCCGGAACTTGGTGGCTTTTATAAGATCTCTGTTCCTCCAGACTTGTTTCAGTTTGTCCATCGATGATTTAGTTATCGCCATACGTCTCTTAATTTCATTGATGCATCTACCCCCGTTTGAGAAGAACACTCCAAGATAAATGTAGGACTGGACCACGTCGCAGTTCGCAATTTTAGAGACTCACACTATTGACTCGTAATTAAGTAATTAAACTTAGACTTACCAAAACTTAGTAACAATCACAACAACTGCCGTTACAACTTACATTGTGTCTTCTAAGAAAAAGCAGTGTCACTGTGTGTGTGTGTGTGTTTAAATAAAAAATTAACAAGCAATTAAGCTCTGTAAACATTACGAGTTGTGCAACCTGTGTTACGTCGAGTCATTGCACTTGGGAGTATTATTGCGCCCGCGCACCGCCGTGACTGCGCGTTTCCTCTCGCCAGATACTTACGGAAAAAAATCTATTACTATTTACTACTTTGGATTATAGGTAGGTAGGTGTTATTTATTGGATTTGTTATGCCCTGCTGCTCCGCCTTCTTGTATAGGTTTAAAGACTCAGAATTAATGTGTTTATGTTCCTCTCAAAGTACCAAAATACCTCTGTCAAAATCAATTGGATCGTTTGCATAATTCGGTCCTTACTGCATTTTCCATTTATTTGAAAAAGGTATATTTCCAGACCAACTCGCACTGGGCCCGCGTGGTAAATTACGGCCCATTCGCTCTCACATAGAGGAGGACTGTGGCCCAGCAGTGGGAACTTTATAGACTGATCCTATCTCCAGGGGTTTTCCACTTCTGCTTCTGGACATTTTTAGCTGAATGGCGAAATAATTGATCAAGCGTTATTTAGATAAAATAAAAATACGCTAACCGAAATTATTGATACAGCATAAAATTTAAAACAATTCCAAACAATTTTTAATTGCCTCATAAACAACTCTCATAAACATTATCAAACTACTGTTTTCTCACATATTATCATAATAATATATTGTTGGTAACGGAAAGCGAGATGACATCATAAAGACGTCAGGCGATCAGCTGTCAACCGATGGGAGGTTATAAAAGGAGGCACGTTGTGTGGCAACGCTCTCTTTTTGCCTGGACTGTGCTCGGAACGGACGTGCTACCTGACCGTTATAGTGTGCTTGTGTTTCTTTTGACATGTTTTATGATTTTGTAACGTGTAATTTAAAAGAATTAAAGATTGTTTATTTTTTTAACTTATTTCCCTTCTGATTCCTAACATCAGAACTGGGATAAAGATTCATTCGCCCACAAGTTAAAACTAGTTTTCAGGCTTACAATTTTTATTAAAGCAGGTAGAAGTAGCTATGGATAGATCGAGTCGTTCACGTTCTAAAAATAGTGCCCCGCGTTCTAAACGATCTCGTAGCCACCATAAGCGGAGCAGAAGGTCACGTAGCAAGTCTCGGGATTGCGATCGCCGTTCCAGGCGCGAACGAGATCGTCATGGGAGCCGCCGGAGGACGCGAAGCCCTGCATCACCGCTCCACCAACAATCGCTTGAGACCATTGTCTCGCGGTTGAAAGCCTTAGAAGATCGTTCACGGGTAATAGCTACGCCGGAAACTACAGGTGAACCATCGGAAAGGGGAATGGTCTGAACAGTTGTGGAGGTTACAGCTGATACTCAACATGACGAAGCAAAAGACCACCCAGCAGTCCCCGCTGAACCTGCTTGTCGGTGCCGAAGGAGCTACCCCGGTTATTCGCACATTAATCCGAGACGTTGCCATCGAAGCGTCTGGTGAAAACCGTGTGTCGCTACGGGAGATGAGGAGACAAGGAACGGCCGAACGGTTAAGCAAGAATCAAGCTGATCAAGACAGGCGTGTTAACGAACACCGGAAATCTCCACGTACCTACAGCAAAGATGACAGAGTCTTCGTTATCAAGTATTCCCAGTCCACGGGAAAACTTGATCCTGGTATGCGCGGGCCTTACCGCGTAGTTGGAGTCCTAGACCATGGCCGCTATGAGCTGCAGCTTCTGGCTGGTTCCTATGGGAAGACCACATATGCTGCTGCACAGTTCATGGTACCCTGGAGGGGTGAGTGGACTCCTGAGACATGTGCTGTATTTTTTGAAGGCAAGTATTTTCTTGAAGTCTGTGTGATATGCTAACAACGAGCCTATGTCAACAGCCACTGGGTGGTATGCAAACTGAGAGCCTATGCCTACAGTGTTTCTAGAAGTCTGGGCGGTATGCCAACTAGGTGCCTATGCCGACAGCCGCTGTGAGATACGCTAACTAGGTGCCTCTGTCTGCAGTGCGACCAAGTTACTTATTTGGTTTGTTAATCTTAGCTAAGATTTTGATATCTCATGTTATTTTACGAGTAATGCGCATTACCTTTTATGTATTCAAGATGTTTTTGCTTCTACATCTGTTGTCTTTTTATGTAATACGATTGTCTGATTACAGGAGTTAGCGAAGACTCAAGCGTCTTATTAGAAGACACTGCTAAAGATCAGGCGGGATCATCTTCTGGACCTGACGAGGACGTCAGAGCATCAGGAGAGGCCGTGTTGGTAACGGAAAGCGAGATGACATCATAAAGACGTCAGGCGATCAGCTGTCAACCGATGGGAGGTTATAAAAGGAGGCACGTTGTGTGGCAACGCTCTCTTTTTGCCTGGACTGTGCTCGGAACGGACGTGCTACCTGACCGTTATAGTGTGCTTGTGTTTCTTTTGACATGTTTTATGATTTTGTAACGTGTAATTTAAAAGAATTAAAGATTGTTTATTTTTTTAACTTATTTCCCTTCTGATTCCTAACAATATTTTATCAAACTAACGTCCGGCTGTCCGGCAGCGGACGGAATTAACATATAAATTAAAAAAGAAAAGAATGGACACGTCTGGCCGACTTTGTTTTTTGTTAATTGCTGTATTAGCATCTAATTATCTCTTCCTGTTTGATTTTGTAATAGTCTCGTGCGTTAACCAGTAGATTTTGTTAGATTGACCCAGATCACGTTTGTTTATGATACGAGTTAAGGGGCTGACAACAGCTAAAGCGCAGTCACTGTCGGACTGCATACAAAAGAAAGAGAAGCGCGATGACACAAAGCTGGTAATGTATTGCAAAATATGAAGCAATTCTGTATTTACAAACAATCTATTGATTGGACTAAAAAATTAAAACACTATCATCATGTTAATAAGTTGCTTGATGAACAATCTGAAGAAAAATTAGAATGATTGCATGTATATTATTATGGTTTGTAATCGTTAAAAGAAATTGTTTGAGATATATTCGTGACTTTTCTATCTTACCAAATAAGTTGTATTATGTTTTCAACACAATAACTAACTAGGATATATCCTGAAGAATAACATATACTTTTCTGATTTTGTTTACTGCAGTGGATCATATGCTTTTAGGCATTTATAAAACTTGCGTTTAGGTCAGAATTTGGTTATCGCACATTAGATTCTTATGATTTACCTGGATACTCAACTTTCGGTTTATTTGTGTGATGTCACGTAAACGCTACGGCTGAGCATGAGGTCCTGGGTTCGATTCCCGGGTCGGGCAAAGTTTTATTCGGCTTTTGCATCAGGAATATCTCAGTAGCAGGCCGGAGTCGGGATTTGTGCTGGTTGATGACAACAGGCTCGTCCTCTATTATATGGGGCTTAAACAAAACTGGCGAAATGAGGGTGTAGTATACAACGTGTAGTTTTGTATCCTCGTCAAATTTCAGGAGGCTGTTATGAAAGACATAAATAATCAAATAAAATTACGATCCTGCTCAATAATTAATACATAGGTACTTGTTTTTTTAGGTATTTAAGTTTGACAGTATTTCAGAATACTCCACTTTCAAAGAACAAAATCGCCCCGTTGCGTATGCGGTAGGCAGTGTCGTACGACTATGTCGCTGTGTGCATGCGTTACAGTTACAGCGCAGTTACAGGGCGGTATCACACGGGCCCTACTCATGCCGATTTTCGAAAAATACAAAAAATAAAAATAAATACCTACTTGTTTTATTATTGATTCGTGTCGAGAATCATTAGCATAGTTACCTCCTCGAATTTGACGAGGATGCAAAACAACTCCTTGTAGATACTCCTGTGCCGAACCCTTCGGGAATAACAAGTGTGTTGTTATGTTATCACTTTCCTGTGATGAACTGAAATTACGTAATTACATTTAAAATTCTTAATTTCAGAAACAATATAAATCGTCATGACTATCATCATAATCAGCCTATAATGTTCCCACTGCTGGGACACAGGCCTCCTTTCGGTGAGAGGGAGTGGGTCGTAATCTACCACGCGGGCCCAATGTGGGTTGGTAGATGTCACATGTCTTTCCAATTTTTGGTTCTAGGACATGCCAGTTTCCTCTCGATGTTTTCCTTCGCCGTTTTGAGAGCAGTGAGGATGAAATAATTTACACAAAGTAAAGCGCCTGTCTGGGTTCGAACCTACGACCTACAACAACTCCTAAGTCGCGGCCGTTACCACTGGATCACCAATTGACCACGATAACATTTGACAATTAATTAATCTCCACAATTATGATATTTGATTAAAGTTTCTAGCCTTTTTTATTCGCTATAAATACAAGATTAACCATAATAATTTGTATCATTATGTAGAAGCCAATGATGTCTTCTAATAAGGACAACACCTTGTTAAGAAAATGCCGAATCACTAAAGCCTTGAAAACTCCAGGGTTATTTTATTCCATGACGTAATTAATTAAGTACGACGTAAGGAAAACCAAGATACTATCAACATGTCAGAAAGCATACTTCATTCGATAACAAACGCAATTTCTGACTTGAACTTTAGCAAAAAACCAATTGGGTTCTCGTTATCTAAAAGTAGTTTATCGATCTGCGCACACGCATTGTTTTCGAAATTCGAACGATACGCGATAGGCGGAGGAAATTTTCCGTAATACCTCCGTAATTGGTTGGAACATAACAATGGTACATTTCGTATTTCACTTAAGGCTCCCGCAGACAGGTGCGACACGACGGCGCGTCGCGCCTGTTTAAGGGAGCCTTTATTCTAACAATGAGGAATAAGTACCAAAAAGCGAGGGTAAAACCTTAGTTTTACAGTGATTTATCATTTTAATCTCTTCTTCTTCTTTAAGATCTCTTGTTATTTTTACTTTTTTCTTAATTATTAGAGCTAATTATCTTTTTGTATGCACGTGTTTCTGTGACAAATAAATCTAGTTTTCTTTCTTTCTTTTTCTATCTAATCGTAATTATTTTTACATTTATAATAATTTATTATGTATTTATTTATAAACGCAATTGTAATCTGTTTCCCAACGACCATATCTGTTTCCCAACCAACCTATTTAATTTTCCTTGCATTTGTTCTAGTTATCAAAATTAATTATTATTGTTTGATTATAATCGAGATTTGATAATACACACCTGAAAGTCCTGAAACCCATTTCACAAACGTTGGTTCGAAATAACCGATTAAATCCAGCCTCCTTTTTAAATCAGATCCCAGATAAAAAAATCTGAATATTTAACAGTTTGAGCCTGAGAATATAATATTGAAAGTTTTAACAAAATTCCCAACGTATTACGTAATACTAATATGTTTGTGTCGTTTCCTGTCTGTTTGTTTATTTAATAAAATTAATGAGATTCTTCACACCTAGTTACGTACACTGTAATTTATTATAGTCCACTTTTCAGTCTAGCTTGACGATAGCTATTATAAATCTTAGCTATTCATTATGAAAGTGAAGTAAAAGTAAGTAAAAACAGACGTACCTTTTGTTTGGTTTTATTAAACAGTTTCAATAAATCAAATACCTACATAGGCTGCTGTTTATAATTTTTCCAAAATAACATACTCAACAAAAGTAAAACTAAATAATATAGGTATATTCTATAGACGAACATAATATAAAACATTCATTCTTCGTCTTTTTCTATTATCCGTTTCCGGAATAGAAATAACATATGAAACGCATCAATTGAAACCTTTTAGTGCACGCAAATGTACTAACACTTTCAATGTCTACTATCTTTACCTTAGTTCATTGCTCCAACAAAAGCACTCCATCCACTGCGTCAGCCGAGCTATAAAAGATGGCTGTTATTGAAGAAACCAATATTGTGATGATATGAAGGCAAAATATAAAAGTCAATACGTAACGCACTCTTCGCAAAAGTGTGTTTATTTATTCTTTCGATAGTGACGACTGTATTTTTAAAGCGATACACTTGGCTTGGGATGTTGTGAGAGATGAAATGTATTTTGTTAGTAATATTCTTTAAATCGTTGGCTATATTTTTAAGTCGAGATTGAAAATTGTTTATTGTCATTCAAGCTACAGAATTTAAAATAAGAAAGGAAGATTGGAATTTCGTGACTTCCTTTTAATAAGATACCGACAAAAAAGACCTGCGGTTCGAATTGAGAACATCTTCCTTTTTTGAAGGTAGTTAAACATATTATTGGACTAAAAAGTCTTATTATAAAACAAGGGTTTTTCTTTAGACATTGTTTACACAATCGAACCTGTTTTTTTTTAATAAGAACCTAACAAAAATCTAAATACATTTCCTTTTATAAAACTCGTCAAGTCAAGTCAATTTTGTATTAAGAACTTTACTATAGCCGGCCGGCATACAGCTTTAAATACAAAAACTGGCTCCAAGATTTAGGCTCGGAGTGAAACTAGATCGTGTTGTGTAATAAGAAGGCTTTGGCTATCGTCCATCGCAGTTCACTGCTACACATCTCCCAAGTTGCGCCACTACCCCTGATTTTCCACTTTCCGCATCCAAAATGTCCCTGTTTTCCGGTCGTCTCTCGTCAGTCTATCTATGGTAGCTAGAGAGCTAGCTTTTAACATTATCAAGCTATATTCCGCAATAGTTTCGCTGTAGTTTTATGTGATTAACCTAACCAAATTAGCATCAGTAACGGGCGTCGGTAAATTTCCAACTTCCGCGGTTACGTTCGGCTCTGTTTGACACCACACTTTTGTATGTATGTGTTTATGTATGTTGTTGTAATTATGTATTTGTGTATGTACAATGGGGCCAGAAAACCGGGCGAAGCGGAGTCGGAGACCGTGTTAACTTGAAAATGCAGGTCAAGCTTTGGCGACCGAATTGATTTAAATAACATTACTTGGTTTTTGTGAAGTATGGTTTCGAAGAGAGTGGTGCTAAAGTTTGAAACTCTCGCTGTCTCTCTGTCTGTGACATTCAAGCTCTCATATGGATAAACCAATTTAAATGATTTATCTATGTATCATCATCATCATTGGGCATCTGTGTATCATCACATTCATCACATATAGGCCTCCTCCATTTTGTGACTATTGTCAATGTATATATTTTATTAATTGCTGGCTTCTTAAAAGCAGAACTCTTTAGCTCCAAATACTTCGCATAGTAAGCTCCATTCCAGCTTTTCATACTCCAACGTAGTCCACAAGTATCTCAAAGCAAAACAAACAATAGATGAGAGCATTGTAAGTACATAACATTAACATATATTTGCACTAACAATATCGCTAGTTAACACGTTTACACGCCCGTAGCCACGTATGGCCACCACGTGCTTCTAAATGACGTAACCAGCTGATTCATGCGTCCCTAGTACCTCGAGCAGTGTCCTGAGTAACAAGTTGAAATTATTTATATTCCTGTCGCTGGAGGAAACGGAATGCGGAAACTGGACTCAAATAACACGTATTTATCGCGACTGCAGAATATGAGATAGTTGGAAACAGGCGTCATTATGTATGCATTTTACATGAGTTTATAAAATATTAGTATGTAAGTGTACATACATATACTCACGCCTTCTTCCCATGGGGGTTAGCAGAACGCCAACTCCAACCATCCGACAGGTTGTCGTATCGAAAATTACACATTTTTAATTACTGAGTTGCCTTGCCGGGGACAGTAAATAGATATCGGAAGAATGGCGGTTGTCTATTTTATTAAACTGATATTTTTTTAGGGTTTCGATTTGTGAACAGCCTTTAGAGGACTCGTTTGATAACATTGATTGATGTTCGATTCGGCGCAGAAGCGTATCGAATGGTTGTGAATAATAATGAAAAAGAGTGGAACTCTACCTGCGTCTGTGTTTCCGAACGCATACAACCCTACCTAATCTCTTCAAAGTGAGAGTGAACTGGATTCTTCTGGGAAAGCTCACTCCACCGTCGACTCTGTCTCTGTCAAAGTGTCTGTAGACTAGAGTCAAGAGCAAACCCATCTTAAATAAATAAAAAATACAGATCAGAAAATATAAGAATATTTGGGTGTCAAGTTTCATACAACAATATTAAGACATTTGAAGCACTTTGTTTACGAAATACAATATAATTTGGCACCGAACAAGGTCGGACTCACTCCAAATTGAAGTGTTTTTCTTTAATAAATTGTAAGCACGTAGGTACTAAGTAAATACAAAATTAGCACATGGTTTTGTATACTAGGGCACTTTGTAACTGACACAGTTATAAAAAGGTAGCTGTTGTCATACTCAGAACGTTCAAGTACATATTTATTTGTTTAGTGAATTATCGACAACCTGCCATGTGCAGAAAAAACAGTCATGATCTGACTTTTCACACGACTTTAACCTTTATTTATAAGATGGCTAAGGCGATAATACCGTGAATCGATTTAACCAAACTGGTGTCATTTATTACAGGTGTTAATTTTGTGATTCATTCAACGTGGTCAATGCTCTTGGTGTGTTTTGAATCAATGAAATCTATCAATCACTTCAAGTTTGTAGTGTTTTGTTTTGACGACGTAAGCGGTGTAAGATGTTGCTAATGGTTCTGTTCAGTGCACGATTTTGTGGTTTTGTTCGGAAATATGGCAAAACCTGATTTGTGGAATAAAGTTCCAAAACAAACAAGGTTGAACACCGTTCTAACCGACTGTTATATGCACCCCATTCATAGAGTTAGTACCTCGTAATGTAACTAAAATTAAAGTAGGTATGTCAAGAGAAAATTTATGAAATCCTACATATTATAGACTAGAGATTTCTAATGCAGAGAAGCAGAATCCAGGCGTTACATCCTCCACCCTGTTTGCTGTACTAAAGCAAAAACACTAAAGAGGCTATCAATAATATGCGCCTGAAGAGCTGAAATGTTCGCGTCGTCAAGCAATTTTTTCAATATTTGTAATTCTCCCTTTGGATAACTTAATCGATCAAATGGTTTGAAAAGAATGTTTTTCCGACTCAGTGCCAAATATTTATAAACACAAATCGTCTGATGATTGTGGATAATGTAACGCAATTTTTATATCAAAGCAAGGCCAACTGGACAAGTGTGGAATTCTACCCACATCCTATTATTTCCGCAGTGTTGTTGCAAAGAGACGTAGAATAATTTGATAAAGGAATGGTAGATATATTTCATAATATTATTCATAATAATATTTCAAATTGAATAAAAACGCTTGCTGAATGATAATTTTGTAATAAATGGCCTTTAAAATAACCAAAAAAAAACATGTGAGAACATTATACATTACATTATTAAGAACGAAAAACATAGGGATCTCCTATTAAGTAAAAGATATACCTACCTGTGCTAGGAGATCCCACTCTTCAATGACAAATTATGAAATGGTCAAAAACAAAACAAAAGAAAACAGAAATTTAAACAAAAAATTACAAGTAAAATCTCAAACTAAACAAGAAGACTTGAACTATAACCAAAAAAAGAGAAAGAAACTTAAAAATGTATCCTAAAATAGTGTGTGTGTGTGTACCATTTCAACTCATATTGACGATGCTTGCAGCAATAATTCAATGTCATCATAGGCCAGCTTCAGCCATTGAACTATTGCCTTTTTGCAGTTTTTAGCAGTCATTGGATAGATCTATGCTAATTATTTTATTATTTTTATTTGACAGGGCTGCGGAATTTGTATTTAATTGTCTTTTGGCATGTGCAGTTTTAACGAATTATACTGGTATTTTCGTCTTCTTTCCTGATGGTGAGGGTCATAGAGCAGGACTTTTTATAATTTTAATACAGCATGGAGTATGTATAATTTTCTGACTGTGAGAATACCGCTATGAAGACATTCTGTATAGTATATACATAATCTGTGACACTCTTAAGTAACTGGATCAGTTGATATAGCACAAGTAAACGTCTTATTACCTCAAAACAAGAAATATCTCTTCAGGGGGCCTACTCTCAAGTCCGTCAACGCAGATACGGGCCCGTCCGAAAGTAGTTCGATACTTACCTAAAAGTGAACCCTGCTCCCGATTAATTAGTTTTTCCGGCCGGGCAAAAACACATCGGGAGTAAGGACAACTGTCAAATCGTTTTGTCATTAATTTGTAGTCCGGGCCCCGGACTAATCTTATCTTTGTCCGTAAGTGATACGGAGTAGAAAATATCCGTATCTTCTGGCGAAACTACGGACTTCGTGCTTAGGGAGAAGGCCCCCAGTTTTGAACATTCAATTTACTTTGCAGCTTCAATGCAAAAATCCAATTAATATCCAAACACGCGCGTACTCGGAGGATATTGATAACGGAACCGGAGGCATGTTCAATCATTATTTTTTACAATGCATTTCCGTAACTTTACAAACTCAATAAATTATTCCTCATCGTGCTTATACTGTTACGTTTCAAATTAACTAGAACACATTACCCGTACCTACACGCTAAATTCAAGATGGTGGTCAACGGCGGTCAGGTTAGATGTTGTAAAACTATGAGATCAGATTGGAATCACCCATCAGGTCTAATAAATGGCTAATATTATTTATGATACAAAAATATCCGATGATAGTGGTGGCTACACTTGTTATTGAACTTTTTCAGGGCTGTCTAGCGTATTAGTCAAGTGGAATCTTGAAAATAGAATTATTTATTTACTGAATTGCCTGGAAACGCGGTCGAACTGAGCAGACGAGACTGGACTAGTGTGGTATACCTACTGCCTTGCAGTGTTTTTATCGGTTAAATTACCTACCTACTTGCCGTTTTCCAAGAATCATCTGAGGTCAACAAGTAGTAAATAAACCTACTGATTATTATACGGAATAGCATAATCGCCCTCTTTTTAAAAGCTCACTGACATCTTTTGGATTTTTCTCTTTACCCGGGCATCACCCTTTTTCCATGACTACTCTTTTAGTACCTACGTTAAAATGTATTTTAATGTCTTCAAAACCGACAGCCCTGCTCCCAATTAAATATAAAATGTTTATCACTAATTGACAGAGTCATAACCGTTCTAGTTAATCAGTTGCCACCAAATAAAGTCTGCTGTAGTTCTTTGATTAACGTTTTATTGCCTTGATTTGCTTTCCATAATCAATTTTATGGATTTATAGTGTTCAATTGCGGTTTGGTACCATTGGTAGAGTCGTAAACACTTTGAAAGTGTAATGTCTCATCAAAATAGGTCACGTCGGGAGTTGTAACAAAGTTAAAACAAGATATTATAAACACGACGTACCTACCTAAGTTCAACGAAGGAACATAAGTCTATGGATTTGACTTTGATGGAATCTCAAAACTAGGCCGATCGTATTACTAGCAACAATACCTAAAGTGGTACCATATATCCCATGGCTCCATGTTATTGCCATTGTAAATATAAAGCGACGGGGCGACGCTACGCCGCGCATATGAATCGTCAAGTGGCAGGGCGAGGTCTCATCTTGTTTAACACCACACAGTAAACTGCATTCCCTATGATCCGTATCTCCAAAGCTTCAAGGACCATTATCGAAGCTCCCGTCGCCAGATCTAATTCTGTATCTTATTCTAGATTCGCTTACAACTGCACATTAGTTTTAATTAATGCAGCTAGTTCAACTCCAATCATATTAATTACACGCTAAGATCTCATTTTCATTGTCAACACTAAAAATAACTTCGAATGTATTTGTGTTAGTATGAGAAACAAGACTTGCAGCTTCAATTAAACGATTGTTTGCTAGACAACTGAGACATTTGAATAGTAGAACCTTACTTTTTTCAAGTCTCTGAGTATGGTCAGCGGAGGCCTATTTTTACATACGCATCGCATACTATAATTGGTATGAAAGGACTTGCTGAATGCTGTCTAAAAATAGACGAGGAATTTGTATTCAGTATAATTTTGTCTCGAAGCGGACGACGACAATGCTTGGAAAAAATTGCAAGCCCTTTTGTATTGCATTATTCTTTCATCCGTATGTAATTTTGTTTTATTATGCCGCAACTTGATATACATGGAATACCAAATTGTTGTCTTGTTGAAGGTTAAGGGTCGTTGTATTACACAATTTATTTCATCATTGCCCTTGGGTTCCAGAACCAATATTGCCTTAACTTTCATTAAAATTACAGGAGATATGTTGGCAACTCATGCTACTAAAACTTAAAGTAATAAAACATTGAATTTAGATGGAGTTAATAAACATAAATTAGAAGAGCTAACAAGGCTCCAGTCACTACAACTCCATGAAATGGTCGATCTTTCCGAAGATAAGCAACCGATGAAATCCCTTTCTCATTTCCATATCATTAAATACACAGTAAATTATATCTACTACAGTTACACAGTTCATCATAAGCTGATTAAATATTATGGAATAATGTTACAAACATATCAACAAACGTGTACCTTAATCCGCAGTGTAAACCACAATCTTTATGTCTATTTTCCATGTAAATTTCATGTGAATATATATTACTTCTGATTATGCGATGGATGCAAGAATTTATTCGATGAGTAGGTAACATGCAAATTGAACGTTGATACAATCTGGGACATTCCTTTTATATGTTTATAGTAGGGCTGATCTGTTCTTGTTTTTAGATGCAACTTGCTAGTTGTCTGTCTTTCGTCCGTCTACAGTTTTGTATATAAAAGAACTCTCGTGTCCGATGACGTCAGATCAAAGGAGAAAGAATTAAATGCTTGTATTTCTTTTGTGTCTATTCAGAGTAAGTTTAGGGCCTAGTTAAAGCCTTTGTGCCTTTGTCTAATTTAATCCCCTTTTCTGTTTCCAGAAACTTGAGCTTGATTACTATAATTATCAAAGAATTTCTTTAAAATGAGACTTGAGAGACTCAAGAGCGCGACGTCATCATTGTCATCCCTATCTTCATCGGAATGTACACCGGGTACAACATTTGATTGCCGCCATTCTATGACATATTTAACGAGATCATCGAAACTATTCGACGGACCTTTGATGTCTAACAATTTCCTCGCTTCCTTACATAGTCTAATAACGATAGAACGAGTTCTGTTTACTCATTTACTGTGATATTCATATCTATTCCTAGATTTTACGACTGTTATTTCAACTACCTGCAATAATGTTGACCATTCGTTTAGAATATTCAATAATTTCTCGGATGGGCTTGGCTTTTAAGGTGTTAGGAATCCCAATAACTGTTGTTTATAAACACTCTACTACTACCTGCTTTGGCTTGGTACTGATGTTATTTAACAAAAAAAAAATTGACAGCATGGTTTTTTGACACCTACATTTTCTATTCCTGACCAAATATTTGTGTAATAATACTTCATTCATTTTTAACTGCAGTGTGAATTACGTTGCAGGAGGGTATATTTTATGTACTAGTATCTTTGTTCTATAATAAGCCTGCTTCCTGTCAGCGTCGCATTTGTCATAAACCACGTTATGGTTCAAATAACAGACCAACAGTTGACCGCTTTGTATTAGACATTGCTTTCACTATAATTATAATATTAATTATTCAAGTGCAGTGCTCTGTGAAATTGCTCTGCAGTGTTATGAAAGTTCCTATTCGAATGTACTAAGCTAACCCAGCGTAAATAATAACAGCAATGTTCTTATTCATACGTAACTTGTATGAGTTTTCATTAAGTTAATTCAATATTAATTACCAAAAAAATATTGTTGGCATTAATTCGAACCACTACCTTCACCTGTTCGCATGGAGGATGGATCTGGATCTGGATTGCCCAATAATGCGGTACTGGACCAGGCTGCATATTGAGCATACCGGATCCGAACCTAAATTTAGACTAAGATGAAACATAAATATAATAGTTTTGTTATTGTAAAATAGTAATTTATAATGTTTTTATTGATGAGTTTTGTAATATTTATCTAATAATTTCACATGTATGCATATGGACTAGTTCTGAATTAATATAATTTATTGTAATTGTATTATTATTATTATTAATTCTAGCGTTAATGACGCGAAAGCTGTTTCAGCTGATGCATTTGCAGAAATAAGTGATGATAAAATCGTATACAGTATTCCTATATTTAAAACGGCAAGTCGTCTTGACGTGACAAGTAAAACAATTATTTCAGGTGCCGGTAATTCCGAACGATTCACTTAATTGTACACTGATGGGTCAATTGAAGCTAACAACAGTAATTTGGCTTAATGTTGAACACTGATTAATTTCAGATAACGCGACTAATAACTATAACAGTAGCTTATCTATATTTTTCATCATAGCTATTAAGATTCACGCCCCCTAAGACGCGATCAGACTCTGTGATAGCGGCTGAGTAAAAACGAGCATGAATTGTATGGGAATTAACGGCATTGAATGACGTGACGTAATAATACCAGCCAATTATTGTCCCGAACGAGAAGTGGTTCTTATATAGAGAAGGAACGAGCATTGATCACCACGCTTGTTAAAGACGGATTGGCGATTTCGGTCCAGGTTTCCTCACGATGTTTTCCTTCACCTATGTCCGTAATGTCCAAGGTAAACTCAGAAAGTACTTTTGAATCTGAAGCATCAGCTATCCTGAACATGTTATGCGTGGAAGCAAAGTATCAAATACAAAAACCAATTGGTAAACCAACAGTTTCTGTTCGGCATTCTTCATTGTAACTGATTGATATGACCATGTCTGGCAAATGTTTGGATTGAGGATTACAATTGCCACTTAGTTACTGCCAGTGTCGAACATTTTACCAAAGGATAACGATTTGGCACTCGTATCCTTTTGGCCATAAAAGTCGGAAAGTGGGTTTGTTGGATTATAAATATTGGCTAAGTGTAAATCGTCTTTCTGAGAAAATCTTGATTGCATTTTCATTCAATTCCATGGCAATTTTCCAAATTCTCATGCCTTTAAGAAATTGGCTTGGAGCTTTGTGAATTCGTTTAGTCGCTCCGATGGAAATGAGTTGTCTCTGTTTACAGATAAGAGTCTCACAACGCAACACATTTCTTTCAAGTTAAATCAAATATAACATCCAAATTCTAATTACATTAACATCTTCCATAAAATCACAAACAAAGTTATATTCCCTGGGATATCCTACTCTCGACACTGCAATAAATTAATCTGAAGTAGGAGCAAAAGAAATAAACGCGTTTTATTGCCTCCACCTATATTTACGAGACAACGTCGAGGGTATAAAATTGGCATCCTCTGGAAACTTTAAACGTAACGTAATAATAGACGTGAAAGCACGTTCATCGTTGAGGACTGGTTATACGTGTCCCAATTGTTATCTGATTGGCTACAATAGCTTTAATGACCCAGAATCAATCATATGATTGGAAGGCACAGGATTCAATTTGTGATTAATTCGATTTGCTACTTACTGTAACGAGGATCATGTCTGCTTTTAATATTTTTTATGGTTATTAATGAAATGTCTTCACCTTAATCCGTCCAGCTCGTTCTTCTTACAGTTAAGCCTTTACGTGCAGTCTTATTTATTGGGTACATTTTAAATTTTATTCGAATCGAAATCTATAAATTGACATCACGGGATCTTGCGCAACCTCACATGCTTGTATCATTATTAATTGACGGGCAGTTCAATGCCAAATGCTCCCATTGATAAAGGCGCATGCGTCCTGGTTCACATGGTATTCACTATCTTTACTGGTAAGGTCATTGTTAATAATTATTTTGAACGTGGAAGTTCAGCCAAATATGTTGTGTTTTATCATACGATAGAACACGGATAGAGTTTAATATACAGAACATTTAAAATGAGATGTATCAAAACGACCTTTATTTTTGTATACACTTAGCATTTCTCCTCTTCTTAACTTCATGTTTTATTCACATCTACAATCTATTATCACATTCTGACCTCAAAACCTGGCCGATCTGTTAGCTACATACCGCATATCTCATTCCGAGGTCGTATCCTTTTTCTGCTTTATTAAGACACTGCATTTCATATGTAATATGTGTCTACTGTCACATCAAGGCATTAATTCACAATTTACTGCGCCGAGACGCGTTGGTGACTAATTTCACCAAGGCCAAAGACGATCCATTATTATTTATTACCTTATGAAATGGTTCCCTAACCAAACATTAAATTTCCAACCTTATGACCAACAATTTAAGTCCGTTTTCAATTTGCGCTGCTGGAATTGAAATCTCATTTGGACCCTTTACTACATCTGTGAGTCACAAAAGCGAATTAATGTGTTACTAAAAATAGTGCGAATTTAACCCAACGTTTTATGTGCAAACATCTACGATTGTTAACAGAAAATTTCTTTGTCCTGAATGTCAATTATCATTTGTTGTATTTCTGTATGCTTTGTTGGTGCGTATACTTTTTCTTTTACTAAGATGATGGTATTATCTTACTGTATTGTGAAATCATTGATTATTTATGTATTTCGTTTATGTTATTTTCCACTTCACCTTTTTAACTTTTCGATGCTTACGTTACTTCTGTGTCAAGTGTTTCGTCATCAAACAAACGGTTCATGTGGCGGTGCGTGACCGTTTTAGGTAAATTTTATGGCAGGTGCCAGCAATTTGTTTATTCTACTCGGGGCTGCCCTTTGTACTAAATTCTTTGTAGCTTTTTTATGTCTCTTGGGATTACATTCAACTTACTAGTATTTCTGTTTTTCGAATAAACGGTATGCATTCTTTGAATGGTCGACCGTTCAATAAAATTATCTATGCATGGAATATGCGGTTGTGTCAAGATTTTACATTGATTTAAAAATTTTAGACTTTTCAATTTCTCGTTGTTTGAAAGTGAAACCCTATTCTTATCGTACAGAAAACCTAATTTTCTGTTTGCGTGCTACCCCTAATCTGTTTTGTAGAACACATTGACCCGCACTCTCTCCTGTAACATGTCTGTTCGCGGGTCTGTTTGTGCGTGCACCATGAGTGCCCATCATTATTTATAGAATTACAACATTTCTCCTAAAAACAGAGTTTTACTTACGAAACGCTGGTTCCCGTTATAGTCAATTTATTGAGAAACCTGGACTGAAGCTGTTTCGAAGAAACGTGTGCGTGTCAACAGATCTCGGAATTTCTGTAGTAGATATTGCTGCTACTGTGTTAAAAAGTATGTAGTTGAATGTATAATAACAGCTTTTTATATTTTAACTGCTGTTATAATCGGCCCAAAACTTAAAATGTCCATTGTCAAACAATTTAGCTTTTTTGTCACTGCTATTACCAGGAGTGTACTTATAATATGAGCCCTATCGTACTCCCCATAAATCTGTTCAAGTACATCATTGTTGCGAATGTAATGCTGTTCACTACAAAGGACCTGAGGGCACTTCCCTGCTGAGCATGCACTTTTGTTCAAATTGTACAATCAATATGCCTCAAGAATATTGCATTTTTTGAATAAGGTTTTTAATATACTTTTCGTACCGCTTGCTCAAAAAAGTGACATTCTATGCCACAAAAAGCGAACATAACAATAGTCATTTTTAATCTGTTAAAAACAGGGAAAGAAAATTGTACTGAATTTCATTCATCCTCTAGGGGGAGAATGTGATTTAAATTTGGAATACTTACCGAAATTTATACTGAACTACATCTGTGTTTACACCATTGAGTTTGTATATAAAGCATTATACATCTTTTTGAAAAAGGAATACGCATTTATTATGCAGTTATGATTATTAAATAAAATTACGAAAACCGACGAGGCCGTATGAGCTTGATGCCTTTGCTTTTCCGACAAAAAAATATTAGTCTAAGAAGTTACCGCGTTTTTGTTTTCTTCAAATACATAAACGTTAAGTTTATATTAATTTATTTTTATAAATAAGTTAATGTTCTAAAAATACGTTTAATTGTCATTATTTTTAATAAATGCTTATCTCATATTATTATTGTGTTAATTTTTTCGCAAATGGTACGAAAAGTAGAGTATTTTCCTCAGTGATAAAGCTGTCTTAGTCTTGGGTGAAGTTAAATCCCTCGCTACACTCAGGACTCGTCTTAAATCCTTTTAACACCCTCGCTACGCTCGGGAGTAAACCTCGAGTCCTTCATTACGCTCGCGATTTAAATCGTCACCCGCGACAGAAGACACTGCTTTATCCCCTTGGTTAATAATCTACTATTCGGTTGTACAAATCTTTCAAGTTGTTTGTATATAATATAATATAATACTTTTGTTGTTCAATTAGGACTAGATTACATGGCAAGGTATTATAAAATGCACAAGCATAAAGGTGTCGTACTAGTCTCCTAGATAATTTACAAAATAACCTGTGTTTAGGAGGTGTATCGATTTTATACACTAATTATAGCATAAGGGGCATGCATCTAAGTTAATGCCATTGCCTACTGCTTCATCGTCATTGTCGTCACAAACTTCCACATCTATTAAGTTTTCCACGTCAATAGGCTTACTCAAACCAAAAAGTAATAATCCTATTTCTAATGGGTTTTTTCCATCAAAAAAGCAATTCGCAATGCTTTATTCCACCACACTGGACTCCCCTTTACAAAGACACATCCAGTGCGTACTAACTGGCATCCCACTGTGTAATACTGGCTATTATTACTTTTTTGTGCGCAAGCTCACCTGCTGTGCCTCCATGAGTAACGAGCCTGATATTAAGCCGTTCGTTATTATTTTAGTGAGAACCTAGCATTAGGTTGTGAAATATGTGCTGTGTGTTTTTGATCCGTGGTAGAAAAAAGCTTGTTTATGGGCTTAGCATCTTTATGAGAAAATATATGAGTTTGAAATCAATTCTTTTCGGAGGAGATTTCTTCGGATTTCTCTTATGCATACAATACTAGGTAATTTAAACAGTTTGATAACGATAACAGTTGTACAAGAATTTTTGACGGATCGATAAGTTTTATGAAGTGTAAAAATAGCTATAACTCACGCTTATCTTCCTTTACTCTTTATATTGCCCCCTTCTCATTATTATTTTACCACATTTCGAAGTGTGATTGCGTTTAGTAAAATGATAATATCCCCAGTATATTTTCTCAGACGAGAAGATACTCCATACAAACAGTAACTTTATCTATTGGTCTTTAATTTGAAATCTGGCGGCAGAACTCGCAGTTTTAGTAATTTAACTTCGAATACTAGTTCATGTTAGTTAAAATAACAGCCCGCCTTCGTAGACCCATCGTAGTCATCGAACTCCCCCTCCATCTACCCTCTTTACTATGTCGTCAATAGAACTTAGCCTTTAATATCATTTGGAAGGATAACCAAAAGAGTTTTGGCCGTAAATTGACACTACTCGGGCACCTACCCTTTGTCTGTAAGTACTTATAATACAATATTCATAACGAGCTCTTTCGTCACGACGACGTTAAAGTAATGACGTCAAGATCCTCCGATTCTAAACAATCGCGATATTATTACGTTAATATGATTCTGTTTGGTTTGTTTACCATTCGACGTATCTTCCAAATAAACAAGTTCATTTTGTAAATTACTGAGTTGAAATATATGCCAACAACCGTTGTTCATTGTTCAACAATTGATACAACTTTCACATCGACGTCAATCTTAAAACAAAAGACGATGCCAAAAACAGGCACAGTGTACATTATCACACTAAAAAGAACCTCGAAACAGTCAAAACGTCGAACTTAAAACAAAAGACACACTCAGAAATAGTTAGATCAATCCCTAAACCAAAGAGTCCTCAAAAATTATTCACCATCGATGTCAGTTAGCAACAATTTCCCGACCTATGACAACACCCGGTCGTTCACCCCAGCGAGGTTCCACTTGACAATCTCCCTGTAACACCCCCGTGCTGACGCGAAAGTCGAGACTGCATTCAAGTTTTCGTCTCTCAGATAAAACTGCTGCACAAAGCCTTTCCCAAGAGCCCTCAACGTACGCGATTGTGTTCTAAAAAGGGAAGATGCATTTTTCGCTGCAATGCACTTTTCACGTATTGGGAACAGAGTGGTGCTTCAGATAATTACGGAGGGTCTTCTTTTTGAGTTTTAATGGTCATTCTTGGAGTCACCGTTTGTTATGTCTTTGACGAAAAGGGTTAGTTTAGGTACCTACTATCTATTCATTCGCTTGGTACTTGTACGGTAAATACGAAACCTTTAAGAACGTAATTATGGCCTATTCGATATAACCGATTCGTTAGATTGAAGTAGCGGACTTTAGTGTGGTCTCCTCATACGGTAGTCCCTGTTTCTGTAAAACCCTTGTATACAAAATTAAATACTATAAAAAGCAATATAACTGCAGTAGTAGCCTTCAACTCCGTAAAAGTAACGAATTGATTCATTTCTAATCATCTGCTTACACTTAACTGATGTTTACTGCCAATAATAAAGATTTCATTGAGAGTACAGTTAACTCAATCATGTAGCAAAGATTAGCTGTAGTTAACTTAGAACTGTGATAGCTTAAACCCTTAATCTAAACGGAAATGTGTCAGTCAAAGCACGACTAAAGAATATAAGTGGCTCAGTATTAACATCGCAAAGGTAACACTTTTGTACAGGGCTTCCGTTCTATTTACACACATTGTGTGCACCGACTAATGAATTCACTACAGTTGCAGATCGAAAGATATTCACGTCCGTGCCCCCAAGCTGCATATATAACATTTACATAGACCAAAGTAAAAGCGTCCTTAAATGCACCTGGAGTAGGTTTCAGGATAGACGCAGATATCAATCAAGCAACGCCTAAGTTCGACGAAAACGATGCAACACATGAATATGACCCTTAATTCGTTGACGTAGAATTCAGAAGGACTGCAGAAGCATGAATGGTGGTTGGCGACTAAAACAGTAGTGTTGGGAACGAACGCGTTATTACAACGCAGACGATTGATAATAAACTCCTTTCATTGCCATAAAATATTGTATCAGTGGAAAATCGTAAATAGGAACGGGAAATGAAAATGTTTATCTACGAGAATCTAGTGTTTGTTCTGAATATCCACATATATCATTTGGATCATCTTGTTTTCATCAATCATGTATCATAACATAACTAATAGAAGTTCTTAGAATTTATATTTGAATTTTACAACATATAGCAAACTAAAGAAAGATGGATTGTGTTAATGATTAAGCTACGAGGAAAAACAAGACGTATTGCACTTGCCATAAATAGTAACAAGTAATGCATTCAATAAAAAAACGCAACAAAACACACACGCACAAAATTCCTATTCCATCCTAGTCACATTAAAAAACATTTCTACATTTACAAACAAATTGCCAAGGATACAAAATATATAGCAGTCCAACGTAATGTGCAGCACGTCCTGCCGACTTCCGCTGCGCAGGCGCCGCCGGCACTGACACTGACCCGTTCCCACGAAGCCCGATAACTAAGCATGCTATAGAAATATTCTACTTCTACCATTGCTCTTTCAAAGCCCGCACACATACAATCTCTGCTTACTGGGACTCCTAAGCTCCCGTGTTTTGGTTTGTCGGTATAATTACAGGCAAATGAGTTGCTTCAGCATTGGCATGGTTCTGAAATGGTAGCGCACTTGGGATGCCTTTGGTTGGCAGATGTCAATAGGCGTCGGAAACCACTTACCATCAAATGGGCCGCCCGCTTCTGCTACATACAAACAAACAAAATGGAACATCGCATGTGTGATCCCCCTTTACTTCAACTTATGATTGGTATAAATGGGCAATACGTGTGTGTGCGGGAGGCGACGGAGGAGGAGGAGTATAGACTATTAAAACAGTATTTAATCTGGGCCGTCAGGAAGCCTGTTATTTATGCCGACAATAATGGTAACGGGATTATCGGGTGGTATGCAAAATTGACACATGAGAAAGGCAAAAATTATAATTTGTCCGGTGTTGATCTTTATTTTGTTTAGCGTTGATACCAGAGATTTTCGGGCTCACTGAAAAAGAACGAAAACTATAATCTGAAAACTCTTTTAAACTTTACAATCTTCATCCTTGCGATTTTGATCAATGCTTATTCCTTATCATCACATTTTATCCTATCACCAGGAGTAAATTGCGTGTAGAATCTGTAATGATAATCACAAGACACACGAAATCTCCCGCCACATCAATGCCATTACCACATCCATGATACGCATCATCACGAAACTCGTCACCGCCTACATTCCGTGCCCTAATCTCATTAAAACCATGCCTCTTATACGTCTTCCTGCTTCACGTGTGTCGCACAAACGCGCAGTTTCAAACGTCATGCTATTTCTACTTATGATTTTAATGAGATTTGTTTCAATTCTACATTTCCTTGTTGGGCAGTAGCTAGTCATTTCTGCGTGGCGTGAAAACTTGGATCGAAAGGTGTTATTAAGTACATCTAGTAGCTATGCATTCATAGCATTTAGTTTAACTGAAGTAATCATTGAGCATGTTCAATTGTTGTGTAGGTTTTTCTTTTAATTTTCTCTCTCTTCTCGAATGTTACTGTATAAATTAATTCAGTATTTTTGTATTTTTTCAGGTATGTTGAAAAACTCAAACACAATTCACGTTGGAGTCGGTGCGTATGTTTCCACTTAAGCAGTTACATTAATGTAACACTTTTCGACGTCTAAATAGAGGAAGGGACTCATTTCTAGGTTGAACGGATCGGATTTCACTGGGAATTGATCTTGTTTGCGAGCATCAATTACTGTGAGCTCACCGACTAGTAATTAAACAAGCTGTCTCTTGTGCCATTTATATTCCTGCAAGGTGGTCGCCCCTGAAACATCAAACGCCCAACTCATATTTTAACTTACCTCCTATTTCTCTCCATCGCGCTTTATTAGCATAGCAACGTACATAAATGTTTCATCCATTTAACATTAGTTATTTCAAGACTCTCCACAATTTATCGTCAAATCTCTGATGTTTTATTTTCATTTCTCATCCAATCCGTGACGAGAAACATTACAATAATTTCTCGAATGTTGTTTACACTAACCTTGGCAACGAACGAGCAATTTAAAGAATCGGAAAAATTTCAAACATTAGCATTACAATTCCAGGAACATTATTTAAGTAAATTTCGTGTCCAGTGATATAAACATTCGCGCATGCGTGCTCGGCTGCGCCCGCGCCGAGCCGCCGCCGCGTCTGCGCAACACCCTATATTTATCCTCTCAAGGGTTTCCTGCTCGAAATGTTTAATAATTTATATATATGTTAACCGTTTGTTTACGCACACACCACGTGGCGGGGCCAATGAACTTTCCCATGATATTTCTGTTTTTACTTTTGTGAAATTCTTTGAAGGTATGTTTTTAATTTATAAACGGCTGTAAAGAATAAAAACATAACACCGCTTGAATGATAACGCCACGGTCATTAACGACTGTCATTTCACCACTTAATATTTCTCATCTTTATTTCATTTTGTTTCGACCTTGCGTTTCTCTTGATGCACTTTGTAACATCTTGCAAGTCTGCTGAAAGAAACTGGGTATTTCTATTGTTGAATGTTTTGAATTGTGTTCGGTTACAATTTACTTGTTATTATTATAATACACTGTTCTCGATTTCCCAACTCTGTTTCTTGGAAAACACATTGAGGTGAAACTGGACTTGACATGATTTACCAAATACCAATTTCAAAGAGAGGAACGCCTTTCTACTTTATTGCGCTGTGTGAGACGCATAGCAAAACTAATCATTGTATAATTTAAAGCCCTGTCAAGGGACTGATGGCTCTCTGGTCCCCACGTACTACTTTCTATTTAATGGATATGACCAACCCGTCAAACTCGCTATCCTTGTCAGGCCGACCTCGATCGCACACTTTATATTGTGTATTCCGCGAATCCAATCAAAACGCTAATTATTTTACAAGCTAATTGCGTAGTTCATGTGTTTACTTTTTACCCTTTAAGAGAGTGAAACTAATGTTGATACATAACATATTTCTATTGAAATAGTTTTACGTTAGATAATCGACCATCAGATCTGTATTGGAATCAATATTGTCGAATGTCGTTCCACGGTTCTTCTTCGTCGTATCGATGATTCCATTTTATACCTTTATTTTAAATAAGCTTCGACAAGAATTCGGTTCCATAGTTGATGGTTGCTCTTGATTTTCATTCTGTCTTCTTCATTCATTTAATATTAAACCGATCTGATTCAGTTCTTTCCTGAGTTCCCTGTCTTTTACTACAAAGACACGTCACCACGATTAACTTTTCATCAAATTACATAACTATTTCACGGTACCCTTTATGACACTTATCCCGTGACCACACTGATTACATCTTACACTTTTCTACTGTCCGACATCACAAATAAGGTAGGTACTTAAATGTCCTCTTCAATAAACCATATAATCGTATAAAACTTTACGTATATATTAATGATGTAGATTTCAATTTGCCTCTTAAAGGCAGCAACCATGCGGCAAATTTGGTATTATGTATGAGGTGTTAGAACCATGATGAAAAACCAAATATCCAGTCACAGCAAGGTATTTCGTAACATAATATGATATGATTGTTCTTTTGTTGACCGCGTTGTTTGAATGTGGTATGGACGTTTCACTTTTGATTCATGAAATATGTAACCTGCTTACAATGGAAACTGATGTTCATTCATCGTTGTTGATTCGAAGTATGAAACAATGATCAAACATACTGATTACCGATCATACAAAAATGCGTTTATTAACAAACCTGTTACAAGGAATATCAAGCTACGAGTACCTATATGAGCTTGGAAGAACTGAGAAGTAGGTAAATTAATCATTGATTAATGTCATTCTGTCAAAGTTATCGTGTACTGCATGAATGAGTTTGTATTCATATATACATATGAAAAATATGCAACATATTAATGCAAATCCTTTTATATTATTCTAAATCCTATTAATACAAGCCTGCATAGTTGCTTATGTAATAAATTCAGGACCTTAGCTGTCAATCATGTGATCAATGTCAGACAAGTACAGTCGGGCACACAAAGCGGACGTGGCGAACTAAATCCGTGGCGCACGCGCAAGCATTGTGACGGGGTTGTCTTTAGCTGCTGTTGTGTAGTAGCTACTTATATCAATTTGTAATTAGTGACAAGTTGAGATGTATGGGTGTGGCCTGTGGCGGCTGAATCGTGTTCCTAATTTGTTAGTCTATGTCGCTTATTAATTATTTTGCCCGATCGACAGTTCAGTCGGTTATTAAAATGTGGTTATCTACTTCCGACGTGTATTGAATAACTGGCGCTTTCACGACCGACTTTTTTTGTTGTTGACCTATTTTAGGAAGAGCTTTGCGGAATACAATATTCTATCTGTAATGTGGAGACGACGATACGACAATAAATGCAAACACTGGCAATACATAGGCATATTTTGACTACAATCAAATAAATATATAGAGGTATGGGGAACAAAAAATGCGTGTAAAGTTCACTCATACCTCCATAGAAAAGGGAGGATCCTCCGACCAGACGGGTGTCAACAGCCCGACGATTGATGTCGTGGCGTTGTATACAGGGTGTGGCGTAAGTAGTGGTCCACCATTCAGGATTCGATGAACCAGATAATTAACTATAACAATAAAAAAATTTAACCAGTTTTAGGAGCAAGTTTTTTTTTTACAAAAATCGCTCTTGAACTTGATGGTGTGTTAAAAATTAGGGTTAAAATTAGAGAAGAACCAACTTTTTCTTCAAAAGAGCTGAATTTACATAAAAAAACATATTTATCATGATAGCTCTAGTATTCAGCAGTAATTAACAGACATCAAAATGAAAAATAATGGTTTTTGTTGAAACTACAAACAAATTTGTAATAAAAGGTAGAAATTTCGTAAATAAAAGACAAAAAGGAAATATTTTCGGAACCCTTGGGTAAAAATGGTTAAAAAATTTAATTGTTATAGTTAATTATCTGGTTTATCGAATCCTGAACGGTGGACCACTACTTGCGCCACACCCTGTATATACTAGTTGTGCCGTAAACTCTGCTTGCACGATGCAGGATTTTGCATGACGTTAATGTGATGCGTAGTTCGCGTGTGGGGATATAGATACCGCTACAAATACAAACATCGAAATTGAAAACGTGATTTTTTTCAAACAAACTAAATAGTACTGGCGGGATTTTCAATCTTTGACTAGCTACAGTGACTAAACTGTTGGATATATTTGATTGAATTTTCGTATGCAGACTGGGAACGTCATTAGATATAATATATGCAGTTAATTTTTTTGTCGAATTGTCGTCTCCATCTTGAATAAAAAATCTCAAAAAAAAAAAAAAACTTAAAATTAGTATATAAGTATCTACCTTGTAGTAATAAAATTAATTAATGATACAACTGTTGATTTGTAGTTGGTTGTTTGGTAGTTGGTCATTTTCATTTAACACAATATTCTCTCTTCAAAGTGAGAGTGAACAGGCTTCTTCTGGGTAAGATCACTCCATCGTCGACTCTGTCTCTGTCGCCACTCGCCACTGACCTCAAGTCCTCGACCTCAAGACCTAGAGTCAAGACCAAACCCTCCTTTAAAAAAAATATGTTTTACAAATACAATTAAAGTAAATATGAAACTAGTTACATGACTTAGAGGTAAACTACCTTACTCGTGTGAGTCTGACTTAAAATAACGAGTTAAACTAACTAACAGTTAATAGAACCACAATATAAACTCCAGACTTATGTCATAAAAGTTTGAACATAATTTAAAGTTATTACATGTTATACGTGAAAGCCTAATGTGTTAGAAAGTAATAGTTGACAGTAAGAAAACTTTCACGCGTTCATTTAAATACCTACTTCATGTAATATTTTGATTTTATAATTTAGACATTATTTTGACTGTGTCTGGGTCTTTAAAGACAAAGTCAAAACAAAGACCCAGTCTATGTTGTCAAGAAGTTTTAAAACTTTGAGTCCAGGGATTAAAAAGCCTTCTTCCACTTTTCATCATCATCACTGGCAGCCCTGTTCTACCCCCTTCTCCTTTTTGTGCCATGCTTCCCTGGTTTGTACGAGTCTCATCCAGGTCAGTCTCATCATTTCCAGTTTTAGGTGTCATCAAGTCAGAAAGGAGAAGGTCCTAGTTCAAGAGGATGCCCAAGGGCATTCTTTATTAACAGACATGAAAAAAGAAGGTTACCTATATGCAACACCAACAAATCACCCTGTCAAGTGTATGACAATAATCTCTTTTAAACAGGCGCGACGCGTATCGCCCGCGACACAAAGGCACCGCTTGTCGCATGTCGCGCGACATGCAGTACCTTTGTGTAGCGCCTTTTTGAAGGAACCTTTACTGTCATTCGAAGGCTTATAATAAGTACCTATTTTGCGGTTACCATTCATCATGATGAGGCAACTTAAACACAATTTGGTAGAAGTTAGTCCGTTCTTTCAGCAGAACTCAGAACCATATCTTAGTGGTGATTTCATTCTAACTCGCACATATCGATAACATAACTAACACTGATTTCTTAGAACGCTATAATACCAATGCTTTGTTTTTCGTTTTCCTGCTGCAGAAAACTAATATACTCAGGAATGTTGCATTTATTCGATATTTCACACTACATTTAGCGATTTAACTGTGACTTTTCACACCTCTTCTTTGTACTCTTTCGAACTAATCGGTCGCGTACGATCAACCTCACTGAACTGTATCAGTTGTGTGAAACAATCACACGATATTGGGTCGTATTTGAAAGGGATTAAGTTGGATTATCGCGTGTGGGGTTTGTGTGATGATAAGGTAATGTGTTCTAGAGTGTTCGGAGCAGTTCGTGACTGTGTCTTCCTATTGTTGTAGGCTACACATTGTTGTAGCGTTCAGCGAGCTAATTTTTGCTTAAGTAAAAGAAGAAGAAAAAATGCTTTTGAAACATAAATTATAATAGTGTATGTTTCAAAAGCATTTTCCTTTACATACATCTCGGAATTTAGTATGAGAAAACACTGCTAGCTCAGAATAAACTTATCTACAACGATATTAGATTATCAAATTATTTTAGTTCCTCTCCTCTACAATGCAGTTCTTGGAAAAAAGACTAGATCATTATAACATTCCAACAAGATTAATGTGATTTTAGTATCTCCTTTTTCTAGAGAAAAATAATATAAATAACGAAAACATACTTTTAAGTCTCTCCCAGAGAAAACTAAAAATAGCAATTCACTCCTTAATAAAAAAGACTAATTAGAAAAACGCCACGACTATGTGTCCAACTTAAAAACATCGTGCCATATAAAAAGCCTCGCAAAAAGCTAGGGGCACTTACCGAAAAACATCACTATTGATTAGCTTTTTTACGTCCACGTTTCTGTAGTGCGTAGATAAATGATAGTGATAGATCGTCATGAAACATGGTGTCAGTGACCTCAGCACAATGGTTTACGATCAAAGTACTTATGTACTTGTCTCATGTGATGTTTGTTACAGCATAAGAAGTTTTTTTTTTATCTGTGCATTATGGTGTGCTCTGTATGACGGGGACTGTAATGTTTGATTGCTCAGAATGATTAAATGTGACCGTGAGAAACTTATTTAAATTAACAAGGCACAATAAGATTCGTTTATTTTATTTCGATTTGAAAATAGTTTTGCAATTTGAAATACGAAAGCGAAAGCAAATATTAATTAACAGTGCACACACAAATAAACACACATTGCAAATGCGAACCAATAACAATTTATCAAATGTCAGTAATTTGTAAAACTATTTCGATTTTCCGTTTCATAACTTCAACAATAGCATGTAATTCGCGTTGCTTCTGCGCCGATGACGTAAGCAGCGCGCGCGCAATTACGTTACACTATAATCCGAGGAAACAGTAAGGCGACAGTTAGAATACCGTTACAATATCGGAAGTTAGACTCTAAACACTGTGGTTTTTGAGCTACCAGAGGCAGCTTCCGCTGTACCGCGAATAAAGTCACTTTACAAAATATCTGCGCTTCGGGGAAAATCGTAATGTCAGAATGTTGATTCTTTATACGGAATAAAATTGTTGCGTACGTGATTTCCATCTAAACTTGCTCATTATGCTTTTTTTGCTGTTTGAAGTTTTAACTAAACTCTTTTATGTTACTGGCCACCCATAATTTGAATTGTTCCGTTTAAAAAACGTAAGAAAAACTGTTTTAAATTAGGAACTAGAATAATAACTATGTGACCTACGTGCCTTGTGCAGCCATTTAATTTAATTTTGTAACCAGCCTGCTATGCACCAAAAGAGACCGACAAAGTGGCAATACTATCAACAAGTTCTCATAAAACATCCTGCAGAGTTAATAAGACTGTAGGTACATACGCAGGTGTGACTTGTTTCATGTCGCAGCACATTTTTTGCAATGTACTAAAAAGGAACTGCCTGACAGTTACTGTTGACTCAAGTATTTTTTATTACCCTCTTTCACGTCAAACAGAATAGAACATTGTAATGTTTAATGTCGCCTTCCAGGGTCTTGAACTGTCCAACTAGCTGCTCTTGCGCAACAACATTCTTTCAAACCTTTTGTTCAACATAAAACACGTGTAAAATTTTTAAAGTCGCCCATTAAATTCCGAATGGTCCGCCCGATTAGTGTTGTGTCCACTCAGTGTGGTATCGATATAAAACGATCAGTAATTAATCGATACTAGTTAATATACGGCGTCTAGCAATTATGCGTGAGCTTTATACACGGTTTGATCGTAATTGCTCTGAATTAAGTTGTTTCTGTCAAGGCGACGTGAGCATTTACTCATACCGACTCCTCCCTTATAAACCGGCTAATTGCTGCGCTCTATATTCAGCTGATAATAATTTCTTCATATCCAATCGTAGCCAACAGATATTAAGCGTGAATTAATATCGTAACAATCTTACATAAGCCAAATTGAATTTTCGAGTTCTTAAAGGTTAAATGCTTTGGCCAATTAACTTTGTCAGATAGCAGTGGTCTGTTCCGACTATGAATTTATTGCTCCAAAATCCAACAGTCAATTTCCATAAACCAATAAATATTTGTGATAATATTTATGAAGATAGTAATCTCGTGATGTCCAACGTTATGTTTATGCGCTATTTATTCACGAGTCATGCGCACCGTAAGTATGTTATTTGGCAAAGAAAAACTTCTGAGAGGGCGATACGGCAATTAGAATAAACAATTTTATGAGGACATTTGTTAATAAATTTAAAGGACTTAAATATTAGATTTTCCTAGAAGTCTGCAGCTGACTAATAATGAGATGAGTAGTCGTAAAATAATATTTCGTCGATATCAATCCCCACGCTAATTTCACATCCCTAAGTCTATCTAAGGCTTATTTATACGCACTGAAATATAATCTTCTCAGTCTATAAAGATGGGAACAATTTTTGATTAAAAGCCATGTCTTGGAGGCTAAGCGTCGGAAACTGGCGTTCCGTATAGGGTAAAAGCGGGTAAAAGGTACAACTGACGCACTTTATCCAACCTACTTTCCAACATAGACTAGTTTTAAGTCATAAACGTTCGACGGAAAATGATCAAACTTTTTTCGAGTTTTTTTTAACCCCGTTTTTCTTTATTAAAAGGTGTTCTTGGCTATTTATTTTCCTTGTTGTATACGAAGCATAAATTGGCACCTGAGAGTTACTGAATAAACGTAAATTTATGCCTAATCATGGTTCAGTAGTAACTGAATAGTAATAACGCTTGATATTCTCTCTTAGTCACGTGGTTGGCTTCGGAAGTACGTAATAGGTGCTCACACGGAATAGAAAAAGGTGCTCATGAAACAAAATACTAGTTCATTTGTCTTTACATTGTTTTGAGTAATCGCAGTCGGAAAACCTATTTTTTTTCTTTTTTTTTAAGATGGATTTGCTCTTGACTTTAGTCTAGGTCAGTGGTGACACAGACAGAGTCGATGATGGAGTGAGCTTACCCAGAAGAAGCCTGTTCACTCTCACTTTGAAGAGATTAGGGTTGTATGCGTTCGGATTTTCGGAAACACAGACGCAGCTAGAGAATTCCACTCTTTTGCTGTGCGCATAACAAAATACATTTGGAAACATTGTTTATTTGGTCAAATTCCGAAATCAAAGTCTTTACTAGAATACAAAAGCCCAAGTTAATGTAAATCTCAACTTGATTAATCTTTTCTGGTCTGCTACTGCCAGAACTGCCTGATGCACATGTATATCTGTAGCTTTGCATCAAAACCACACATTTATTATTGTAAACATCAATACCTTCCCTTCGATCTTTATTTTTTCATCTTTATTATATTAGTTTATAGAGAGTTTTGATCAGTATGACCATATCACCGTCATACGGGCATTCTATGTCTATCTGCGCTTAATACCTAAATGTATAATTTTATATAATTTTTTGACTGTCCTGGACAAGGGAGCAGCCAAGATACTATTATACATGCCAACATTAATATAATTAAAAACGTTTTCCATGAAATAGTTACCTACTCCTCTCAACCTCGTTCTTGACACATTCCGACGATCTTTCTTACATCTCCCAAGTCAAGTCCCACTCTTGACACAATCGTTACACATCACAAAAGTCCCATCTGTATCGCTGGCTCTCGTTACCTGCGCCCGCGGTGAGCACGCGTCTCGTCCCCGCCGATTGATAGCGTAGATTAGCTTTCTAGTATAACTACCCACTTGGGTACTGCACCTATTGATCAATTATAGCTTGAGTTCACACATGTTTCATTTTTACAGGAAAACCGCTATTAAATAATAATATATTTTGGTATTTTAGATGAAGGTAGGATATCTTCGTATCTCTCTCTATCTTCCTGTTTTTTATCCTGTTTTTGACGTCTGTATTTTTAGTACAATTAAATTAATGAATGGTAGATTTATACGTATATTCGAAGCTCTAAAAACAACTTGGTTTACCCTAGGTACTCTGTTGCAAAATCAAAGTGACATACGACAATTGGTTATCAGCCATCAAAAATCAGCTTAACATGTATGTCACGTCCACTCGCCCTAACCACACATAATTCTGTGGAGAAAAACCTCGTTAATGTCACTGTCCACGGATATGTTACAATCAGACATGTCGCAACATTGCAAAAACAATTATTATCTCACACAGTTTCTAGAGAAACCGTCTCCTCAGTTCTACACACCTGGTTACGGCTGTCAGCCTATCCATCAATCAGGCTTGAAGTAAAGTTGCTACCAATTGCCGGCCACTGGATCGACTTTAACTGGCAAGCGTGTGCCCACTAACTAAAGGATTTACACCCGAATTTAGACTTTAGGAACTTATTATAGAACCTTATTTAACTTGACGTGGTTCGACATATGGTATCGCAATTCTTGACGAAAGAACAAATCACTATGAGCACGTGAGGATAGTAGGTGATCTTGCCTTACTTGTAGACCTAACTTAGGAGGTAATGTTGTACTTTATCAATGGGTTTTGTGTGGAGCCGGTATTTCGTTCGAAGGAAAACAGATGGTTGGATTATTGGAGCGAAATGCAATGTTTACCGACGTAAATCTGTAACTTATTGAGTTAGACTTTCGTGGTATTGATCCTGTTTTGTGCGCAGTTTTGTCGTATCGAAATATTCACCATAGCGCCAATAGTAATTATTAAGTTTCTAAGCTTTTTGCTAAAATAATCTAACAACTACAGATTGATTTTATTAGACCTGTCTGGAAACACCCTTTTCTAGAAATTCTTGCTTTAACCTTACCTTAAAATACAAATAGCTCGTCTAAATAAACACCCATAGACCTCGATGCTGCATCGTACATGGCGTCGTTGTGTCTATCCTCTCGCCAAAACTAGCGTAATGAAGACATTAAGATTCTTACCCATTTTGGGTGCTAACTTGCAGTCCGTAGCTGATCGTCATAAATATTCATTTAAGCTACAAGTGTGTAGGTTTTTAACACTATTTATTATGTGAAATGGAGAAGTTTTATGTATGTATATTTATTTTTAGAACGTTAAATTTCTTTAGGATTTTGCATGACTCCAAAGGCACTCCTAGGGTTTTTACATCATCTTAAATAGTATTATTTTCTGTATGAAGGGATCTATCTCTCTAATGTTTCAGTTTCTCTCTCAGTTGGTCGCTACCAACTGAGAGAGAAACTGAAACATTTCCTGCCTTCTGAGCCGCTGGTCCCGGGTTCGATCCCCGGACAAGTCAAACATTTGTGTGCATGAACATGTCTGCTTGACCTGTGTCTGGGTGTGTATATGTATATCAGTCATCAGGTTACCGTAGTACAGGTTCTACCTAGTTTGGGACCTGAAGACCTTGTGTGGATGTTGTCTCATATTATTATTATTATTAATGAGTGGGTTAGAATGTGACCGGCACATCACTTCTACTCACATTTCGCTCTGAATGGTCCTATGCTCTACTTTTAACTGCGAAATTGATATTAAGTATTAAACTAGGTAGTTAGAGACTGCGCAGGTGGTCGGTATCCTCGTTTCTTTACTTACATTATAACAAACATTTCGGCTCACAACAAGTCTGCTGTCTCCTGCCACTTATCTGTTCTTTGATCAAAGTACGTGGGCTTTTGCGACGCCATTATGATCTCTGGGATTAACCTTACAGGCAGCGTTACAATATTTCGAACAGTTACGTCACTGTTGTAACACGTTGCTACTTTATTGCTTTTACGTTCGTTTTGTAATTATAAAGTGAATTTGAATTGCATTTCTTTGGTGTAATATTTGATTATTGCCTAAACGTTGCTAAAATTACAGCAGTTTTAAATGAAAGTGGTTGTTATGATTTTAATACTTCTTAGCTTGGCTCTTTTGTTTGATTTGCAATTGTAGTTGTTAGGAAGTGTTAAGTCTAATTTTAGTTTTGTAACGTTAGACTATTTTAAGATAGAATAGGTAAATGGGAAAACATTATGTTCGATTCACAGGCAAACGAAGGCACGGTTGGTGCAGTGGTTAAGCGATTGACTGCTGCGTGTCGCGGGTTCTATTCCCGCACGGAAAAAATATTTGTATGACCTGTGTTTGTGTATGTGAGTTTTAATTGTTTCTAAACGCACCCACAATACAGAAGAACTCTCAGAGATTTTGAGTGTGGGCCTAGTAAGTATAAAAAAGCAAGTTATTTGCAATAAAATAACAGTTAGTTAGGTAGTTAGTTTGCAGTTATTTGTTATTTGTAAATCTTTTACTTACAAGTTTATTTTTTTATCTCTAATACTTTTTGTTCCGAAAAAAAGCTTTATCGCGTCTGTTTCCACTACTCATCTTGTAATTTTTATCTCTTTTAATACCCCCACACAAATCGTAACACATCTTTATTTGAATAATAAAGAGATCTTCTTTGAACTTGTAAAACTGTTCACATTATGTCATACATAGAGGAAGCTGCTATCATATCAAATCATTATTAAATATAAAACGGCTGACGATCAGACACCAGCCGTATTTAAAAAAAAAGTTACATAAATAATATTTCGGCGCCGTCTTGTATCTTGTCCCGACAAATATTACTAATATTATGTAACCAAAAATCCATACTAAAATTGGAAATGCGAAAGCGTCTGAAGTCTGTCTGTGTGTAACGTTTTGACGCCTAAACCGTTGAACCGATTTTAATGATAGGTTGAACCTTCACTGACCCTGAGGAAGGGCAGAGGCATCAGCATATTCAGCCTATCACGTTCCAACTGCTGGTACACCGGCCTCCTCCCTGTGAGAGGGAACGGGCCGTAATCCACCACGCGGGCAAGTGCGGGTTGGTGGTTGTCAACATGTCTTCAGAACCGATCAGAGATATACCTGCTTTAAAATAAATCAAACTTTCTGTTATTGATGAAATGCGGTGTTGAAGCTTGTACGGGAAAATCCACAATCCACGTGAACGAAATAGCGGACAAACTGCTAGTATTTTAATAACAAAAATCCATCCATATAGTAAAATAGTAACGAAGAATTTTCGTCTGTTGGTCTGGATGTATGTTCCGGATTGACGCAAAAACAGCTGAACGGGTTTGAATGAAATTTGGTACACAGATAGTTAACACATAGGGTAGGTACTTTTATTCCTGATAGTACGTTACCGTGGGATATTTTCCGACATCAACGCGGGTGAAGCTGCGGGCAAAAGCTAATTCAAATTTATTTATTTTTTATTTGTAGAACGCAGGTAAACAAAAAAAAGTACAGATGTCAATATTAATAAAAATGAGCGCAATGTCTTGCCGCCAACGGCGCACAAATATTCTAATTATAATTTCTAATTAATTTGTTATAAATACAGCAGAACGTTCAAAATTAACATTTAAAAACATTTGTTATCACATTAAATCATAACAATATATTGCTTAATCAAAATTAAAGACATTAATTTAATTTAATGAAACATTTAAATTATTAACAACCTAAAATATACTAAATAAAAAAAAACAATCTCAATAAATTATAATTTGTCGTCTAAATACTAATTGATTGATATGCTTGTATATAGCTAGTAACTAAATAATTGACATCAATACCGTATATTATATTTAGAGACGTTTTCTAATATCGATTTTAGATCAATTCATAACACATTGTATTTGCATAAATTGCGTTTTAAAATGCATGGACACGACTATTTGCAATGATACGTAACTTTATAATAGGATTAGTTATTTTTATGCATATTTATTTGCTGTATTTTATGTTCTGACAGATTAACGATGTGTTACTTTGAGTTAGTAGGTAAGTATTAATAAGTTTTAAAGCTCCTAAAAACAAGCGCGACACGCGACGCGAATCGCACGCGACAGGCGGTGCCTTTGAGTCGCGTCGCGAGTCGCGCCCGGTTTTTTTTTTTTTTTGGCAGCATCCTTACTAGGTCTTCAGGTCCCGAACTATACGGTAACCTGATGACTCATATACATACTTTTATACATATACACACTCAGACACAGGTCAAGCAGACATGTTCATGCACACAAAATTAAATGTTTGACTTGTCCGGGGATCGAACCCGGGACCAGCGGCTCAGAAGGCAGGGTCGCTACCAACTGCACCAACCGGTCAGTCAAGGAAGGAGTCTTTATTGTTTCTGAGCGGTTTTTCGCTGCGGAATGACACACTAGTCCAAATATAAGAAAGTGATGATTATTTAAGTTGTTTTTGTACATAATTATGTATTAAGTGGAAAAATTATTTTCTTTCTGAGGCAATCATTTATGAATTTTCCTAGGATTTGGATTATTATTGAACTTTAGGATTTTTAATGCGAAGAATTTCAAAGTAAGGTTTTCCCTCATATATCCGTACTTATCATTGGTAGTTGGTATTTCTTTTTGCATTGATTATGTTAATTGGCATATTAATTTTTACGATTAGTGTGACCCGTCGTTATAGCACTTCCTATAGCACTTCTAGAAATTAAATAAATTAACATATTCATGTCTTTCGTCGACATCGATATGAATAAATACCTAGGTGGGTTATCATTTTCAATGTTTATTTTTTGTATTAAACTTGTTGCTACTTTAATTGTATATGTTATTATTTTTATGACATTGATTTACATTCTATGATTACTTTAACTCACACACTGACATATTATTTGTTTAAATAATTTGGAAAATCGTATACTTTTACAATAAAAAAAGTAAATATGTGAGCACCGTGTATCTATCACATAATTAATTTATTTGTCATTGCTACATTTTAATTTTTATACCTATTGTGGTAGGGTAATTTTTTTATAGGTGCATCGTCTTCACATATAATTAATGTATACAAAACATTGTAACACGTTTTAAAAGAGTAACGGTGGAGTTTCTTGCCCATTCTTCTCCATACGAAACTACCTTTAGGAGGGGGCGACTAGAATCAATTCTATTTTAATGTAAATGTTGACGTTCAAAAGTATTTTTTATGTGCCTATTTGATATAAATGCTTTGACTTTACTATTAAAAATATTGATAACAATCCAACACATACCGGTGTTATCAAGGACATCCATGTCATTAGATTCCTGCTAGATAGCCTAAAATAGTATTTCATGTCTCAAGAACAAGTTAATAAATCAGCAACGCCGTTAACCCAAAACCAAACGAAATCGAATTCTAACATAAAAACGTCAACAAGCATCCAAACCCAGTACTATTATCGTTGTAATATTAATTACGAGTTCTAGACCCGAATGAATCAACGTCCGTCTCTACCTGGAGGAAAGCCAAGTCTTGCCAGTAAAAAAAAATCCCTAACCTTGAAACTAATTCTTGACGGACGCCCCCCACATAGTTTCACTAATTAAACACGCGTTTATTAATGAGTTTTATGTTATAATTGTGCCAGACGTTCTTGCTCGCGTGAGTATTTGCGTCTGTTGTATATCCTCTGTGTTTTTGTTTGTGAGGATCTTAACTAGTTAAGCAGGAAAGTAATAGGTTTAGGTACCTACTTTATAAGTTAGCGCCAGGGTAGCCTTCGAAATTCAAATTTTTGTCATTATCAGCTTGTATGTGATTATGTCAAAATATGATTTGTGACCGTAACAAATATGTGTTTCTAGAATGATGTTCAAAAGAATTATCAATACAACTCTACTAGTTAGAATTGACCTCAAATGTCATGATTTCATGAAATTTATATTTTGTAGGGTGATGTGGGCTTAGAGAGTTTATTAAGTTTTAATTAAAAGTTTAAAACACCACAAAACGCTTGGAGAAAGAGATTACCAAATGGCATTGACTAAAGTATCACCTAAGTGTTATCATAAAAGTTTAAATAAATAAGCAGACAGACGCCATGGATATTCATTTCACAATAACGATGAAAAGCTACAAAAAAAAGCTTTCTTCTACCCTAACATTTTTCTACCTAGGTAGTAAACCAAGAGTACAAATCGTCTAGACCAATGATACCCAAAGTGGTACCTATACAGGGTTATTGGTAAAACACCTTCAACCTCTTAAGGGGTCATTTTACTCATCATTATGAACAACTTTTACATTGGGACCAAATATGAAATCGCGATAAAAAAACTGCTTGACGAAATTTGAAATTTGTTTGACGAGTTCTGCAAGCATAAATGTAGGGACCAGCAGATTATTTTTTTCGTGATTTCATATTTGGTCCCATTGTAAAAGTTGTTCATAATGATGAGTACAATGACCCCTTAAGAGGTTGATGGTGTTTTACCAATAACCCTGTATATCGACCCCCAAAAAATGCAATATTAGCTAAGCCCTCTACCGAAACCGAAAACATGGCAAGTGGTCCATGAGACCAAAAAGTTTGGGGACCTCTGGTCTAGACGTAAATATACCCCTACAAAAAAATGAAAAAGAAAACTTTCCAAGCTCAACGGTGGAGTGCCACTGTGGCAGCTTTCATTAGAGTTAAAGGCGTGCTGAAAGAATTTCATGCATAAAGCCGTTTCATCCGCTTGCTGTACTTGGAACTCTTTGTAGACTCTAACTTTGTGTGTTTTAATTAATACTAATTTGTACTGAGGAACTGTGGTTGGGTTTCTATAGGTGTTTTGAGCAAAAAAAGGAAAAATAAATGTTGGTTGTGATTTCAAGCGGGGTTTGAAAGTGAATCATGCATATGTTTCGGTTACACATTTGATTATAGTCCCAAGGTGTAGGTACTAAAATTATGTAATTAGATACCTAAGTTAATATAAGTAATTTTGGTCTCCATAATTAAGTATTTATTTAAACGTCATATACAGTTAATGGTACATAGGTGGACTTAGTGCTATAAGACATTCTCGTCAACTACCAAAAGCATGCTCACCGATATAGAAATTCTGAGCTAGACTCGAACTCAGAGCAAAAATCTTTAGTCAATCTTATCAAATGCTTATTTTGTTTTATCTCTTACACCAACTTACCAGGCTAAAGCTATCTTTTACGTAATACTGAACCTGCTCGATGCCTGATGTTAACAAAAGCCAAAGGTGAATGATCTCATTGAGGCCTGCATGAAACAAATGCCTGTGACAGACTATCAGTCACCGTTTCATTACGAGCGATTCGGGGTGATTAATGAGAGGACTGAACGCGTTGACGGAGTTTTTTTTACTGAGGAACAAACACCTACACAACATGTGTCCCTGGTACTTTAGTATTTCTGGCTGGGTTTATCCCCGTGATGCTAGAACACTTGATTGAATCACGCCGTAAGCATCAACCAACAGCGATGAATACAGCATAGTCAGCCTATAATGTTCCCACTGCTGGGACACAGGCCTTCTCTCGGTGAGAAGGAGTGAGCCGTAATCTAACACGCGGGTCCAGTGCGGGTTGGCGATGAACATGCTTGTCTAATACTGCGTTGTCATTGGTGGAATATGACGAGTCCTGAAGTAGATCTTGAGCCATCACTGGAAGAGAAGATCTTGTATATCCGGCCATGTATGTCAAATACCTGTTACATCATAGACAAAATTAATCCATTAGTGGGTGAAAATGTCCAGAATCTATCTGGCGGAAATTCAGGAAATCCGTAGATAGTACCAAAATCAGTGTTTATTAACCACTGCATTTGTACAAACCACTTTCAGTGCTAATTTTGGTGTATATATCCGTTTTGATCTGTCTTAAGAAAAAAGATCTAGGGGACTTTAGGTAGTATAGTATATATACATAGCGATTGAGACGGACTTATTCTGTTGTTCTCTGTGTGAATTCACAAGGAATGCATTGTTTGTAATTTGTTATATGTAGGTACATGAATGATAGTATTTAGGATAATTAAGTTAAGATAAGCGCATTTATCGCATTGGGTTACCCTGTAATGGTAGATGTAAGAAGGAAAACAAATAAATAAATGAGTAAGTAAGTATACAAATTGCTGTCGACCTAGAGATATGGCTCGCATTAGTAACATATTAATCAACAATGAACTGAACTTCCAAAGCTCGCAAAGTGACATTATGAGATAAGATGGATTATAGCAAACATTCATCCTGACCTACAAGTTCCTCTGGTTCTTCAAGTTTTTCTAATAGGTTCCTACATTTAATTCTCTAGACCGCTAGAATTACACAACATAACATCACGCTTGATTCCCCCTTTAGGCAAGGGTTAGGCAGACGTTTACGTATAGTACCGACACCTAAGGCCGCGCCGCTGACCCGGAACATAAAGGGCCAAGGAAGGAACACGGGTGGGTTTTAGTCAGTAAGAGTCTGACACTCCCTTCCGCTCCACCCAGAGCGGGAGGAGTCATTTGATGATTTCCCGTCCTCAAAAAAAAAAAAAAAAAAAAAAGGCCGCGCCGCGTTTTTCATTTGTAACGCAAGAATTCATCATCTGCCTGGCCATTTCCCAACTATGTATGAATACCAGTATTTTACATGGAGCGACTGCCTATCTGACCTCCACAACCCAGCTACTGGGTAATAACGATACCCTTGGTGAGACTGGTTGTTAGACTTTCGGGCTTCTGACGACCCGTAACGACTGTTAAAGATCCACGAATGACAGCCGGAACCAACTGTTTAACGTGCTTTCCGAGGCACGGAGGGGGCTTGGTATGTAAAGGTGGTCACCCATCCACGGACCAACCGCAGCAAGCGTAGCTTAACCTGATCGATCGACCCATCAGAATATGTGAGACAGCCCAAGAATATAATACCTCTTTAACTTTTCACCAACACGTCAATAACACGTCAATATCCACACCTGTATCGATCACTCGAATAACAAAGGACATGGCTCAACCCGTCCCATCTAAAATAAAGGCTCCTACAAACTGGCGCGACATGCGACGCGAATCGCACGCGACACAAAGGCACTACTCGTCGCGTGACAGTCGCGTCGCGTGTCGCGCCTGTTTTTAGGAGCCTTATGTCTTAGACACACTGCGACATTGACCCTAATGAAAGTTCATATTACCGCTTGCGTAACACTGGTGTTTAGGCTGCGTTCACACCAGTTCCTACCTACGTTAGGGTAATTTTTTTACCTAGAAATTCTCGCCCCAGACGAGGCGCCCGCCGTGCTATAAATGTTGAAGTTGCTTTGCTTGATCTTTCATCCTATATTCTCCCCATTGTCGAAGTTTTCTGCATAAGTCGACAAAGTATCTTCTATTTCTGTATGAATGGACTAAAGAAAACATAACCTTTCCCAGGCAGGGTGTAAAAATGTTCGTCCCTCTACCCTCTCAAGAGGGGTACCTAAGAAATAGAAAGAAAGAATGAAAGATTTATTTGTCACAGAAACACGTGCATACAAAAAGATAATTAGCTCTAATAATTAAGAAAAAAGTAAAAATAACAAAGAGATCTCTAATCACGAGCACAAAACAGAAATCGTCGACAGCTGCACGTCATGACTGTGACAAGAAGGCTTCCACTCAGCATGATGCTGTGCTATGGGGGACCCACAGCACAGCGCTGATTTTCAGTGGTTACCCGAAAAGGACGTACGGAAACTAAGTCAGGTTCAATGATTGGTACTACAAAAAAAATAAACAAAATCTCGCCCAGGGCGCGGGGTAGTGCTAAAAACCGATTGTGAATTGCACGTACGAACGGCAACGGGCACTGTATCTTTGTTGGCGTGAACTCACCAAACGGCCGCCGATTGTAAAAATTTATGAAAAACAAAGGACGGTCACTCAGAGACTGACATTGTTTTTTCATCCATTTTGTACTCTTCTCACAGCCAATCGGCTATTCGTTTTGGTGTGAACCCGGCCTTGCGTAGGGCGCGGCGCGTGCGACGGGCGGCGGCGCGCGGCAACATATTACTTACTATTTTTACGATCAAACGTAATGTGTAATACCGAAAAAAAAACGATTATACCGACACGGTTCCCGGATTATATTCTGTACGATTTAACTGAACTACTGATTGTTTGAACTGGAGAAATGTTTGATTAATGAGCAATCGTTTTTAACAATTTGTTATTTTTTAAGATTGGTAAGAGCTGAGCTTTCACGCATTTTTATCGATATTCAAATGGCTAGTTTTGACGAAACGTAGCTTTTTAAAACCAACACAATAATTTGCAATAACGATGGCAATAAATCTGATTTCGAAGCTGTCAGCGATCATCATTATTTTCCTCAATCGATTCTTATTATTTACTTGCAGAAATAACAGTAGAAATAGCTCTTATCAGGTTACGCATACGAAGATAAGACTACGCAGACGTCCAAAATAATCTATCGCTCTCAGTGGGTGGCCTTAGTAATGTATGCACATTACAAACAAACAGCCAAAATTAACTATACACATCATTCAGTCTTATTGCCCTAAGTAAAGCCCAAATGGACTATCAACGTCATTCAGATCTCTACGCATAAAATAAAGATGAACACAAACATAAGCACATAAATCAGAAGGAGGTAAAGTCAAACGCACATCAGTGGGTAAAACTAGCATTACGAAAAACACCCTTACTGCTACGACATAAAGGCCCTATCAAAGTCGGTTACCACTGAAGTGTGGTCGACTGTTCATACAACATCGTAGTAATGCATTGTTAGAAAAGCCACACCTGTCTTAATGTGCTCCTGAAGCTATTCCTTTGATAAAACACGAGTTACGAGCACGAGTACGAGATTTGGAGTGTTTTATTTGTCTGTGAATATGATTCACTAAATAATTTGAACTCAAATACTTGAGCATGACGTCAATTATGCTAGTGTATGTAATACCTGAAAATGAAAATGATTTTCATTGCGTAACTCTTTGGCTGGCCAATAGGTAGGTACCCGTTTTCTCTAACACTAGGAGCACCGCGCGCGCATTCATTTATGTTTCGCCCAGTGCTAATAAAAACAGGCATTATTCTCGTTCAAGAAAACTTCAGCTTGCCTTTCATTGATCATCACTCATCAGGGACGGTTAAAAGGAAAAAATATAGCCAATAAATCTTCTACACTTTCCATTACAATAAACTTTTCATAAGCACTCTTATCCCAGCCAATCGCATAAAATATATATCTAATCTAAGTACTCCAAAACTTTCATCCTTGCAAACCGGTACAATATCTCAGTTAAACCAACAATGAGAATTACTGTCACATCACTATCTGGAGTAAAGACGGATAATGACCGCTCCAAGTTATTTACTAGCCACAGTACGAAGGGCACCGCAAGTTTTGCTTTCTAAGCTCTAAATTACGAGCAAACTAGTTCATTCCACCGCGATCTTGCGTTCCCTTCTGTACGGGAATTGGTTTTAATAAATAAGGTTTTATTGTGTTTTATGTCCACGGTTTAAGACAGGTAATCTCACTTCGAATGGCGTAAAGACTGTAGTTACGGTGACAATAAAATGTTAAATGTTATTGCCGCATTTAAATTCATTGAAAGAACAAATCTACAAATGACGATCGTATTTCACAATTTGAAAAATGGCTACTCCACTTCAACAATGGAGTCAAGAACTCAAGTTTCAAAGGGCTCTATTCTCGAAACCGTTCGAAATAGGGTCGCAGGTGTGTCACGGACCTTTACAGGAGAGCGCTCGTCACTTTCTCCCGTCGTGCGACATTTGCGCAACGGATGGAGTGTCGCGTCGATTTATTGTCGCCCTAGATTCATCGGTCGCGTAATGTGTTATTGGTGTCGAGTTTTTCATCGTTCAAGATAATTGCTGTCGTTTAACTTGCGATGTATCGTTTTTATTACGACAGATAAGTTTTAACCGAGGTGCGGTAAAATAAACAAAGTATGCATACATGGGCAATTCTTTAGTACTTCTTGCTTACACAATTAACGTTTCATGTGTTAACTCAAATGTGACTGGTTCTAGTTGTAAGAGCTTTTATCGTAACGAGATATCCGTCAATTCAACCGTGATTGTTACATAAATCAACTAAAATAATGTGCTTAATCTATATGCTTCGAATAAACCAAAGTGCATGTGATTTTAACGCACACGCAACGCTAAACAGCTATAATGTCGATTAGTTTCGCACGATTCGGTACAGAACACTCGACTTTCATACATGAGACGTCAGTTATGCCATCCAGCGGCCCTTCATTATATTGCGACATAATGTATGTACGTACGATGCGATGCTCACACTCGCGGGATGAGTGGTGTAAGTGATAAGTTTATAACGGATTTTGAGAATAGGAAACCACATAATTATGTCGAAACTCGAAATATAACATGAACGCCTACCTAAGCCTGAGCCTGTGTCTAGCAGTGGCCTGCTGTAGGCTGATGATGATTATAATGACATAAATGACAAAGAAATTGTAATTTAGTGTTAAAAAATTCAAATCCAAAGCATTTTAAAGGGTTTGATAAGAAAAATAACAGTCCGTCCCAGCTTTTTTCTTAATAGTAACAGGTGCCATTGACCTATGAAATGTATAACAGCTACTCAATGTGGTAGTTTTCTTTGTAACTTGTAAACTTTACCGTCTTAACATCTCTCCTTCACACTTGAACCAACCACCAAGCAGATCAACAGTAGCTGCTAAGTGGATAATATCAATTGCGCGCAGCCATTCCGCATTCCAACGAACGGGTCATTTGACATTAATACGAACACATTAATTCATTAAGAGCAACACTTATCGCGAGAAATGATGGCGAACCTCTTGATGATATGAATGACTACATGATTGCCCCCGTGGGACGAAACATCCTGCGAAAGTAGGAAATTCAATGTTTTCGAATTTAGAATGTTGTGTTGAAATAGGAAGCAATCTCTATGTAGTCAGTGGGAAGCAGTGTGGGATAAGGTTGAAAACAGACCCCTGTCTGTGGCCGTGGGTTTAATAACAGACAATTTTGAATTTAGGATTTATATCACAATCGTCATCGTGAACTAGTATGGAACTATGGAATACTTTACTAAACGTCGGTATCGCAAATTCTTAGGAAGGTGGTTACCGTGACCAAAAGCCCGTGATAATATCATGTTTGAAGTATCTAGCCAATTAGTGCACGACAACCTCAAAAACAGAAGTCCGTTGACGCTGACGTCCAAATCCTTAAAGGGTCTTTAATAAATATACGAGTAAGTAGTATCTGTAGGTAGTATTTTCCGAAGTGTATCTGATAAAGTACTTAAATGTCACCGTTGTAGTCGTAAACAAGGATTTAGGATAGCGAATTTACGGCCAGTGGATTTTCCTACTATGGTTCAGAGGTCGAAGTTGTCTAAGCTATAAAGACGGCCAAACACGCCATGTCTATATGAATTGAAAACCTAACTTTCTCTATTTCTTTTTTAAGTTCAAAAATACAACTCTTTTTTGTCAAATTTTGAACAAACGGCATAAATTAAACAAAAGATAAAACAGACATTTCAAATTTCGAAGTTCGGCTTCTTAAAAATTTGCATAAATTTGGCCAGCATTAAGCTGCTGACAACCAAACTTTTTCCATTATGAATTAGAATCAAGCGAAAGTATTTCAACACAGGTAACATTACTGTGCTAAATAGCTAAATCTGACTCACCGTTGACCTTGCAATGGATGAAAATAAAAACTCTAGTGTCTGTTACTCAAATAAATTAGTTTTTTTTTAATGTAATTTTATGACAGCCCGCAGATAAAGTTAACTGACATAAACACGCCTAGACGTCATTGCGGTGGCCTACATAATAAATATTATAAAAATCTGAAAGTCTGTGTTTGTTAGTCAATCAAGCCTTTGGGAAGCGACAGACCATGAAAATATTTGCATATCTGACAAGGCTATGAAAGACTTCATTATACTTTTCCCAAGAAACGTGTCTGCTATCAACTGTAGTTCCGCTGTGTCAATGTCTGAATCGAATTTAGCTTTCATGTGAAGCGACGCACGACTAGTCGGCACCAATTATATAGTTTTTAAGACTTCCTGTTTGAGAAGCAAGAGTTTAGGAAATATATCGTTCATTTGCGAGAAGCTTGACATAATTCAAAAAGAGTAATTTTTGGGTGTGACGATTTAAAAGTAGCGGTAAGAGTGCGACGAAACATAAAGTCAAATCTTTCTATCTCCTTCATTTTTAAGCTTTAGCATAATTTCTTTTTTGTAGCAAAAATATTCTGTGTTCACCTGATAAATGATTTTATTTCTGTAAGTAGGTTTGTACAAACACTTTTACACGTCAATCATATTTTTTTTTAACTAGATGAGGCCGGCGTTTCCTATCTCCTATCCTACTCTGAGAAGTAAGGCCGAAACAAACTCAGAGGTCACAGTCTCTTTTAAAGTCCATACAAAATCTTGGTCAGATCATGTGAAGGCTATGTAGATCGGTATCTAAAATGGTATTTAGAGGAAAGAACCACAAAGTTTGAGTGGACCTGTCCAGTCAGTGCGCGCAATCGTCAGCAATCGTGCAGCTCAACTCGGAACTTAAGGAACTCAACGATTCGAAGAACAATACCAAAGAAAGGACATTTGAGTAGGCCGCATAAATTACTCAAACTGCCAGATCATGGTTAAACTAACTCAGAAAAAAAAAACAATGGCCGACATAGTTCTCACATTCACAATAATTTAAATAATATTATAATACTTTACGAAGTAAATACTCATGTCATAGTATATAATTATAAAATTCATCAATGTCAATGTGAATATAAAAATCCGGACATAATCTTTGAGGAACATGTAGTTTAGTGTATGTATAATTAACTCAAAATTGCAGATGTTTTTGTTATGCCAATGAGCGATATATAAGGAAAATATAGCGACACAATTAATTTAATGATGAATGAATATTAATTTATTCATTGAGACTTAAGTACCTACATTTTACATACCCCACTGATAAAGAACTAGAAATATCTGCATTTCTTGCGTATCATTATTTATACAGCTACTTCACTACGTGCATTAAGAGGGCTATCACAAATTTTCTTGTTTTGAGTGTTTGAAGAGTCTTACAGTCAAATACAACAAATAATTTGATATTTATTTAGAGTACTCCCGAGAGAAATAATCAAACTTTCTCAGGCATATTTTTTTAATTGTGTGTCCATATCTAAACTGAGTGAGAGACTCTTCAAACACTCAAATAAAAGAAAATTTTGATAGCCCTCTTAAATCCTTCGCTGGTTAAGCGAAGTACTACCTATTGATTGCATGTAAGAAAGTTTAAAGGTCCCAATACATCGAAGTTCACTCTAAACCGTTGCAAACGCTAAGTGGGTTGCCATGTAATGTAGATGCATTACATTTGCATCTATTTTCTAACTAGGGTAACATTGGCAATGCACTTAAGGGTCTGACAACAGCTAAAGCGCGGTCACTGACGGACTGCATAGAAAAGAAAGAGAAGCGCGATGACACAAAGCTGCTAATTTATTGCAAAATATGAAGCCGTTCTGTATTTACAAAAAATCTTGATTGGACTAAAAAATGAAAACACTATCACGTTAAAATGTTGCTTGAAGAACAATCTGAAAACAAAAACAGAATGATTGCATGTATATTAGTATGGCTTTTAATTGTTAAAATAATTTTTTAGAGGTATTTTCGTGACCTTTTTTCTACCGTACCAATTTTTTTTTTGTGTTTTAATTAGTTGTATTATGTTTTCAACACACTATCTAACTAGCATATATCTTGAAGAATATCACATATTTTTCTGATTTTGTTTAATGCAGTGGATCATATACTTTTAGGCATTATAAAACTCGCGTTTAGGTCATGTAGTCCCCTTAATGGTTAACTTAGTGACCGAGTTTGTAAATTTCGTGGTATTAGCTACTTGCAGTGTAGATGTGTTGAATAGGACGTGGTTTTACCTAGAATTCAGTGTTTAGTTCGGTTTGGTTGGGAATATGATGGTTTAGTCATCAATTGTTTTGATGAAATTGCGCAAACGACAGTTTGACGAAAGGATTGAGTTGTAAAGTATGGGGATACGTCAGGTGTAAAAGTCAAACTCAAACTCTATTCAATAGCACAAGCATAGCATAATCATCAGTCTATAATATTCCACTGCTGGGACACGGAACTCCTCTTTCTGTGAGAGGGAGTGGGCCTTAATCCACCACGCGGACCCAGTACCAACCCGTACTGGATGTCATGTCACATATCTTCAGATTTTTGGTTCTAGGACATTTTGTTTCCCCACGATATATTACTTCACCGTTTTGAGAGTAGTGGTGATGAAATAATAAAGTAAAGTGCCTGCTTGGGTTCGAACCCACGACATCACAGCTCACAAGTCGCGGCCGTTACTACTGGGCCACCACTGCTCCATGATTTAATACAGTGCGAATAATAATGAAAACAAAGATGCTATCTAGTTTTCAAAAACAAGGTTTCCGTTAGTGGTCTGAAATAATCATCTAATTTGCAATAAGAATCGATTATGCAGCGTTTTGTATCGATCAAGTATACCCAGATGTATAGGTCCTGCCTTCCTAAGGTCATCGGTCAATCCAGTGGGCTTAATTCCCGATTCAAGAGAATGTATCGATCGAACAGCAGTCAATAAATTACCATGTAAGCGGTGGCGTAACTGCAATCAACAATTACCTAGGCGAGGGCAATGATATTGCGATTTGCCCTTTCGTAGGTCGTAGTAGGTTTTGCAAATACGCAACATTGTGGTTTCAGCAAACTAAAGTTCGTTAATTACGAGTATAGTATAGTAATCAGAATATATTATTGGGGTATTGATGGATCTGTTGATAATTGGCTGGTAATTGGCACTCAACCTGCGTTAAGAATTATACACGGTGATTTTTAGATCACTGTTAAGCTTGCAGGAGGTGAAATAACTCATGATTATAAACAACTCTCATTATGAGACCAACTACGAAATAGCAAAAAAAAATTTCATCTGTTACATACATTTTCATTGGGTAAATATTGCATTTTGTATGAAACAGCTGACTTTTTTTTCGACATTTCAGAGTTGGTCCCATAGTAAAGGTTGCGCATAATCATGAGTACTTTCACGCCCTGAAAGGTTAACAGTGAATTAAAAATCACCGTGTATTATGTAGGGGAAAAAGTTCTTTCGTATTTATATACAAATTCCAAGACTAAGAGCTCGTCTGGCACCCAAAAATCGAGCTTTTGTTTTAAATTGGGTAAAACTATTTTGTGGTCCACCCCTAACTCTTCAGCTATGTCGTAACTACTAATATGCCGATCAAGCTCCACTTTTTCAAAAATGGCTTCGACTTTATCCGTAACAGGGCGACCAGAGCGAGCTGCATCTTTGATACCAAAATTCCGGGACTGAAAACGCTTGAACCAACTTTGTGCTACTCTTACTGACACAGCGTTATCTTCATAAACGTCAAATATTTTTTTGGCGGGTTGTGACGCATTTTTCTCTTATTTGTAACAAAACTTCAAAATGTATCGAATTTCTTCGTTAGATTCACTCATTTTGGCGGACAGAAAAACAATTGAAAAATGGCGGGAAATCGTTTTTACTTTTTTTTAATGCCATCTGTTTAATGGTATCAGAACCAGCCATATGTAAACAGTAAAGCCAATGAGAGTTTATTACAACTTTATACCCATATAAAACGAAAAATCTTTTGCTCCGACCTATTATTAGTAAAGCTGTCATTTCGTGTTTACGCATTGCTTGGTCAACAAGTTTGGTTTGTATACATAACATAATATCACACCTGTAATCCCCGAAAGGGTTAGGTAGGGGTGTACCTATAGCAGCAATACATAATTTGAAATGCAAACAAAAATTTCGTGTCATAATGATACATTCTTTTGACTTCATAAATTTATAATAACCCCGTTGTACTAAATAAACTAATTATTATATTTTCCTTGTTTCAGGTCAGTATCAATCAACAATGACATCAATTTTCAGTTCTTCGGTCACGTAAGGAAACCATTCATTAATAACTATGTAAGTTGTATTTGCACGAGTTTCTTAAAACAGTTAATGCGAGTTCAAGGAAACATACCTACACGCAGGCGAACACGATTTACGCGAAAGAACACAATTTACTTACAACTGATCTGTTTCTACTTTTCATCCCCGTTATATCTGGTTCAAAGAGAACTGATAATACCTGTCATGTTATGGGGAGTTCAGTCGAGTACCTATAACTTACATAGTCCAAACTCCAGGCGAACTATTCTGTAAAAATCTTACCGTGAAGTGATCTTGAAGTGAGCTGTCAAGAGTTTCAATCCTTAGCATCAGGTGGAATAACGAATTCAAAGTCAAAGCATTTACTTATTACAAATAGGCACATAAAAGGCACTTTTGAAGTCAACATTTACATTAAAATAGAATTGATTCTAGTCGCCCCTTCCAAAATGTACTTTCGTATGGAGAAGAATGGTCAAGAAACTCCACCATTACTCTTTTAAAATGTGTTACAATATTTTGTATACATACACAACAGCTCATTTTACTTACGTTTTCAGGGTAGGATTTTTGCAGAATACCACTGCTGGAGTACAGCTCTCCGGTCCAATGACAGCTCGTCACTCTTCCACACAAAACTCGTATATCTGTAACAATTGGCAAGCAAATGCTCCAAATAGTTCTGTGACTGGCCGGCGAGGTATTTCTAGAACTTTTACGAGCACCGTATTGATTCCAAGTGGCTGCACCGAATGAGTTCCGTTTCGCTTCGGTCGTATGTCGAGATCGGCCTGAAATGCGGAAAACGTGGGGCTTTTCTTAAATAGGATACTTGACACATTTTCACTTATTATAACATTACATAGAAATCTTCACCATCATCTAAATGACACATTTTTAATTACTCACATGTGTACTTTAATAATTACTTAAATTATAGATGGCTCAAACAATTACCACGAATTCAGCACATGATTTTAGACCCCCTAGCGTAGAAATTGTTCGTATTTTGTTAGTATTTTGTATCGAAAAAATAAAACTCCTGTTTATAGAAAAGTGCAATACCTACGCGCTATGCGGTCAAAATGTATGGAACAGCAAGTTTCTTTTTTTTAACCAACGAAAAATTTCAACGTTCGGGCGTTCAGAATCATGTACTTACTAAATCCATGGTAACAGGTTTGTGTGTCCATGTCCCTGACACCCTGTATAGTACACACAGCAGCAGGTGTAAAGTTACCACAAACTGTAAATTTTTCTCATTTGATTTTGAACTTAACCTTCAACATTTTAAAGTTTAAAATCATTTGGAGAAATTTCATTTTAAAGTTTAAAATCATTTGGAGAAATTTCATTTTAAAGTTTAAAATCATTTGGAGAAATTTCATTTTAAAGTTTAAAATCATTTGGAGAAATTTGACGTTTCGTATAACTTATTATGCTGGCGACTGTACATACAACTAAATTTTCACAAGCCCTCTTCCTCTCTCCTACTATGCTGTGGCCGACAAGGCTCACAATGATCATGTCTTTGTAAAACCTACCACCTACATCGTGGAAACAATAAATATGTATGTTGAGTATTGAGTCTTTAAAAGTTGATAATGTTATTACAATTAACACCGAAATAAATTATAATAACGCTCGCAATAAAACCATCGTAAAATTATCAATCACTCAACCGCGCGCAAAAAAAGACATAAATCATAAAGTGGAGTAAAAATATTTAGGTACCTACAGTTTTACACCGATACATTAGCTGGCAACACTATAATGTTCGTTTCATGGTTCCACGTCACTCAACAGAGGATTTAGACATTTACCGAAGCTCTGGTTATTTACGATCACGCTAATATTATTTATGTGTGTCAACTCGTTCTATTTTCGAAATCGGCGCAGTGTTGCGCAGGCGCAACTAACGCAGTCGCATCCAGCGGCCGAACTCCCCCGACGAGACACGACGCGTGATTCATTGCCGGGAAGTCGTAGGGTTGCTTTAACAAACACATAAAATAAAGGTTTGTACGAGAAATTGTCTGAAAACTGTCAGACGGCCGATGACTTACAAATGTTTGACAAGGGATCTGAGTCGCTTTCATCTCGACTCGATCTATTTGCTGATTTTTGTTTTTCTTATCGTTTCGAAGGCCACCTATATTCAGCCTGTTGGGATTGAGACAGGTTTTTCGGGTAAGGAATATAATTTTAATCTTCTGAAACTCGGAAAATTCGAACTAAGCTGGTTGCTAAGTTATAGCTTTAGGTAACATTAGAAGTAAGCAATAGGAGGAATTTATAAAAGATTGGACATCATTAGGTACGAAAATCTAAAAGACACTGTTATTATAATCTTGTACCCAGCTACCCGCACTTAACTTTAATTGAACAACTAAATAAATCACAACATAAATACACAAATTGACCAAACAAGAACTGACGCAGAACGACAAACCGAGATAAAAAACCATCCCATCCGTTTGCCAGCCCTCACCAATAAGCAAATACCTAAATCTTAACGAAGCAAGAACTGGACTCATGGCGGCCATTTATCACACACGCGAGCTATCTGCGACTCCATCATGATCAGGACTTGGGGCTATCCATAAACTATGTCACACGTTAAGGGGAGGGAGGGAGATGACAAAGTGTGACAGAGAGGGGGGGGGGCGTCAAATGTATAAATCTAAAGTATGAATACTCTGAACTTCAACTCCAACGAAAAACTTTGACAAATTACCAACTCTATCAATATTATTATGAGGATTAATTTAAAATCCTCGACCACCTGTGAAAAGGACGGGGCTCCAAAAATCATGCAATTCGTGTGACGTAATATATGTATGGCCCCTTGGCTGCCCAGGCGCCTAATTGATGCTGCATCATTTATAGTCCACGAGAATTTATAGATAGACGTGTAAGGGCGGGATGGACATAAAGGATAGTTTATAATGATAACAGATATGGCATCGTTTTATAATGATTACATATCTTCGAAAAGGTTATTAATATCTGCAGCTTTTGATGATATCTATAGAAGATTAATGACAAGAGCCAAGTCAGTAATTACGAGTATGTCTGCGATAATTCGCTGTTTGGTGCTCTCGCTACAATATCTCCAAATGATAGTATCGTTCTCGATAATTGTATCAATTACAATACACCAGAACAAGTCTTAATCTGCCACCAAAACATTTTATAATCAAAATCTAATTCTAGAATCACTTTCATCCAATTAACAGAATTACAGAACAAAATAGCTCATCTTCTGAGAGGTGTACTGTCCTCTAGTTATAATAGAGATCTAGAAAGTATATCAGCTGCCAAAAGATCATAAATCACTTTGACTGACACCAGTGACGAAACTCCACCGACACTGGTCGAAATGCATAACTTCTTGAGAGAATAATATACGATAAATCTTAATCCCTTGATCTGGATATGGAACAGATAACAAAGCTAAAAGAAACTACGACAGCAGTTGTCAAAGTCTGTAGTTACTACAAACTTAATCCTTGCTTCATGTACTTTGAATGGCGTAACTAGGAAGTCGAGATTTCGTTATCTATTCGCTATATAGATGTCAGTATTTTTTTGTAGCTTCTGTCTCAATGTTTTCAGTCTTCCTTATCTATGCAATATGATCGATTGCTTAATAGTTTAATCCTTATTTAAATAAAGCTTGGATACAATTTTTACGAACGTTCAATAAGGTTTCAGTGTTATTTTTATTGTTTGCTTCATTGCTGTCTTATTAACCTTTGTTAGGTTATTCATCTTCTACGTTTCAAAATGATGCCGCCATGACTTCTATTCTTTCAGTATTTCCGAACACTGCACTTGGATTCAGTATTTTTTTGCCAAAGTAAAAAGCTTAACTTTACTCTCATAACTGTACGCCGGTTCTTCCTGACGGGTTAGGCAGAAGTGTGCCTATAAAACACCCACATTCCGCCAGCTATGTTTAAGTCTCGAGTAATAGGATGAGCAAAAAACATATGACTCTCAAAAGTCAATACCGATCATCATCAGCCTAGCAGTTTCCCAGCTATTTTTGGGGTCGGCTTCCAGTCTAACCGAATGCAGCTGAATACGAGTATTTTACGTGGAGCGACTGCCCATCTGACCTCCCACAACCCAGTAACTAGGTTGTCAGACTTTCGAGCTTACGACGACCCGTAACGACTGTCAAAGATCCACGAATGACAGCCGAGATCAACAGCTTAACGTGCTTTCCGAGGCACGGAGGGGTCTCGGTATGTTAAGATGGTCACCCATCTACGGACCGACCGCGGCTAGCGTAGCTTAATCTGATCGATCGACCCATGCTGCTTTTATTACTTAGCCACGAGCCCCTCCAAAGTCCAATACCAATATCAGAAGCTGAAACCGGTGTCAGAATTACGATATTTTACTATGTATTCAACAAGACTGTCTGACATACTTGTTGACCAAGTTAAAAACAAACACTAGAATACATTGCTGGTACATTAGAACTATGAACGCGCAATCACGACCAGATTGATTGATTATATTTCATGTTTCCTCGACCTTATCAAGCGATCACCAACATGCCACACAGCAACATCAACTGGCGTGAAAACGAAATTCTGGCTTATTTAGGTTCAAGCCACACAGCTAATGGCTTCGCGTGCCACGCTTCAGCAGCGTAGCTCGAACCGTGCAGTGTGGCTTGCCAGGTGATCTGTTTCTGTATGCGTCCTTTTATCAACACCCTGCCGATGCCTGATGCGCCTGTTTTCTGGAGGCGTCAGTGTGGCCTAAACTGTCTTCTCATACCTATTAACACTGGCATTTGAAAACATTCTTAAAGCCCATATGTTTAAAGAGTAACCATGGAGTATCCAGCCGGCTGTTCTCCAGAATTTCCGACATTTCATAAATGCCCATGTAGGTTTCTGTAAAATAAAGTACTTTGAATTTGAATTGCAATAGTAAAACAAGGAGCTAAGAGCACGCAGCACAGCTCTAGGCATCATGAGAAGCGCGTACCCATGTGTATTCTGCCTTAGATTTTTCATAACGACTCGATCGTTTTCATTAGCCGGTGACAGCAGCATTGTCCCGTAATGAGTAGCAGTCACACCAAGCGAACATTACCAGCTTCGACCAGCCACTATCGCGGTAATAAACAAAAACGAAAGTTTACGGTTAAACGCGCGTTTGCGAACTTAACTGTGTTTGTTATTGCCGTGTAATTGTACAACTGATGGAAGTTTAATCGGCCTGTCGGCTGTTTTCGTTGAGGTAATACGAGGTTTGAAGTTATGCCTTTCGTAGTATATTCTTATTTGGAAATGGGACTGGCAAAAGCGATTTTTAAAAGATAGAGCTTTCACCACTGATTGGGTCCCATTAAATGCTAGGCGACATCGCGGCAGACCAAGACGAAGACGGAGGGCCGAACTTTACTCTTACCGAAAGGACTGGCCCGCAAATGGCAGTGGACAGACGTGTGTGGAAAGGGGAAAGGGGGGCCTTTGCCCCCAACTGTGGGACCTGTCCGTAATGACCCACAGGGTGTTTTGACTTCTGAAAGTCTTACACTCACGTGCACTACCAATTGTTGATAATATAAGCTCTCGTCTAAAACAGCAACAACCAGATACAAAAAGCTTTTAATTAACAAAATCACTGGCTATCACCTAACATTTAGGGCGGTACACACGAGCACAAAATTGTCATCCTTGAAAGTGTAATATTACCTCGCGCACCATAATTTGGTTTCTCGTCCAAACGAGGTGGTCTGAGCAAACATCCCGCGCCACGCGTGTGTACGGTCATTATACAAACTAGCTGGGTATTACGGGTAATTTGCTCACGCCGTGAAATTGCGGTCTCACTGATTCGCTTGCGTCACGTGATACCCACGGTCTAATGCAATTGGTTGATGTTGTGTTAAAGTGCTTGTCCTGTGTAGAGTTTGACGACAGTTTGCGCTTTGCTCAGGTAATTTGCACGTTCTGTTTGTGAATATGACAATCTCTGTGAAAGATTTAATTCAGATCAATTTGGAAAATTAAGATTTTCTGAAAGAAAGGAGAGAGTAGATAAGTACCGAGTTAATTAAATGTAATTGGAAAAGTCGAGTCAAGTTTCGACAAATTATTTAATTGTTTCCTTATTAATTAAGTAATTCCGAGTGTAATTCTATCAATTTCAAGAAACCTTTCAAATATTAACCTTATCTTAGTAAAATCAAAAATTTCCTCCGTAATTACTGAAAAGATACCTAATACCAATAATAGTGAGATTTAAACGGCCAATCAGGTGAGAGTAGAATGCGATCGTAGCACGTGATTGGATGGAATCGAAAGTTTGCCGTTGATTGAGGCAGATTATTGGTTTTTCAAGCGAGTAATACGCTTGTAATTACGTGGTGTGGCTGGGAACGTAATGAGATGTTGCTGCGTCGATTAAGGGACGCTATAATGTTTTGTTGGTTTTTTGAACTTTAGATATCGGTGGAATTAGAAACTAACTAGTAAAGCGCGCTGTTGGATTTTCAACGCTCCGCTGAGCGTCCAAAGTAGAAAATCCAATAGCGCAATTCTATTTAGTTAGACGTTCATTTAGGTGTCATCTAGTGTTTGTGAAAACTGGCATAAGTTACGTTCGAAGTGGAAAGCCGTTCGGTTTTGAGCTGTATTTAAAATTCTGAACGTCTTTGACACAAGTATTTAAAGTAACTACGAATACCTTTATAAAGTCTTCCATGCTCATCAAGCCTACAGCTATTTCTGCAATCTCAATCAACTCTTCCTCTATCAATTAAACCCAGAACATCCAGTCCAATAAATCGCAGTCACTGCACTAAGATCAAGTTGTAAATAATTAATGAATCAAGAATTTACGAACATGGCAATTTATGTCCTTTAGCAAAGCTAGCACTGGAAGCTGTGTCTACGACTCTTTATCGTACTACCCGCTAATCAATAACGAGCAATGGCATAATCACTGAAACTTACGCGGTTGATATAACACCGGGAAATAAACAACATTTCAATGTCTAGGAAACATTTGGTTCCTTTAATTGGACATGAAGTGCTAATGAATTTTGAGAAGGTAACGTTGTTGTTGGCGCAGTCTCGCTTGTTGGGCAAGATAAGGAAAAAACAAATTAAACAATGAAAGCAAGGCATAACTCTGACACGAAACAAACGATTCAATAGGTTGATGAAGAATCTGACGATCTTCTTGAGGAATCTTCGTTAAAAAACAGTGACGATCAAACATTCAAAACGGGTTCGAAAAATATTCAAATCTTGCCTTGTACAAAAATTACAACTAAAGAACACCTATCAAATCTAGACATTTTTGATCATATTGAATGGGACTTTCATGGTCATTATTTAGGTATTATCAATCAGAGTTATACGAGTATTTGAAGATTTTAGACAAGACAGGCAGTACGTAAAACTAAAAGGTCAAATAACTAAACTTTGTTTCGTAACCTACTTGTGAAGCGAAGTAAGACATGAAAATGTCACGTCTCCTGATTAACGAAACGGTGCAAAACGTGACATTTGAGCAGAAGGCTTTACGCGAATAATTACGTGTGACTCCATAAAAAAAAATATAAGTAGGACATTACGATTAAACATGAAGGTGTTGTTTCAAATAAAGGTACCTATTAGAAGAATCCATGAAGATAAGGTTATTGAAAAAACCTGCAAAATTGCACATAAGACATTCGATATTGTAAACAATATTTTAGTCTTAAACCCGAATCAAAACCATACAAAATGCAAAAATACTGAGTAAAATAGCTATGTCTAGATGAGCCATAAAGACATAAAAACCACACAATAACGTATGGCATTGAAACTAGCACTAAATAATTCCCCGAAAGTATTAATAAACCGACATTAATTTCATTATTCACATATATCACCTACATCAGATCACGTCACGTTAGAGTTAGACTGTTAGCTACAATACCTACAGCTAAACAATGTGGCGGCAATATGTTTACCTGCAGCCAGCGTGTCGCCTCCGCCCACCCATCTGTGTGCATTACCTTATAAGGCTTGGGTTAGTCCACAGCCTTCGTAATATGCATCGCTATATTGTTTATCGCGGCCTTCCTTAATTACTGGTACTTTCGAATGGACTCAACCCGTCTCCGCTAATAGGGTCTGAGTGACCTCACGGTTTTGCCCTGATTTACTTTGATCGTTAATTGGCTGGTATCGGCTTTTAATATTAAGATTTCATTGAGGACTTTACGTGTTACGTAAGCGTTAAATAAACTGTGGAGTGATGAATGAAATTGATTGCGCGAAAATACACAGTGCATTCGTATTATTTTATAATTTTTATTGTGTGTGTGTAGAGCAAGAACCTATTCATTTATTCTTGCCGTATTCAATTTAGTGTGAATGTATTCATATTAACAGTTCTGATGATATATCTATGCGATACATTGTCTTTTTTTAAATATGTGGTAGTTTTGAAACTAACTTCATTGTGTCAGTTATTTCACAGATTAACTTGCTCTGTCGTATAAGTACCATAGGTGCCTCATAATACAATTATCATTTTTGGGCTGAGAAAATAATGTAAGCATCTAGTGCGATGGCAACACAATAGAAACTTTAAACATTGTAATTGTTACTAAATACATTGTGATTACAACATAACATCCAAGTTAATTAAAAGAGGCCATGAGTATTGCACTTGGATCTTCAGTCGGCGTTCTATACTTGTCCACTTGCTTTAAGCTAACTAGTATTTCTTCTTTGATCCTTTCGCTTTCTTAACCATTACTCATTGCTTTTAAATCTTCCTCCGCCAAAGCCCTGAGTGGCCATAAAGTATTTCTTCAAGATACATTTTGCAGAAACTTTGTTTCTCTGTAATTCCTTTTGATTTATGGAACGGCGGATACTTAAGCAGATTTCATTGATATTTCTTATTTATCCTGCCTCAGCACATTCACATATATTTATGCAAATTCGTATTATGAATCAGCTACCCGTCCTACATAACGCCTTCCATTCACTTTTAAGCCCTTTAGTTCCAGTGAACAATTAGCCATGAATGTTTTTTTAATAAAGTTATCAATGAAAGGAAGTGTATCGTGCAACTTGACAGTTACCTCATTTTTTAAATAATTTAATTAATTAAACACGTCAATAAAGTGTTTAACGTCCGTTGGTACTGGTCATGATATTGTTGACATCGACCACTTTCAAATTAGCGCCGCCTCCGTAAAAGGTATCATATTTATGAGTAGTTAAATTAAACTTATTTTCATTTTCCGCAATAGTATGTACGTCGATTTCAAATTAGTCATTTATTAAGCCACAACACTCCTCTTTATTATGCCACAGTAGTTTTGTAGATCTAGAACAGTAATGAAATTAAGTGTTTAAAATAAAACAAGTGCTTGCGTTTTTTGGTAATCGGCTGATGAAGTAATTACAGAGGTAAACCAAATTACGTTTTTATTTTACCTTTTATGTCTTTTTGTATTTCACCGTGCACTATTACACATTTAATATCAGGAGTGTTATTTCCAGCGTCATTATTTTGCTACACTCTAGTTGACATTGAAAATGGTTTTGTTTTCCTTTAGCTGACCACCAATGTTTAGTTCATTCAGTGAGTCAATGACTTAATCATCATTTTGACGTATCTTAACCAATGACTAAAGACTAAGAGAGGACATGAACTAAAAGATCTATATAAATTAAATACATTATGGAAATATCATACGATTCTATACAGAAATAAAAAATATACATGTTTCTTTCTAACTTATGCAATTCTGCAAGTGTCAAAAAGAGAAAACCGTATTTTGTCAGTTTTCTAAAATTGCAATTCAATTTCAATTGACGTCACGGAAGCCCTGCCCATCGGCCGGTTCGCCATTTTAGTTTCTGGTTTTGAGTACTTCTCAGAGTGTACATGAAGTGTCATTTGGCGTTATCGTGCGACTAAATATTAAGTTTTTTTCCATTTTGAGAACATTTTGAGTGCTGTAAATTTGACTGAGGCTGTCTGTGATAGAGGAAACCATGCCTAAGTGTTGTGTGAGGGGCTGTGGCTCGAATTACAGTAAAAAAGCGCCTCTGATATCCCTGCACAAGTAAGTCGAAAGAATTCATAGATTATTAAGTTTCCTATATAAATTTATACCAATTTCTAGTCTCAATTCATGTTTATTACTGTTCGGTCATAGATTATTGCCTATTCATAGTCTTTCGAACGATATATTTCCATATTTTGGTTTTGTTTACTACGTATTTTTATTGACAAATATAGTGTTGTGATTGTGTAATTTGCACAACGAATCGATTTAGCATCGATAAAAACCAAATTTCGTTTGAATATTTAGCATGAAAAAATATACACATTTATGTTAGTTTGCGTGTTTTGTTTGTGTTTTTAGGTTACCAAAAAATGATAAACTTAAAAGTAAGTGGCTTGAATCATTGGGTCAAGAAAATATCGACTCCAGCCAGGAAAATGTTTGTTCACTACATTTTGAAGAGTCTTGTATTAATAGAAGTCTTGATATAGTGAGACTTCACGACAATGCAATACCGACAAGGCTCCCTAAGGTAAATTATCACATTTTCATTGTAAGCCTACATTTACCCATATATTCGAAAATAATGTTGGAGCTGATGAAGATTGTACAACCTATCTTTGCATTGTATAAATTCAATCTCTTAGTATTGTATAATTGCATAGCACATGTGTGAGCACTATGTACCCACTATAAAGGTTACTGGGTTCGTCTTTCATTGACTTGAATGTGCCCTGGCGGCTGAGAGTATGTCATGCTCACTCAAATGTGTCGCTGGTGGTGACGTGTGTATTGGATCATTGAGTTCCCTTCAAAATGGTTGAGCTGAATGGTGCTGATCCATACGTCATGTTCGTGAACGGGCGCCGTCAGTAGGCACTGGTCATTTCTTAGCTGCCACGGCTTATTTTAATTCCATAATTGTTTTTATCTTTTTATTACGGACGCTTTTAACGTGCACGTGTTTCTACATCGTTCTCACATGTATAATTACAAAATGAATGATGTAACCACTTTTTTGTAACAATATTTTGATTTAAAAGAGTGTCCATGGAGTTTCTTGCCCGTTCTTCTCCATAGGTACCTACTACGCTTTGGAATGGGCAACTAGCTTCTGACAATTCAAAAGTGCCTGTAATTGGTTTATTTGAAATAAATGCTTTGAGTTTGAGTCATAATACATTATTATTTCCCTGTACATTTATTGTAGACAGGCAGACTTTATTGTATTTCACATTATTGGTGTACTTAATACTAATTACAAACTGATATTATTGTATCTATTTGAAATAAAACGGTTCTCCCATTAAATGCATAATATCGATTTCTGTTGTTTTATTTTGTTAATAATCGGTATAGTTTTGAATTCCTTGTTGCAGTTTAATTTACTCTTCTTCTAGCTTGCTTATCACGAGCAACTATTAATCATAGAGTAAATAATATCAAGTACAATTAATTTTAAATGAACCGCCAAATTGATGATTTTTGCAATTTTTCAGTCAGATTACGCAACAACAGGCTTTTTTGTACTTAATCCATAATGCGACGTCCTAGAATGAGAATCGAATAACAACCTACTTACCTACTATCTACTTAAAATCAAAAACCTTATTTTAATGTATGTGATTTCGATTAATCGATTTGTAATCAACACGATGAACAAAATCATTGCAAAGAATGAGCAGAGGACAACACTAGGTAATGGGCGGAGCCTACGCCATTTTACTTTCCACGCCGGCACGCGATGCGGTCTTTTAGTTCATGTCCTCTCTTATTCTTTAGTCATTGATCTTAACACACGAGTATATCGTTCATTACTGATTGATTAGGTTCAATGGCATTCTAATGAATACCTTCACATTAACTATGGTCATTTACCGATATAGAAGTCTAGAATTTAAAAAGATGTCTATTTTTCAGCTACTTTAAAAAATCCAGTAAATCCTTTTCCATTACAAATACATATACATATATACTTACCTATGTGTAGAGTTGCCATCCGTCCCGATACGTCGCGACATGTCACCGTTATTAACAGTGGTAACACCGTTATTAACCAGCGATACAAATGTCCTGACAAATATATTAGCAACCCGACTAAAACGGAACACAACAAATGTGACTGTGATGTGAGCAAGCGCGAGGCATCCATCAATGGCGACAGTTTTTTTCCTGAATTTATTCACTTGAAGAATATTGTTGAAATAAACGCAGAAACCAAAGAATGGAGAGCAAATAATATCACTGAAAAATGGGTTAGGTTTGAAAGAAAGAAAGAAAGAAAGAAAATTTATTTGTAAAACATGCGTTTACATAAACTGACCAATCAGACATGCAAGGTATTGAATTCATAATGTTGTGTGCGTCCATGTTTTGCCAATAACGGCGTACAAATTTTGTAAGTATGAAATAAAAATTACATTTCATTGCATTTCACATAATTATAGTCATTCTAAATTTCATTACAGAATACAAAACAAATAAATAATAAATTAATAATTGATGTCAAGATACTATAGTATAAGTATATTATAGTCAAAATAGATTAAATTATGTCAAGAATATTCATTATTATGCAGTCAAATGACAATTGATTTAAGATTCACATTATTAAATTGTTATTCTTAACTATGTATATTAGAAGTCGGAATAGAAAAGTCCTTTTCATTCAAAAAATCTATCACATTGTAATACACTTTACTAAGTAAAAAAAATTTCAGCTTGTTTTTGAAAAATGACAAGGGCAGTTCTCTCCAACTTTTAGGTAATTTATTAAATATGCTAGGAGCCATACAGAAGATTGATTGATGATTCATGATTGGTTTTTTACTGGATGAAAGGTACCCTACGGCCTTTTCTGTGTCCCTGACAACATTATATGCAAAATTTCATGATGATCGGTTCTGTGATTTAGGTGTGAGAAGGTAACACACAAATAAACTTACTTTCGCATTTATAATATTAGTTAGGATGTCAAGTTTAGGACGATTACTTGTCGTTGACTTTATTAAGTTTTCCAGTGAAGTAAAAGTGGATTGTAATCATAGTTACGATGAAGATAATTAAAAAAATTGTTATTGGTGTCGTTCCTATGTAGATATTATGTCGTGGTGTTTGATTTCATCTTCTTTTATCTCTGTGAATATTAAATATTATATAAGTAATATTTTAGCTTTCTATAGTTTCTATTATTGGGTAAGTAGGTTCCTTCTTGGCCGAAGTAAAAAGCATATTAATATAGGCTTACTTTTATTAAGTGTATTATCGCTAGAGATGGGATATTCGGATGCATATATATTCACATAAAGTTAATTTTTAGCTATGAAATAATGGAAGCGGCTTCTTAATTTTTTTTGTAAATAGGTACTTAGTATAATCCCGGTATGCCAGGAAAACCGGGTATTCATAACTAGTCGGAACGATTGATTCGTTTTCTCTCTAACTGCGTTTACTTCTAAGTGTATGTTTTGTTGAATTTGATTCTAAAAACCACTCATAAAACATTAAATTATTATAAAGTATAAAAGCCTTACTTACGCTTGTAAACAATTTCATTAACTATCAAATCTCCATTAACAAGTCCAAGATTTATGAGATCCGGTGATTCTACGAAGTTCTCTGCCGTTCACTGTAATAGAATTGACTTTTCCAGTTTGACGTCCATCAGTCTCCGTCCAGCTGTAAAGCCCGCTGCAAGTGACAGTTAGGTAGTTTCAATATTAGTTTTAGGTTTCTGTATAAGCTGTATACTTCAGAATTTATGCATCTATCAATAGTTTTGATTATAATTTATTGTTGAGCAAGATTTTTTTTAAGTGCGATAACTGTTGAAATCTCAAATATTTGAAAAGCGACGCCATTGGTCAGAGAAAATGTGACGTAAAAGTCTATGATAGCAATAAATGTCAATGTGTGTTTGCGATTTAGTCAACGGACTGAATATAATATCATAGACTATGACGTCACACCAAGCGCGCCAAATTCACATTTGTTATTACTTTCATTTTTTTTTTGGCGGAAATATTGTTTTACTTTTAAATAGCGATAGACTAAAAAACTCGAAAAATATATAAAAAAATACATGCATATTCCCTAAAAAAAAGTTAAAAAAAAAAAGTTAAAAGTTAAAGTTTTGTCAAAAGTTATCACTTTGACAAAGAAAGGTCGAATGTACAACCTACTAAAGGGTAGACGTAAAATCATATTTATTTTGTACAGATCAGACAAAAAATATCTGCAAGTTAGGTATACAAATATCGGAGGCGTAAAAATCCAGCTTTTAATAACACAATCAACACAATGTAAGGATTATACAGCAAAAGAGCATTGGGTCAGAGATGAGAACTGGGGTAAATAATGTTAATCACCAGAAAAACCCCGATAAACAAAAGAATGGTAGATCGGTAATCTTCACCTCTTTATTATCAAAGGCACAGTTTTTCCTTTGTTATTTTTCACGAAAATGGCTATGCTTAGCACCTAGCTAAGAACAGCCTTTTTCAACAAAGTATAAAAAATAAATACGCAAGCTTACAAATAATCTAAAACTTAAATCTTATCATAAGATTGATCATGTCTGAAACGTCTCCAGACCTCTTACTGAAATAGAACTTAAAACATTTCAGGCGTCTCGTCTTGAGTTTACCTACTTGTGTCTGAATCGTGTTAGTTCATCAAATAGACGTAAAAATAACTTGTTATTTCTATCTAAAAATAAACATTCTCGGATATTTGTGATTCAAGTTCTAATTTTTCACAGAATTTGGCACTTTTATGTTGTAGATTGTTACGAAACTGGGTTAAATAAGGCTTTGATTTTCACTGAAAATTACTAATTAAGAGTATCTAGGATCTATCAATGAAGTGTTTCACTTTCACCTACACTATGTACATAAGTGAAATTTTATTGTTCACGAAGCTGGATCATGTGTAATTTTTAACATAACCAGCATTTCACATATTGCTTAGACATTTTCTTTTTATAATTTTAATTAAATTCCAATTTCAGTCAAACGAGAAAGTCATACACAAATCGTTTATCTAAATATATCCAACACTTAGAAACGTTTACTTTAATCTTTGCGTGCACGAAGGTACACCATCAAAGCATACTGAAAGTTTACGTATCAAGGAAAGTGGTTCCGGTGGTCCCGACCGTACACTGCGGTGCACATTCATAGACCGCTGCAGCCACTACGACCACTAGCCAGTAATAATACCGGACATTCAGTTATCGTAAATATTTACACCGCTCAATATTGTGCGATAAGTTTTTATGTGATTCGATTAAGGATGTAGCTCGAACGCGTGCTTTTTTTTTTAATTAAAAATTATGATATTTTAAAAACGAAATTATGTTACAGTTATATTATTAATAAACATAACGTTAGACTGACCTGACTTAATCAAATTTATAAGACGCATTTTGTAAGTTATAACCATGTATCTATGTAGAAAAGTACATTTAACAACATTTGTTAATAGATACTTAGTGCTTATTTTGCATTAAAACTCTACCCTAAGAACATTGCGCTCTCCACAGTTACATTATTTAACATAATTATCTAGTATTTTCCATAATTATTGCAAATTCATGTAGAAAGGGTCTCTTGTGATCAAATCTAAACGATTTTATAGTTTTGCATAGTACTTTATGTTACTTTCACATCTACATCGTCACTTTATTATCCCTTTAGTTATCTAATAGATAAATGTATGAATAAATTAAAGAGTAGTATGTATGCGGTAAGTGTTTACATAAACATTATCGCGTCGTTTTTTGAAGACGGCTGAAAATATATTATATTATTTATATATAAAATTCTCGTGTCACAATGTTAGTTACCATACTCCTCCAAAACGGCTTGACCGATTTTTATCAAATTTTATATGCATATTCAGTAGGTCTGAGAATCGGCTACTATCATTTTTTTATACCCCTAAGTGATAAGGGTTGGAAATTATTTCTAGGGACACTAGAAATTCCCTAGAAATAATTTATATGGCAAAACAACGTTTGCCGGGTCAGCTAGTTATTTATAATTTTCTCATCAGTTTAACCAACACCAATCTTGAGTAAAATATGACTGTTTTTTTATTTGTAACAAACAGATAGAGAGACAGATATCAATCTGAAACCTAGCGCGAAATATTAGCCTTAAAACTTTTTTTTTTTTTTTTTAGTCTGATCTGTAACTACATATTAAATTTGACTATGGCTAATAATAATCGCATCGATAGCAGTACGAGCATTTATAGTACTATTTCATTCAAATCAAATATGTTGCATGATGCATACCGTAAGGTAAAATGTATCGGGACACTTAACAAATATTCCAACTTATATGTCTATCTACATCATCAGCAAATAAATGATTTCTTTCTTTCTTTCTTTCAACTACAAAAAATACACAAGACATAGGAAATCATCTTGCCCCTTAATTTAGTTGGACCATCTATTATTAATTTATTATCAAACTTGACCACGTAAATCATACGTAACTTATCAAATTTCCCTGAACTGTAGGCACAACCCTATCTGACCCTGCAATAGGCTTCATGTACCTATTGGCTCCCGTCGCACCGTGATTAATGACATACGTTATGGATATTGCTCGTATAACTACCAATATCATAGGCTCAAAGGCTCTTGTGGCTCTTTGGCTCTTTCGTCAGGGGTCAAAGGCCTTGTTGTTAACGTGTGACCAACTAATGGAAATTAAGAGTTGATTTGGTTACTGCTTTCACGCAAGTTTTGCCATGAGAAGACTAAGTGAAATTTACAATTATGGAGGCAGGTTTATGCTCAAAGTTAAATCTATTTTGATAGAGCTTAAGTTCCGATGCGTGTTGATAAGATCAAAACAAATTGAATCGGAACTCGTTCACTTAATACTGAAGAACTGATTATTTCGATTAGGCACTGAGAATTTTATGGAAACTTACTTTAAAAATATGCATCCATATGTTTCAAGGGTCAATAATAAGGCATCGAATGTGGACAAGCCCTATAAATCCGGAAGAGTTGTCCCCAATCCGGTCAGGCGACAACAGCTCCCCCGTCTTGGTAATACGACACTAAAGGGCTTCTTGTTGCTCTTCGACACTCCTACACTTTATGAGTTTATTTTTAAAATGTTACTTTATAAGTTTTGGGTCAACTTTCGTGGTCCCATTTATATGTCATATTTGGTTGGTAGTGTATTCATCGACTATATAATATATATGGCCTACCATGTTTAGGATTTTGAAAGAAGATCGAGAAGGTTCCCTTGGATACAACCAAGTATTCTATTATTCCGCAAAATTTCTAGTGTTAGTTTACTTACCGGCTTTCATATCCGCGGTCAACAGCACTGACAAATTTATCAGGAAAGTCCTAGCATCCACACTGATTAATTTGGATGTGCCGTGCTTTGGATGCCTGGAGACTTGCTTGCCCGAATTCAGATCAAGAATTCAATCCATCTTCCCAGAGACTGTGGGATGAGCCGCTCTGCAGAGTAGTACAGAAAAATTTACTTGACACGTCTGCTACTACTGCGGAGCGTACGCGCCTGCTGGCTGTGGCTAAGTGGGAGTCGAGTCTTTGGCTTCATGCGCTACCGTTGTTGAACATAGGCACTTTGTTCGACGACACTAAGTACTTTCCGCCTCGCTGCCTCCCTGTGACTAGGAGCTCCTTGTTGTTCTCCTCATCGCTGCCACTGTGGTAAAGTTGTCAACAGCCTCGGACACCACGGCCTATCTTGCAGCCGTAGTGCGGGCTGCTTAGCTCGGCACGCGAACATAAATGACATCATCCGACGAGCTCTTGTCACCGTCGGCGTTCCAGCTGTATTAGAACCTAATGACTTGGCACGCGACGATGGCAAGAGACCGGACGGCATGTCCTTGGAAGGTGGGTAGGCCTTTAGTGTGGGATGCAACGTGTGCCGATACTCTTGCGCCATCCCGTCTTATTGGCTAGGCGTGCTGTGCTGGCGTTTCTGCTGCGGCTGCGAAAAACCACAAGCGGCGAAAGTATAATGGGGTTGAAACCCTCGGGCCGTGGGATTTGAGTGTTCACGGTTTGTTCAACGAAATCTTCAAACGGCTGGTAGACACTTCCCGTGATCCAAGGGCTGGCTTTTACCTTGACCAGAGGCTAAACATTGACATACAACGTGGCAATGGCCGCCAGTCTCTTGCGTACATTACCAGTCGACAGCGATGCGGAGGAATTTTTTGACGCCATATTCTAGTTAGTTTAGGTTAATTTTTGTTTTAATAGTTTAAGAAGTTTTTAAGAGAATATTTCATGGAATTAATTAGAAAACAAATTTTCTACCAGCCCGCTTTTTTTTCCAAGTGAAAGATACCATGTATTTATTGAGATTAAAAAAACGGCATGGTTGGCGCCAAAGGCGCAGTGGTTAAGTGATTGACTGCTGCGCTGCGTGTCGCGGGTTCAATTCCCGCACGGAACAAATATTTGTATGATCTGCAAGTAGTTGTTCCGGGTCTGGCTGTTCGTGTATTTAAATGTTTGTAAACGCACCCACGATACAGAGAAATTCCGAGTGGGGGGCAAAGTTTTTTTTTTTAAACCACACATGCAAACAGTTCCTCAAGCTTAAGAAATTACTGATGTGCTGGTTTGTTTATTACCAGCACCTTACTTTAAGCCACAAAAGGAGTAATTAATTTCAGAATGACTACCTTTTAAATGAATATCGCTCCTTAATTGCAGCTTCTTTTAACAGTCAATTAACCACCTTGATAAATCCGGAAGACATGTTAAAAATCAGGTTCGATCCGACGGTATACGATCCTCGATAATCTGAGTAGCTAAGTACATAGGTAACTCGACACGCGATGCACCGCGAGGCTTCTCACTCTGACACGAGTCATTGAGTCTCGAGTCTCTGTCATTATGACACGAATGTTTACATCGATAGCAGTTATTTTATTCAAGCACTTAATCGGAAAATATTCAGTTGAACTATCTGTCTACGGAACCATGAGTTTCTTGTAGGTACAATAGGCCGCAAATTAGTGGTAACAAAACCTCAACACCCGTCTCGTGGTGACGACCTCTGATTATATTGAAATTAAATACTACACTAAGCCAGCTCAAGGTCAAAGTGTTTCCACCGACGTGTGGTTCACTGTACCCTCGCATCACTCACTCGGGCGAAGCGTCAGGGTAGCCCACGAAATGAAAATTTTCTTACGTTTTTTGCAATTTGCAGGTCAGTTTCAGGTTGTATGTTGATTAAATTATGATTCCCGACCGTAACAAGTTTGTGTGTGTGTGGGGGTGCGGGAGGGGGGGGGGGGGGTGTGAGTTAGTGTGAGTGTGTGTGTGTACAGAACTAAAATCATCAATACAACCCTCTAAGTGCATATTACATTATTGAATGACTATTTCATGAAATCATCACATTTGAGGCTAACTCTAACTTAAGGAGTTGCATTGCTGATTCTAGTGATTACAATTCTGTAAAGCCATATTAATTAGTCATGGTCACAAATCATAATTGAATCAACATACAACTTGACTGACCAGCAAATTTCAAAAAACGTAGGAAAGTTTTATTTTCGCGGGCTACCCTGGTGATAATTAAAAACAGTCTCCATCCCGTTGTCGAGATTGGCTGATTTAATATACCTAGATAGCAGTGTAAGAAAATGTGTAAATTGGCACAGCGAATGTTTCTGCTAGTGCGTTGTGAAAGTTTAAAATTACCTATACAAAAAATGATTGGTAAACAAACAGTCCATAAAGCCATAATCTACAATACAGATAGGAACTCATTTCCAATATCAGAACATATTTCGTGAATTAATGTGAAGGCAGTCAATATTAATAAATTATGATTTACGTAGGAAACCCACAATATAATCAGTGTGAGGTAGGTTTCTCCGAGGATTTGCATCATTTTCTCCGTGATTATCATAGACGAGTAGCTGGGTGTCGGTAACGAGGTGTGGGCCGTCATCAAATGCGCTTAACGAACTGTCTGAGTGCTGTGTACCTATTCAGTTGAAGGGATACCTTCGTTATAGCATGATTTATGAACATTCTTAGATTAAGCTGACGCATTTTGCAATTTTCTTTCGTAGGTAATATTTGTATTTTTATGGCATCCATCATTCCTGAATTCAATGGTAAGTATAGATAATTCCAATAAAAATACTGAAGCCACGGATGTCATACGTTAATTGAATCAGAGCCTCTCGGAAAACTAAATTGAACCATGATTGGTCAGATCAGTAGTTTTTCTCGTTCGGCCTAGTACCTACTAACTCAACACGAAAATTTACCACCTATAACCTGCGTTCGCGATTTAGTTTCTAAACCTTAAAAGTTATATGTGTTAAAAAAAAACTACTATAAAACCTATCCTTAAAGTTCAATTTGCGCTGCAACTTCCAACATTTTAATGGCTTTTAAAAAGAACTAGTCATTAAGAAATTAACTTTAAACACACTTACTTAAAGTTGATATTCGTTTATGTGCAAATACTTTACAGACTTTATATCTGAAACGTAACTAACTAATTCTTTTTTCTCCTTCCAGCCCCAACCGTTACCCCAAGCGCCGCCACCGCTGGCGCTGCCGGCTCCGAACGCCGCGCCCGCGCTGCCAGCCGCGCACGCCTCTGCGCCGCGCACCATCGTCATCCAGCGCCCCGACGCTCGCCACGGTTTCGGGTTCACCCTCAGACATCTTGTAGTGTATCCGCCGGATTCGTTGCAGGTGGGTGTGAGTAGATCTTTTTTTTTGTTTGTAGTTTTTAGTTTTTGTTGTTTTGTAGCTCATGCTCTTACATTATCTTCTCTGGCCAGGCGTCCAGGCGTTCCCAATGGCATTTCATTCATTACCTAAAGCATTTCGCCTTTTCAAAATGTCCTAACGTGCTCAAAAGGAGTCAGCTTCTTAATTGCTTCCTTCCTATACTTACTCCGAAGATTTACGTGCTCGTCCTTCGATCAATAATTGATCGAAGGGCTCGTCGAATCTTTTTACTTCGCTGCTTACGGCAATAGAGGATCAGTTTAATTTTCAACACTAGCACTACGCGTGTAAATCAGCCGCTGTGGCAAATACAAAGATAACAGCTATCCTTCAAATGATAATTCAGACGTCCTGAAGATAATGTGTGAAGTATTAGATAGGTAATGCTCTAATCAGTCATCAGTTTAACGTGACCTCTGAACAGCACCCTTATTGCGTAACACACTATTAATCAGAATTTGAATTCTTTTGAAGGATATTGCTAATCCATTGCTTCATATGTTCGAAAAATGTGTCTGCTCAACAACGTAAATAACGCAATGAATGTTGTTGAACGGTCAAAATGAAATATATTCCTACTGTCAGTGTGTTACGCAGTATCGTGTCATATTATCAAGTTCACATTTCCAACTTTCCACTAGTACTTTGTTTACTAACGTCACCTTCCATCGTAGTCAACTTCAATAGATAGAGACATCTTTACTTTACTTTTTTTGTGTTGCCTACATGTCAAGGCCCCAAACGATACGTCTTGCTTAACACAAACGCCACCTTTCTTCTTCTTTTGCTCCATCACAATGCCAGCGTTACGACATTTATTTTTTAATGTCGCAGCATCATGCTGAGATAGCTTTTTGGTGTCATACAGGACTTTCTGTTTTTCATTTATTTTAAATATGTTTTTGTTTTTTATTTCCTTTTAATCTTTCTATGATGGTGACATTGTATTAAATTTGTATTTTTTTTATCTTCCTTTGCGAGTCCCAATGAATATTTTATTTAACCTACCACTATACACCTTACAGGATCTGTACGAAGATGCGCGCCACCTCGCGGTGGGCGCGGTGGGTGCGCCAATGGACACGATCTTCGTAAGGTCGGTGCGGCCCGGTGGACCGGCTGCCGCGGCTGGACTGCGCGCCGGCGACCGTGTGCTTGCCGTGAACGGCGAGCCGGTTGCCTGCGGCCGGTCCCGGGCGCCGTACGCGAGAGTCGTGCAGTTAGCGCAACGGGAGCCAAGGATATTGAGGCTCACTGTCGTGCCGAGAGACCACGATTTGTTGCAAAGGGTGAGTTTTGAAACTGCAGAATGTTGGAGTAGTTATGCCTCTCACTCACGTTTGTCGAATTTCGTTTTCGGTTTTCGGCACTTTTCGGCCGAAGTATCCATTTTCGGCAATTGTCGTTTTCGATTTAAATTGCAGGAAAATCAATTCTTTTAAAAGTATTGATTTTCCTGCAATTTAAACCGAAAACGATTTCATTTTGGCGGTAGTTTTTAACACCTACCGCCAAAATTAAATCGTTTTCGGTTTACGACCGAAAATGCGAATGGGGCCGAATTTCGTTTTATTTCTCGGCCGAAAACGTGCCTTAAGCATAAGCTAAAGATGCGAGCTCAACTATAATATTAGTTAGTAAAATAAAAACCACAGTTAGTATTTACAACAACAGTCTCAACAAACATCAGCAAATACCAAACAGCGCAGTCAACAGATAATGCGTGTCTTGCCCAAGGTTGCACCTAAATCTAGTTATAGTAAACACTCATAAACCGATGAGCTAAGTATTTTTACTACTAGGTACTTATAATTTACCTAGGTACCTACTTGAAAGCTATCTATTGTAGGTACTAAACGTTCCTTTCTGTACAGTATTTCAGCGAAGCAGCATACAACCCCGAAACAAATCAGCGCCCGCTAGACATGCCGGCTCCAGTAACGGAACACGAGTCGCGGCTGTTCGACGCGTACCGAAGGCCTAGGGCGGCGCTGCCGGCCCCGCAGGCCCCGGTGCGGCTCCAGGACCCCGACTACGCCAGTGTGGCGTCTCTGGCCCCCTCCAGATATGACGCCACGCGTCTGCCTGGACCACCACACTATTTACTGCACGATGGGTAAGATCGTTAGATCATATGCGTTGTAAACAATATTTTAATGAGTTGATTTTGTTTATGTCTAAGGCTTATACGAGAATCAAGATTAGTTTTATTAGTTACGCGGTTGGTGTAATACTCAATCATACTCTTGTTATCTACAGCAGACGGGAATCAGACACATCTCTGCCATCATCGGCGACGGAAAGCAAAGACAGCCTCGGATCCTTCGACTCGAACTCGACCCTGACCGGGCGAGAGCTGGACGACTCGATTATCCTATCGCGAATACGAAAAAGTCTCGAGCAAAAGGAGGCGTTCCTCCGACGGCCGAGCCAGCCTACTGGCTGGGTCACCCCTGACGCCCCACCCCCTATCAAGCAGAAAGAGTTCTACGCAAGACCTCAGAAGCTACAAAAGCCGGCGTGGCCTCCCCCCGCGGCTTCCCCGCCCCTCGCCGCCTCCCCACCCCCTCAGCCCCCGCCACAGAACCAGGAAAGAAAAGAAGATTGTTCCGCAAGTGTCGACAGCGGCACTTACAGCGGTTATGGTGAAGTGAACGGAGCTCAAAACGACAAGAGTCGACAGAAACAGGACAAGAGTCAGTTCGTGTCGACGCTGTCGAAGATACAGGAGACAGGGCCTAGCATTCAGAGCATGAATGTGGGACCTGTCACCAATGGAGCGACGGAACTTAAGGATGATGCTAATCAAGATAACAAGTAAGTTTATCATTATCGTAGTTTTATAGTATAGTATATCTGGCAAGAAAAACTAGTGAGCTTTTTGAAAAAAATCTTCTGGGATAGTACCTAGATACTCATTCCTGCTGCCAGTACCTACCAATGCTTTGTTTAGGTTTGAAAGATATGAATTCCAATCGAATACAGACATAAGAGACATTTCTACTTTATTTTTCATAACACATCAGCAATACTTTATGCTGGAAATGGTAACCAACTTATCCTCAGGTGATCTGTCGGCTCGATTGCCAAGCTGTAGCTACAAAAAACCGTGATCCTCTACAATAATCCGCTAACTAACCTACTTCTTGCCCCTCCTCAGATACCCAGTATCAGAGCTGCAGCTGGTAACAGCTCGGACGCGTCAGCTGGAAGAGGCGCGCGGCGGCTGTTCACGACGCACCGAAGTGGCGCGCAGTGAGTTGGCCAGGCTGAGTACCACGCGGCTCGAGCCCAGCGTGGCGCTGAGGCGGAAGGAGTTCGAGACCAGGACTGCGAGACGAGAGGCCAGGTCCTTGGATGTGCAGCCTCAAGGTTAGTACAGCATTGTTGAAAGCCTAACATAGCACATAATTTGTAAGATAAAGATATTTTAAGGGAATTTATTCGTTGGACGTCTGTTGAAAAAAATTTAATTAAAATTTTGACCTTGTAGCCGCCTGTAAATTAGATGATTATTTTTCTATGTTTTGGGTGGGTACTTACATTTTTATGCACGCCCGGTGATACCTGCGGACACAGATCTGCGGGTTAATATTTTTTTGTGTTATTTAATCATATTTATTCAAATAATTGGTTGTATAATATGTAGTTGCTTTGTATTCTAAGTGCTTACTGTTTATTTGATTTTGTTATAGTACCAATCATTGAATCTGACTTAGTTTCCGTACGTCCTTTTCGGGTAACCACTGAAAATCAGCGCTGTGCTGTGGGTCCCCCATAGCACAGCATCATGCTGAGTGGAAGCCTTTTCTTGTCACAGTCATGACGTGCAGCTGTCGACTATTTCTGTTTTGTGCTTGTGATTATAGATCATATTTGTTTTTATTTTTTCTTAATTATTAGAGCTAATTAAATCTTTTTTGTATGCACGTGTTTCTGTGACAAATAAACCAATTTTTCTTTCTTTCGCACAAACTATACTTACTCTAGTTCCCTGAAACATTTTAAAAAGTGCTGTACTCTTTTCTAGCGAACCTCCTCGTCCTCGATAGGTCTTCACAATAAGGTTGTTAGAAGCCATCGACCATTCTGGCACAAAAGCCTTCGGTCTTCTTTTCACAGCTCTCTAAAGAATCCCAGCCTTTATAAACAAATTCGATATTGATATCTAAACATGATAAAAAAAAATTGTGGGGTTAACGACCGCAGTTAGCGTAGACACATGTACATGTACTACATGTATGTCAATTAAAAAAAAAAAACTTTTTTTTTGTGTAAACTTCACTGACGCAATTGGTATCAATATCTCAAAAAGATAACCGATTTTCTCATCTTATTTTGACGTGTAAAAGTGTTTGTACAAATCCACTTACAGAAATAAAATCATGTATAATTTATATTTCAAGCAACAATACCAGCGGTCGTCGACCCCACAAAAATACATCAAACCTTTTATTTTTTATTTTATCGTGTTTAGATATCGATACCCATAACGTCTGCGGAGTTTCGCTAGCTAATGTAATTTGACCCTGTATAAATCATTTACTCATCTTATTTAATTTAATTGCAGAGTTAGATCACGAGTCGCTGCTAGGAGGCAGCTTGTCAGGCAATCAGCTGATGATCACCGGCAGCAAACACTTACATTGTCCTCCACCAGACGGTTATGTGCCCGGTACGTAACCATACCTTTATTTACGGAAGACTTGTAGATCAATCTACTCAGCCCACTGCTGGACATAGGCCTCTCCCAGGCTGCGCCAAAACCCCCTGTCCTCCGCCTTCCGCTTCCAGTCAGACCTGTAGATGCTATCGAAAAATAGTATGGATTAGAAAATATTAAGAGATCTTCAAATTATCCCATATTGGTACTTAATTATAGTTGTTAATATATTTACCTAAAGTCAAAATGGGCAAAAGCGACAAGTGCTTTTGCCCATGTTACCCTATCACATTCCGATTCTTAATTTGCCAACTGAACATATGCCTCTCCTAATAGCGCCAACACATTAATTTATTATGATTAGATTAAAGCAAATTATACGTCATTAAATTAGTATTTTATTGAATTATGACTTGAGCCAATAATGACACAATTAACTATTTCACTTTCTTTTTCAGATGCAGAAAAGGTTCAAATGCGAACAAGGTCGAATAGTACCGGAAGCGATGGATTACCTATTAGAAGACATCATGCCACAGGTAAACTGCCATTCGATAATATTGTCACTAGAACACATTACATCACTAGAACACATCACATCACTAGAACACGTCACATCACTAGAAGTCAGGATTTCACATAACTACACATTCACAGTAGAGTGTACGAGTGGAGGAAAGTTCGATAAATCGTTGTTTGAGCCCAAAGGACGTAAGGGGCAATTAGTATAAATCTCCTTTGACATTAGATTTAGCTTTTCAGATTTTTTTATCGATAATTATTGACTAATAAACATACTAGTAAATTAACTTCATTATTCATTAATATACATAAATGTTTTAAAAATATCTCACAACTAAAAAAGATGGAATTGTGTATTGGCCTTTCACTTCATTTACAATTACATGAGTTTCCAAGTACCTAGAGGGTTCATAATTATGTCCCCCTAGGGGAAGGATAAGAATGAGACATACTTTTGATTCTGCTCCATTGAGTATCCATCATACGTGTAGAACGTATGATGGATAGGTACTGAGTCTGGAAACAAATGAATGTGTAATAAACTACATGAATTTCAAAATGGTGGCTCTATTTCATCGTCATCAACTTTAATTCATTCGATTTATTAACTTTCCGCTCATACAGCCACAAATATTACACATAATCAAATTTTTGAATACAATGAGATTCTTCGGTCTTTAGCTTTGGGCTTGTTGGTTGGCGATACGCTTTAAATTCACAATACCTTTTATTTGAATGCTTTACTATCGGAATCATCCAATTTTCAAGTCTAAAACATTACTTAATTCTTGATTCATTCGTAATTAATTTTAATTTGAAATCATAGATAATAATCTTTCTAAAGTCTTAATGATTCTCGATCTTTACAAACTTTGCTTGTTTATTCCTAATAATTGTCTGTGCGTCCACTAATGTCTGGAAATAAACAAAATCAAGTGAAAAGGAAGCATTAGAAATTCGAGCATTCGAATAAACCGGCGAACCGATCGCTCGAAGCCAACGCCGACCAATGAGAGGGCCACACACACACACGTACACAGCTTCGCACGCGTCTAATGGCACCGTTCCGCCCCAAGATGGCAGTCACGCGAAGCGACGAATGGGCCTGAACAAGGAACAGATGGAGGCCATGAACCGCGTGTCGCTGGGCGTCGCGGAGCCGCGCGCGCGCCCCACGCAGCTCAGCCTGGCGCCGCCCGCGCCCGGCTCGTCGCCCTCGCCCACGCCCAGCACGCCCGCCGACTCAGGTCGGACGACTCTCGTCCTCGGAATGCTCTCGTCCCCTCCCTAACCTGCCTGCCGAGTGTCGCGCTGCATGTGCAACTTAGATATACCTACGTCACAGATTCTGTATGGAGACTTAAGTTCCTGCCGGTCTATTCTGTAAAAAAATCACCGTGAAGACTTGGAGTGTGCAGTCATTCCACCTGATGATAAGGAATGAATCCTTATCATCAGGTGGAATGACTGCACAGCTGACTTCAAGCTCACTTCACCTAAGTTTTCACGGTGAAATTTTAACAGAATAGATCAGCTGGTCGTAAAGTGACACGTCGAGTTTTAGAAAAAGTTCTGCTTTGTAGAGCGTTGTCTCTGTCACTCACACCATTCTGAGAGTCTCTTTCTAAAGGTCGACGTGTCGTATTAACGCCCGGCCACTTAAGTCCCTACATTCGTTACCCAGCCCACTATTCGAAATTTTCAACACACAGTATGGTTGACGAATTTTGGGAGTCGAAAATCTGTATGCTACTAATCTGTGACTTCGTTAACGCCGTAACTCCGTACTCTTCCCTACGGATTTAAGACGTCAACGCTGCCGGGATTGCCTGTAACTTTAATGCTAAACGCCACGCGAAATTCAGCAATAAAATTTTATTTCCTGCTCGTTTACTAACAATTTCGTTTTATATCCGACCCATGTTCATGTGATAACGAATCAGGCTTCAAAGCAATGTCCTTTTGGAAGGACGTTGCTTTGAAACTAGGGAGGAGGCGATTCGGACTTACCTGTCTTCTCTAAACGTCTTCAAGGAATGCTGTGTGCTTTTAGGTGTGCTACTAATGCAGAACTAACCGTCGTGATCATTCGATGTCTAATATACTAATGTTGTGGTACAATATTGTGAACAGAATGTTTATTTTACTGAATGCTTTCTTTGCACAGGTTTTGCCGATGATTTGGTGACAAGAAGACAAAAGAAAGATGCTCAACTCGGTGGTCAGTATACCAATCAACTAATAATCAACCCTATTTCAACGTAAGCTAAGTCTCCAATTGAGTATCACTTCGCTTATAAATCACCTGGTTCCGCAGGGCAATTGAAACCGTATAACAGGACTAATAAGATTTATTTCCCATTCAAGCAGAAGAAGAACGCGCCATGCGAAGGGTTTCGTACTTGAAAGCCACATGGGGTGATCGATTGCACCTCGATAGTGACGTGGAACCAGACAACGACCCACAAGGCCTTAGAGGGTATGTACCTTTAACTCTGTACACAATATCCATAAGTACTTATTTATAAAATATACATAGAAATTCTCTTTTGTTTTGTCACATTACGCTTTTGTCTTTTGACCAATATTTTGCTGTTTTTCTCTTTGAACAGATTATTAATTAAGTGACAAACACAAGTGAAAACTGTTGTTTAATTGTATTACACCTATCCAGTAGATACCCAAAGTAGTTAACTACCGTTTATAGCTGTCCAGATAACATACTATTTGTGATTAGCATCAGTTTTTAATATCATTGTGTCACATAGAAATGTTGTAGATAGACGATTGTTACTATAAGTTGTCTGTAGCCAATAGTAAGTAACCATTATCATGTACCTAACATAGCGTGGGTTCAATTGGTAATATAAATTGTACTAACGGGGTCTATGTGATTGGGTCCAAAACGCAGACTGCGAAAGTGGCGCCCCCCTCGGTTCAAGGATGACATAACTCCACTGCTGAGAATATTCGACCCTCAAGCTGTCCTCCCCACGCGGTACGTCGTCCCACCCATAGATGGCGCTTTTTTACAATGTGTGCAATAGTTACACGAATTAGTTCATAGATAGCGCCTCTAGTTGCCGAATTAAAGAACATGATTTTTCGATGTTTTAATGTAAAGTATTGAATTAAATTGCATTGCACTGCTTTAATCATGATTAAATAATTAAATACATCGGTAAGTGAGTACTGAATATCACAAACTAGTGAGAACATTCAATAACGAAGTGAACCTACCCTCATTTTAAACAAATTCATCCGCAAATCGATTTAAAGATTAACTTGTTTGGGGAGAGCTTTTTAAATATCGTATTTGGTGGAACAGACGTCGATATTGTTACAAAATAACACATGTTTGCATGGAGATAATTTGTCGATATTTTGATGTGTGCATGTTTCGGCGTAGACGCTCAGTGTTAATCGTTTACATACTGTGTTACTCGTATGTACGTAAAATTCAATGTCTGAATGTATATACGGCATGTTTGTGTTACTTATTCGTTGTTAGCCTAGGATTTTTATTGTATTTTACTGTATTTTTAAGTTGACCTGCATAATGTAGGTATATACCTACCTATACCTATAAGTAGGTAAGTATAGATAACTGTGGTAAGAGGTGATATTTGGCCTAATAAGATCAAATGAAAAGATAATGTTTAACATCTAAAAGAAACATCGGTTTGGTATCTCAATTTTAAACTAACTTTACTACCTAATCTCCTCCACAATCAAAATTTCTTATGAGTAAAGGACATCACTAGAGCCTCCATCAACATTTTTAAATACTTCGAACCCTGCGTGATCCTCCACTAGGATTGTTGTAATTAATTTATGTTAATTGCTATTTAGCACTACGAAGAAAGGGGAGGAAGAGATAGCGGAGAATGCAGTGGAAGCTGTGGAAGGAGACGTGCAGGGCAACGTGCAGATCAAGATGGTGGTCAGCAACGGCAAGGTACGAACTACATAATTATTTATATTGTATTGAATTATTTTTTAGTAGACGTATGATATGATGACCGAGAGAGCAAATAAAAAAATAGGATAAATTGACATTCCCAAAAAAAAATTTTAACCAACAATTTTGTTTCTTGTGTTCGTTTCTCCTCGCAGTAAGCGGATGCTCCAACTCCTACAAATCCGCCGCTTTTTATTTTTTTTCGGGTTTGTGAAATCATCAAATAACTTCTCCCGTTCTGGGTGGAGTGGGAGGGCGTGTCAGACTCTTACTGACCAAAACCCACCCGTGTTCCTTCAGTTGCCTGTGCCAGGGGCACCCTAAGACGACCCACTGATCGGAAAGAGTAGCAATTGGCCCAAACACTAACAAAATTGCTGTTTAATCTTACCCGAGATCGACACGGTGTAAGCCCTTACTGCAATTTGCACAAAGTAATAATAATAACAGATATCTGAAATATTATACATTTAAGAAGACTTTTTTGCATATCTCGCAACTCTTACCGTGGAGTGACCGCATTATCTTAATTATTCTACTTCCTAGTAAAGCTACGGGTTTATACAAAGCTATATTAGTCTATCACCTCGCCGAAGTATAGTTATTGGGAAAATAAATGTCCTTTCCGAATTAGTCTTCGCATGTTTTACAGAACTCTATAGACTCTGTGAAGAGATATGGAAAATCTGAATTCAGATTACCCTCCTTTTGGGCTCTTTAATTATTGTAGGCTAACAAAAAAGGTATTCCTGCGTTATTTCACAATATTTTTTGTTACCACAGCGCGCGAGTGACAGATCCTGGAAGCAGGTGTGGGGTGTGCTGCACGGCACCAAGCTGTACCTGTACAGACACCATCCCAGTCAGGTATGTGGTAGATATAATTTATTTTAGACTTAGCGAGGGTTGACAAATCTGAACTGAATCCGTGATCTGTGTAATTCCTTTATAGGTTTCATAGAAAAATTCGCCAGTGAAAATTAGAATTAGAATGATTAAAAAAATAAAATAAAATAATTATAAAATAATATAATAATTAAATAGCAATAATATAATTAATAAATAAATAATAAAATGAATGAATTAATTATTAAATTGAATTCTTTATAATACTTATATGTATAGGTAGGTAACTTCTTAGTTTAACATGGACGGGCCTGAGCAACTAAAAAACTCCATGATAGTTGAAGAACCGCTTCGCCATTCTGATTTTGTATTTACTATCTTTTGCAAATAACCATTTCCAATACTTGCCCCTAACCCTCCAATTTACAAGAACCTTGTTAAACCAATATCTAAAAAGCTCGGAAAATCCTTTCATGGTGAGGCCAAACATATTACTATACGATGGAAGCTTTGCAGGAAGGTTCTATTTGTATGCGGCCTTGGCTCGCTCCGATCAATGACGTATGGTTTTCTCGAAGTATACCTTTTTGTTGGCCGAGAGTGTATAGTCTACACGTGTGTTAGGGCTGTCGAATGATTTTGTAAAGGCATTTTTACAATGAAATCTGATGACCGTTGATGTTCAAGAGCTCAGGGTAAATTGATAAGATTTTAGAAAAATAGGCCGTTGCGCTGCAGTGGGACAAGCTGATATTACTATTTATTATTAAAGTACATAGTTGAAACCATACATCGTCTCATCGAATGATTTTGGAAGGAAGTAGCTTTTTTTTCTAAATTTGGTTTACATTTATAATTTGGTTCTAAGGTGCAACGTAGTCTCTTTTGGCTGATTTTAAGTTGTAGTGTAGAAAAACTAAAACCAACTACGCGGTCAAAATGTATGGAACAGCTAATTATTTTTTGAATAACCGACGATAAGTTTCTACGCTAGGGGTCTAGAATCATTTGCTGAATTCATGGTTTCAGTTTGCGTGTCAATGTCCCTTCCACTCTGTATTTATTATTTTTATTATTTATGTACACTCTGTAAAAAAAAAAAAATTGAGCAACGACATTCTAACATTTGAGCACAAATACTGATGAAATAATCAATCATGAATCATGATTACTTTTTAAGGTTTACATTTTAATGACAACCCTATAAAAGTGTACAGTGTAGTGCAAATATTTTGAACCAGTGAGGTAATGGAATATTGTTTTACGCGGAATAGTTTTTGTTTTGTTATTGTCTACAACGAATGTTTGCTTACGGGGCACCGCCTACCTACACAAATATTACTATGGCGCTAAAATACCAGACTGTTTATAAAATATCGACAGGTTTAATGCACAAAGCGCTTAGAGATTTTTTATGTAATGGAGCCCAAAATAGGTATGAATGAATATTTATCGATTTCCTGATCAAAGGTAGATTTGGAATGAGGTTCATCTAAAAAAACATAGATTTTCCAATCGCTTAAAATAAAGCGCAGAATCGAATGTACTCTCAATAATTATCTTCATACTTTAGCAAAGCGATACACAATCAAATCAAATCATTTATTTCCTTGCAAACATGGGTATAGTGTACCTCTCTACGAGTAAATTGCAATTATTGCCACCATTATAAACCAAGCGATATCCTAAGACCAATTAAGCCAAAGACTAATTTTAATTACTAATTGAGATACCCGTATAAGTTACACATTATGAATTCTAGCGATGTGCCGGTTATCTTCAAGATAAACTATCGACTTCCTGTCGCACGCCATAAGCGCGTGCGCACCTGGCTGCATTGTTTAAACTTCGAACGACAGTTTAGGGTTGCCAGCGCCTTAATGATCGAATATAGATTTGTTGACTTTAATTGTTTAACACAAATATAGCGTGATGACGTCAAATTAATAATAGGTTTGTTATCTTTCTGAGAAAAAGTAAACTGACCCAGCAATTAATAATTTGGTCACCCTATCACCAGTTTCCTACTTACATAATTAAAGGCCTATCTTTTATTATTTATCTTTGCTTCGTGCTAGTGTAGAAAACCCATAGAGAAAATTACAGTACATATACTCGTATAGGTGCGGTTTTATCACCGTTCCAATTCAAATCTTAATTAGATTTCCTTGATTGATTTTCTTGATTAGTAGATTAATTATGTGTCTAAGCAGCTGCCGTGACAAGACACCTATGCAACCAAAAAACAGATGGTAACACATTCAACCCTTTGGTAGGTACCGACTGCGTTGGGTCAACCCGCACCTTCCGAAGAACTAGCCAAGCGTACAAGTAACGGCAAACTTTACTGACCCGCGTGATCAAAGGCGGAACCGCAGCTGTCACAGAGTTAATGTATAGCTGTCTTAATTATGGGCATAATTATACAGAAAGCACAGCTGTTTGTTTGTTTGGATTAAGTCGTCAGGATAATAATGATAACACAAGAATGTGATGTATCTGAAGAGTGTTAATGACACTTAGATTCCTTTTACTTTCAATATAGATCGCCTATTAGAGGTCAGATTTTGAATGGGTAAGTATGAGTACAGAAAAATGAAGGAAAGTTCCACGTACATTGTGGAGCAGTGGCACAGTCTTATGCGCTTTGTTAAGTAGTCTGCTACAACAAACATTCAGTACAAAACACTTCAAACATGAATGTACGTAATGCGGAAGTCACAACTCACTTCACTTCTACTTCACCACTGTTTTCTTGTAATAAAAGGTGTCACACTCCCACCCACTCTCATCCACGCAGTAAACGTCAAAACTCTTGCGCACTCCGAAGGCTCTTACGAACGTCACTCATTCACGATAAACGCAGTAAATTTATAAAATGATGTATTTTTGGTGCAAGATTCGTGGCCTTAAGTGTACATGTCACATGTAGACGTGCAAAATTTATGTTGTGGTCGTGGCCATTAATTTTGTTGTTAATCAGTTCGTTAGATACAGTTTGGCTTTATTCTTCATATAGGTCCCTACTACTGAATATATTAATTTCGTTTGAACTCTAAAATAAATCGTCCCAAGAATGCAAATGAAGTTTAGACTCCTTGTTTTGTGCTTTCTTAGTAAAGCTTAAATATTATTTATAGCTTCCTTGATATTTGCTGAAATTGTGATAGTTGGAACAAAGACTGTACTGTACTGTCCACGACAGCTACAGGACAAATATAATGAAGGACAAAAGTAACTATCGAATTTCCCGATGATATTGTTACTGCTGGATGCGAGAAGCACAGGACCGCGGGGTGATAGCGTGAGATACTTACAAGGGCAATGCCTTTCATTTTGATAGTTCAACAACATTCATTGCGTTCTATAGGCTTTTGAGCAGACGAATTTTTCAAACATATAAAGCAATGGATTAGCAATTTCCTCAACTCTTTCGGATTGTGATTGAAAGTGTATTACACAACAGGGTGCTAGTTGATGACCCCCATGTCGAGCAGTCGACGTCTTTCAACTGAAATAATGATGATGGTTGTTACTTTTTCCTAAGTTATTTCAAGTAGATAATACATTAACTAAGTTTAGGTTTAAAGAAACTTTATTCTCAATAAAGACATAATTATGTCACTCACTTGAGAACAATACTAGAACATACATAAATTATACAAAGTTCGTCGTCATCAGTTACAAACTAGATACCCATTCAATGACTTTATTTCTCCACAAGTGATCGATCCGCAATCATATACTGTCTAAGTTGAGTTTTGAATGCATTTAAAGTACATTTCTTACCCTAGAGAGAATTTTGTTATAAATCTGTGCTCCTTCAAAAGTAGCTAGTAACTTCAGCATAGTTTCCTGAATTAACAACTTTTGTTCAAAAGGATTCCATCGCGACAGTCAAGTGTTTCCTCGAAGCATGCCCTACAATTTATTATTGACGTTACCTACACATTTCTCCGTACAATAAACCGAACATTTGTTTTATATTCCTTATTTAACCATTCGTCCCAAATCCCTTATTGTCTTAGCAATAAAGGCTATTTTGTCATAAATCCGTACTGAACTTTCACGGAAGACATTCCGCGAATGAAATAGATTTAGATATTCCGAGAAGTGTCGCCTCTATATTTCTACAGTTTATTAATAAGATATTATGACTACTGCGGAAATCCCATGTTCTTATAATATATAGAAGATTGATATTTCAATTATATGTGGCGTTATGGGATCAGAAGAAAATGTCACTATGGTATTTCGTAATCTTGACATGACAAGAAATTTCAGTTACTTGACTGTTGAAACCCTTAAGAACATGTTCATCGTAACAGAAAAAAACAAGCTGCTTCTTTATCAGAAGTAGCCTTATTAGTAATAAAATTAGTTAATCAAGATTCTAATTAGCGGCCATATTGCTCTAATTAACGTTACAAACGCACCTTTATGTAATACCATACATAATTTTTATGTAAGTAATTATGCTACTAATTCATATTACTAACATATCCTTGAACTAAACATGAAACTTCGTTGTTTACAAGTTTATGTTCGTCTAAGTCACGTGAAAAATATTTTCACTAACCTAAATTCAGAGTCGATTTTCTCCAAACATGATTCAAATGTAAAAGTATGAATTAGTAGACAATATTATAAAATATGCACAACAACACCTTGGTATCAATTAATAGTAGATCCTGAATAAATCGGCGTTGAATTTCACTAAGGGCCGGCTTTTTGATCCGTAGTTAACTCAACCATTAGTTAAAAATAGTAACTAATGGTTCAATTTAAGCAAAATCTGTTGATTTGATCAACGGATTTTGCAAAAATTTTACATTAATTACTATTTTTGACCAATGGTTGAGTTCATAGTTACATCTTGGAAAAATGTGTTGAATTGATCAACACATTTTGGCAAAATTTTTATTTTTAACTAATGGTTGAGTTAAAAATAGTTGACAAAATTGAACCATTAGCTACTATTTTAACTAATGGTTAAATTGGTGTTATATGGTTGAGTTAACTACGAATCATAAAACCGGCCATGTAACTATATATTTTTGCACGTGACTAAATCCCTACCTCAAACCACTTTATCGACGAATGTCGTTCTTTCTTCAAAGGGCCAACAATGCCCTACTCTACTCTTCTTACAAATATCCTGATTTATTACTCCCTATTCATATTCTCATTCGGAACACGCAATGCAGGAAATGTCATGTGTTTTGGTATCACGCGAGATCTCTCCTTGACCTAATATGGTCAAAATGAGAAACTTGAACTACATAAATATAGTCCCATTAATCTATGTTTTGTGCATATGGCGACCTTAACAGTACCTAGTTCACAGTATTGTACAGTTCCAATTTTTAGGAGATGACAAATATTAATTAGGTAAAGTTGAGTTGAATTAAACCCATGTATGTTGATACATAATTATTTGTTATGGCCGCGAATCATATTTTGATCAACATACAACGTAATACTAAAGAAAATTGGAATTTCGCGGTTTACTCTGGTGCATTCGCCTTAACATTGTCTTGTAGCTACAACGGTTAACGTAACTGCTCTTACTGCCTCGCTTCGAAAATCTATGTACGTTGTATGTACGTTAGATAATAATGATAAATGATAAATGATTTTATTTCTGTAAGTAGGTTTGAACAAACACTTTTACACGTCAATCATATTTTTTTAATTTTAATAAAACAATACACAATTTCGGAATAAAGAGTAGCTCTTCAAATGCGCTGTAGAGGTCGCTTAATGCCTGCCTTCTGCCGGTACAGCTTTGAATTGGTCTCACACAGACCGACATACCAATTTTTGTTTTCTATTATTGATAGCTCGCGTTTGACCACTATCTCACCTGATGGTAAGCAATAATGTGGTCGACGATAGAGCTCGCTTGCCTAGAAGTAATCTATTCACTCTCGACTAGAAGACACCCAGACTTGGTAGAGATTCTACTACTTTATAGAGATTTACTAAAACGGGGTAACTTCCATAGGTATATAAGCCTACGTCACTGCAGTCACGTCCACAATAGGCTCTGAAATATAAACATTAAGGATGACAGTAAAATTATTAAAAATACTTGCTTCAGGGCATCGGGACTAAAAAAAAACCCCCGGACAGTAAAAATGTATCTCATCCAAAATAATTCTTCATAAAATACAGTAACAAAGTGCTACGAAAACAAATAAATTACACCTCAATGTCTCGTAAAGTTTAGGTTTATGATGTACCTACGCATATTTTCGCTAAAGTGCTCTATTAGATACCATCTCATCATAAAAAAACAGTTTGTTAAAGCATATTAAATCCTATAATGTTAAGATGATATTAACGCCTAAGTAAGCAATCTGAGTGAATTCGCAAGAGTTTTGTTGCATTTTGTTACTTATATTTAAATATTAATATTCTGTGTTAAGTCTAATAATTCTGTAGTCTGACTTCAGATTGTGTTTTTAATAGAGTTTAGTGATGCTTCGTATTTTAAAGTTTAGATTTTTAAATATTAGCCGTAAGTGGATGTTTCCATTTATTTGGTGTTAGGTATTTGTGGAACCACTATTGTATTGGGGTCATCCTGTAAAGACAGTGTGTGTAAGTTTAATAAATAAATCTACTAATGGTAGTTTATGAAACTGTTTCATAATGACACGAGATAAAGAATCGCACGAGTGTTTTAATACCTAGCTATGTGCAGTTTCATACACTACTTTATCTACTCTCATACATTGGCATTGGAGCTACTAAAAATAAGTTCAAAGTTTCCCACGAAATTCAGTACAACAAAACGTATGAATGGCGCCAAAACCCAGCACGTCACTGCGCATGCGCTAAAGCTACAAGTAAAAATTGGAATCAAAACTTTTTTGTAATGCTATAAAAATGGCGCGAACCGCTTAGGCGTTCCATAAAAAAAAGTTATGGAAACTCTTTCATGATATTAACTTCTTGGATTTGCCCTGTATTGTATTGGTACAACAAATGTTGTATAACATTATTTTGTTAGAGAAAAAGTGTTATATAAGTACTTAATATGATTCCATTTTTAAATTTCGGTATTGTCTCTTTATAGTGGTGCCGATTCCCTTGTTCACAAACTAAACTAAATTTAAGTTGAATGCATCTTTTTCTTTCTATTTCATTATGAAAAGGACAGAAGATAAATTTTAGTTTAGTCCTGTCAAATTAATCAGCGCCTGACACTACTCCATACAAGTTTAGACGTGATTAAAAAGTTGACTACTAAAATTATATCAAATTACGTCAGGTGCTGACTAATTTGACAGGACTAAACTAATATTTTATCTTCTGTCCTTTTCATAATGAAATAGAAAGAAAAAGATGCATTCAACTTAAATTTAGTTGAGTTTGTGAACAAGGGAATCGGCACCAGTATGTCACTAAAAACTCGTTTTAAATCTATAATTAGAATTTTGCGATATGAGAGTAGATAAAACAAATTGCATTATACATAGTGCTAGCTATTATTTTCAATCTTTGGAAATATTAGTTATATAATTTTCTAGCCACCATAAAATATCTTGGTACAGTCAGCGTCACAATGCAGGTACCCCCCTTCAAAGTTAATTTTAATACAACTGGGGTACCCAATTGATGCAGCCCACCGTACAAACCGTAGCAGACTGAATAGTTCCAGTATAAACTCCACAAAAGATTCGTAATTGACTACAATAATTAATAGCAAAAGGTGTGAAGGATAACATACGCGTCTTTAAACCTTATGACTTAATAACAGCGTACGAGCAAAGTAACAACTTTAGGTACACTATACATTTCACTTTATAACAATTTATGAACGTGCATTATCACCGTCAAAGTATTTATTAAAGGCACATAACTTGCTGACACTAAATCAATGGAACAAAACAGTGATTAGCATAATGCTGTGCACTAAGTGTACCAAATACATATTTATGAAGTTAACACCCAACGAAAATGTAAGAAGTTGTATGTTAATGTAATCAGATCAATGTCGAACGAAGCCTCTATTCTGGTGGCAGATATAACTGATTTGCAAAAAAAAAGCATTTTGAGAAAGGTTCACGAACACTGAAATTTTCTGTATAAAAATTAAGAAAAGTCAACGATTTTCCAGAGCTCATTGAAACTCATACAGGCGATTTTCTAGATTTTAAAACCGCGAATTGTTCTAACTAGACAACTGTTCGAAGAAAATTATAGGTACGTCCCACTGAAAAGCAGAATCTTTGACCAATGCGTATCAACTTCTGAAACTTCAATACACAATTTATTTTTATGTATTAGCTTCGCTCTAACTTACAAACCTTCCAACGTTATAAAAAAACACCTAAAATTCTCAGTCAATTTCAATAACTTCACCCCAGAATAAGTCCTCCTATTTATAATAACGTATAGTTCCATAAATCGAGAAGGCTTGTTATCTCGGTGCTGCCACCCACACCTAGTGTTGCCCGTCCTGCCCAGGATAAATGCCATCGCCTCGAGGAAGAATGCTAATGTGAAACAAGAGGACATCATGCATACCATATACCATGGCATCCATTATTTACGCAAAATACTTGTAGATGGTTTTCGTTTCCGTTTTGACAGGATATTGGGTGGTCATGCAATATTCATGGCTTAGTTTGGCAAAGTTGATCTATGTCTACATGATTGAGTTATTATTGTAATAATTTAGCTATTAATGTATAGTTGTGTGACAAATTTTGAAAGAGGACGGTGTGTTTTAGTGTTACAAATCGTACGCGAGTTGGGTCCAGACCACAAAACCGTAGTTTCATACATTTTCAGCATTATTAAAATGGTTTCAAACAATTTGTGAACTAACAGGCGCCTTCAAGGTCAGGTACACTCACGTACACACCCTCAGGCATATTCTTAACACGTCAAAATTAATATATGAAAATTGCTATCGATATTCCTGTTATTTATTGCAATGTTTTGGCGGACTCTCAAGTATTTTTCACTGTGGTAATCCGTTATTCGATTCTAGACAGCTGACAGACTAGATAAAACTTTTAAGGATTATAAATAGTTTATTGCTGGAGCTGTGAGACGCATAAATCCTTTTTCACCTCGCACGAGTAAGCATTTACATCGCCACAATCGCCAGTCGGCTGGCTATTTTTCTTGAGCCTAGTATCTATATTCGTTGACATTTGTGTTGAGTGATTTGAAGTAACTTATAAAATATATGTGTTCCAATGTGTATTTTTACTTCGGAAAGCAAGCATGGGAGGTTTCCCAAAATTGACGTGTGATAAATTAAAGTTTTATCTCGAAAACGCATCACCTGAAGCTAAAATACACAGCAATATTTCAGCGCAACGTCTTCCTCCGTATCCGAAGATGCTCACCTGATGTCCGTACTCCATTAATAGACAAACGACAGATAAGCATGCATCCTAAAATAATGGAATGGACACCTAAACTTAATCGTGGATGCACACCGTAATGTAATAGATCGCTCGCACGCAATCAATGATCGATCGAGAGACGCGTTTCGCGATCCTGCGCTCGCGCATCCGATTACACGATAAACGACTTACAGCCGATGAATTACAAGTGACTGCGTAATTGAACACCTTTGATATTTGATGGATTGAACTTCTGCGTTCTGCGGATCAATTAATTTTTTTCATGTGTCAGTTACTGGACAAAAAAAAATAATTTGTGATGGTGCAAGTTTAGTAAAACTTGTTTCAACAGATACCAACAAAGGTCTTTATTCAACGAATTATGACACATCGGAGCAGGAAGCCAACAAAACAGTAATTCAGCTCTGTAAAATTATGGTGTAAAAGCGCAATTATTGTCCATTGTCTTATACTGCTCATTTCACGAATTCCAAGCCACTTTTGCTCGTAATCTTAGACCTTAATGCAGTAAACATATCAACTACTTAAGAAAACAAGATATATTTCATGCCATTGTTTTATTGTATTGTTTCAACGGAAGAGTCAGTTCAGTAGGTGTTGCGAATGCATTGAGATTTATCATGATCTTCTTGGTTTTCTCAAAAAGGCGTTAGCTGCGCAGGCGGCGACTGAATGGTATAGCATCGCAGGTCAATGCTGGGCAGGTGTCGCCCTATTGTTTCAAGCCAGGGTTACAGCTTATCGTTTCCTAAGGCATTCGTGTGCACTTGCTAAAGGTAATATGTTAACTATATGCAATCGTGATGGGTTAAAAGTTCGTAGAGGCATTAAACTACGGAAATATGAGTACCATAACATAATATTAACGTTAAAATTTACGATCTTAATTAAATTGGCTTGCGCTTGAGCATGAAAAAGTGAAATATTAGAAACGTGAACGTTAAAGTTTCTTTTTATGTAGGTGCCCTCTGAAATAACATAGGTACCTTATTTTATTACTAGTTAGGTGCTTATTTATTTTGTTTTCGTATCCTTGATATCTAGAGCTAAAAGTTTCTCAGATTGACAGTCAGGGGTAGGTAGTATTTCACGTCAAACTGATCCTGTTATTCGCCAGCCCTGCCTGCCTACACACGCACCGACCATCAGGTGCAAAGAATTTCGGCGTAGGTATTCGACCTCAACAGAAATAAACATCTTTTGTTATAATTGTACGCCATTGTCCCAATGAAATGCACAATATAAACACGTTCAAAATAAACCGTAATTAAATTGAGATACTTGAGATTTACAAATGGCTGCTTTTAAAATAGATATACTGCACACATCTTTGTGATATGACATAATGATGAGACGAGAACAACAGTGCTTTGAATATTAACATAATAAACGTGTTATTTCTGTATGCAAAGTGGAGTTCTTGGAAAATGAAGAAAACTGGCAGGCTAAAGAAAAGGAGATATGTATTTCGAGCTTGTTGTCATATTCAATTTTCTTGTGGCTGTTAGTAGTGAGGTTATTTGCAGGCATTTCGCCATGGGAATTCCATATTCGAGATCGCGATCCCATTATGAGATTTTCTATTTCCACAATGATAACAATACAACCAAATTTAAAGCTCTTCTTGTAAGGAATCCCAATTGCAAAAATTCTATGACTTGTATGTCCCGGGCAATAATTTGCGACATCCGATAGATAAAAAATATTTTAATTACAACTAAGACTCATCTCTAAGGAACTTGCAGTAGTCGGTAGCTGTCAGTGCTTGTCGGGCTTCAGTCAAGTGCTCCTAGCGGGACGAGTGGTTATTTATAAACATGGCCGACCTTCGGCAAGCGCCACAACACACTTTATTCATTTGTCGTTTCATTTGTTGTTGAAACGCATGAATAAATACTCTTACCGACGATCGTAGGCGTCATTCATTCCCCTTTCGACAGACTTTTACTGACTGACTGCTCCTTAAGAGGACGTTGAACTCTACACAACTTCGTCGGAACAAATGAAAAGCAATTGACAACTACCGTCGGGACCAGGTGCTCTTAGAATTAGGTCTGTTTGTGTTTATTCTTGATTTTCGACACATCAAGGACCTTTAGAGTTCGCGGAACTTCTGTATAAACCTACGTCTTAAGGTTTCACTAACCACTTCGGTTCACCGAACAGCAACAAGCTTAATTAACAATGCCAGTATTAATTTGTTCGTGTCGTTGATTACGTATCGATAGTTGCCGAATTAAGCGTAATCAGCTGTAACTCGCGTGTCGACAGCCCCCTGACGTGGATTGCCCATATTTCAGCGTCAGACGGTGTTGCTCAATTAACTGTCGTTGGTCAAATTGCTTTATTTGCGTGAGCGTGTGAGGTGCGCCTCCTGATCCAACAAGCCGCGGCGGCTGGTTCCGACTTCCTGGCACGCCAATTATAAAAATAAACAATAATCACTTCCTACGGCGTTGAGACAGGTCGTTAAGTCCTGCTGTCGGCGGCTCCGTGCTTAATTTGAGGGCGCGTTGTCTCGAATTTGCGTAATCGAACGACGTGTGTGGCGACAGGGCGGCTCCTTATAGGGTGAGTAGCTGAGGACAGAGCCCGCAGCGCGCATACTGCCCAAAAACCACCGCGTGGCCATCGCAGGGTAAACGTTACTTTATCTATCAAAATCCACACTTCTTTTAAATTAACAAGCTCCGCATACAGTTACAATTGGAATTTTATTGTGTCGCTCTCGATTATCGTTATTGCGATGAGCTTACCGAACCGGGTTAATAGTGGGCTGTTTAAACAATAGGCTGACACGTTGCGAGAAGCATCGGTGTGGTCGAACTCGAAACACGATTGCGCTTTAAAATACTTTAAATGCCACAGTTGCAGCACAGGGACCGTTTAGAGTGATAAGGCCGACGTGTAAGTAATAACTTTGTGTAATATGTTGGGCAAGTGGAATGCCGCCCCGATGGGCTTCGCGTTCAGTAATTTGTGTGCAATTCATTAAGTACTTAAACATACTGAAGATGTTCAATCCATCTGACTCGATATATTTTACGATGGATATTGTCACTGCATGTAATTACGCCCTTTTACCTTATTGATACTCCAATAAAATGGTCCTTAAAGAGTGGGCAGATAGGGAGTGTCTGACATTTTAGGTCACAATGAAAAATCGCCCTCATTTTTCCATGAACGTGAAGGCTGCCAATTTGTAAACGCTAACCACCTGTTTAAATCACTCGTCCCATCGAGCCGAAAGGGCAGGAAGTGTACTGACAAACATCTGACAAACAGTAATAAATTCTTCATCCCTTATTCGAAGACAACTTAAAAGCTTCCGAGCTTTTCGCAAGTTTGCAGACAGTTGACCTAGTTCTAAACTTGGGCTTTATTTTACATCTTAATTAGGAGTTGACATTTCCATTTCGTGTGTTTAGGCTATATGGAAATATGTAGAAGTAATGTTGACACAGGATTAACCCAAATCTGAAATTGACGGCGACTGACTTATTACCGTGTCGAAGCTAAATATTTTATTGCTCAATTTCAGAGGGGTTTCTTTACAAGAAATTCTTGGAGGTCGAGATCAATTTGACTAATATTTTGTTGACTCAAAGGCGGCGACACGAGTACTTATTGCATCACGAATGAACTTGACCCGTACAAATTACATAAGAGTTCACCTCAAAACAATGAAACACGCGACTGAATGCCAATGTTGGGTCGTCAGCTCTCGACCAAGATGGCGGCGTCAACGCCCAGCGATAAATAATGCGGGAATAGAAAATAATTACGAAACTACGAAACAAACTATTTGGGTTGTACTAATCTCCAGGGTTTGTCTTAGAAACGTTCAATATATCAGAGGATCTGAGTGATCGCTTAATCTCCCAAAATTGGATTCGCGAACGGCAAAATCATCTCGGACACTTCAGCATCTATACTATCTGTCGCCCTATATACCTTTCCTAATCTATTTTGTAACGTGGAATAGGTACTTAGGTTATTTTTGTCTTCATGACTATTTTTAGATCTCTCCTTTGTTGAGATTGAAAAGGCTCGTAAGAGCTTTGAAGAGTAATGCTCGACGAAATGTGTTTTTATTTTGATCGTGATAAATAATCTTACTATAGACGTGTTTATTTTGGTGTGAGGATTCTGTGGATAAAAGATACACGAGGCCTTTATGGATGTAAGTATTGAATAGAAATAATTTTTCCACACGATTTGTACAATGTACACATCAAGGATGAAGCATACATATTGTATGTAGGGAAGCGCGGACTAAATATTGTAATTTCGTGTGCAATTGTAAAAACACTTTTTGAATCAATCAATTTCTACTGCGGTCCAGAAATTAAAGAAAAACATAAATTTATTTAGCTGCCCGTTCCCACGCGAACTGTAACAGCCATCTAGGTAAATGGGTTACTCAATGCTCCGCGACAATTTGTTGTAAACGACGTGTGCACTGTCGCAAGCGCAACCTTAATAACAACACTACTGTTACACATGACGACACTAGTCTGCAAGTGATCACTCGAGCTTTACGGATTTTCACCACATAATACCGTACTTAGGTAAATCATAGACTGGAATAGAAACTTCTTCGAAAGCAAATAGTAAGTACAGTGTAGCGGTAGGAATAATATTATATCTGCCTGTGGTAACGGTAAGTCGATTTCGACACAAAACGTAAATAATCTCTAGCTCTCGTATTTCCTTCGCAACGTGCCTTCCGAAGCCTAAACAAATACTTAACGCCGACAGACATTTGGCGAACGGAACGCATCAAAATGGCGTTCGTAATTCACTCATTACCTAAGTATATTGGATCGAAGTTAAGCATCCCATAAATAAATCTTCAGGCCTTCAGCTATCCCATTAACCATATTATCGACTTTATTGTTTACGCAATAAAGCTCGTTTTAATAAAAATCTGTAAAGGGTAATTGTGAGGAACATGATATGTAAACAGTCACTCTGACTGGCCTACATACTTTTAACGATTAATCAGTCAATTAGATCAGTATCGATTATCGATAACTCATCTGTTGTAAGAATCGGTAAACAATAATAGCGAAAGTATTCGAGATATTTGGCAGTGGCTGTGTATACTGCATACCTTGGGTCTGTATTTTGGTTTCCATGGAATTGGGAACAGGAAAATAACTTGGAAATACTATGTCTAAGGATTGGTCCATGTTTTGTAGTATTTGTTTGTATAGAGCCACACACCATTATCGTTACATCAACAAAACTAGAATAGGTTATTTGAACGTACCTAAATGCTTTTCATAAAATTCCCTCGCAAAATAATGTCAACCACAAAATCTGGACTTTCACACAGCTTCCGGTTTTCACGAACTCCATTCATAAATTGTTTTTTCATGTAACATGTTTAAGATGTAACAGTAGTGTCAATTAAAATGGATTGCATGGAACGGAACTAGGTTCTCTGTGTCGTAAATCGTTTATAAATATGTAGAAATATAGTTAACTATGATCGACAGGAACAGCCGTAGTGATTGGCGGGAACATTGCGAATAATGTCTGTTGTTACGCACTTGCGACACAACTGTTACATTTTTCAGCGGAATTTTGTTGGAACGCTGTGTAAGTAATAATGTTATTATTGAGGTTGCGATTATTTTCGGGTAAAACTATTAAGTAAATGCTTCTTTACTTAATGACGCTGAAACGTCTTGATGTTTCATTTAATCAAAATAGCTTTTGCATAACATTCATAATATTGTGTGACTTTAAACAGGTGTAGGCATAATACGTGGATATTTATAGGACTCTCTTTTATATTGCATTAGAAACGCTCGTGAATCATGTACGTTTTAAACGTGTCGTGCATTTGCATATTTTGTTGTAATTAATGTTAATATAGCTCCTTCCTTGATTAAAACAGTTGAGCATTCATGAAGTAACTGGAGCCCGTAGTTTTGCACGTAAAAATCTTGTCCCGCTCTCTCTTAATTAAAAATATGAGGGAGGAAAACTGACAAAAAATATGTTTTCCTCACATTCCAAGCAAATGAGTAACCGTTACCCAGTAAGCAACCGCTAAACCACGCAATAATTGTTTTTTACGTGACGTCCGATGGACCAAATTTAGGCCACATCCACAAAATACCACAACGCAACAGTTTGACATTCATTAACATCCACTCGATCTCTTTCCACAACACGGCATACTTCTGTCAGCAAACCATTTATCTCGTACTTTCTCTGAAACTTCTAATGATTATTCAATTTCAAGAGAGATTATCTGTTATCTAACTGTCGGTTGTTTACTAAACGTAATAGACGATGTTGTTAGTGGTCTACTTAGAAGTTAGAACAATCTTGTTTTTTCAAGTGACTCAGATATTTTATGTTGAGAAGTTCAGGTGATTCATTTCGTTGCGCAGTTAGAGGATCGGTTTCATTGATGTGATGAATCATGCAGGGATCCTTGTAGGAAAATAAAAGCTAAAAGTTATCATTTATGTTATTATTTCTTCCTTCATTCACAAGGTGTAACAGAATAAACGCAAGTCCTGAAAGTAGTTTGCTCATAATTGACTACTGAATCCATTTCAGTAACTATTAATATAGGTATTTTTTTCAAAAATTATTTATTTTGGAATACTGACCGCCGATTGAGCCAAAGAAAATTAAATCTTATTTCAAGGCAATAAGGCTCAATTTTAAATGCATAAAGTAATGCTAGGGTCAACACGATTTTCATAATAATAATAGGTAGTTATCTTAAAAAAGAAATTGTTTTGGTCATTGTATAATGCTTTTATCTTGATACTCTAATCGGGGTGTATGATGTCTTGCGGTAATTATGTTACACGTATATTAACTTACAAAAATGAGCAATTAATGTTGTCTTAAATTCTTTTAAGACTTAGTCGGGCGAATTCCGCCCGCCAATTAGTTTTCAACGCCATCTTGATAAGTTCCGACCAACCCATTAATAAAACCTAGAAATTACAACTGAACGTTACAAATGCTTATTTAACGTTTAATTAATGAGCATTTAAAAATACTTAATATTCAGTATCAACATTTAAGTAGGTTACGTTCAAAATACGTTAAATTTTTAATTTCCTAGCACATGACTCAATCTCTCCACACACAGTACGTAAGCTGTCCATCGTCATAACAATTCCTGAAATTCCCCTCGTGTCCCGAACTTGCCCAAGTTTTGGTGTCACCTCATTTACAAACTGTAGGCTAATCGATCACCCAAGAACCGAAGGAAGGGGAATTGGTGACCAAATCTTCCGTCATTTGGGACACTCGACCTTTGCGACGAAGACGAGGCGAAATAGCTCTCCTGTTTGGACCTCGTTTGATGTTTCAGTAAAGGTCAGCTGAAAAGGGCCGTAGTCTAAACATACAGATTTTGGTGGTTGGGTGTCCAGATATCCGTTAATAAAGATGAGCTTGGTATTGTCTGTAATAGGTGCAGAGTGACCTTTAAATCCTAACAAATATTTTAAATGCTAAAGTAACTTTGTTTATTGCCTTTTCACGCCTAAACCACTGAACTGGTCATCCTGAAATTCTGCATGATATTTTTCTTTCATTCCGAAAAAAGTACAGTTCCTGAGGAAAACAACAATAACGTTCTTATGATAAAGTTAACGCGAGCGAAGCCGCGGGCAAAAGCTAGTAATTAATAAATAAGTAACTAAATAACAGAAGCTTTTTTGTTCCAATTTGTTGTTTCAATAAGTTTTAGATACGCTGAGTAAGTATGCAAAATGTTCCATGAAGTCGGTTTAAAACGGAGAGGTGTATGTTTTTACAGTCATCTAAATTACTCAGATCTCTAAACAACGTTCACTGCTGCTTGTTGTTTATCGAGATTCCATGACGAAAAATTAGTTCAGTAAGTAGTTGTTGACGAATAATACTTGAACTGGAGCGGATATCAAAAGGAAATAATGAACTTCTGTTGGTTTAGCCTTAGTTCCTGATCTGAATGAAAGCTTAGAACAACACCCCACTTCCTTTTTGTTACATACTTACATTACAATACAACGCAAAAATGTTAGTCTAGTAATTTTTATATTTAAACAAAAGAATGATCAAAAAACCTTTAATTTAGATCATGGATCACTTGACCCACTAAGCTGAGTTGGACTAATCTAAAAATAGTCATAATGTGTTAAAGATTTCCAATGAAATATATCGCGAACCGCAGTGTTACACATTTTTACACAATTCTAATACAGCTGCCCTATATTGTTTCTTTTTTGGGTTACCGCAAAACTGTAAAATCTGACTTTTTGCGTAACAGTCTGATTTAGTAATAATTTACGAGTTCGTATCTAGGATTCCAGTTACAATATTGTGCTAGTAATCCATTGTTTTATGTGGTTTGTGGTTGCCATAAACAAAATTTTTGTTACATCATTTTCATTGTTGCGCTCAATGTGGTTTGATTAATTTAGTAACACTTATTTTTAGAACGAATCTTTAGCGAAGTTGGTTTTAAACTGTAACAAGTAACTGTGCAAGTTACCATTCTTACCTAAGTAGTTGCTATTCCACCAATTCGCACTACGCGTTTCCAAATTTCTTTTCTAATGCGCACAGCAAAAGAATGGAACTCTCTACCTGCGTCTGTGTTTCCGAACGCATACAACCGTAACCTCTTCAAAGTGAGAGTGAACAGGCTTCTTCTGGGTAAGCTCACTCCATCGTCGACTCTGTCTCTGTCACCACTGACCTAGACTAGAGTCAAGAGCAAACCAAACTTAAATAAAAAAAAAACTTTTTTGCATACTCGTACTTACCGCACTTACTTAATTAACCTTGTAATATTTGTAAATAAAAGGGCAATGTTGTATTTTGGCTGCCGGAGTTGCGTCTAAATATTTTTAAACAATTTCCAAAAATTCTTAAATACGAATAATAATAAGATCGATGAATCTAAATTTGGAAAAAGAAAATACAATCGACGTAATTATATTTTATATATATTATGTTTTATAGGAAATGTTTAAGAAGAGAACATAATTCTTAGGTAATAATTAATAGTACTATTTAAAGTATTATATTATTTTAAATTATTGTGAATGTGAGGACTATGTGTGTTTTTGTTGCAGTTTTAATCATGTTCTGGCAGTTTGAGTAGCTGATGCGGCCTACCCAAATGTCCTTTCTTTGGTATTGTTCGTCGAATCGTTGAGCTCCTTAAGTTCTGAGTTGAGCTGCACGGTTACTGACAAATGCGTGCACTGACTGGACAGGTCCACTCAATCTGTGTGGTTCTTTCCTCAAAAGACCATTTCAGACACAAATCTACATGGTCCTCAAAGATTATTATAATATTATTCTAATTATTGTGAATGTGAGAACTATGTCGGTCATTGATTTATTTATATTTATTTTTGTATTTTTCTCAACGTAATCATGATCTGGCAGTTTGAGTAATTTATGCGGCCTACTCAAATGTCCTTTCTTTGGTATTGTTCGTCGAATCGTTGAGCTCCTTGAGTCTAAGTTGAGCTGCACGATTACTGACAATTGCGTGCACTGACTGGACAGGTCCACTCAATCTGTGTGGTTCTTTCCTCAAAAGACCATTGCAGACACCGATCTACATAGCTTTCACATGACCTGACCAAGATTTTGTCTGGACTTTAAAAGAGACTGTGACCTCTGAGTTTGTTTCGGCCTTTCTTCTCAGAGTAGTCAGATAGGAAACGCCGACCCCATCTAGTTTAAAAAAAAATATGATTGACGTGTAAAAGTGTTTGTTCAAACCTACTTACAGAAATAAAATCATTTATCATTTATCATTTATCATATAGCAATGTATTACTCCGAGTTGGCACAATCCGACTTCATTGGGTTAGGTTAGATGGCTAAAGGCGGGAGCGCAGCGCAGCGAAGCTCCCGCCTTAGCCATCGTGGTTATTTTTTTTAAACCACCCAGAAATAGGAGCCCCGGGTGGGGGGGTTCCGTCGACTCATAATTTTTGCTACAATTTTTGTACAAATTTCTGTTTTTTATTTTTTCTAAGGAAACTAAGTATTTCCGGCGGGTGAAAATGGTGAGGGGGGGATCCGACCCCTCCCGCCCTCTCCCCCCAACCATTCACACACCCTTAAAATGGCGACGTATTTCGAAATTTTTACCTTCCATTTGATTAATATTAAATGATAAATGATTTTATTTCTGTAAGTAGGTTTGTATAAACACTTTTACACGTCAAACATATTTTTTTTAAACTAGATGAGGCCGGCGTTTCCTATCTGACTACTCTGAGAAGAAAGGCCGAAACAAACTCAGTGGTCACAGTAGTCTCTTTTAAAGTCCAGACAAAATCTTTGTCAGATCATGTGAAGGCTATGTAGATCGGTATCTAAAATGGTCTCTTGAGGAAAGAACCACACAGTTTGAGTGAACCTGTCCAGTCAGTGCGCGCAATTGTTAGCAATCGTGCAGCTCAACTCAGAACTTAAGGAGCTCAACGATTCGACGAACAATACCAAAGAATGGACATTATTAAGATTACTATTGTTTAAAGTACAGAAGAAATAAATATAAAAGGTTAGGCAATATTTTTGCTAAGTCCTCATTTATTTAAATTCACGTGATTTACACAATGAAACATCGCATTTCCGATTCGTAAAGACTTAATGCTGGAAAAAATAAGTACTTATCACAAATTGATTTGAATATTGAAATATCAAGCTCTTTAATCTTTTAGGAAGAAGATTCACCGTGTCTTCAGCCTGAAAATATTTAAAACAATTTGTTTCCGTCTTTTACCGTTACCTTTTGACGACTAAAATGCGAAGACACGCTGTTATGTTAATAAATTCATTTGCATTTACCGTTTGCGAAACGAAATTCAAATTAATTCAAGTTTTCAAGCTTTTTGTCTAATTTTCACAGTATTCACAAGTTCCTATTTTAAATTAAAAGTAGCATAGTCAATGCAATTCAAATACAATGAAGGCATCTTTTACAGGTGCATTTTACTTTGTTTCCTATTAATTATTTAACAGAGTAAATTATTCAAACTCAAATTCAAAGCATTGATTTCTATTAAACCATTTACCGGCACTTTTGAATTGTCATATGTCAGGGAGTCAGTCAGTCGGAAATATGAAGCTAATTGCCCATTCCAAAGCGTAGTAGGTACCTATAGAGAAGAACGGACAAGAAACTCCATGGACACTCTTTTCATATATTTATATTGTTCGTATCATTATGTTAGTACATCCTGTTGTAGAATCCTTTGGACTTCAAACAATACAAATAACAAATTCGACTGCCCGGTTGGTGCAGTTGGTAGCGACCCTGCCTTCTGAGCCGCTGGTCCCGGGTTCGATCCCCGGACAAGTCAAACATTTGTGTGCATGAACATGTCTGTTTGACCTGTGTCTGGGGTGTGTTTATCTATATAAGTATATATATCAGTAATCAGGTTACCGTAGTACAGGCTCTACCTAGTGCGGAACCTGAAATCGTTGTGTGGATGTTTTCTCATTAAAAAAAATAACTAAAAAATAAAATCATAGTGCCAATCATCAGATACCAGACATCAATAAACACATAAACTAAAGCCAACGAGACGTGATAAATTTCATGCTTTGGATTAAAAACTTTAACTTAATCGCATATGGTTCAGTTTCCATTGCAACTAAAATTATTTTATGCCGTTGTCGACAGTTTTTTTCATTAAAAAATCAGCTTAGACTATTTGAGTTGAAAGTTGATATTTGTATAAGTTACAATTTTGTGTATTTTTCTCGTATGTTGGCCCGAGTTTAAGCTGCATTGCTACATTGCTGTAGTTTTCAGCGAGTGACTAAAAATAGCGTCGTGTCGAAATATCTCGTCTTACTTATTAATAGAAGGCATTGTTTAGAAAGTCGTCAGTGCCGTACACGTATCCCCGTGTCTGCGTAATGCATAATCTATTGACAATTAATTTTATACGTAATAAATAATGTAGAAAGACTTATGATAAGCTAAAAGATGAACTAGGGGTATTTATTCGTGTTAAATTTCGCTTGCCTACGAATTAGGATCGAATTATTTGAAATTGTCGGTCAAAGAAAAAACCGACTTCGTTTGTTTTCTCTAATATTGATTAAAGTCTAAGGTGTCAAATACATCAATATGTTCCTAGGTATACTCCATAGGTTTAGGTAGTTAAAAATGTGTAAACAAAAAAAACACGTGACTCATAGATGCTAAACCTTTTATTTCAAATGTTACAATAATTTTATATAGAGTCACATTATTTATTAATAGGCTCTATTCTGAATCTTTAATGAAATTATTAATGTGACAGATAGTTCATCAGATTAAGATTCAGAATAGAGCCTATTAATATGTGACTCAATATAATATGACTTTATCATTTGAAATAAAAGGTTTAGCATGTAAGAGTCACATGGTTTTTTTGTTTACCCTTTTTTAACTACCTAAACCTTTAGAGTATAGTGTTCATTCAGTTTCTTACCTTACCATTCTCCACTTTACAGTATCTTTGGAAAAGAAACTATCCGCCATTAATACGTCACTGTTACGCCAACTCTACGTCAAATCCTTGGTAGTTAACAGCAGGTTACCTTCAAAATATTAACCTGTACGCAATCAATTAAAAAGCTTATCCAATATCAATTCAATTTCAATCCTACTACCTACTACGTCAACAAAATTACATCTAAATGTCGTGTCAACCGGCGTCAGCGTGCTGTATATAATGTAGAACTTGTGTCGCCAAAATATGATTACGTCAGAACCTGGATGACGTCATCGATTCTACGATATTAAACGTCATTCGGTGTCACGGGGTAATTAATTTACGTTTGTTTAATTGTTCTTTCGCCAGTTTTGTTTGGAATTGGTTTGTTTACGTCATTGGTTTATGGCGTTGTCACTAAGTAACTGTTTTAATATTTATTTCATCAGGTTTTTATAAATATATGTTTTTCATTGCTGTCAGATAATTGTCAAATACTTTCTTCGATGACACAAAACACATTAATGCCCGTTTTCACTAACGATATGCCAAACGTAAGCAGTTTCCTAAGCAACCACTCCTGTTTCACCATACGTTTCTTAGTAGGCACCTCGTAAAATTCAAAATGTACATTTTTGACTCTTGCCTGGTTTTTGGGTCCCAACAAGGACCCTATTACTAAGGCTCCACTGTCCGTGCACCCGCCCGTCCTTCCGTCCGCCCGTCTGTCACAGGGCTGTATCTTTTAAATCGTAACACTTGAAATTTTCACAGAGAGTGTACTACTATGGTCGTTATAACAATAAATAATAAAAATAAAATAAAGTTAACAATTAAAGGGGTCATACAAAGAACTTGTTATTTTTTGGCGTATAAAAAAATGTGTAGTGTTAAATATTGTACGGTGTTATGGTACCCTTCATGTTCGGTGTCTGTCAATATTGTTAGAAATCTGTTGCTAGGCAGCCTGTAAGGGTCGTTTAGGTATTAGATCCCTAAGCAAAATCAATCTAAATTTAAATGGGTTTAAAAAGGACCTTAAAGTGTTGCTATTTACAAAATGTTATTATAATTTAAACGACTTTTTGAATGATACTTTGACATCCTAATTTAATTGTAATCTTTTATACTTTGAAATCTCTCTTTGCTAGTCGATAGTTTGCCATTAACCTAGATAATAATGTATTGTAATATTAATTCGTAATTAATTATTCAATAGTATCAACATTAACTTAATATTTTTATTTTTGTATTGTAATCATTTTATTTGTGGTGTACTGGCGTATTGGCGCGTCCCACGTGGCAGAATGTGATGAGACAATTTATTAATTTAAGACCATGTAATGTACCTTAGTCGGATAAATAAATGAATTTGAATTATGCATTGGAGAATCGATTATCTAGTTGTTGCTGATATTTTTCTGCGCTACGTAACTAACTGCGTCTAAGATGTCGCGTTGTGTGAGGTGACGACAGGCAAATGAGTTGTAAAAACAGACAGATTGTAGGGAACCATTAAGTACCTACTACAATAAATTATCTAAAACATTTATATTTATATTAATCATTAAACTTGTTTTTTTCACACCATACCTACATAATAATGAATGTCTTCTAGCTCAGTTTCCAGTTTTGACATTGAAAAGTGTTTCTCCAAGAAACTCGCGGCTGGAACTGAATACCCACATATACCGTAAAAAAATTGCAACTTTAAATATTACCCATAAATTGTACGGACAGTAAAAATCTGACATTTATTGACATTATAAATTCTTGCCAAGTGCCTATCGCACGTCATAAAAAGTATTCAGTAGTTTTGTAGTTTCATAGAAACAACGTCATTATCCCTTAAAAAAACAAAAGTTTTTATAATTTTTTCATAGTTTTAAAACCAATGTAAATGTATGTTGCAAGGAGCAGGATTCCGAGGTACGCGTAAGCATTATCACTTCTGTCACTACGAAGACAAATAAACGAATTTTCTTTCTTAATTTTTTTCGTCTTAAGGGGCTGACAACCGCTAAATCGCGGTCACCGTCAGACTGCCTAGAAAAGAAAGAGAAGCCCGATGACACAAAGCTAGTAATTTATTGCAAAATATGAAGCAATTCTCTATTTACACAAAATCTGTTGATTGGAATAAAAAATGAAAACACTATCACATTAATATGTTGCATGAAGAACAATCTGAAAAAAAACAGAATGATTGCATGTATATTAGTATGGTTAAGAAATTTTAGCATAATCCAACATAACTAGCATATATCCTGAAGAATATCATAATATATTTTTCTCATTTTGTTAACTGCAGTGGATCATATAGGTACATTTAGGCATTATAAAACTTGCGTTTAGGTCATGTAGTCCCCTTAAGACAAAGTGACATTTCTTTTTCTTATTTTTGATATCGCGCCGCAGAACTCTTTCTACAATCTGTCATTTTGTGTTTTTACGGGGTCATGCTACACGTGCAGGTATCTGCATCAACATCCCACTTTGATATATAATAAAGCTAAATCAAGTACAGGCGGTTCTTGCTTTCATAAGCTACGGCTTCCTATTAAGTTATATTTTAATATAACAATCTTTCGTGTTATATTCCCATGAATATAGAAGTATTGTGAAGGTCCACGAAAGTCTTTATTTAGTACATTCGTTTCCAATACACTTGATTCATTGTCATCGAAAAACAATCAATTTGATATTTTATCGTCGAGGGTCCAATGCTGGGTTCATTGACCTGCTGGCAAGCAACGAGTATTGAGCAGGGTTGCTACCCTTATAATGTTACTGAATTATGTATATTAGGGAAAAGTTTTGAACATACTAACTTTATTTAGGAAAATGTAAAGCTTCATGAGCTTACGAAGGAAAGTTTAATTATTCCGTGCTTAGTTTAAGTTTCGATTATTATTTTAATTAGTTGAAGCATTTATTTTTTAATTGTTAATAATGCATTACGTCGACATAGCTAGGATGCCCAAAAGGGTCTGCAATTGTACTCCCAATGTAACACGATCTATCTTAAATACGTGTGATTAACAAAGCAATCCTTACCTTAATCGCTGCCTATTCAAAACAGCGTCAACTTTTGACTATGATTTATGGATCACAGTCAAAAGTTGACGCTGTTTACTCGACTTATTTTAGACTCTATAATCAAAAACGAAAATCCAAAACACAATGTAATCCTAAATAAGGTTATCCCGAATAACTCCAGCCGGGAGACTATAAGCACAGTATTTTGACTTTCAATTGTTTCTGAGTAAGTATAACTATTCTGTAAAAATCTCACCGTAAAAATGTTGGTGAAGTGCTTGTCATCTTACCCGACGCTAGGTAATCTGTGGATTGATGGCTCAGTTCAAACTCACTTCACTTAAGTCTTCACGCTGAGATTTTACAGAGTTGCACTACACCCCTAATAATCGGCAGTTGTTTAACAAATTCACGCCATTTGAGATATATTTCTATAGCTCTGTTTGTTCAGGACCAGCGAATCAGTGCCTAGTGTGGCCTAACGTTACAGTACAATGCCCTTTAGTTTGGGTTCAAATGTGACATACTATTATTTACTAAATTTGTGTATTTAATAATAATAACCTTTTTGTACCCAAAATCCTGGATATTTTGCTCAATTTTATAGCATGTTTAGGATTTTCATTGCTTTATTTGCAAGGAGTATGTAAGGATCGTAGCAGGTGGCTTTCTGTACCTTCTGCATACCCCCATGGGAAGAAGGCGTGAGTTTATGTTGAAGAGATTAGGAGGATTGATGATCGAAGAAGTATGTTAAAGTATCTTGTGGGTATCCTGCTAAACCGTTAATCGCTTTACCATCTTCTCTTGAGATGAACTATCATATGGCTGAATAGGTCAGTACCCTGCCAGGGTGCCTCAGTCTTGTTCCGGATAAGGCGGGAGGAAACGCCCGGGTGTCACCATTCTGCGGATCGTCTGAGGACACGGTGGATACGGTGGAGGTCTGCCCGGCTTGGGCGGAGCACCGCCGTGTCCTCGTGCAAGCGATTGGCGGTGGCGATCTCTCGCGTCCGGCTTTGGTCCAGGCCATGGTACGGAGTGAGTAGGCATGGGAAGCCGTCACCTCCTTCTGCGATGCAATAATGCTCGCGAAGAAGGAGGCGGAACGCGTGAGGGAGAGGCAAAATACGCGCTCTCACGCCCCTAGCCGCCGTAGGAGACGCCCTGGGCGTCAGGAATCCCAGGCCGATTCCCGGCCACCGTAGGCGCGCGATTGCGGACGTTGAGCAATGGGTAGCTCGCCGTCCGATAAGGACCAGGCCCGGGTCGACGGCGCGTTGTGTTCCACGCGCGGCTCAAAGAGATGTCGGCAACAATGACGGGGTCCGCTAGGGCCGATGCCTGCCGGGGTTGCCGGAAAGTCCGAAAGGGTTACCGTGGCCCCTGGCACTGGCAACTGAAGGAACACGGGTGGGTTTTAGTCACTAAGAGTCTGACACGCCCTCCCGATCCGCCCAGAGCGGGTGAAGTTGTTTGATGATTTCCAAACCACCAAAAAAATAAACTTACTGTTAGAAGCTATTTTACACTTCTATGGGCAGTAGAGAAATGTATAAGTAGCCGATGTCAAGCGGAAAACAATGCCAATACGTAATCTGAATTACATATCAGCTAGTCATTGATGAATACAACGGGAGAATAAATAGGAAAACATGACAAGAAACATACATAATGAACCTATAATGTTCCCACTGTTGGGGCACAAGCCTCCTCTATGCGGGAGGTACTGGGCTACCCCTCCACGCTGGCCTAGTGCAGGCCATACGATGGCACAGTTTTTGTTACCAATCAATCATAGTATACACAAAAACAATTTTCACGACTCAGTTCACTGGAATCACAAAAACGTAATAAAATTTATGTTCTGAAATATTTGCTACTTGCTACGTAGTTTACTGCAGGATATTATTATTCCAAGTATTTAATATAAATAACGTTCTAGTGAACGAACAGGAAAAATGATATGGAAATCACAGGTTTTTCAAACAATCTTTCTTTCAACGTTAAATGACATCTAAAATATTAAGCAGCTGGATACCTACCTTGTAGATGTGTCACCGTATTTTCCAGTCATAAAATTGTCTTAGTGTGTTGGATCAAAAATATATAACAGCTTTTTTTTTAAAGTAAGTAGGTATCCGTCCCGTATTTTCCAATGACAATATTTTCTCGTAATAGGCGTGCTTGTATGACTAAATGTATGAACGTAAACGCGTTCTGCAATTTGTTCGCAATATTATTTCGTTCTGTAATTGCATGTTATGAAGACGATAGTTTATGTATATATATATGTACGTTTTTCTAAGAATGCTACTGAAACCATCGTGTATCCATACTCTTGAAAGCAAACCTGCGAACAAAAGTAGGCGTATGGAAACGACATGCTCTATAGAAATCGCGCCATAAGATTCCTGCCTCACCTATTCAGTTGTGTAGCCATACAACCTGCTTCGTAGAAATCTGTATTTTTCATATAAACTTTACATTTTACCGTTTTTTGCTACGCTAGTCTCCTTTTTGCTGAGTGTCCTACTTTTGAGGAGAAAAAGTACTGACATTTAACAAAACTTTCTTTCTAAATCTTACAGTTTTCTGTCGACGTTTTCAGATATTTCTTTTTGTACTTTTTTCGTTGAGTTAAATGTTATTGTTACTTAAAATACATTTAGATTCAACCCGTCAATATCACTGTAAATTGATCTGTCTACATTTGTTAAGAAATGTGCTTTTAATGCAATTCCTTTTGTGCAACTCCATCCCCAAAACTGGAAGTGGTGTTGTTTACGATTTTCGCGATTGTGATAAACACATCGCTAATGTGCACAAAAATATAGCGGATTGAGTGATTATTATAAAGAAAAAAAGACAATCATCATAATTGTTAATCAGTTTGTGTGAATCATCAATAAGAGAATTCGATGAATAAAGTTTCTTCCAGATGACTGTGTGAACATAAGCGAGGCAAAAATAAGTATGTAAGGATCGTAGCAGGATGCGTTCTGTAGTGTCTGCCTATCCCCATGGGAAGAAGGCGTGAGTTTATGTATAAGTTCGAAGGACGGCACGGTTGGCGCAGTGGTTAAACTATTGACTGCTGCGCTGCGTGTCGCGGGTTCGATTCCCGCACGGAACAAATATTTGTATGACCTACAAGTACTTGCTCCGGGTCTGGCTGTTTGTGTTTGTGTGTTTAAATGTTTGTGAACGCACCCTCAATACAGGAGAAATACCTAGTATGGGGCAACGTTTTTTAAAAAAAAAAAAACAAAACAAACAAAACAAAAACAAGTTTCTTCCATGAGAAGAACATGGACACATCACGCAGCAAGGCGGTGACACCAAATCGCAATTTACAACACACTCCATCAATGGTATCTATAGAAAAGGGTAGTACTGTAAAAGTGTAAATTAAAGTTAAGATAAAAGTGACAAAAATAATTAATTTACGTTATAGTATAACTTAGTGAGCGACTGACAGCGAGTGACGAGAAATCAACAGAACATCAACTTACAAACTTTCATTTGAGTTACTTAAAATACAAAATGAGAAGCTTCATAATATTTGAGCGACCTAATATTTGTTTGAGTGTCAACGTTACGTCCTGCATTTTTTTCAATATTTAGCAAATGATTTATTTATACTGAGCGGCCTTTTATCTTAAATGAAGTGTTTCGAATAGAAAAACCACTTTGAAAAATACTACAATGAGCTAACCTAAAACTAAAAATAGGTACTATACTAACCTACCTCAATTGGAAAAATCGTCTCTATACCTAGTTGCCCTCTCTGTATTTCTAGTCGTTCACTTAGTAATTTAGCCGCATGGCTAGAATTTAGTTAGTTTGAGTTTAGTTTAGTTGTTATTTAGTAAACTGAATTTGTCCGAGTCTGTCTGTTTATTATGTCGTGAATCGACAACAGCTGCAATCACATGCTTCAATAGTTATTTCCAAACTCACAAGTATCCAAACTATCAAGAACTAGTAGAGAAATGTGCTTTGTAAATTTTAGTTCATGACGACTAATTTTATTCCACACCTTTTTAATCGTGACTAAAAATAGTCTGATTTAGTTTGAAAATCAAAATTTTAAGTGAAAACATCAAATTCAGAATAGCAAAACAGGCATTTTCACTAAATTGAATAACTAAAATGACATTCGTGCTGTCAAACTAAAATATAGTTAGGTTGTGTTTCAGAATGGGAAACGTTGTTTGACAGGAATAAACTAAATTTTGGTGATTTTTAGTCTAGTTTTGAGAATTTTGTGACAAGAGAATCGGCACCAGTATCTGAAATGGATTAATCACAACCCATTTTTAGTAAGCTCGTTCTGGATTTTATTATTAATAAATATTCATCGTTAGTTTAGTTAATTTTTCGCTTACTCAAATTCATACCGCTCAAGTTATTAAAACAATATCTCATCATCAGTCGCTAAGTGTATTTTTTATTCGTACGTTTTATAATTCCCCTATAGAAAATTATTTCTCCGCAAGTAACGTTCGTAATCATTACAATAACATGTAATCAATGTCCATTATGTCCAAGTCCTAGTTCTAAGCTCAAACGCAATCTACGAATAAACCACATTCAATTTCATTCATAACCATCCCTTCCTCTAATCATACAATATGAGGCAAAACACTACAACTATTAGTTTTACGGTATTATCAATTGCCAAATCTGTTGATAGTTTAGACACATGTTCAAAACACGTTCGCAATCTGCAGACGACCGGAACTGTTCGAAGGATGATCCTAAAAAGAACATGGTCACAGACTCAGCGCTACATCACAATTTTTTACAACACAGCATCCAATGAACATATTCTTCAGAAGCCCCTAGGAAAGTTCAAAATAAACCAAACCAAACAATAGTTGAGACTCGTGTAAGAATAGTAAATTAGTCAAGGCTATCCGAGTTGTTTCCTAAAATATTTATACAACTTCCACGTTTCGAAATGGTGCTAATTTTCATAATACAGGATCAATTTCGTAACGCACGGTCGTTTGGTAAATTAGCATTGATTACCTCAAATTTATAAAGTTGGTTCAGATCAAGATATTACTTGATGTATTTTCTTTAATATACGAATATGATTATGCATACCATATTTTAATAAAAACATAATCAGAATTACGCAGGTGACTAGCCGCACGATCGACTCGACTGTCCAAATGGCAATTCGGCTAGGCCGCAAGTGACTAAAATCGCAGGTTCCAGAGTAGAGTAGTAGGTTTCAACTTTTATCGTGCGGCGACAGGTAACATGCAGAGGGTGACTAAAATCGACCGTGAAAATGCTCAGTCGCAGACGATCGCCCGCCGCATGAACGTCAGTATTTTGATGTAAAATTAACTAGTCACCTGCGATTTTTATCGACCTGTGTAAATGATTGGCTTGTGAGGCGATTTGGTAAGCGACCAGCCGCACCGCGAAAATCGACCTAGTGTAAATTCCCCATAAACCTGAAGCAGTCTTCCAGTTCCTAAAGTAAATAAAACCTATTAAGTACTAAGCGTAAAGCCTGTATCCATACCTACTAATATTATAAATGCTAATTTTACGTCTTAATGGCAGGTAGCCATGACCTGGGTTAGGACAGAAGATACTTCTATTGTGCTTCTATCCCGGTAGTATGTACTACACGGGAATGTTCCGGTGACATACATTTTTATCTATTCTACACGCGGGCAAAAGTTAGTAGTTCATAAAAAGCAGATTCCTTTCTAGACAACAATATCGTAAAAGAGAAATGTAGTAACTAAAAGAATCACGTTCCATATGACATAACTCCTTAATAAAAACTTAAAAGCTGTATATTACATGAAACGGGAATTTACTACCACGAACTAAGTATGTCGAAGATTTAAATCTTCACATGATTACAAGAGTTCTTACCAGTCTCATTGAACGTTTAAATATAATTTATGTGAAAATAGACCTATTTAGTTGGTTGCCAATGTTTGTAGTTTTATTAGGAGCATAAAGTAGCGTAATACTTATTGTCTGGGGCCTCAACATGGCCTGTTATACAAGAGGTTATAGGTAGGTGTCTAGTTTTTGCTGCGACTTTGGTTGCCCGTTGATTTAACTAATCAACTACTTAGACGGGGCCTGTGTGTTAATGTACTGTGGCTGTGTGTGTGTGTGTGAGTATGTGTGTGTGTGTGTGAGAGAGAGGGTGTGTATGTGTTTTTGTGGATATACCTGCTATGGGTACACCCCTGCCTCACTCTTCGGGGACACAAGCTGTTATGTGTACTTAAGACTTTCATAGGCTTTCTTTCCTTTCTTAACTGAAGGACATAATCCCAATATTTGCTACAACACACATTGTTCTCCGTCTTTTGTTAAATTTTCTAAAATACCTACTGTTACAACTTTTGTCGACTTTGCTCCGACTTTTCATCTCGACACTCTGTTGTTGTGATACGATGCAACGTTTCATCGGAATTCATTGAATCCACTCAAAATAGAACGACAAGTGTTAGCAAGGCCAACATTCACATTAACTACGAAAACATTGATTATCAACTAGTAGATTTATTAAGAAAACTACAAAAAAATTACAGTTGTTTAACATAAAGTGTACAAACATACGGTTAGTTTCAAGATATACACAATAGGGAAACGAAATTACTCTGACGTGTATGCACGTAACTCGGTTTACGGAACACACCCGTAAAACTCACGTAACAGGCGCAAAAAATACTGTTAAATGTTAATATATCATTAAAACGAACCGTGGACCCGTTTCCATGTTATCTTTACGTTTTTTCCGTTTTATATACTCGTTTTACTCGATGAAGTAATGAAGATACCCGCGAGAGATCACAGTTTGGGCTATTATGGAGAGAAATTGAACGTTTTACAGCTTAACCAAAGCCACAATCTAATTGGGGAAATTAAAAAGCCGAGAATACACTTCTTTTTTACAACGTTGTATCGTAATTTTTTTTTAATTTTATTCCAATCTCCGGAATTTAACCTATTTTGTGCGGCCCACACTTTTATTATTGTTAACTTTTACTCACGTGGGTTGACGGCACCTGATACAGCGCACTTTCTTTTGTTTTTGTTATCATGGGAATACACAATGTTTGTCAACGGAAAAAGCCTTCATTTATTGATTTTCTCCCTTTTCGAAGAAACTTTTTGTGCTAGTATTTTCCACAACGTGGAGTTAAGCAATAAAGAATTGAATAACAGCGTGTACAGAATATTATATAATATCGAAATTTTGTATGGAACGGTTGATATTTGTTTCGCGATTACGATCTCGGTCCCATGGAGAAAGTTGATCAGTTTGATGGTCTGTAAATTTGACCACACATTTCTGATGCATGCGGCTTACATAGGTACTTACATTGTAAAATCTAATTTAGCTCAATTATCTCGTGTGCAATGTGTACGTAAACATATAATAAAGAGCAAAATTCCGAAGCACGTGTTCCGGATGATATTAACTGATAAAATTAACATTAGAGCTTCAATAGTAGCGATGGTGAACCCGCGATGGAAAAGGTCAGGAGTGGCGAGTAGAGGCTTATTGTGGTAGATTTACTGCCTTATGCAAGGTTATATTATATAGAGGCACGAGGAACAGGGTGTAAAGTTCACTCATACCTCCATAGAAAAGAAAGAATCCTCTGAGCAGACGGGTGTCGTGTCTGGTGCGCAACTACCCGGAAGTTGTATTATATATGCTAGTCGCGCGGTAAACTCTGCTTGCGCGATGCAGGATTTGCGTGACGTCAGTATGACGCGCAGCTCGCATGTGGCGATGTAGCTACCGCTACAATTAAATCGGATGGGAAATAAAGTACCTACCTAAGGTTGTAAAAAGTACCAAATAGCCCTAGAATAAAAATCTGTAAATAACAGTTACAGGCTGCTTTAAAATTTTCTTAAAATGGACGAGCTTCATGAGTATATTTTGTTATGCTTTTGTTTACGATTTATCGCCATTCTCTTGAGGTCCTGCCCATAGCCCAATTTATTTGTGGTAATACTTCTCTATTAGTCATCATCTCGGGAGTTAAATAAAATAATAATAAATAAATAAATATCGTCTGACATTGCACACAGCACCATCTAGTTCCAAGTTAAGCACTTAATTAAGGCTTGTGCTAGGGATACCAGATGGTTGATACACTACTTAAATACATTTTTTTTTTTCGTAAATACATACATATTATAAATATACATCCATATATTATAATTACATAGTTACCGCCTTTCTAGCCATACCATCTTTCACACAGTCCATCCATCATTTTGGTCTTCCTCTACTCTTATAGCTACTTATCCACATTCATACTCAAAACTTTCCTCACGATATTTTCCTCATTCCTCCGTATCACATCCCCATACCATGACAACCGATGTCCACACAGCTTTTCAGTCATCAGTGCCTCTTTCAGAGTGTGTGTGCCTCTTATGTACTCATTTCTTATTCTATCCATTCGTGTAACACCACACATCCCTCTTAGCATTCTCATCTCAGCGGCATCGGCATGCAATTGCCTTTCATTCATCTTTTTTTTGGCCCAACATTCTGATCCATTTGTTTACTCTTTGATTCTGTTTTCAAATAATTTTTAATCATTGTATTATGTAAATAATTTTCCACGTTTACGCATAAATTGTTTTCGTCCTATCAATCACATAAAAATAATATTTACGTGTATTCTCATAAATCAAGATTTCAACAGAGATCGACCTTCACAGTCGTAAAGACGGCATTTTGTAAAAAAAACAACAAAAAATAAACTTTTCTTCCTTCTCCTAAAAGGAAATGCTTGACAATGATTTTTCACAAACACATCACAATGTCTTATTATCATAAAAACAATTTAGCCATTGTTTTTGAGGCAAAGCTGCAATTACAATCCCACAGTTTTAAAGATGCGTACACAACAGCGTACTCAATGAATCCCACGTATTTATGAGCACAGCTTCGGTGTAAAACCGCTTAAATTATCGCTCTTACATACACTCATCTTTTTACGATCTGTTAAAAACATAATATCTTTAATATTGTGCCAACTACTTAATATATCATAGAGTTAACTACGAGACGTATCGTGTAACCTCGCCTTACGTAATTACAGTGTTCTAATTTAGATTAGGCCTAATTTACTTTTAGAATGTATGTAAAGAAATGTTATTTTTAGTTTTCTCGGAATGGCTGAGAAATGTAGTGTGTGCTCATGAATGGATCGTGGAAATTGTCGTATGTAGGACTTACAACAACCATTATTACTTACCTATTGTAATTTTAAAAAGGTACCCAATTGCGAGTCGGACTAGCCTACTAAGGGCCTATTGTACCACCATACAATATTTAACACTACATTATTATTTAAATAGCGGCCATAGTAAGTACACCCTCTGTGAAAATTTCAAGTGTCTACCATATGTAAGGACGGTTCAAAAGATACAGCTCTGTGACAGACGGACGGACAGCGGAGCCTTAGTAATAGGGTCCCGTTAACATCCTTTGGGACGACGAACCAAAAACCAAAAAAGTATTCTCAATAATTTTTTTGGATGTCCAATTTATTTATTAGTAGTAATTTCTTTTGATGTTTGACGTGGAAACGTTTATGTTTTTTGTAACCCACATTAAATATTTAAATCTTTTAACACTTATTATTGCATGGAAAAAATCGCTTTAATCTAACTAATAAATCCACATAAACGACTTCTACAAAAGTCTTTCTGGTTTTAATAAACTTAGAACATGACTTACAAACATTCCCCTATATTTTTTTATAATATGTTCATAGCCTTTTTATTCTTTCCGCTGACCTACAAAGTTAACCAGGTCTCTGAACCACCGATAATAAAACGGTAGAAGGTGTTCAAATCTTAAAGACTCATTAGCATTTTATTGTGTCTTGATAAAATTGGAAACTCAATCTTCGTAACATAAAAACGTGGTGAGAACGACCCGGATTCTCACCCCATCCTGAATAATATAAAAGTATATTCTTTGGGCTCAAGACGCATTTAGAACAACTTACATACAGGGCTAAATCCTGTAGAAGTTTCTAGAATGCTTAGAATACTGAGATACCTATAGGTAATACGACGAATTTCTATATATGTACGAGTCTCAGTTCTGTAGGTTTCAATCGAGTTTCTTCATCGCACGGAGGAAGCTTGTGTCATTGGGTACAGTCATTGTTTACCTCAGCTGCATTTACTAGTTCCGTGCAAATCCTGGAAATCTCTTGTGGTAGGGCTAATCTGTTATTGAAGAATTACTCAATATATCAATTTGCGATTCCTAGATTCCATTTAGGAAGGTAAACTCCACGTTGAACAGGGTAAACAAAACTCGGTTCGTGTTCCAAATAATTTGAGCCAAAGAAACGAAACGAACACTGTTGCTGATGCGTCAAGGTTGGAAAGTACCCCGAACCCTGATATCTCAAGGCTTTTACCTAAAAATACATTTATTAGCGGCTCCAGAATACAAATTACACACATAAATGGAAGATCAAAGTGTAAACATTAGAAGATCAAACATTAAAGCGATGATAAACGTGCAAAGGGATAAATAAATGATTTTATTGAAACTTTCAACTTTCGACATGTTGCATGATACCGTGTATTAGTGAGAGCATGTTTCAGTGCATTTCATATTCCGATGACAGTTTCAATTTCATGAAAGCATACAATGTGAACATCAGCATGCCGGCCGGCGTATGCGCCGGACACTGACATAACTCGGCCATGTATTTTGCAACACGCTCTATAAATAATCTCGCTATTCGACCATCCAAAATAAACAGTGTTTATTTTATGTTGCGTCGTTTTAATTATAGTGCGGTGTCTTTAACCGCTAATGAGAGCTTACTGTCTTACACGTAATACGAATATTTTCTAAGAATGCTTCGTCTCTGTTCCATATCACAGACCACGCGATCATTTTAAATTAAGCGTTGCTATAAATCAAGGACGTCGTGAACATTTTTCATGTGAAAAATATAGCGGCTTTTAAAAGAAATGAAAATACGAAGAAAGGTAAGGAAGCGGCGGCCTACTGACACCAATATCAAATATGGACGAAACAAAGATATTACTAATTCGGAACGTGTAGTGTTTAGACGAGTGAGTGGGTACTGAAGCTGAAATGTTCCTGTTTACTTCTTGTCCATCTTTTCTCGTCCCACGCGTAATATCGACATGGCCGCCTGCTCTTATTTTAAATGAGATGAGATTTTTTATGTCGAATTTGGCCTAAATTTTTGTGTGACAGTACGTGTCTACCTTAATTTTTTTGTGGAAACAATACCAAAGCGACTCGTAAATGAGACATTTCCTGTTCAAAAGGAGATGAAAGCGTTTATATTTTTCAACGTCTCGATTCTGCTAACGCAATAAAGTGAAACTGAACTTAATAATTCAGTTGGTTGTTATTATTAAGGAACACAAAAGCTTTTCGATTCTCTTTAAATCCATTGACACATTGCTACTTTATTGATACAATTTACTTCTCCACAAAACTGGACGAGAGAAAAACTACCTACAACAATGATTAATTAAGGTGAATCCTCAGCAGTAGTAAATTCAAATTAGCTTTGGTTTTTTGCAAATTGCATCTATGTTTTACGTCGTATGTTGATCAAAATGCGATTTGCGACTGTAAGAAAGACATTTTACTGAACAATAATCTTAAATTTCATATCAATCGTCAAACTTTGGAAATTTGCTCCACCTAAGATTTGTTATATGAAATATTCTGAAAAATTCTTAGGCGGAACTTTCAAAAGTTTTGAAGTTTTGCAAAAAACCAAAGAACTATTTAGCGGGCTACAGCTGAGGATTCACCTTAAATAGATTTTGGAACAGAAGGGTCAACAAAATAAGATTAAAAACCACAATTATCTTCAACCCTTTAATTCCGAGCTAATAAAACCATGGATGGATCGAATGTATTAATTCCAGAATCACGGAAACTGAGAGTTTATGGTTCCTCGAACATATAGCGCAGTTTACAACATCGTTCCGTAGCTTCTGATAAACTATAAACCTACATCTGATACCTTTCACGATGTAAGAGAAACTAATAAACGTAATAAACCATTCTTTCTCACATGAAGTCATAGCTTTCAGTTTCCATTTTATTTTCTTTCCGATCATTCACCCACGTTTCATGTTATACTGTGTACGGTCGAAAACTTAATCAGGTTACTTGTGACACATGCTATTTTATGCTTTCAAAGGAATTCGATTTGTTCCAAATACTCGTCTCAAAGGACCAAAACAAAAACTGTTTTGGACATGTACCAAAATGATTACCAGTCTCCCGAAGAACCATTGTGATGATAATCTGCAGACCAAACAACCTCTTTGCAAATCTTGACTCCAAACTGTTTTCTCCTAATTAGTAAAAGTATACTAGTTTTAAAGTTAAGACCTGAACGAAATCGTTCTAACGAAATTCTTATAGAAATTCATTTATGTTTAAGTGTAGCAAAAGGCGATATCCTAATAGAAAGCAATTACGCGACCGTAACAAGTGCGAACTTGAAAAAAAAAAGAAATATGGTGTATTACTTTAACAACTAGTGATTAAAGCCTCCATTTGCCTTTGTTATTATGAACTTGTGATCAAACTTACAGGTGTGGAATAAAATGTCCTAATTAATAATCACGTTCTATTAGATCAACGGCTTAGAGAAAAACATGGACAGACAGACGTAGGTATTACATAAGTAACACAGTTTCATTAATTCAACATTAGCAAGGGTATAGAGCCCACGCAATCTGCTGTTTATTTATCGTCAATTATCTTAACAGGCTCAAGTCTAAGGGTCACCCTTTTGCCCTATATCGTCAATCATTTGCCATTCAATCCGAGAGTAATATTCTGTGAGGTAAGGACGGCTGAAAAGGTCGACTAAAGATAGAATTTTACATCTCTTGGTTTACCTGGTTATCGTTGAAATATTATAATGGAGATGACATTTGTTTTTTTTTTATATAATTTACCTACGTAGTAGTAAAACCAGTATAAGCTGGCCTATTTACCTTTTGAAAAATGTAACGTTACCACATACGTGCGCACTGTAAAATAAACGTGTTGCTAGTTGCTACCCAAAAATAGTTTTACAAATACTGTGTTTGCTTCTTGTTCGTAATTTCTATGAATGAAAAGTATGCCTCTGAAATGATAGCCAAAATCCACATTTAAATGTGTGTAAAATATCGAATTTCGGGAACACAAACACGGATTAGGGAATTGCTAATCTGGGGCCAAAATGGCCGACAGGAGCCAAGTTAAACATTTTCTTTATTTTAAACAAAACACTAACATATTATTTTCACAAATGGAAAATGGACACCTGCCATCCAAGATAAGTAAGCATCGCAAAATGAGGGGTATTCTTTCAGTGAAATATTATGGCGAAAAAAGAGAAGAAATTTAATACGTGATTAGCGTAACCTCCTTAAATGACAGGACGATGATGTCAGAAAAAAAATAGAACGGATAACAATACTTTGTCTACTGATATCATAAAAAAAAAAATTGTTCCTCGGTAAAACTTACGGGGTAGGCAGACACTACAGAAGGCCACCTGCTACGATGCTTACATACTCCTTTTGCTTCTTTTTACGTTCATCCATAGATCTGCCGATGTATTCTGTTAAAACCTCACCGTGAGAACTTGGGTGAAGTGAGCTGTCAGTAGTTTCAATCCCTAGCATCAGGCGAGGCGGTATGACAGCTCACTCCACCTAAGTTCTCACGGTGAAATTTGAAAACAGAATAGCCTGGCTGGTCATAACCGCACGCACGCCGGTGCGAGTACTACGCACGCACCTGACCATTCTGAAGATCATCACCAATATGGTCACTAGACAGGGTGGCAGGGATATCAACGTATTACCTGTCACCATGGATTCAGTACATGATCCTGAAACAGCATGTGTTGAAAATTGTCGACGGTTATTAAATTAATTAAACGCAGGGGTTCTAGAATCCGCAGGAGACGCTCAAGGCGTCGGGAATCCTAGGCCGATTCCCGACTACCGTATGTGCTGTCTTGCGGACGGAGAGCAATGGGTAGCTCGCCGTCCGATAAGAACCAGGCCCGGGTCGTCGGCGCGTTGTGTTCCACGCGCGCCTCAAATATATGTCAGCAACAATGACGGGGTCCGCTAGGGCCGATTCCTGCCAGGGTTGCGGGAAAGTCCGAAAGAGTTACCGTGGCTCCTGGCACAGGCAACTGAAGGAACACGGGTGTGTTTTAGTCAGTAAGAGTCTGACACGCCCTCCCGCTCCGCCCAGAGCGGGAGAAGTTATTTGATGATTTCCGACCCTCGAAAAAAAAGGGGGGTCCAGAATCGTGTACTGAACCCATGGTAACAGGTTTGTGTGGCGATGTCCCTGCCACCCAGTATTATGTACTCCTAGGGCGTCCCCTCCCGGCGTTTCCACTCTCATCTGCCCTGTAAAACTTAAGAACTATAAAGAATGATGTCTAACTGATGGTTACCCGAAGCCGTTCCAAACTATATTGTTTAACACTAAAATAAAAGAGAAAAGATTTTCATGTTACTGACATTATTTTTCCTCTTGTCTTCCGCAATACGCAACTCGTTGTAAACTGCCATCTCAACCAAATATTTTGCACCAGAAATAAATCTTTCGTGTCAAATGACGTCACAACACGGTTCAGACTTTCAAATACAAGTTTGTATCATTAGTAGCGAAAGTGTATTAACCCTTTTAAAACAATAAAAACACGTCTAAAAGGTAATTTAGTGCCTTGATTTGTTTTTTTTTTATCTTTTTGAAAGATTCATGAATGAAAAGTCAATAATATGAGTATAAATCTCTCTGTAAAATTTTCATGATAACATAAGCTGAAAACAGTGTAATTCATTATATTCGGAAGTTTTTATTTCGTGATTTGTATTTCTTTGCGTTTTAACTACAGAAGGAGTATATTTTTTGTTTAAAAATATTTTCTTTGGCCCTAATTCCAAGTTACACTTAAGATCAATACTAGCCTCAATATTAATCAAACTTCAGTCTAATTTTAGGCCTCAACTGGCCATAAGTCCTTCAAGTGAGGGACAAAAAAAAAATTGAAACTAGCTAGACGTCTGTCCTTCAGGGCCAACTAATTTGTAAAACGAGAATCCAATACCGACCTAAATATCAAACCTGGATTAAGTTAAACTATTCAAATCAAGAACATTTTAAGGACCTATTTCGCCCTACTCTGTTTGTTAAGGCCGTCAAAATGCTTTGACATTTGACTAGTTTAGTGAAATTGGGCCTTAATATCCTTTTATCTAACGGAAACAAGACTCCCTTTGATTCACCGAAATAAGACATAAATAAAATGTAGTGCCAAGTCCTTTTAACACGAACAGACCAGGAAGACTATTTGTGTCCTCTGGTTTGTTCACTTTAGGCAAAGAGCTTCTGCCGAATCGGCCTTTATGTCTTCGCTCACAAACTGTGTCTCGTGCGCATGCTAAGGACATAAATAACAGAAGTTTCAGTTCAGCCACTCAATGATATGTATGTAGGATACAGATTTCTTGTAATCCCGGTCCTTTATATATACCTACGCATATATGCAAATTTAAGTGTGGGAGTTTGCAGTTAGAAATGCAAAGTTTACATATTATAATTTAGTATTGTATAGTTTATCATGGACGTTATGGACATCGGTGAAGGAAAAACATCGTAAGGAAACCTGCGGGGCAATAGCAACATACTAACAGTAGGAATGGCTTTCATTTTGACAGTTGAACAACATTCATTGCGTTATTTACGTTGTTGAGCAGACAAATTTTTTAAACATATGAAGCAATGGATTCATATTGTATTACGCAATTAGGGTGCTGCACTTATAGTTGGTATAAGTCTGAAATCGCCAAGCCGTTTTAAGCAAGCGTGGTGATCAATGCTCGTGCCTTCTCTATACAAGAAGAGGCTTTTGCCCTGCAGCGGGACAATAGGGACGGGCTGGTATTATTACACATAATTATTGTGCATATTAATCGACAAAGCATGCTCTATCTCTTTTGTAATACGGACTAAATTCTCCTGTATCTTGTGATGTGGGGCCTGTTATGTAAAACGTAACATGAAATTAACACACGTCGAAACAAATTCGCTTAGTTATTGTGTTACATTTCATAAATTAGGACGGCTCATTTGTATTATATAGTATTTTTATCTCACGAAGCGACGCGCGCTTTACTTGTGTTTACCAAGTGTACAAACGCGTTGTGAATGTGTGTGTAAGCGCAGCAGGTGCTCTCGGTACCGTCCGAGACAATGGCGAAGTCAGAAGTGTGTGAGTGTGTGTGTGTTTATGTTACGTACTTACGCTACTCGTCGTCACGCACACATTCACAGCGTGTTTGTACACGTAGTTACCACAAGTAAAGTGCGTGTCGCTTCGTGACATAAAAATACTTCGCATTTCACCTATATAATGTTTTTTTTTTCGCATTTCTGGCTCCATTTTCAAAACCATCACCTAAACTTCTGTTACACCTCCACAGTGTACCTAATAAAATTTTCCTTTTCGGGTTTATTGCGCCGTCCATGTAGCGAGGTGCATCTGTCTTTTGTCTAAGTCACAGACTACCGACACTGAGTAAAGAATCGGAAGACGGCAGTGCGCATAAAATGCTAGCCACGCGTCTTACTTTGTTGCTATCAGAGCTTATTTTAGTTCAGACAAGACTAAAGTTAAAGAGCCAGTATCATAGGAAGGCAGCGTGGCTAAGTTACTCGTTTGTTTAAACTTGACTCCGATTTGAATATGTATAGGTGCAAACCGGAGCTAGACCGGCCTTCAATAAGTTCGAATTTCATAAATCCCTTAAGATACAAAAGCTCTGTTAGTTTAAGTTACTAATCACAGACTTCACGGTTAAAAAGGCGTACTATTCCATTTTTGAATTCTTAACAAACAAGTTAAATATGTAATAATTGGCTGTGTCGTTTTGTGAGTCAAATGTCCGATTTATGTATGCTCAATTTTATTAATGATAATTTAATTTGAATATTAATAATAATCTATGTACCTATCCAAAATTTATATACCTATTAGGTTAAACATAGCGATCCTGACAATCGAATTAGATTTTATTATATTGTACCTATGTTTTACAAAAATTTGAATTTACACTTTCTTGTAGTTTAAAATGAATAGTTAATTTTTTAGCTTAATTTTATTTAATAATTGAAGTAATCATCAAGCTGCTTCGTCGTTTTTTAACTTTTTTCTTTTTGCTCGACTCCTAAGGCCCTAGCGTAATGTTAAGTAGCCTATAGCCTTTCTAAAGAATTGGATTATCGAGCGCAAAAATAATTTTTCAAAGCCGACTTGCCAGAGATTAGTGCGTTCAAACAAATAAACAAAGTCTTCAGCTTTATTATTAGTATAGAGATGTTTTCTATTTCGCCATGCATGACTAAAGGATAGTAGCCAAGTCAGCCTCTTGTCTGCTAACAACAACATTTTGTGATCACCACTTCATCTGTCTAACTTAGTGATTATAACAATACCTACATAAGTATGCTGGAAGAGATTTCTTTAGAAATAAGCATCAACTCTGCACCTATTTTTCTGTTATTTTCTTCTTGTTTGTTTGTGTGTACATAAATGGTTGAATAAATAAAAGGTAACTGTGTTTTGTAACTGTCTTTGGGTGGTCAATGTTCATCACTGGCCATCTACGGGCTGATAATTATGATGAAGATGATGAATAAGTGTCAGGGTATTGACAGGCGACTTGTCAAACGCTTAACATACTACTGGTCCGCCAAACATAGCTTGAATTAGTGCTTTGATATTCATAGATACTTTTACGGCACAATGTTCTTAGTTACGTCACAATTAGTTGGTAAGTATGTATGTAGGAGTGTGTGCGTACACGATACAATACATAATATTAAGGGAAAGAGCGAGACAGCCCCAACACAAGTATTTTCAATTACTTACTGGGGATGCCTCATTTATAATCACAGTTTTGGGACCAATAAACATTTTTCTTTTTTTTTTTACAAGTCACACCCAAGTTTGTCGGTACAAATTGTATTATAGGTACCTACCCTCTTTTAACAACAAGGCGGCCAAAAAAATCTAGATACCCACTTGATTACTGCGAGTTCAAATAATTTTACCATGGCAACACCGACCGCAGTGTCGAAAACATAGATAAAATGCAGGCATTATACTGGAAGTGGTTGTTAATTTACGTGAGCTAGCCACTACACACGCAGTGTCAACACCTGTTTTTAATATTTCTGTGGTCATCACCATCATCATGAGCAGCCTTGTTCCACCGACTGTTGGGCCTCCTTCCGAACTTCTAAACTGGGCCTATTTGGCGCAGCCGTGAGGCACACAATACTATTTTAAGTACTGTTTGTCTGTTTTTGTGTAATATTATGTGCTGGGTCAAATAAATTTATTTTCTTTCTTTCTTTCTTTCCTTTTGTGCCATGCTTCCCAGGTCTGTGCGAGTCTCATCTCATCGCATGCAGTGCAATACTGTTTATTTGTTGCCTACATACGAACCTAGTTAGCCACACTCCTGCATTTAGCATGCACTTCCTGCATATCTGTTGGAGCCACAGATCTTCGACAGTTGCGTTACAAGTGTTACAACTAATACCTAGTTATACAAACGCTCACGTTCAGTTTTCGGAAGTTGTTTATATCACGATTTATACTCTGTTTACGCTTGAAATAATTTAGATGTTGAGGTATGCTTAAGGAGAAATATTCTTCGGATAGAGATCGAAACCGACAAATACCGGTTCTATGGTTTTTGTAAGAGATTTTTCATGGCCTTTTTTTCTTCAAAATTAGATTCCTATATTATATCCATATCAAAAAACACAAACAACTTCACAACCAAGGCTCCAATAATATTGACACCAAATTTTCCAATAAATAAGTAAACGAAAAGTCTAGAACAGCGACTCATTTGTAAATACGTCTTTATTCAATCAGTGACCATTAAGTACGTCTTTCTTCCATTACTTCACAAACATCATCATCATATATCTTCTCACAAAGATAATAAAATAAAACTTTAGAGTAGACTACAAGAGCTTTTAAGAAAACTTGGAACTCGTTACTGTATCTCACATTTAATTAGTCGTGACTTTTAGCTTGAAATTCCTGTATTTTCTAGAAATAAACAATGGCGTCTTTGAGCTGTATTTTCAGCAGTAGCATCTAATCCAGCCAGATGCTTCAAACTATTAAGAGGCTCTTTAAAATATACTAAAATTAATTCCAAACATTCTAGTCAAGAAAACAGTATCATCATTAATAAATGTTCCGGTGCCTTGTATTGTAGACGTAACACTTTATTGTTTACCGCCTAACCTATTTCTTTGAGAGGAATAATTGCGCGGGCGCAACGCTCCAGTGGGCTTGTGTTACATGTGTTACGAGTTGTTAGATCAGATCAGAGACTGGTTAGCTACCGAGAAATGTGGACGTGAAGTGGGGCGAGACGGCCGCGTGTCGCTTGAACCCTGGCGACCGTAGACGATGTCGGGCGATGTCCCTGGCGTGGTTAAACGTCTTCATTCTGAATTGGCTGTTTCTTTTAGGATTTTTTGTCATGAAATTAACAAAGCTACATCAACCCGCTTATAGTTTTAAGTAGCTTTAAAGCTACAGGGATGAAAGCTTTTATTCTCCCTTATTCGATGGATTTGTATTGAATGAGTTGAGCCTAGTATGTGGTCATGTTAATCGCGGCAGCGGTGGCGTTTTTTTAAGTCCTATATAGTGTAGGTATATGGAGATTTTGGACACTGCAACAGATGGGGCATGGTTTGGTTCGGCTATTCATTCTACATCGTCATGGTTCTACCTTACCCCAAAATTTCATTAAGCTCTGCTTCTAGACATACTTGATATCGTAGAACATAATATATCACAAAATATTGGAATGAAACAGTCATTACTCAAAATAGTAACATTCCACTAATGACCATCGCCTACACTGTGGAACCCGTTTACCTAATTGGCTCCTACTTCGACTAACATTCGCACTTCCAATACAGCTGTGAATTTCTTTCAACCCAAAAAGCTCTTGAAATGTCTTAAATGAGTATCTAATCATAATTTTCTTGGAAAAAATTCGACAGGCATAATGCACTCGCAGTCGGTCAGTTCAAATCTGATGCCATATCGTCCTAATTGGCAACTATGTGGGGAAATGTGACAGAAATGTACTGCGCACGCCCGCAGAATTTGAAGATGATTTTCTAATGTATTGTAACCATCGCAAATCTAAAAAAGGAATGAGCTCTTGCAACTGATGACTGGTGACTTTCGACTTATAATGGTATACTCACTGAGGTTCCTATTTAAGTAAAACGTCATATAGCTACGCTGCTTGTGGTGACAGGTCAGCTTGCTGACTATGGTTTTGTTATTGTTATTAGAAATTAATGTTTCTTTATTTTACTTCGAAGGTCCTAGTTTATCATTTGTGGCTACTAGTTACAGCTATATACATATAAACATAATGCAGCATTGCATATGTAAGCGGGCACGCCCTTTATGCCAGGAGGCTTTTTATTATGTATTAAGTTCTGTTTGCGTTTTTGTTTTTATTATTTATTTATGCTTGAGTATAGTTTTAAATATTGGCGTGTGCTAGCTGACATATGGCAAATAATTTTAATATTTTTGTGTTTCGTAATGTTAATTTATTTATTACTATATGTATAGAATCCAGTTCTTCTAACTGAACAGACAGCAGTGCTGCTGGGGAGTTTGTTCCGCCACTTCTTCTTCCCAGCTAAAGCACTAGGAAGTGGTGAAGGGTGGGCGTTTTGGGGGGACTGTCTTATGTGATTTTGACGTTCAAAAAGTGCTGATTCTCAGCCTAATTTGAATAAATGACTTTTGATTTTGATTTTGCGGTTTTTCGGAACAGCCATGACAATCAGGCAGCTGTGACAGCCCGCCATACATGACAGTGACATTTGACATAAACAACATAAACTTACCATAGGCACATTACACTTATGGCTGCCATATTTTTTTGGGAGATTTGATCCGCTGGTGTATTAAAAAACTGTAATTGGAAAACGGATAGGATCACCTGAGCTCTGCTTGTTTTCTTTCAAAAACCTTCTACTAACATAATCTTCATTAATCAAGGCACGCTTACAATACAGCTTCAGTTTCCCTAATGTCTAGACAACGATTTAAACATAAGATCCCTGAATTGATCTTCCACATACGACATCAGAGTTGGCTTACCGAAACCAATCTTATATCAATAATAACCCACACCTAAATACATATTAAAATGAGACCTTAAATGGAAAACGTGACATTATATTTATAACTGAAACTATAATTGAATACCGAAATACCATTTCTACTATCCTTTAAGTTCAGGAGGTCATTCCTTCGGGATTAAACTGAAAATGTCGAGGGAACGACGTGAAATGTCAAATCCGGATTGAATTCGGAGTGTCATAATCAAAATATTTGTATACTTATTTCGTGGAATAAGTTCCTGGATATCATTTTTGGTCCTTGTGGCCAAGATTCGGCTGTATCAATTAGTTTTAAATGCATTTTATTTATCTATAATTCAATCAATACCTCACCTGTAATAATTAATTGAATAATCTAAAATTGATAAATGTTTTGAACGGAATTTGTTTATCGCATAATTGGTCAGTTCTCTACCAATTTGGCTATTTAATTAATAGTATCAAGAAAGGTATCAAACTTTAGCAATCTCTAGCCCACTAGGTTATTAATTATTGCAATATTCAAAAGCCAAATTTTAAATAGCTAGTTGAACTAGTGGTGGTCGAACTTCGTTTACTTAGCCTGTGTATAAACAAACTAATCTTTGTTTTTATTTGTTACAGGTATGTTAACAAAGCTGCTTAACAAACTTTAGAGAAGGCCTGACGTATGTATGCAACATTAATTTATTTAAAAAAAATAATACCGCGCCATGCTGGGTCATAATGATTCGTCCCACAACTAACCTACGAATGACGGTACCCAAATAACCGTACAAACAGGCTGCATCATAGCTCGCATAAGCCGAAAAATACGTTAATGACGCAAAAGTTGACGTAATTAGACGATCCCCCGCCGCGTCTAATATAACAGACACTACGGGCCACATTTCACGTCAGCTAATACCGTTACCTGTCCCCTTTCGTCACTCTATCCTACAAATAGTAGTCTATTTTTACCCGAGACTACGTCATCCTGTGATTTACAGCTTATCGCGACCTTGCGTTAATTACTGGCTACCGACCACTAGTAAAATTTTACGGAAATTATTATTTTTAGCTGCGAAAAGCGGAACCGTTTGGAATCAAGCGGACTAATAGGAGTTTATATTTAAACTGGAGGCTCTTATGTGTTTTTAATGTACACGTGCTTATCGTAGGAAATGTAGGGTAATGAAAAACATATTTTCTGTAAAACGTACTTACGTACTTTGCGTACCTATGCTAACTCGTAGCAAACTTTGTAGCAAAGTTATAATCAAGTTTTGCTCGTCATTTTATACAAGGTTTTTTGTAACTGTATGTGGCAGAAGAATTAATAAATGCGCTTTAGTAGTCTAAACTAATATTATAAAGAGAAAACATTTGTTTTTTTTTTATGTTTGTTTGTTTCGTATTCGCGCTAAAACGGTTGAACGGATTTTTGATGAAATTTGGCACATGGGTAGACCATCACCTGGATTAGACATAATATGATACTCTCCACGGGATCGACACTTTGCAAGTGAAACCTCGGGGCGCAGCTAGCATATTAGGAAATAGCTTACATCATTCATTCCATAATAACATCAGCTAATCCCACGTTCTTCCTAAAGTTTATCGTACGTAAGTGACATACCCGTTGGTGCAGCTGCCTTCTGAGCCGCTGGTCCCGGGTTCGATCCCCGGACAAGTCAAACATTTGTGTGCATGAACATGTCTGTTTGACCTGTGTCTGTGTGTGTATATGTATATAAGTATGTATATCAGTCATCAGGTCATACAGACTCTGCCTAGTTCGGGACCCGGAGACCTTGTGTGGATGTTGTCTCATATTTATTATGTATTTATTATTAATAGTAGGTAATAATATAATATCAACCACTCTGTTACACGAATTTATTTCTCAAATCCCTGAATTATGTGTGTTTTAGTACAAAACGATGCTGTTTTTAATAAATATCAGTGGTTGGTTAATAAATGTCGAATTAAGCTGTTTTAAATTGACCATTAGCGTCGCATCTCTTAGAATGAATCCAGTTTTTTATCTAAACTGTTATTGAGTTAGTTTTTCCAAGTTCCTTCTAAACATTTGCTAAATAGATGACGATAACGGGTTCCCTCATCGCGTTTGTATATTTTTACCACAAAAAACCCAAGTGTAATTCAATAATATTTTTCATACGAAAGTATCAATCTGTTTGAAGTTTTCCGGGAATGTTAATGTTAACATTTCACACAGTTTTTTTCCTATATCGGTGAGGTACATTTTATTAGCTTACGATCATAAAATCAAATATGGCGTATATAATATTTTTAGTCGAGTTTAAGTGCTTTATTTTTTACATTTTCTCTTTAATACCGACTCGACTTTTGGCAGGTTTTTTGTATCTGTCCTTCATAAATCAACAAAAAGAAAAATATTCTGCGGAAGTAATAAAAAAGTAAAACAATTTTCAGCCGCCAAACTATTATAACACTATTCTTTATCGTCCGTTTCGAGTATAATTGAGTCGCTCCATCTTCGCCATTAACTTTTTCAAGAAGACAAATATCTCTCCATCTAAACGGACTAAAATCCATTAGTTGCTTGACATATCTGTTTTATAATTAATCAGCTGCTTAAAATAAAACAAAGCAACGCGTGCTTTTGATATTTATGCTCTTTATGTTATTTATACGAACTCTGAAATAGGGTTACCATGTTTCCTTTCATAATTTTCCGATTGATACATCAAATCGTTTACACTGAATTTTTGCGTTTTTGTAAACTACTAATTACTGTGTGTTTAGTCTACTAGTCAAAGGTGTATTAGGCCTGTATCAGGTTTGATTTAAAAGAATATTGTTCGCATGGTAACAGAAAACGTGCATGTATTTGGTAATCAAATGTGTTTAAGCATGATGAAAATCTATGCATATAGGTACTTACCTGTGTTCGTTTATTCAGTCATCTCATTTACGAAATTCGCTTATAATACGTGCCGAAATAATAAATACCGCAGCAGTCTCTGTATACATAAAATTCAGTCAGTAGATTCCACCGCCAGTATCTAACCAGTTTCCGCAGAAAACTTGTGAAAAGTTTCACCGCTTCCCGTAGATACCAAAGCGAAACTTTCAGTAGTACTTTATAGAGGCACGAGGAACAGGGTGTAAAGTTCACTCATACCTCTATAGAAAAGGGAGGATCCTCCGACCAGACGAGTGTCGTGTCTGGTGGGCAACTGCCCAACGATAGTATTTTTTTTTTTTGGGCATGGCATCTCGCAGTTGTCCTTGAGAGGCCGTGACTGCTTAACCGGTCTATCCTGTGGTGCCCAACGATTGATGTCGGGACTTTGTATATACAGGGTGGCCGGAACATTGACGTCCAAAAATAAAATTTCGGTCCCTCGTTTCGTGGGGTATTCGAATCACCCCCATGTATGTTCCGCGACTTTTCATAGTTTTCGAGTTATGAATTTTTTTCTGAATGTTTGAAAATTTTCGACCTGACCAACCTAAAAAAATTCTAAAAAAAAAAGTAGAGGGTTTTATCGAGTTTCTTTTTTTGCAACTGAATTTTCATAAGTAGTACTTTTATGCATAAAATAATCAGCTTCGTAACTGTGATGAAAGTTATGAAAATGTTGATCTAAAGTGAAAAATTTACGTTCGGTAAATTATGACTCAAATTTTCAACTTTAAATTAAAAATCTTAACAGGTGACTTCATAATTCCTAAGTAGGCTTCAAGAATGCGCCAGACTCTCAGTTTTCATAATCATAAAAAAAATGAAGTACTTAATAGGGCTACTTTGTTTAAAATCGGCCTTCAAAGACAGCGAGGTGGAAAAATTCTTAAAATTACCCATCTGAGTAATTATTTTTTTTTGGCTATTTTCTCGTTCCTAAGGTTAATTAATGATAAGAATACTGAAAACTAACCAACAAATAGTTTCAGAGTTGGGTAAGAAAAGTTTTACGTAAAAAGTGGTTTTGAATAAAACACAGATGATAATGTGAAAAAAGTACTTAATTTATTTTTAACATTTAGAAAAGGTTTTCAAAGTGGCCACCACCAGCAGCAATACACATTCTACACCTACGTAAGAAATTGTCTGGCAATCGTCTAAAAGCGTCTCTGTTCTCTCTCACAACACGTTCAGCTTCTGCAATCAACTGCCTCAGCTCTTGTTCACTTGAACAGTCTCGGGCGTATGCTATTTCCTTGTAATAGCCCCAAATAAAGAAATCGATGGGGTTGAGATCAGGTGAGCGTGGAGGCCACCTAATTGGTCCGCTGCGTCCGATCCATCTGTTGGGGTATGTTTCATCTAAGTAATTTCGGACCTGGGTTGCATAGTGACACGGGGCGCCGTCATTTTGCAACACCATGGTTCGTCTGAGTTCGAGATTCACATCTGCCAGCAACAATGGAAGTTCATTTTCCAAAAAGTTTTTGTATGTTTCTCCATCAAGTCTGGACGGCAGTTCAAACGGACCAATTAGTTCGCCATTGAGAATACCAGACCACAAGTTAACGCTGAAGCGATGTTGAAATGTCGAAGCTCTCACTTCGAGTGGATTTTCATTCGCCCACGTGTGGTAATTATGAATATTGAATATTCCGGATCACTCAAATCGTGACTCATCTGACCATAAAACTTTATTGAAAAATCCAGGATCCTCTTGCTCTTTTCGTAACATGGTTTGGCAAAAATCAACGCGCAATTGGTGATCTGTAGGCAGTAAAGCTTGGACTCGTCGGATGTGGAACGCGTGGTATTCTTCATCGTGAAGAATGTCTTGGATAGAAGTCCTTGGGATGTTCAGAGCACGAGCCATACTTCTCGTACTCGTAGACGGATTTCGCTGAACTTCTTCCAGCACCATTTCTCTGCGATCCGGGTTAGCTCTAGGGATTCCTTCATGACTGCCGCGTCGACCAGGAATGCGGCCTGCCATCAAAGTGTTGTGCGTGTTAATAAAAACACGATGGTCGGGATATCGCTCAGGTTGCGGCCCACCACGACGTTGAAGTTGTTCGCGATACAGTCGCGCTGCTTCATGGCCGTTTCCTTGTGCAACTCCATAAAAATAATGCATTTCTGCATATTCACTTAACGTGTAACTCATTTTTTACACTTCCACGTAAAAAAAGTCCAAATCAGAATGCAAAACACAGTCCAATAAACGAGCAAAGTAGTCAAACAAGTAGGCAGCGGAGTCCGTGGGCAAAGCGAGTGTGGTAAAGACAAAATGGCGACACGCGTATAGCAGTAAACACAATGTGAGTACGACTGAGGTACTTGTTTTGCGTTGGCTTCGGTTGCGCGCCTTGCGTGAGAGAGATAGCAATAATTCGGTCTCTTTTCCTCTCGGTCCATTGTTATTGCAGGTAAAAGAGTTGCACCCTCGTTTACAACCCATAGTCCACGAGAACGGATCGCGCAAAATTCATTAAACTAACATTTAAAAAAATCTCCGTGTTTAAATCTTAGCTTTCCTGCAGTCATTTTTGGTTAGCAAACTAAATAACCTTAGGAGCGAGAAAATGGAAAAAAAAAAATTATTAATCAGATAGCTAATTTTAAGAATTTTCCACTTCGCAGTCTTTGAAGGCCGATTAAGGCCAAAGTTAGCCCCATTAAGTCCTACGTTTTTTAATGATTATGAAAGCTGAGAGTCTGGCGCATTCTTGAAGCCTACTTGAGAACCATGAAGTCACCTGTTTAGATTTTTAATTTGAAGTTGAAAATTTAAGTCATAATTTACCGAACGTAAATTTTTCACTTTAGATCAACATTTTCATAACTTTCACCACAGTTACGAAGCTGATTATTTTATGCATAAAAGTACTACTTATGAAAATTCAGTTGCAAAAAAAGAAACTCGATAAAACCCTCTACTTTTTTTTTTGAATTTTTTTAGGTTGGTCAGGTCGAAAATTTTCAAACATTCAGAAAAAAATTCATAACTCGAAAACTATGAAAAGTCGCGGAACATACATGGGGGTGATTCGAATACCCCACGATACGAGGGACCGAAATTTTATTTTTGGACGTCAATGTTCCGGCCACCCTGTATGCTAGTCGCGCGGTAAACTCTGCTTGCGCGATGCAGGATTTTCGTGACGTCAGTGTGACGCGTAGTTCGCATGTAGCGACGTAGATACCGCTATAACTTCAATGCCTACTCAAAAACAAATACAGTTGGTACAAAATTCATGGCGACCCTACACGGTGTCGGTCGCCTGATTTACCGTTGGCCGCCATGTGGTCACAGTAACGCACTTTTAGAATTACGACCACAGCCTACAATAAATTGTGGTAAACAAAGAAATGCACCCGACGCTGTGCAGAGCACACCGCACTTCGCTGCTATTTTAGAAATGTCAAACTAGTCCGAGGTCGAAATGTTACTATTATTTCTCTGTTTTAGAATAAACCCCTATTTTTAAATGCACTTGCAGTAAAATGTGAATATGTTTTTGTAGAGAAGATAAAATTAGTGCCTTTTCACACGTTCCGGTTACCGGGTAGTTGGTGCCGGGTACCCGGGGACGAATGTATGGGTAAACCGGTTAAGTTATGCCGAGATGGGCGAAAGCTTTCAAGCTTTACCCGTCGGGTAACCAGAACCGGTTGCTAGAGCGTGTGAAAAGAGCATAAGTTCTTGCTTCCACGAGACTTGTCTCCTCCAAACAAATGTTATAGTGAAGGACAAGGATAATGTCGCGTATAATAATATGTTTGAAGGATAATGATATGACCTCTAGACCTTTCATGAAGCACTATGTAACATTGCACCTACAATTTTGAAACCTAATACGTTCGCAATGAATACAAAATTCGATGTTGCAATCTGCCGTTATTTGTGGATACTCCAGGCAAACATTTCATATATTTTATATTAGTTATAAACTTATAACACATAAATCATATTATATTTTAGTATAAAATCAAGTTCTACGTACTACTGTTTACGAAGCGTTAACCAGATCAAGGCGAAGTTATACATAACTGCAATTCGGATTTACGGTCATTGTTTCCGTAAAAAATAATAGTTTACTATGCATAGTAATAATATCTTATAATCCTGCGGCGCAAAACTGCTTTGAATTTACGCAATTTTAATTAGACATTTTTGATGTGCTTAATAAGAAGATAATATTTCCTTATAGCCGTTTATGACAGGATTATTATGTTTTCATTAAGACCATTTTTTTGTTTTTGACGAGCAAGTTTTGTTCTTGACAAAAAACAGGGTTATTAAAATAAAAATAAGATATCGACCATAAATAAAACTTACAAATCTATCTATACTATAATATTTATAAAGAGGTAAAGTTTGTTGAATTTGTATGTAGGGGGTAATCTTCGGAACTACTCATCAGGTGTGTAGACCCCTGATCAGTCTGTAGTCTAAGCACGAAATCCGTAATCTCAGCCGACGTTACGGTCGTTTCCTACTCTTTATCACCTACGGACATCGACCTAAGAATGAATGACACCACGTTGTGACAGTTGTCCCTACTCCCGATGTGTTTTTACCTGTCCGAAAAAGTAAATTAATGGGGGATAAGGTTCAGTTCAAAGTTTCAAACTACTTTCGGACGGGCCCGTATCTCCGTTGACGGACTTAAAAAGAGTAGGCCCCCAGATCCATAAATTATTTCACTAATAGTGTTATTTTATGTTAAAACAAGAACTTTACGTGGAAAAGGTCGCGGGCTGGAGCTAGTAAAAAATTAACAGCAGCAAAATGTATTATTAACATTAATCCTACCTTTCAATAAACATCGTAGGCAACATAAAACCCTGCACATACCCTTACAAAGAGCTGCGAATGTGCCATGTCACATGTCCCACGTCAGCCCACTTGTTGAAAACGATAAAAATGTCAGCCAATCATATTGGCAGCGTGCGAAGTTTTATAAGTGTTCAATCACTTCCTACTTTCACACGAAACTCATAAGAAAACTATATTATTATTGAGTATTTCATCAAAGACTCCTTTCCTTATAGTTCAGGAAAACTTATATTTTCTTTTGCTCTGGAAGAGGAAAAACATTGCCTTTTATAAAGGAACGAGAAATGATACAGGAACGTGGAATAAAAAATACGTGTTTGACGAATAAATATGTATCTTTGGAACAGAAACCTTCCTTGATTTAAAAAAGCAGACTTATTTCTCACCTATTCTAATCATGTTTCGTGGCTACTAAAAAATTCAATCCTATCTGACATTTCAACTACTTTTTAGCACCCAAAATCAAGGCCGACCTCAACAAAATACATACATTACAACCTTCGAAGCTTCCACCTTAAGTAAAACACTGACATTTCAGTAACACGACGATAGCACCTTAACCTCAAAGTGATTGGCATTTGACGTCATTCTCTCGATACATTACTATATTACTAAAGTCCCTCTTATTTGAGCTCTCTCTTTATGGCCTCAGTAACTCAACTCCCGCGGCTAATACCTTCTTGAACTATATAAGTGACCTGCTTTCGGATCGTGGACATTAAAAAGGCTATTCACGTTTCAGACTGGGAGTAAGGTTTTGTTTTACAGGTACACAGATACTTAGCAATACCAATACTTTTTTTGTTGCTAACGCGTTTTCGTACCAAGTTCCTGACACTTTTTTTTGACATAAACAGGTTTCTAAATAAAAGAGAAAAGCTTTTTTAAGAATTCAATCCATCATAGGATTTAAAAAAAAACGTCGGACTAAATGCTCACATTTCTTCTGGAGTTAGGAATTAATTTAGAACCCAAACCCAATTAGTGACCTCCAGTTAAGGTTGAATCGGCAACACCATCCTACTGCGTTTGCCAACAGTTTTAATTACATCTATATGTTTCAATGCGGCGTCATATTAGAAGGCACCTGTGGCCTTTTTCAGTCATTTCCGGACTGCAATAACAATTATATCAACCCACACCTGTTCCCAATCAGTCCTGCAAAATAAGAAACAGTAGACCAGTTTGAAATAACGTGTCATTTGTAATAGCAAACTGCTCTATTTACGCCCATCTGAGCGCAGAAAAGTCCTTGACACCCCATAAGGAAAATACTGACCTACATAGATCCTGACGTCTTCAGAAAGCCACGGAGGCAGCAAATAACCAAGTCTTTTACATTGAACAGATTGAACGTCTTTGAAAAGATTAATGCTGGCTTGAATTAACCTACGCAGATCTAGGCAGGATTAGGCCTACGCCTGCATTCGGGCGCGTATTGAATCCATCATCAGGTGTCATCGAGACGTGTCAAGGTTTAATAGATTTTGCAGACGTGTCCTTCGGAATTGTCTGTTTGGATTAGTCGTTCAATGTTTTGTTTTGTTTACAATCGATCAATTATAAGTTCGATAGGTATGTGATGAGTATTGCGAAGATTAACTTTTCTGGCTCTTTTCGAGTCTTAGAATACTACTGAATTCAGCCTTGCAGCCTTCTTCACCCAATTTTCGTGTAGGAACATAATATAATTATTTATACTCAACATCCTCGTTCACCGGTGAAATTGCAAAAATAAAAAGAGATTTATCTCTAAGACTGTGATTTACGTGAATGCTAACAGTTATCAGTTGCAATTTCACACAAAGCGTTAATTAAAAATGTTCTTCATAAATCTATTGAGTGTACAGAAACCGCAATATGGGCCAAGGTCACGTTGTCATTCATTTTGATTCGCCTTGTGATTGTTTTATAGGCATCTCTTATGTTTTTTCACCCTTCGGAACAGCCGTAAGTAATACCACATTATTTCCTAAGATTAAACACTAATAACAAAAGCATTTTTGTGTAAATATTTCAAGATTATGATTGGTCCTGTCATGTCAAAGAGTGCGTGGGTGCTGAATGATGTCTGGGTACCAGAACTGCGACCTTCCTGGTCTTGCAAGGTTTATAATTATTAAAAGTATATTTATGACACCGTGTTTTGTTTTTCACTATTAAACTGAAGTAACCTTCGTTTAGATCTATAGATTGTTATTATTTTTGTAACAGGGACGGTTGTTACGTTTTCCTGTTCATCTTATCGGATTGTGTTGGGTCAAGATACTTCCGATAGCCCATATTAATGTACATAATTGTGTTTCATAAACGAGTATTTTGTAAGCGCACAAGCTGAAGGTTTTCACTTGGCGTGGCGAATTTCGAAAGCCTCTACTCCATCTAATCGAATTAATTAGTGGTGCTCCGCTCCGTCCAACGGTAATTAATTGGGCCACTCTACCGTGTTTCCACAATGGAGTTTTTCAACTAGATATGGACTTAGTTTGTATGTTTACAGTGTTTTTCAAGTAGATATGTACTTAGTGGGTATGCTTAACACATAAGTAGTCTTACGTTAGTTATAAAAATAGAGAGGCACGTAGCAGTTAATAAATATCGATTATTTCAGATTATGTAGGTAGGTACTTTAAAATGGAAAACCTACGAGAAGAATACTTTGTAAAATATATAAATTTTCCAGGCTTTCAGAAACCAGGATGTTACAAAGTATTTTATATTATGATAGGTTTTCCCCTTAGAGAACTAGCCCTCTTCGAGTCGGTCGTAACGTTACATACATAACTCATCCAAGTTGGATTCAGTCCCAGTTGCATTATGATTTATACGACAGATAGTAAACTAGAATCTTTTTACGTGAGCTGAATCCATATTTACTTATATTATTTTTATATATTATATCTATATTAATCTTTTGTAAAAATTCATTTGTTTGTAGGTTTATATGTAGGGGGTAATCTCTGGAAGTACCGGTCGAATTTGTTTTTTTTTTTTTTTGATAAGATAAGTTAAGATAATTTATTTCTCAGTACATCGTACAATATGATCATAAAAAGCGTCACATATACCGTCCACATATACTCGTATGTCCGTTGCCGGTGCAGAAATAGCATTTGCATTTTATAGCCCAATTCTTGAGGACGGCCATAGGCTATTTAAAAAGAAAAAAAGTGCGAAAGAACGCTAAGCGATAACGAAGTTATAGCGTGAGCAGGTGACGCGTGGCGATGCGATGCGACGGGGTGGGTCGGGGGAATAAGAATTTTCACGCGAACGAAGTCGCGGGCTAGTACCTATATTATATAATATATTTTCATTTGCATTTATATACCTACTTACATAAGGAAAAAATATATTTATTTTTCTGATACATATTTGTTTTGGTTCCCGGTTAATGGCAATAGGGTCACCCTAAATTACATAGGTCTCGAAATGTTTGTGTATTAATAACCCTATTTCGCGTAATATATGCGTGAATATTTTAAACTAAGTTACTCTAAATAACATCTTTAAGATCTAGAACAAAACTGCACTAAACGGCGATTAGTCTGACAACACTTAAGAATGCGCACCTACATACAAACATAATCCTAATTAATGGGACATAATGTTTGCTGCAGCCTCATCTAAAACACATTACCAACGTAATTTTATTCACAGTCATAAAACTTGAATGTCACAGGGACGATAAACTCACACGCACTTAGAAGAGAGATTTTTGCTTTTACTTGAGGAAGTGGTGAGATATTTAATATGACAATGATCATAACATTACCCTGTGCGAGTGTGGTGCTTCTGAGCAGACCATGTCTCAATTGTTGGAGTGTCCTAAGTGCCCGTTCACTTACTCCTTCGATGACCTTTGATGACAAAGAATGCCATTGATGCCGTAATCAGCATGGCCACCTACTGGGCTCAAACTATATAGGGTGGCAGGTACATGCGCACAACTTGATACCATGGATTAAGGACATTATTTTGAAACACCCTGCGTTTCAATTTGTCGCAGTTATTAAAGAAAAAGTTTCCGTTTTCGCGTCGATGTCTCCCTGCTATCCTATATAATAATCATCAACCAGCATAGTCTTCAGATGCTCTGACCAAGATTTTGTCTGGACTCTAAAAGAGACTGTGACCTCTGAGTTTGTTTCGGCCTTTCTTCTCAGAGTAGTCAGATAGGAAACGCCGACCGCATCTAGTTATTAAAATAATATGATTGACGTGTAAAGGTGTTTGTACAAACAATACAGAAATAAAATCATTTATCATTTAACTAAAGTACCGACGACGCGAAAAGAAGAGGAAGAATCATGACATCACGTAAGTAATTATCCACAAGTAATATCCAATGAACCTATCTCAGCAATTAATGGTGATACTCATTCAGTGATAATGCCAATATTTTTGGCGTAAAAAAAACCGCCACGAAAGGCGATACTTGAAAGAACCACAAACGCGCTGTGGGCAGTATTTCTCGTATAATTCACATCGATACGGCTCCTAAGGGTCCTAGCACCCTATAACCTTCCTCAAAAATTGGGCTAACAAATGCAAAAATAAATTTTCAAATCCGACTGGTAGTAGGTACTAGATATTAGTGCGTTCAAACAAACAAACTCTTCAGCTTTATTATTAGTAGATATATATAAAACCTTCCGGAATAACATTAATAAAATTTTAATAATAACCGCGTCAATATTCGTTGCGTAGTTCATAAGATCAACGTGGTCACGCAGATAGACACGAAAAGCGAATTCAATTTATAACATGTATTAGATTAAAACATAGCTGCTACCAGTCCTCTTTACATCATTCTGACCTGCCCTCAACCTCGCGTGTAGAGGGACTGCCCCATTCCATGCCGGAAACCAGCAGCTTCAGCTGTACCTAAACATGATAGTAAGCTAAAATGTCAAACGTCCACGTTGATATATCACCATCAGGGCCGGATGTGGACGGCGCGGCTGTCTCGAGCCAATAGGACTCTATTTGCTGACCACGAAAGCCTACCGTAGATAGAGACTCTCTATATCCAACTAACTTATTTAAGACTATGTAGGTATTTGTTACGTATTGGTACGTAAATCACGACGAATTAATCACAAAAATAGTTATGACCTAGTTTCTACTTCGGATCAAAAGCATTGTCCAATTTCATTTGTAATGTTCATTTGTTTTTACAATATTCGTTCCTTTTTCATTTGTTATTGGAAGAAGATTTCTGTCTGAACCATACACATATACCTTTAATTGGTATGGAGAGGTAAAGTAATGCGTTTTCCACTCCGTGTAAACATGGTTTACAGTTCATGGTCAATGTTTAAACAAATGATTTCCATGACTCTTTCAACGATAAAGTCTAGTATTGTAAAGTATGGAACAAAAAGTATTTCTATAGATAATAAAACAATCGCAATAGTAACTTTCCTCAGTTTGTAATTCAATTATTACATGTTTATGTCGTAAAGTAGGTAATTTTCTATAAACAATAATTATTTATGATAGCTTACAAAGCTTATTATGAGTCGTCGTTATTATTAATAGACTATAAATAGCGTAATTCTACTAACGCTATTTATATTTTAGATTTACTACATCCACATAGTAATTCCAAAATAGTATACTAACTTCCTGCGAAACTAAAGAATGTCAATGATACAAAAAGCTCGTTTCCATTTTCTAAAAAAAAATTTCAGAAAATCGGCAAAGATAACTTGCTTTCTCTCATTTACGATTTCCTAACGACACTTTTCTCTAGAATTCATCATACAAGCGAGCGGTCAAAACGACACTAATACGATTCCTGTAAAAATCAAAATGTTCTAATTGGAAGTTTGGGCGGCTAAGGCGGGCGGGGCGGCTTTCCGGGGATTGGAAAAGCGGAGCGGGCGCCATTCGTTCGGCTGCCGGCAAAGCAGTCGCACGCGTCCACCTCACGGGTTACGGCGTTCCGATTCGCCTTCACATGTGAATTTGTGTGCAGTGAACAATAAATAAATAAACAATTTATAACAAAACTTTCAGTGTAAATGAACATTATTAAACTCTAGTTAAACGGTGGTTACTGGTAGTGAAAGATGACATTAGACAGAGGTGACAGCTTTGTTAACAAGATACAGCCGGCGTCTTCGGTCTCTTGTCTCTCGCAGTGTCAAAACATTTTCGGGAAGAGGCTGAAGCGCTGGGGCTCCACGGGATCGTGGGTAAGCAGGAATTGAGGATTTTGTCTCCATTTTAGTTAATTATCATTGTTTTTTACTGTCGTTCCCCATTTGATTTGATACTGTCGAATTTTTAATAGATTAGTACTTAATTTCAATTTTAATTTACTTTAATTAATGTTTATTAGTACTCAATTGTCCTTATGTTTTTAAGTTCTACTAGACATCGCATTCGGATAAAAATGTAGGATCCCACATTAAAATAAATACAACATTTTTATGTTTAATCTAATTCAATACGGTTATGATGAACAATTACACTTTTAATGGAAGAAACTCATTATAAACAAGCACCAACTTAATAATAATTTGGTTATAATTAGCTACTAAATTGATTTTCAATACTTAAGTCTCCGTCACGAGGCATGTGATTGTTGTTTACTGCTAAACTTGGCATAGCTTGATGTTATTTATCATTCTTAAGTATCACTTACTTACATTATGTAGTGTGAGATGATTTATTGCAAACATTTTGAAACATTTTTGTTGAGACACATTTCTAGATGATCGTAGGGCATCGAGTATACCTGTACTTTCCCAAGTTCACCTTTTGAAGTAGGGTAAATTAAGTGCTCAAGTAGTTTAAAGCATTTTGGCACAACTGACTTCAGATGTTAAAAGAATAAGTCAGCTAGTTAGTGTACTTCAATGATTAAAGAGTTCCACTTCTTTTTAAGATCTAAGTAGTATTTTTTGGTAGATTGGATAAGGCATGATGGGGTTGCCGTATTCATGTGGATGCAAACCCCGATTATAACAATAAAGATTTAAAAAAATTAAAGTGCTACAACGTTTAATAATAATTATTTTCATAATGCACTAATGACAACAACAATAGTCAAGACATGAAGACGTATTCCTATAATTTAAAAGGTAACATGTAAAGAAAATAAAAAAAATCATCGTCCGAATTTTTCCAAAATTTTAAAACCATAAATTAAGAATAGCAACTTAGGAAGTTAAATTCACATCCGCCATCCTAAATCCATATCTATTGATTAAGAAAGAGTTATGTCACCATTACCTAAACAAAATAAAGAAAACACGATAAACAACAAAGAAATGTCTATATTGTCTATATAACTATCACATCTCGCATATTACATGCTTGATTTGGCACTTCGACATTAATAACCTACTTAGGTACACAAGCGACTCTAATCTCTGTGAATAGACTTTAATTAAGTAAATAATAAATATATGCATGCTTGCCGGTGAATTACATAATACGTTTACGGTTTTCTTTTATATATCGCGTGTTTTGACGGATTACGAAACGGTAATTGGGAATTATGTAAAAAACCGTTATAAAAAACTGACTAAGTGACTGCCGTTGTCTCCAGCTCTCCAAGTACTTATTTTTTTTACAGGGATAAACAGGAATGTATCACATCTGTTAGCTGTCGCTATGCAAAGCTTACATCATGGATCATCTTTCAGTTGTTTGTCTTTAACGGTAAAAAACAGGAATGAAATCATCGCTACTAAACTGATGTAGTCACTTTTCATATCTTGAACACTAGTTATGAGAAAGGAAGAAATTGATTAAAAGCACAGGAAATGCTGTTTTAGTTTTCTGTGCATTTGATCACACATTTGCACACTTTTTTTTTACTAAGAATAAACATTTTTAACATTTGTAAACATTTACAGCCTAAACCTTTTCCTACATGCAATAGAGAAAAACACCAAATTCAGGAGAACAGCGTCCAGTCCAACACAATATACTCGTACCCATACGATGTCCTTCAAACACTATCATGCGTACACTTCATGTACGAACGTAAACAGTATCGACAAACGAACATAATTGTATGATGGACGAAGCCATATAGGGTTCCAACCCAAATTGAGGGGTGGCGTGGTCATCACGCGACCGATACGTGAGGGACACGCGAGTACTACGTCATGTCTGACGAAGCTGCGGACTAACCATGAAGTTTGATTGGACGGGGCTGTGTCAGATAACCGAAAAGCTGGATAGGTTTTGACATAATATATGGCTATTTATTGTTGGTGTAGTATGTGGTAATAGGGGTTGTTATGCCATCTGCTGTCTTTTGTATATGTTTGTGTGTAGTTTATGAGTAGGGGATGAATTTAGCGAAAGGAATAGGGCGGTTCTTGTACTTATTTGGTCTACGAGAAGTTTAATACCTCTATGTCGTAGAAGCACCGAAAAAATAGCACCTACTATTATAGTTTAAACTACTGTTTAAAGTACTGATTAATTGCTAGGTATTGCAATTACTTTAATAAGGCATACTCAAATAATTCTGGCGTAAACGCACAATATCCTTGATAAGCAATTACTTCCTACTTGCAGCTAAGTATGAAACCTTCATGTCCTACCTACGAAATATTAAGGACCAGTGCCATTGTTCCACTGCCCTCACAATGACGTATCGATATGATATAATTTTCCGATAAATACCTGTAATGTAATTAAGTAATAAGAATATGAGACAACATCCACACAAGGTCTTCAGGTCCCGAACTAGGCAGAGCCTGTACTACGGTAACCTGATGACTGATATACATACTTATATATATACACACCCAGACACAGGTCAAACAGACATGTTCATGCACACAAATGTTTGACTTGTTCGGGGATCGAACCCGGGACCAGCGGCTCAGAAGGCAGGGTCGCTACCAACTGCGCCAACCGGTCAAAATTATTATATATTTAATAATAGGTATTGGGATACAATTAGGACGCCACGCCTTTATTTCACGAGCTTTCAAGCTATAAACTAGCTTTGTTGGCTTTTATGTGGGCCATTTGTTATGAATAAGTTTTATTATTATTAATTTGTCAGTCCACTGTTTGTCGATAATTAATCATACTTCGCTTCCGACTTTAAATCAGATATCAAATCGTCACACATCATATAATTTCGCGTTCAAAACATAGATAACTATTAATCAGATTTTTGCAACAGTTACGAGTACATCTGTAAAGTCGAACATAATGTAGGTATAGTTCACAAGATTTTCTCCCTAGCATTGATTTAACATTTACTAGACTTTTGGAAACATCCCAAGATAGAACATAGGCCGCCTGTTACATCCTATCTAGACTTGCCTAGCAACAGAGACGTAGGAATCTTTCTCTCGGTGTTTTCGACTTGACTTGATCTGCTCACTGAATTCGAAAGCTTCTCTTTGAACATTTTATAACTTTATATCGATTTAATTTGGCTTTAAAACTGCGGCGTTCATTGAAATCCAAAAGCTAGATTTAAACACAAATGTTTTATTGATTATACCTACCTTAATTAGTTCTGAATATCACGCTTCAAACAACGTGTTAAATAAGAAAAATAACGCATCATTCACTTTGACTATTTATCTACTATTACTCGAACATAACATGGCAGATAAATACGATTCTAATAACACATTTAGCTGTTCATGATACAATACAAACAACATTTCATTATACAAGGTGTTGTTTTGCATCCTCGTCAAATTCGAAGAGGTAACTATGCTAATGATTCTCGACACGAATCAATAATAAAACAAGTAGGTATTTATTTTTATTATTTTGTATTTTTCGGAAATCGGCATGTGTAGGGCCCGTGTGATACCGCCCTGTAACTGCGCTGTAACTGTAACGCATACACACAGCGACATAGTCGTACGACACTGCCTACCGCATACGCAACGGGGCGATTTTGTTCTTTGAAAGTGGAGTATTCTGAAATACTTACTGTCAAACTTAAATACCTAAAAAAACAAGTATGTATTAATTATTGAGCAGGATCGTAATTTTATTTGATTATTTATGCCTTTCATAACAACCTCCTGAAATTTGACGAGGATGCAAAACAACACGTTGTATATTGCTAAAAGCAAAATTACCCGTTCTTCAATATTTACTTTGCAATTACAGCTAATCCTAATAACAATTAATGTCGGGTTCGTAAACTATTAGTATAATGACCTGAGACTCGTAAAAACGGTTTTTTCATCTGTCATAAGTCATAACTACTGGTGATGTGGTGAAGTTAATATATCTTTGTAAGAAATGAAGTGGTTCTTGAGTGCAATTTACAAGACAGTTAAACAAATCGTGAAACGCTGGGTGAGTCTATTGTTCAGAAAATTTTCATACTTTATTTAATAATTATATAAGTAAGTAATAATAAAAATTGCCACTACATAGAAATAAATGTAAAAATTTAGCTCCAAGAAATAAATAAAAAATTAAACATGAACTCTGTTCACCGCAATGCAGGCTCGAATTGTATAAAAGGAACCCGTACGTAAATGCTGTAAAGGTATATAACAAATTACCGGACGCCTTTAAAGATTTACCTGACCATGTTTAAAAAAAAGATAGAAGCTTTTACGATCTCAATGAGTACCATGTCAGATCGCTGAGAAGGAAACTGAAATGTATATTATTGGTATATACCTTATAATAATTAATAAATGTTCAAATTTTACTAAGTCAACAGTTATGACGTTATCAATTACAATTTACAATTATTTATTCAATTCTTAATCTGACATTATATTAAACTTTATCTCTTGAACTGACTTAAGTATAACTCTGACATCAATTAATTAACTTGTTCCTTATAAAATTAAACATTTGCACACCATATGTAATGGTAGAATGTAAAGGGGCCATTAAAGTTTTAAGATCATACGTTGTAAACCTACATTCTGTCAAATAAAAGAATTTGAATTTAGAAAAGTGCAATACCTACGCGGTCAAAATGTATGAAACAGTATTTTTTTTTTTTAATAACCTACGTGAAATTGTATTCCCATGTTATGTAAAACATGTAAGGATATCATAAATCCACTAACTCGTAGCGTTACTGCAACAAATATTAGTTGCCAAATCGTATTCCTGATCGTAGGTATAGGTACAACGTGCATACATGTTTGATAATAGTACTCGCACCTAGTTTAATGTTTGAGGAAGCTTTTAGGTAGAAACTGACTTGTGCTTTGGACTTTGTTTTAAATACTCACTGCTCTATGCCCTGGTCCGTGGAAAGGTCACCTTTGTGTCTGCTCAGCCGTCCTGATCCTATCTCAAGAATGAATAAACACGAAAGTCAGCCGTTTTGCGTGTTCGAACGTGAAATATAAAAATAATAAACGGGTTGATAGAGGCTAACGCTCCCTGCCTGTCGCGGGCTCGTGGGCTCGGGTCCGAAGTGACCGGGTCTATGGCGGGACCTTGCTTCGCCAAACTGGTCCGGATGCACGGACGCTGGACTGGTTTCGAGTCCCTCGTCAGGTGGCCGCACTTTACGTAATTTCGCCGAACGTAATGTCATTATCACTTATGTGAATGTCGTACCAAATATACGCTCTCCCTATATTTCATGTTAGAAAGTAAATAAAATCGATTCATAAAATTTTGTAATGGTATCAAGGCCCACCCCACAAACTCGTTTGCGGAATTCGCATCACTTTGCATAACATTTTCATAGGCCGGAGAAACAGAAATGACTGAAGATATCTGCACAATCTAGATTTAAAAATATCTAACGTAATATCTCAGAATGAAAGATTTCATTCACATTTCAGACTTCAGACTGAGATAAGATAATGTATTTAAAGTAACGATATTTCTATGAACGTCTCAGTATCCTTGTTTTTGCCATAAATACGTCAAACTATCTAATAAGACGAACACATTTTCATATAAATCACAGACGACATTTAGAAGCCATAACAATCGGTATAGAAACGTATCTTTGGCGTAAGTTTACGTAATGTCTATTAGTAGTGGCATCGACACAAAGCCGTTGTTCCACCTGTAGGAGAATGCTACGCAATGTTATGCGATGAGATACCTAATAAAAAAACAGTAGCATCTACTTATAGTACATACCTACTAGTTCCATGCCTCTACTAAACTGCATAGGATACTGGCAGTTGTGGGCAGTGGCCTACGCCAAAGAAGTGTTTTGAACTTAGTTCCTTATTCCATTTGAATTTCGATTCGAACCAGTCGTGAGCCTTTACATACCGCTTTGCATCGTGTCGCATTCGCTGTTCACGTGGGACGATAGTACAAGTTATTTATTTTTACACACATCGAACCAGTAAATAATGAGCCGAACGACGTTATAAATAAAATGTTTCTCCCACACAACATGGAGTAACATGTCAAGGTTCATACTATATTTATGTTCACACCGTGTAATTAACTAATTCCGGTCTGGACGCATCAATTTAATTGACATTTTGATTTAGCCTTTTTTGTTTCACGAGCGAAATGTCTTCATATTCAAGCTTTGTTCTTGAAAATCGCGGTCGTTCTTAAATGGAACAACTTCCTTTGAGGAGAAAGTAAAACTTCAATAAATCTACAATTTTCAAGTGCATCTAACTAAATAAACAATGGCGGTCGAGTTATCAAATATTCAGTAATATATTACAATTCCCCAGCTAAACACCACCTGCCTTTGTATTATGCAGAAAAGTGAAAGCTCATAATAATATCAAAACAATAGCGTCCCCATATAAATTTCACTTGCACAAGTACTTGCAAGTTTTCTCGGAACAATAATGTTCTTGATTGTTGGCATTGTGCTCGGTAACGTTAGGGTTAACTGATGTACGGCCGTTTCTTTGTTTTAACGTCAAATATATCAATTGTAATGATAAGTTTTGCAGACAGCTTTCAAGCAACTTTCGAGTTGTCCAGACGGTAAATTTGAGGATTTATTATGAATCTGTTCCGCGTTTGAAGAGAAATTCTCGAAAAAGAACTATTGTAATGGTATAAAATAACATACAAGACATAACATCTATATGTATATAAATCTCACCGTGAAATCTTGGTTACTTACTAACTAACAGGACTTAGTTACTTTACTTTCTTCTTTTTAAATATCATAATCATATCATAAGTATCACTTTAGAAGCAAATAAAGCATTCGAAGGAAAGCCAACGATGACCACAACAGATAAAGACGAACAATCTTAGCTCTACATAAATCAGAGTAAACAGCTGAATGCGCAGACGTCGATAATATGCAAATATCATGTTTACTTTCTACGATAAAGCCGTTTGATTTACGACAAAAAAGGACTTTTATCTATCTCGTGCTTATTTGTACGATGTATTTCGTTGGACACCTGACACCTGGATAAGAAATGAGAATCTGTAGATAGTTACAGCCAGCTTGAGAGGTAATATTTGTACAATAAAGAGCAAATAAGCAATATTTTATCATTTTATCATTATCCTGCCTTACACTGCACAGATTCCAATCAATAGATGTATTGGAGTCGGTGCAGTGTGTCTTCTTCTGCCACCATCTCGGTCAGTCGTAATAACCCCTTCTAGCCATATCGTCTTTCACACAATGCAGCCATCGTTTCTTAGATCCTGCCCTACTCTTGCATCTATACTCATACTAATCATGACAATTAATTACCGACAGCTTATATACTAATAGAACGAATTAACTCCCATCACAAATACAATGCTACAAAAAAAAAACACAAAGAGAAGTTTCCCCAACCAAATATGAATCGTTAACTAATTGAAACGGACACTTTAATCTGACATTGAAAGCTTCAACTCATCAATCATAAGCAAATAACTATTTTGATAACCATCATTCATATCTCTCTGCCACCCATCACTTAAAATGACCTCAAAATTCTATTGTTCAAGTTCAATGAAGAAATTCTTGACATCCCGCGCAAGTTTCGAGAAAATTCCAATATTCATACTGTACTATCTTAAGCATGTGATCTGTATTGTCTTCTCGCTGTGCACCTGTGGTCTGCAGACTTGGAGTCCTGCCCACCCTACATGCCAGCGACTACAAACATAATTTGACAATTTCTATTTATAGTCGTCCCGTCTGTGATGTTTGCAGCCAGTTACAACGAGTCGTACGTACCGGGAACAGACCAGGTGTCCCCAGTGACCCCTATCAGTAATCTTGGCCTTCGACGATGCGGAACGTTTATGTAAATGGCTATATTGGAACTTAGAAGATGCGTTTTGATTACGTGGGGGTTTGGTAATATACATTACACTAAAGATGTTATTCAGTTCAATCAATCAACTCAGCCTATCGCAGTCGACTGCGGGACATAGGCCTCTCTCAGGCTGTACCACAACATCCTGTCTTCCGCCTTCCGCATCCTGTCTGTCCCAGCCGCCTTCTTTTAAGGTCGTCGGTCCATCTAGTTCCACACCACTCTTGCCGATACTCCAGCCGGTCGATTCTGTAAAAATCTCACCGTGCAGACTTGCGTGGAGTGAGCTGTCAGTGTCATTCCACTGATGCTAGGCATTGACCAGCGTTACATTTACAATCATAATCGAGATTTTAATAATATTTTTTATCCAAATTCTATTGATTATTTTATATTGTTTTCACGGTGAGATGGTTACAGAATCGCACTGCTGGACTCGTCTACTCCACCGCTCATCGGCCGGTCGGTGTTATTCAATTAGAGCTACATATTCTGGTTTTGACGAAGTTCGAGTTATTCTATTGTATACTTAATAACTAAGCCCTTTTATTTATAATCCCACGCCAGTTATGTCAGTTAACTAAGTGATAATTTAGAAAGCAATAAAAATTACATTAACAACGCCGATAGATAATTACGAAATTTAAATAACGATAATGTTATCTTGTAAGTAATCAAAAGTAACCCATGTTGCAAAAGAAAGTGCATAGCTAATACGGTTTTAATAGAAAAGTGTAATACTATTGATAAAATCATGAATTCTCAAGTGTAACCTCGGTAATAATTAAAATCTAGACATATTTATTTTCGTGAAGGAAAACGTATGGCGGTCTAATTTCCTGCAATAAAGTTTAGTAATAAATACCAGTCCGGTACGCTGCGCAGGAGTCGCGTGCGCTATGTTACGTCCGTTTCTTCATTCTTCGACTATCGGTGCGCGGAATCACGAGATCTTATCAGTATTGTCGAAATTATGATTCAAAGTGATGCTTTAGAACCTGCTAAGTTGTTTTAAAGAAGTTTATGTACCTGTGAATGTAGTTCAGGTACTTATTCATCATTATTTTGTAACGTTTTGAATGTTTTGATGATCATAATAATTTCTACGTTTATTTTCTATGGTGTACCCTACTTTTAAAATAGTATTATACTCTATCAAAGTTGGCTTTCCGATAGCTTGGGCAATCACGGGCAAGGCATGATATTTTTAGAAAGAACTTAGCTCCAGATATCGAACCCATGCAAATTACTCGAAATTCTACTGACACTGTCAAACAAAATACTCAGTATGGCAACACCTACAAACTAGCATATCAATGGGCAACACCAAGTATCACGTAAAGAAAAAAAATAAAAATAAATTAAATAAACTAATTTGATTTATTTATTTAACAAAGAATCACTTGATCAGCCTCCTAACGAGCTGTCCTACAGCCCGCGGCACCGACCGACTTTAATGCATTATAGGAGAAATCTAAGCAATTCGTTTACTTGACAATGGATGAAATCAAGGTGAAAACCAATCCTAATTATACAGTATTAATTGTACTTTCTTTTTCGGACTTAATCCATCCAATCTTTGCCTGTGGGCAACAGAAGATTTAATTATATAAGTACCTACCTGTATGGAAAACAGCATCTTAAAAAGCAACGAATCATATCACAATGAAACTAAGCTTGATTGATAGAATGTCCAGTTTCTACTAATAAAAAGTACACATATAAGCCAGGCCGCGACTTTCGAGTTATAGGTCCTAGGTTCGAACTCAGACAGGCGCTTTACGTTGCGTGAATTATTTCATCACCACTGCTCTCAAAACGGTGAAGGAAAACATCGTGAGGAAACTTCGACGACATGTGACATCTACCAACCCGCACTGAGCCCACGTGGTGGATTACGGCCCACTCCCTCTCACAGAGAGGAGGCCTGTGTCCCAGCAGTGGGAACATTATAGGCCGATTATGATGATGATGATATAAGCCAGAAAATCATTAAAAGAGAATATCCGAACGTACTTAATAATTTCAAGTAGGCATTGCCTTATTTTATTAAACAATTGAAACACACATTGCGCGTACGACACCACAACCGTCAAGTTACTTGACAAGCAAACAAAGTTACTTACCGTACAACAAATATATAATAAATATTTCCATGCATATCGACGCGCAATCAGTCTGATTCTGTGATGAATCTGTTTATTTGTCTTCCACTGTGTCTGTTCAACCTCGTTGCGTATTCAATATAATACGCATGTCCGCGATTTCTAACGTTTGCGGTTGGGCCTACATATACAGTACTAAGTAATGTTAGAGGCTTTACACACGAACTACAAGTAGCCGCTACTGGAGACTTCTGTTGATCTCATTTATTTAAGTGGTTGTGTTATTATTGGTTTGATATCGTACTTGACTCCAATAGACTACTAGTAGCTGTGGTCTGGTTGAATTTGATGCTTAGAAGATATTTTATTACTAGTATTATACTTGGCAACTCGCAAAATAGCATAACTATCCATGTGTGCGTTTGTCTATAAGTACATACAATGTCATAAGGCCAGTGGTGTCATGTACTGTGATATTACAGTCTGCTGACCATACTAGGCTAACCAAGAAAGGTGTGCACATGAAAAGCCAGTTACACAACAGTCCGTGTGGTGTAGTCCCCTATTATCACGGCCCAGTTGTCGCTCGTGTGTCGCAAACCTGTGTGTAGCGACCCTAATATTTATTGGAGGCATACAATTATGCAAGGAATTTTCTTCGCCATGCTGTAGTTACTTCGTGTAATGCAAGAATGAAATCATGTTATTGAAAGCAGCATAGATACCTGAAATAAAAAAGAATAACTAAGTGGTGTGGTGAATGATGTTGACTCTCTCAATTTTGCTTCCTAAGAGAGATTTCATAGTAAAGATATCAATAACTAACCAACCAAGAACAAGAATCATAATAATCGTGTAACCAATACCTCGTATCCTCATTGAACCTTTGGATATTCAAGAAAAAAATCATTTTGACGTGATAACGTCTTATAAATCGGTGAACACCGGCTGCATGCACGAAAAAGTGTAACGTTCCGTCTGAGCCTGAGCGTGCAAGCGAGAGCGCGGAACAAGCGATAGAGAGGAATGATCAGTCAGCCCTTTCCCTTTCGTTAGCGTGAGCTTGTGTCACATCTCATTTATATTATCTCTCTTCTCGAGTGACGTCAGAGTTAGTATTCCGAATAGTACAGTAGTAGTGGTTCATCGATGTTTCTTTATGCCGTTATCACGTAAAACTATCGTCCGTAAACCGACTTTACAGACAACCATTTTTTTTTAATCAATCGGAAATCTCAGAAACCCATTTAAATGGTAATTTGGCGTTTTGCCAACAGATAAAATATTCTATCAAATCTTTAATATTCTTTTTAAGGTCAATGACCTTTGAGATATTTGTTGAAGGGAAAATCTACTAAGCAGGATAAGCTTAATATGAGAAGGGAAGTAAATAGATATTCTTTTCAACTTGTAATCCATTTTCCAGAAATAGATTGGTTATTAACTCTGTTGAGCTTGAGAGATATACTATATGATCAATCTTCATAATTATAACATCTAAAGCACTAGGGATGACTGATGATCAGTCAAGTCTGCTTCATCATTTACCAGATGGAAAGTATTATATAAAACTTTAAAAAAAAAACAAAATAAAAAAAAAACGAAATTCAAATTACTTGGGTTTTTTGCTATTTGCAGGTCAGTGTCAGGTTGTGCGTTGAACAAAATATGATTCGCGACAATAACATGTTTAAAGATTTACAGAATTATAATCATTAAAATCATCAATACAACCATCGTAGGTTCATATATCTCATTAAATGACTTTTTCATGAAATAGTATGTAGTAAATACTAACTGGTTATTGTCGCGAATTATATTTTGTTCAACATACAACGTGACACAGACCTGCAAATTGCAAAAGTCGTAAGAAAATTTGAATTTCGCGGGCTACCCTGGCGCTTCCCCTTAAGTGCCAAAGACTAAGTACTTCTCTGCTAGGTTCCAGTAACCGTTTCGGTACTTACATAATTTATTGGGAAATAAGTAGCAAATAGGCAGACAACAGAACAAACAATTCGCAAAAAGATATGTTGAATAAATATCAGACGAAAACTCATAAGGTTTCCACTTACGTTAACGGCAAAAGGAACTAACCATGCATTTATAACTAGCGAAGATCCTTTCAACAAAACTATAATAGAATCTACTACAAGTCAACGCCCTATAATAAAAGACTGCTACTTTTAGATCTGTAATTAAATTATGCAAAAGCTTTTCCATTTTCCTTATAAATAACTCAAAGGAAAAGTACTGCAATTAATTTCACATTTACCGTATTATAATAATATTATACTGTGAATAGATTATCTTAATGAATTCTCGCGATAATACCCCATTTTTTCCGCTCAAACAATCTCGTTTACCGCCAAAAATTACTTAAAGCCTCCTTTAGAGGTCATTGTACTTAGAATATGTAACATTGACGTCTCGCTTTATTAATATTTATGTCTGAGGTTAAATAAAGTTCAAGCATTAATTGTTTTTCTGTAATAAAAGTTTTTTAAAGAAATTCCATCTTGATTTTTAAAAGGTCACTGAACGAGACTCTCTGGATAAGACTTCTCTAATTGTAATTGTAAACATTGTCCGTCTTATTACAAAACACGATCTAACTTTAGCCCGAGCCTAAACCTTCAATGCAGTTTTTGTATTTCGAACTTATGTCGACTTTAGTAAAGTTCTTAATACAAAATTGTCAACCTAAGACCGGACTAAAATGAAAGTTTTGTAAAAGGAACTGTATTTCTATTTCGATTAGGTTCTTATTCCAAAAACAGGCTCGATAGTTTAAACCATGTCTGAAGAAAAACCTTGTTTTGTAATAAGACCGTGTAAGTCTAGACAATCTGCCTAACCTTTTGCCACCTATGTTGGGGTCGGCTGAATACCAGTATTTTACATGGAGTGACTGCCAATCTGAGCTCTACTACCCATTTATTGGGTAACATAGATATCCTTTGGTAAGACTGGATGACAGACTAAGTCCCTGACAGTCCTAGATGTCCCTTTGTAAGTCTAGTATGTCTCTAGGAATGTTACAACATATAACACAGTATCGCAGTACATAATATCCTTCCTCTGCGACACTGAGGTATAGATATAACCGCCAGTACTTCCTGTCCCACCATATACATGATAGAATAATAAAAAAGCTATACATAGATGATAATCAACGTAACGAATCATAAATAACGTCGATGCAATCTACGATTTCATCGAAAAAAAAGACGATTCTTGTTTACGAACAAGACAATAAATTCTTACCAAGTCTCTATTCTTAAGTTTTTGCCTTTAAATTATTCAGAGATTTGAACAATGCAAATTCAGAGAAGTGAAACAAAATATCGTGAGTTACCAACACGATTTCGGCACCAAAAATACTCAGTAAAATCAGCCGCCTGTAAAACAATGATATTTTACTTCCTATTCAGCTGGAAACAAAAAAAAGAAACAATCGATCAACAAATTCTCACCACACAGCTATCGATAACCAGTGATTTATTATATTCATCTCACAAACGAAAGGTTGGGAAGGCTTCGTGGCCTTGCAGCTGTAAAGGTGAGGTTACATGTCTATCGCTCATAATGGGCAGCAGATGACAGCCGATAAGTCCCGACATGACTGCATGACACGTGTCAAGACCTACCCGTATTGTAACGCAACCGGTCCATACCTTGAGTTCACCAGATTTCGCGCAATGAGCCTTAACCAGCGATATGTGACGTCATATGTTACCTGTTACTTACTGATAGTTCAATGTAACGTCAGCAAGGACATCATCTCGTTACGATGTGTGCGCTTTGCTCTATATTTTTATTTAAAGTTACGTATGAACAATATACGAATGAGTAGTGATGCAAGCTTTGCGTCTTCCGAAAGGATATCTGTATTAAACCCAGTCTTTCCTTATTTAGAGCCAAAGGCAACGCTATAAAAACCCTTCCTACATTAAAGGTTTATAAATCAAGCTCCCTTCAGCGCCGACGCAACAATTTCTTGACCGCCAAGAATTCGTCTTCGAAAACGTCAACAATGCCACAAGATCGCCGCCCATTACCGAACATAGCGTTGCCTTGCGCGCGCGCAATTCTTTTATTAATTATAGTGGCCAATTCGGTGAGGATATGACGCCATGACGGCGGTGTCCGAGCGTGACCCACCTGCAAATCGAGCTGCGCACACGCAAGCAGGGTATTCATCCTTGAATCGTTTGAGGTAGAAACTGTATTGTTATTTGTTGGCTCGTGCCATCAAAATATCATGGGACCCCATGTCTCGGATTAAATATGTACATTTTAAGCAGGGGAGCCGTTTAAATAAATTGGCCTGTGTCTTGATCCTTTTGTTTTGGATGTGGTATTTTAAAATTCCTTAACGTCTGGAGCCAGAAATAAGCTGCGATTAGGACAACATAATTGTCTCATCCGTTGCGACAGAATTGGATAATTTTAAAGCTCAGAAAAGCATGTAAACAATCGGTAAATTAGCATCACTTGGAGACACGTACGGCAATAATACATAGAGAATCGTGATTATAACAGCGCAGTCATGGACACCATAATAATGTACATGATGTTACTTCATAAACACCATATCATTTTCTCTATAATCCTCAAACCACAAAGGAAAATAAGATTCGAATCTAAAATGAAAAGTTTCGTTTCCAAATAAGGAATACGGAAAATTCGACACATTCAACAAATAGTAGCCCAATGCTTATAAACGAACGCTTTCTTCGTCTGTTTTTGGTACCATCGACCTGCGTTATGTCATGCAAGACATTTGAAACGTTCTGCGCAAGCGGCGCGATTGATTTCATAACTCTAACCATAGTTTGTATTCCCACTAACGTTTTACCAACACACCAACGGCGGTGTCGAATCGCAAATCAATTTCGAACTGTTTGGCATCGTTAACCATCACACTTGCAATGTAAATTGATACGGTACTTTAACTTCTCGATTTATTAATCGTTAAGAATGTATATCGATTATTTATTATTATACGTCTGGATTAATAATGAGCGGATGAGATTTCTTATGCATTATTGTAATTGTATCCGTCCGTTATAACTTGATGTGATTATTTTCACATATTGAAATGAATCGAATGCTACCTGTGTCAAAAAGTTTTTATTTTAGTTTCTTCTTTGATTCAAAACTTAACATAAATTGTTAGTAGGAGGAAAGGACTCAATGGGAAGCTTCTGTATCCTTGGATTTCGATACCAAATCGTTAAAACCTATTCATGTCCAAATACCAATTCTAGATACTCACGACCACACCTACTCGTTAAATATTAATAATTCACGTTTAATATTGGTATTTTTTTAACAGAGGCTCTAAATATAATAAGGAAGTAGCACCCAAAACAATAATTACCTCTCAATCCTTATTAGATGCTGTCATAACCGATCTATAGTTTTTTTGTAATAAAAGCAATAATATATCTCAAGGCGAAACTGGGGAGTTCCGTAAGTAAATAATACTAAAACGAAAAATTAAATGCTCTTCCTGAAAGATATGAACAGACTAATGGAATTGGAGTACTCAAGAATGTTGAACAAGTCCCTTGATCTTATTCCGAGTCTATTTACTTTAAACGAACGTCAGAGAAAAAATCTCGAAGCTTTTTCGGTTCCGATCTGTATGGCAGTAGGTATTTTCATATTTGGCCAACTACAGAGACCTTAAAACGAGTTATTAGTTAAGTATAATTAAGTAAAGTTCATTGGTTACGGTTCAACACAACACAAACATGGTCAACACAACACTGATTGACATTAAAAAGCCCGTTCTTTGAATCACGGCCATTCTGACAAGCGAAAACCTTTCACGTGCTTTTTTACAAAAACCAGAGGATTATTGAGATAGTGTTTTGTTTTTAAATATTATCGTAGTGTGTGGTCCAGTCTTTATTTAAGCAGAGTAAATACACCAATGATTCGATGGAAAACTACTTTTCTCTTTATTGAACCAACAATAAAGACAATAGAATTCAAACTGATTCTCTGAAACACAGTAGGAGAATTTATATCGAGTACCGCACTACCGCTACATTATAAATGAATCAGTGTAGTACATTTTTACATCATAAATAATACAGGCCCGCACTAAGTGCTTATTGTACTGCTAGGTAGAAAGCCAGCATGTCGGTTGCTTGTGGCCGATGATTCAATGCTTATAACATCGTACGTGAATTACGACACACTGACTAGTTGAATTTAAAAATCGTTTCGCAACCGCAGCCCTTGTAAACTGAATGTCAGTCACATCGAATTTACAATTTACACGGTTTTTACAATATCAGCCAACTCTTAGTTCAGAAATTAAATAGTTCAGTTCAGAGATTTCGAAAACGTGCTTTATGTGTTGCGTTTGCCATTGACCCAATAGCTTTGATATATTTTGTTTTAAAATTTCACACTTTAGGGACAGGATTATGGCTATTTTGTGGAGCAAGGACGTGGGTTTTATAATATAATTACAGAACTGACATTTTATAACTTTGTTTAATAATCTCTATAAAATATCGTTACCATAACATACCGTTAAATCTGGTAGAATGATAACCGCCATAAATATGCCTATGACGTGCATAAGTGTATGTGGAAGAATAGATTTACAATTCGAGCTTAGACTATTACAAATAAATGTCTATTTCTGTTTACTCAGACGGTTCGCCGACCGTCCGTCCGTCACGTCACTCGTCAGTATGTTACACCAAACTGCGTATGATTTATTTCGTAGTGGCCGAGTCCGTCGTCGCTCGGAGTAACTACCGTTTCCGTACCTATCTGACCATCGGGCTTGTAACACTGTACAAGCGTCCGTCTGTCTGTCAGTCATGATCGTGCGCCTGCGCTTCCAAGAACGGATGCCTCGGTCCCGCGCTCCAGGACGTCCACTCATTACGTACTATTAGACCTCTACGTGCCTCAGATTGTGCCGTAAATGGTCAGTTAATTACAGTGTTTTACGGCTAACAGTAATTATAGTATGTCCAGGAGTCCAGGTGCTGCTTTGTCCTCATCCGACTGTGAGAATTGAAGTCAATATTTTCTTGTTTTAGTGTGAGTTTTAATTTTCTCCGCAATATCGTCAATATTGACGTCGATTGCTTTATTTAAATTCCGGCCATTAGATTCATTATTATTCACTAGAACGTATTAATAATCAAGAAGCCACACTTATAATAAAACTCTGTATACGCTTCGTTTGCTTTTCGGACCAGTAGACCATAAAATCGTCAACATGAATGTCTATGCTCAAGTGCATAGCGTGAACCATTACGGCAGGGAAAGCTTTCCATCATGTGGACACGTCCCAGTAATTGATATGTTCCATATCTGTAACGCGATGGAACACTTAATGAGTGTGCACATTTCTTTATAAATGAATATCAATTACTTTCAATTGCATTGCATTAATATTGCCCCAAAAATCGAAGGAGGCCGTCATTAGATGGCTGCAACAGTCGAGTGAAACGTCAGCCTATTTGGCAAAGTAAGTATTAAAATAGAAAAATCAACCCGGAGCAGTTCAAACCACAAACGCATGATTATTAAATACGAATGTCGGTTTTTGACTGCACACCTATGAATCAACAGTCTTTTGCAAAAACGTAGCCAAACTAAAAACCGTTATCGGCATTTAATCCGTGCGCGGATTTTTACGATAGGTACTCGTATCGTATTGTCAAAACCCAAAACACAGTGTTCTTAGACATCTATAATAATCTTATCCTTATTTCTTACGCACTACTGCATATATTACCTATGTCCAACAGGAAAATACGAGTTCTCAGTATAAATCTTTCTTGGCTTCCTTTTGTAGCAAGTTGACAGATGGTAGGTAAAAAAATCTTGAACCATTTCAAAGTCAACATTATCCCTAGAAACGTGTTTCTAGAAATCGTCTCTTTATTTTAATTTCATAAAGTTAGCCTTAATTTCTCTCAATTAAAAACATAATATACAAAAAACTAAGGGGTCTCTCACCTCTGGACAAATGCCTGCTCTCGATGGTTTCGGCACCAGCAGATCTTGAACCATTTCAATCAGCATTTATTCCTTCGTGTTACTAGAACTTGTCTCTCCAATTACTCTTATTTCTCAATACGAATACTTTCGTCAAGTATAAACAGTGCATTTATTATGAAAACAGCGCATGCATCTCAATTGCCGAAGCAAGTGCGGACCAAGAGCTGCAACACATGGCGACCGAGGCACCGAGGCAGACCGAGTGTCTGCTTTCCGAGAAACACGCCGAACACATACAAATGATAAATGTGAAGCACTTGCGTACTGCTCAACTATACTATAATATATAAAATACTATTATAAAAAGGTAAATTTTGTTGTTTCTAAGTTTGTATGTAGGGGTAATCTCTGGAACTATCAATCGGATTTCAATTTTTTTTTCCATTTGATAGCCCAATTCTTAAACTATTAACTTGCTATTTAACAAAGAACGCTTAGCGAAAACGAAGTGATAGCGCGGGCAGGTGATGCGATGCGACGGGGTGGAGCGGGGGTACGAGAAATAGCACGCGGACGCGCGGAAGCTAGTTAATTACAAAATACAACTGCAAATGTACGTAATTCTCAACGCTCTCTCAAAATTAATCGACATTTTATCGAGATCTCTTACTGCCTCCATCTCTAAATGACATTTTAGCATTTCAATGTTATAAACATTTCTATCAACAGGTCCAGTGTTCAACTGTGAGATTTATATTTTCCTAAACAATTTAACTTCTAAACATTTTTGTAAATTAAATTGGGGTTCTATTGTTACAACAAATAATCCAGCAGGAAGTCTGTAAGACGTACCACGTCTTTATCGCGTCGGAAGTCGTTCCAAGAGTAGGTATTTGTTATTTTCTGACCTAATAAATATCTTAATCTTTAACTTTGCCGAGAGAATGCTTACATGTGGTATTCCTTAATTAAAATTTAACATCTAATACGGTTAACCATACAAAGAAATAGACAAAGATCGAATTGATTGAAATAAGAATAGTAGAGGAATTACGAAACCGAAGCACGTGGCATTTCAATTGATTTCTAAATCAAACATTGTGTATTCTCAATGGCAAAATAGAATCGCAATAGTGCATCTCAGTAGGCTCTTTACTGTCAATCGCTTATCCTGCGATCGGTTAGCTGCGCGCACGCACGCCGTCCGTCCGCGTCGCAACGAGCTGCCGGGGTCGACGACCTTGCACGCCCGACGTGGAAATATAATTATTAATGAAACACTGGAAATGATTGCGAAAATATGCAATGCCATAAAAGGAAAAATAAAATTTAAATCTGGCTACGTAATGTCTACGACAACGTCGTAGGCCCTAGCACGTGCTTGCTAGAAACGGTATTTTGGCAAAGCGACGAGACAATTTTTTTGTTAATTAGTTGTGTCACAAGCCGATAACGGATGCTCATTATATTGTCAGTTCAGAAACTACTAGATTTTTTACTGGAAAACTTTTTCTTTGCTACTCAAATGCCATGTCTACTACCTCCAATAATTATTACAAAAAAAAAAACATTTCTTTTGACTTCCTTTATTAAACCCTTAACCCCTTTTTTAAACCCTTGTTCAAAGCCAGACTGCGAAAATCTCAGTACGAACATATAAATCATAAATTCGCACGGAACTTTACTGGTTTTACTAATCGCTGTTAAGTAACGGTGTTAATTTTCACTCTTAATTACATCTGTCAAGTAACCTTATGATCTTGCTCAATTGCCTTACTCACTAGCAGGAACTTTCTCGCCTAGACAATGTCTCCCACGTGGCTTATCCAGTCTTCCACACCCGTGGCCCATTCAATGAACGAGTGGGTGACGGACGCTTGCCAATTATTATTGTTTACTTTCTATCGTTATTTGCATATTTTACGAAATAAAAATCTACGTCATTCATACTGTCAAGTTACCTGAAGTATTAATGAAAATAACTGTGATTCACGGGTTTTGTTTGGTTTGAGATTTATGGGGGTTGTAGGTACGCCTTTGACGTGTAATAACTTTGGAGATGAAACAAATTATTTTTGAGTGACAAATGAAAAATTTACTAGCTAAACCGTCTATTGGCCAATCCCTGCCCACGTTTGCCACAAGTCATTCGATGTCTCAGGCATCATTAATAACATGTTTCCACTAATTTTCACTTGTAAATGAGGTATCAGGACGATCGATAGAAAGTGATAGGTATAGTCTGATTAATAGTAGGAGTCAGTCACTGTCAAAAATTTGAGTTGAAACGTTCAAAAACAACTTTTCCTTTCATGTCGAACGTTTGCGAACATTGGTTTCACCATTGTGTCGGTCAACGAACCATAACATACATGAACTAGTTTTAATTAATTCTATAGAGTATAAACTTCCTACCCCTCGTTATTTCCGCTGTAACCTCTGGCCAATTTTCTCTACCGAAGTTTATAATTTTGGCTAATCAACGAATAAATTCGACAGAATTAAAGCTCGTTACACAAATATAGTTGTATCTTTGAATTCTGATTATGAAAACAAATATTACATCGAATATTGAAAAGTGTAAGATACCCCAATATTCAGAAAAGTAGGCCATCATGAAAAACGTGAAAACACCAAAATATTTACTTAAACGAAACGGTCTGAGAAAGTAAGATCTGTGTTAGCAAAGAGAACAAAATGAAAAAAGCAGAAATAAAAGAAAAAGAGAACTTTGCAGAAATATTTTCTCGACAGACATAACCAGAAATATGTACCTACCTACATAATGAAGCTACACAAATTTAGTTTATAACCACTTCCATACATTTTAGTTCCTCAAAAACGATTTACTCGTACCTGTTAGAACAACATTCATTATCGGTTAAAGATAAAGAAATAGGAAAACAAAACGGACAGATAAATTGCTGTACAATTTACTTCTAATAGCGTTTTCCCTATAGTTACAATTTCTTGTATTGACAGACAAGCAGACAACTTGATGGTTCCGATAGATATACAATAATAAAGATGATTATTATTTCCAGTATCATAGAACATGGATTTCTCTTGTATTAACATACTAGATTTGGCCCGTGGCGTCAAAAAATCCTAAATACTCCATTAAAAAATACATAAGAATGCATTCACCTTTGTGCTAACTTTCAAGGTGTACGGTCCAACGGTGTTGGAGTTCACTCTAGACTCACAAAATATATAACTTTTTTTTTAAATTGATTTAACACAATACTAAAATTAATAATATAATTCAATCATGATTCGAAAGACACGCAACCCCATCGAGCGTCCTAAATCAATTGTGACCGTCGAAAGTTATTGTTTTTTCCCTCGGGAACAGTACTTTTTTTCGGGATGAAAGCTACCCTATGTCCTTTTCTGTACCGCTGACAACATATATGCAAAATTTCATGATGATCGGTTCAGTGGTTTAGGTGTGAGAAGGTAACACACAAATAAACTTACTTTCGCATTTATAATATTATGTTAGGATCACGAAAACAAGCCCAATGAAAATCTACATTACATTTGTTTTCTCAATCCAAGATGGTGCACTTAGCTGACTAATTACTCCATAAATAAACACCATAAGGTACATAATTAAGCGTATTTCAAGCGGTTCGATTCCGCTTATCTTCCACTCATCAGTAATACCAAAGTAATTAGCTCTCGTTACACGACAATACTGTATTCAGGAGGAAATTAATGAAGTTATTAAAGTAGCAGATCAGTTCCGAGTGATCGCGGGCCGATGGAGCGGCACGAAGCATCGCCCGGCTGCCTTTCGGGGCCGAAACACACCGTAAACAATACAAACCGTCATCGGAGCAGACTTACCACACTTGTCAGCTTACACATCGAACATTGACTTTTGTGTGGAGACGCGAAAAGGTAAATCGATGCGTGGAACCTTCAATATGACAGTGTGCACACCAGTCAAAACAGTTTCATTTTGTCATAAGTCAAAACTGTTACGGAAAGAGGGTTTCTAGTAGATTTGGACCTACTTTTACTATGAGACTAAAGAAAGAAAGACAAGTAACAACAACAATAAACAAACAAACAATGATGGTGCGAGTTTGAGCGCCATCATTGTTTCCATAGAGCAATGGTCTACGTATGACCAAATACAACTCAGGTGGGCACACAGCCTAAGTGCCAAAGAAAGTTGAGAGCTGCTGACACGTGCGATCAATCTCTTAACGTACTGACGCGAATCGGTTCCGACAAGTATGATAACTCCTTAACTCGTCATGCAATACTCGTAACACAATTGAAATAACATTTTAGACGAGGAGAAATTAGCAGATGTGTCAATCATGATACACTTCCGTACTAATATTCAATATTTTTGTGTTGGCTCCATAAACATTTTGCGAGAGGAATGAATCTGCATTCGGAATGAGGGTAAAAGCTTCTGCGAGCTTCCCGGTTAATTTCGAGACATCTTTATTAAGTTATTTATGTTTACTTTGCAATAATCATGGCGACTAAAATGCATCCGCTGCGAGCTTATGTAGAGCAAACATTTACTGAGACTTTTGCCACTAAAGCTACCTAGTTATTACACAACATTTATCATATTATATGTCTATTAAATACACACTAATGTTATTACCCCGCCCATTCAGATACAAATCAAAAGAGATTCTAATGTATTGTCATCTTACGTCACCAAACCTCAATTACGTACAAAAAACCCAAAGCTACGTTATGCAACGTTATCAATTGTTATTATGGCCGTTATTTGCAAGTAGGCTATCGGCTATCATTACCTATATTAAGACTATGATAGCCGTAGCCCGTGGCTTCGCCCACAGTTCTTATTTGATCAACTTTCTAGATCATAACGTAGGTAATTGTATATAACTATTTGACATTTGATTATATGTTACCCGTAAAAAAATATGTCTTAGACGCCATAACGAAATGAGCAAGCCTGATCCATGGTCGACCCTTCTTCTGATGTACTAACGTAAACGAAACAAAAGGGGTATGTAAAGATCGTAGCAGGTGGCCTTCTGTAGTTTCTGCCTGCCCCATGTGGAGAATGCATTAGTTTATGTTTGTATATAATTAAATAAACTTGAGTCTTAGTTTCATAGAAATACTTACCTTAACCATTTGAAATTTCAGGCCTACGTGATTAATAAAACATATCTTACAAAAATCGATATTTATAAAACATTCTTTCACATTATATCGTATCGGAAAGTAAATAAGAAGAGCAATCTGAAAGGTTTCGAGAAATACACCTAATATACAAACGTACGCAAGACGTGTGAATTATGTTTAGTAAACAGTCTGGGGAGCGCTTTGAAGATACCGCTATCAGGGACGACTGAACTTTCAACTCCGCAAATTATTTTTGGCTCATTTGTTTGGACCGACAAATAGGTATTTACTTTCTTAGCACATACTAATAGACTTATTAGTATACAACACGTTTATTCACACGTAATAATATAACTCGCATTTAAAATGAATGAATTTTAATTCGCTTTTTATCAGGGCTGTCAAGGTGCATATAACTCGAAATAACTTACGTAATATTTTAAAGCGCATCTGATGACCACGTAGGCCGCATATCCGTTCCATTTTCATCAAACAATGATATAAATAGAGTAAAATAGGTTATAAAACATGAATGTATGAAACTGCCTGACCCAAATACGCGAATGACGTCAGAGTGACGTAAGGTAACGTAAGGCGGATCGGGATCAACCCATTGACTGCGCGGGATCTGGTTTCTATTATACTTTCTATCCGATAAATACGTAAATCCGCACATTACACCGTACATCATAACACAGGATGCGATTAAGTAGAAAGTTACGAAACGCGTTTACTGGCTGAATATCGAGTTTTGAAAGTAATGTGAAATAAAATTGTTTACTAGCATGCGAACTAATTTAGAAAATTCTTGAAAACCACACTAAATAACACACTAGAAGAACACTATCTTTCCATTTCGTCATAGTTGCGTAGGTATATATTAATATTCTAGTGATATTTATTTTAGAAGTATGTATGGATATTCTCATCTTTATTTTGTCCTTTATTTTCTCTTTACACACGCTGTCCTCTAAATCTATCCTATCGCAGATATGCTGGAAGAGATTGCATTAGAAATAAGCATCAGCTTTATACCTTTTTTCTGTTATTTCCTTTTGTCTGTTTATTTAAGTGTGTACATAAATGATTAAATAAATAAAACCTTTAGTACCTATCTAAATAAAAATATACAACATGTAATAGAACATGCAATTAAAAACACAAAGCTAATTTATCGATGAATTCAATCTCTTCCCTATCATCACTTTATGGTAGTTTAATTTAATAAAATACTTACAGTTAAAAGCTTTTGTGATTCTAGCGTTTACATAAGACTAAATTAATTGCTTATATCTGCCACAATCTCTTGTACAAAATGGCCCCTTGAGACTTCAGCGACGTCTGGCGGTCGGCGTTACGCAACAGTGACTCATTATTACCAAATATCGATCTACACTACTGCACGCACCATAAATCTTTCAAGACGCCGCGTTGAATCATCCAACCAGCCTATTGTTTATCCGACACTTAGTCACGATAAGTACCTACATTTATTCGCCACAGTTAGACCACACAGTAGGTACAATAATCGCCATAGGTAGACCACGCAGTAGGTACACTAATCGCCACAGTTAGACCACGCAGTAGGTACACTAATCGCCACAGTTAGACCACGCAGTAGGTACACTAATCGCCACAGTTAGACCACGCAGTGTCTACACTAATCGCCACAACAAAATTACGTAAAAAAGAAACGCAAATATTACGGAAACTGTCAAAATAATTTACTGAAAGCGTTGTTATGTATTTGAATGGGTCATAAGATTCGACATCACTCATTTCAAACGCGGGAAATCTGAGAAGTAAATAGTCGTCGAACGTCATTATGGACGTCAGTCGAAATCACACCGGGGTTCCTATATCTGTATTACGGCCAAAATTCAAACTTTAATTGCAACTAACATGCGTAACGGAGCAATGACTTACCCTGAAAAGTTTGTAACTATTAAGACACGGTTCATTGAGAAAAGTAGGGCATTTGCTTCACCGGTTTCAGCAGACCAATCTTTCACTTTGACACAGCGTTAACAGAAAGCGACAAAACTTCACGTAAAGAGTTCAATGACAAACCGAGGAAATTGGCAGAAGGGTTGTCACCCGATGTGAATAAAACATGTAAATTAATAGCTCGCGGACTGATATACATCCTGTTAAAAGTATTCGAAATATGAATGGGTTCTCAGAATTTGGGAAAATTCCACTTCAGACATCCGACGGGAAAGGAGATTAACGAACTCCCCTGTTCAACCGTTGCTAAGTGCCCTAAAATCTTTGACAGCCCTGTATTTCTAAGCGCGAAGGAAAAGTATGACAAATCCAATTATTACCTCGCGTTCGCGGTTCCGAAGAAATTACGAGTGACACGGTCATTGACGAGTCGATTATAATTCACTTTGCAAATTGATGTAGCCAGATCTTAAGCACTCTCTTGACACAGCCAAATAATGTTTGTTGAAGGCACCTAATGACTTGACAGATCACTGGTCATCACTGGTCACTTGAAACTTTTGAGTAATGTTGCAGTCGCCATGTAAAAGAAAAATCTGTGAATTCATATTTATGCCAGACGCAGAAAAACGCGTGTGAGCAGTGGTAGCCTAGTGATAACGGCCGCGACTTAGGAGCTGTAGGTTGTAGGTTCGTACCCAGACAGGCGCATTATTATGGGTAAATTATTTCATCACCGCTGTTCTCAAAATGGTGAAGGAAAGATCGTGAGGAAACCGGCATGTCCTAGAACCAAAAAATCGGAGACATGTGACATCTACCGACCCGCCCTAGGCCCGCGTGGTGGAATACGGCCCACTCCCTCTCACTGGGAGGAGGCCTGTGTCCTAGCAGTGGGAACGTTATAGGCTAATTAGCCTGAAGAACTAAAACGTAACGTTCGTGTATACTGCACGACGAATTGACATGTTATTTTTGAAATAACTCCAAAATGACAAAACATTTACCCAAATAAACGTCTAAGAGCAGACGCAATAATTCGAAGAAACCACAGCCGTATTGTGCTGAATGGGTCATCCGGAAAAAATCACCAGTTTCCGTACCGTGAAAAAAGACATTTTGGCAGACGGCGCGGAGTCTGCGCGGGAGCACTTTCTCTGCGCAGACGCAGATCGACAGAGCGCCGTCATAGTCCTGCAGACGAGCGCGCGCGCCGCCCGCCCCTTACTGCTGCATATTTCCGGAAATTTATTCAATTTTCACATTGTTGTTTTATCGCCGGTATCGATTCGGCCGAGCACTCGGGCGCATGATTGATATACACTTGTACGAATGTTCGATTTCGACGACTACGGATTTGTGTCATTCATCTTTGAGATATTTCGGAAGTTCGCGAATGACGTTAGGGCCAATGCCCTCGTGCTGAATTCACGTGTAAAGTTGGCTGGAAGGGTATTGTTTTGTTGAGTGTATCGAATAAGTGCATAGTGTGTGGTGCCGGTGGTGGGTGGCGAGCCGAGCTTTGACCATGACCACCACGCCTCGACCTCACCTGTGACGATCGTGGACAGCCGCCAAGTCATGACACTCTGGTACACTGATATATTGGTGAGCATGCATTCACTGTTTTCCGATGGTATTACAAATGCTGAATTTATTTTTAAGAAATTGAATGTCTGTAGGTGTTTACGAAGCTGTATTCCCTCGTGTCGACACGAGGTACACAAGAATAGCTAATGCTGGGTAAAAAGATAAACCAGCCAACAATGAGCAAGTTAGACACTCATCTAAGAATGGTCGTGCATTTGTTGCTATAAAAAAATCGCTTAAGCGCGAGTAGGACTCGCAAACGAAGGGTTCCCGTACCACAAGGCAAAAAACGCCGAAAAAAACACGTTTCTTGTATGTGCACGTACCTAACTTGATTTTATATATTACTAGTTGTTATAGCGGCAATAGAAAATATAGAAATACACACTGTGAAAATTTCAACTGTCTACCTATTACGGTTCATGAGATACCGCCCGCTGACAGACAGACGGATGGCTGGACGGAGTGTCCCGGGTGCACCCTTTGGGTACGGAACCCTAAAATTAAAAATAATAGATCAATAAAAAGCCATATCACGGCACGATTGACTGCTGCGCAGCGTGTCGCGGGTTCGATTCCCGCACGGAACAAATATTTGTATGACCTGCAGATAGTTGTTCCGGGTCTGGCTGTTTGTGTATGTGAGTTTAAATGTTTGTAAACGCACCCACGGTACAGGAGAAATTCGTAGTGTGGGGCAACGTTTTAAAAAAGAAAAAAGATGTATATAAGAAAGTAAGATCTTCAAATCCTCATAAGCACAATGTGGAATAAAGACACTATCGACTATCTCATGTTCGATCTCTAATCGTCTTAGAATCGTTTACCTACATTTTTAATTCGTCCAAGCGAAGGCGTCGCAGACACAACACTCTTCACAATTACGATTAGTGGAAGGTATAGGCAATTGACCTACAAGTAAATTGATATGCTAGTGCCGATAGAGGTGCCGCCAAGCCTGCATCGATCGGGTCAATTACTCTATAGTTCCGACATTCTTCAGTGTACTTTCTATATAATCACCGCACTCGCCCCTCGCAAACGGGACTAGTCAACGAGCTTCCTCATTAGCTCCCCTGTTAATTGTTTATTAGCATCTCTGGTATATTGCACGCTCGTTACGTCACCGTACCGCTTCTGACATGCCGTTGACCCACTAATTGCGTTTGATGTGAATAGGTTACAATCGCTAAACGTTGTCGTCAGACAGATGAACATGATTTTTTACTTCACTGTTACATATGCGGACATTGGTTAATGTGGGTCAGTCAATAAATCATCGATTCTTATCACGGACCGACAGTTTTCAAGACTATTTGGAAGCACGATCGTTTTCTCACATAAACCGAAATTGAGTATAATAGCATTCGATCACGATAAGCTAAGCTAAATGGCTCTACTGTAAAATAAATTTATTGTCTTTTAAATGGAGAGTCGTGCTCATTTTTCGAGTCGCTTCTCCAAGTTAATGTCGTTTGTTGTTTTTGGTTAAAGGTTAATAGGTTGGATGTCAGAAATAAATTATTCGCACATGTTTTTCCGTGAAATGTGATTACTAACATTGGTTACAACCATCTGTTACCCATTTTAAGTTGGCTGAAACGTAAACGTATCTGTTATAATTAATCATGCAACTCTAACACACGTCATTAAACATGTAGAGTGAAATACGGCTTCGTGAAAGACGCTTAGCATTGTGAGGCCAACATACAACTCATTTAAGATTTCAATCTTAATACGGGTAAGTAGATGGTAATCTATGGCGCACCGTGACAAGGGCCTTGAATCGCGTGCCGTGACAATGTGGCACGCATCCGCGGAAGACGCGGCCGCGGTCGTACTTTCGATTTCCTCTGAGTAACGAGCCACTGCCGCGGGCGGGTAAACAAACACTTCTGAACAAAACCTATTCACTGTTACAATATAGGCGACGCTAGAGAAATGTTCCGTCTTGTTCACGACACGACCTACTTTTCTGTCGTCAATCTCTTGAACCGTTACTGTTCCAAAGTTTGTTAAACTTTTTTTCGCCTATCAATCGTCATGATGAGCATTTGGCATTCGCATTAATTACTAATCTATTTTGAAGTAGCCTAAAATATCTGCTTGCTAATTTATTGTTGTCTCAAAGTTATTTAAGACTACTGCGAATGCCTCAGAATCCAGGGTTTGTTGAATATCATCTTGAAAATTTATAGCACATAGTTGTATACAAATCAGTTTGGCAGATGGTTTCACAACCGTAAAAAAACGAGCTATTCTTTTGGTGATGGTGCGTGTTTTTCGGCTAGGTATTCGGCGCCAGTCAGATGCGCCGGTACAATATACCGGAATGATCAGAAAGATCACTTGTGCAAACTCGAAAAAATTGTATGCCAAAGAACAGCGTGAGCCCAATCATAATTTGATTGACTATACTCAACCTAAACAATAACAACAGTAAAACTTGTGTGTACCTGAGCTTGTCAACAAAATAGCCTTCTGCAGCTTCCAATCTGTGTCATCCCGATGAATGCCGGCTTCACTCTGCGAAAAAACCGACGCCAATTGAACACTTGTCTGATTCACGAGCATTCTTTCTGAAATACCTATAATTAGGGGAGGGGTGAAAGCTAGACAAGACGCCTTTATTTTAGTTCCGCGAGTAGTGTCGCCTCACGATTTATCAGCAACTAGTTTTTCGGAATGTGCAGTAATTACAATAATTTTGTTAACTGCTAGAAACGGTTCGATTATACGGTACTACCTCGACTTAATAGATGGCCATGAAAAACTTGACTATCAATTATTTTGCTTTCATTTGTCGGATTACAATCTTGTTTTATTACGAGATTCGTCTTACGTCTACGTCACAATAGCCTGTCTGCCAGCCTTCTTCCTCCACTCGTGCCTAGTAGGTATGAGCGTGCACAACTGGCCTGGAGCCAAGACATTGAAAACATACGCGTACATACGCTGGTAACTAATCTATTGTTACTCTTTATCGTTAACGTCATCGCTGCACGTTATTGCTTCGGTTCACCGCTAATAATGTAAACTGTTTAAAAGAAATGGCTATTTCTCATTTATTTACAAAACACAATGTCTGTAGTAGGACGTCATTTTGTACGGTTCTTTATTATGGTAACACCTGAAATCGTGATAGAATGACATCAATTATTGTAGGTATCATGTGATTATTTAAAAGACAACACTCTTTGTTCGATACTACCAAATGGGGAACGAAAGATTGAGACTATTCCATTTGGAACTACAGATCGTAAGGTCCACCAAATAGGGTGAGGTATTTTTCAAGCTTAAGTTTACTACTGCTCTGACCAGGGGCCTATTTAAGAAAACCGACAGGCGACAGGTGACCGTCGACAATCCGAATATTTGACAATTTTATAAGCTTTTTTCACAGTTTTCTGCTAGTCGAGAAAATGTGTCAATTTTGTAATTTTTCGACAAATAATATTAATTAGAGCCTAGACTTTACTGCCATACCTACTCCTATTCAAACTGAAGTCTAACCACCTCCTTTGTTTTGCCACAGAGCCCCGGCGCGGTTAGCGGCGGCGGCACGGAGGCGCAGCCCGGTTCCAGGGATGCCTTGGACGTGCGCTACTCTCTGGCAGCCCTCGCTGATGATTACACCAAGAGGAAACACGTGGTCAGGGTCACCACGGCAGCAGGCGCCGAGCTGTTACTACAGGTATGTTGATGACGAGGATATTAACTAGCAGTTCAGAAATAGATACAAGAACGAAGAAATATTTGCATGTATTTAGTATTAAACACTTCACAACAGTGACTGTGACTCCCGTGATCTTATATCACAGTCCTTGTGGATGGAGGCTGTTTGTGCTGCCTCTATTGACAGCTATATTTCTTTCTCGGCCATTACAGTTGTCCTGCTGCTGTTATGGTAAGCAACTCCGGATCCTTAATTTGGTCATGACAAACTGTCGAAACCAGTATTTATACCCCGCGTGCAAGTTTTAGAGTGAACGATAAATAGGTGAATTTGCATATCGTTTTTTAAGTATCTGCTGCCTGTTGATTGAAAACAACTCTATTTCGAACGTTCATTAACCTTATCTGCCACTTACGAAACATTTGAATATAAAAATACAACAATGAGTTTTGTTACATTTTCTCCAATCCAATACAAACACGGCGGCAGTTTGCCAGAACACGTAATTTTGGCAAATTGTTGAATACTAGAATGTTTCAATTATAATTAGCAACTACGACGCTATGGTATTGTTACAATTCACACAAAACTTCCTCTGATTCAAATGAGGATTTCGATTCATTCTGAACGTCGTCGTTGTTAATATGACAACCTACGTATCGGTAAATATATATATATATATCTATTTGACAAATCACATGAGTTTCTATCGTAGAAATAAAACGAGTTTCAAAGTGTATGCTCTTATCATTTACTTATAAAAAAATGTATTTGTTTCTCCTAGGCCGATGGTGCAGCAGATGCCCAGCGATGGCTAGCAGCCCTGCGCCGTCACTCAGCGGAGCCTCCTCCGGCCGAGCCCATACAGACACAAACACAGACGCAGGCGGCGCCGGCGCCTGCGCCGCTGCCTGCTCCTGACTGCCCCTCACCGCTCCCACCGCAACGCAGCAAAAAGATCGGCAGGAATAGGTCTCCTACTGGTAAGTGCCCGGTTGAGTTACTTCTAAGACACGTGTGTTTCCAGGTCACCCGAAGAACTTGAGACCTGTAAAGAAATTGGATCAGGAGCATCAGTTTCTTCACTGTATTTAAGATTACTTCTTTGGTTAGGCCATGGAATTAGTTTGTACTATTTGGGTTAGGTTAAGTGAATATCGGTTGGCCGTGTCTGTCCAAGAAACCTGAGGCTAAAGAGCCAATGAGACGTTACCAAAAATGTTATGTCAATATGTAGTATTTTCATTTTGTGACAGTTGTTTTAACGGTAGCACAAAAAACTTGGGATTTAAGAACATGAAGTTCCAATTCCAAAGCCCTGGTCTCATTCAATTAATTCTCCTTCTCCCTTAACGGCAAATTAAGACGTCTCAGTGCTCAAAAACTGATTGCAATGTTCTACCCGCAGGCCCACCGACACCAACCCTCCCGTCGTCTCCGAAGAACAAGACGTGGAAGGGCCGCATGGCGAAGCAGCTGCGACGCATGCACGGCGGCGCGGCGGCGGCGGCGCCCGCGAGCGGCTGGCTGGGCGCGGCGCTGGAGCGCTGTCCGCACGACCCCGAGCACCCGCTCGTGCCCAAGGCGGTCACACTGCCTGCACATGCCGTCGAAGTATGTAAAAAAACCTACAGAATACTATCACTCTCTATCTTTGATAGCAATAAACTATTCGAACTTTTGAATTCAGCCAGAGTAGCAACTTTCTTAGGATGCAGCATATACTCATCAGTTGTAAGGTTTATTGATGGATTATGTTGTTCCATTTTATTTACAAAACATAGGATTACAAACATATACTTAGGTATAATATATAGGTAAAATGTTTGATATTATTTGTGTACTTAATGTTCGTTCTGCAATAAAAATGTATACCTTGACACCATAAACTTAATTCCATAGCTCTTGCCGACTGAGCTAGTACTCCAATTTAAATTTTGGCGAAGATGATAGTCTAGTTTCTTCACCAATATTGAAGTAGACACTTCTATATTGGTGATCTACCACAAAAAGATCCACATTGCTGATTCAATTTCGGACTTAGGAACCGGTTCTTATCAAACAAAACATAAGTCAACCACTTTTTGCTCTATCAACGTCGCTCCTTATTATGATAGCCTACATGTAACAAGGCATACGTCACACTGACCTCCCCCTGCCCCAGGCCTACGGGCTCCGCACGGTGGGCGTGTACCGCGTGCCCGGCAACGCGGCCGGCGTGGCTGCGCTGGCGGCGGCGCTGGACCGCGGCGAGCCGCCGCCCACTAACGACGCGCGCTGGGCCGACGTGCACGTCGCTTCCAGTCTACTGAAGGCCTACCTCAGGAGGCTGCCTGACCCGCTGCTGACGGCGGATCTGTATCCTGCGTTTATTGGTGAGTTTTGCGTATGTTGGTTCTGATGAGGAGGGGTGTTGGTAAAATCTCGAGGAAATTGGCATTAGCAGCTTTGATCTTGATTTGCGCGTCTTGTAATACATCTGGGGGTCACTAGGGGCTTACCTACTATTCAGCTGTGCCCCAGGGAATAAAGATGTTCGCCGCATCAAATGAGTTAGCAATGAAATGGAAGATTGCCGTAGGTCTAAGTTGATTAAATTCAAGAATTTGGATATTGTTGGCTCCCTCGTTACAAAGAAGTCTATTCTAGGTGTGCAGGAGTGGAAACACCCAGTGCTGCCATTATACAAAACGTATGCGCACTTCTTGGATATTCATTAATATGTAGTTACCTATCGTGACATCCGTGTTCAATAAACAAAGTCGACCGTGCTTGACTATTAAACACAACTGTTACCACTTCGACAGTCAACAAACTTTATATTAGATTCACTTTCTTGAAACTTGCAACGTAAAAAGGTCCAGTACCTAACTGATCACACAAATCGTGCTTATTTCAAGACTAACTCGTGTAAAGGTATCAATTTTTTTCTTACAGTTGAGACACATCTTGAAATGGCCCCAGAATATTTACAAATCCGACGATTTGAGAACCTCCTGCTTTTTGAAATCGGTTAAAAATACCAAAACAAATAAAAACATAAAGTAGTGTCTTAGCTCTCGCTCCCACTGTAGCACACTCGACTCATAAAAAAAGTAATGTAACCAAATTATAACCATTTTTTCTTGTCCTAGCTGCCGACCGGTCGCCAGAAAGAGCGCGGGAACTCCGTCGACTAGTCCGCGCGTTACCAGACGCGCACTATGAAACACTTAAGTACCTTATCCAACATTTGCGCCGAGTGGTGGCGCATTCTGCCTACAACAAGATGGAGGCGAGAAACTTGGCCATAGTGTTTGGTCCAACGTTAGTCCGCGCGGCCAGCGACGACATGTTGGCAATGGTCAATGATATGTCCAGCCAGTGTCGAATTATCGAGTCTTTCCTCACACATGTAAGTACTTTGATATGTTAAGAGCCATTTAGAATTTCCATAATTTATATTATATGAAAAATTATATATAATAATAAAAATATAGAAAGGAGCCTTAAAAGGAAATATATTGTCAAGCTTAAATAATTTTCTCGGTCTGAAAATGAGCTGGTACTTATACTGAACGCATAACGACATTTTTTTTTTCTTGATATGTTAATTTGAACAAGTCCCTATCTATACAATACGGCCCCAGTAGCAATTTTTGGTCTTCATAATGTACGAAGACAATAACAATAGTTTCCGAAAATATTGGTTAAATTGCTCTCATCATCATTATTCTCTTATAACAATGCCCTTATCACAATTTATTTGAAGGCGGCTCAACATGTTTGCTAATGATAGTCCAAAGACTCTGAAACTAAATAACATGAACGCGTTCACAAACAGATTTTAAGGTTATTATTTGCCCTTTACAGTACGATTGGTATTTCGAGGAGGAAGAGGGCGACCCTCCTATGGACCCTCCCACCAGCGCGGAGGAACTATCCCCTGCGCCTGCGCCATCAAGAGACCTACTCATACACAACGTTAAGAAGATTGAAGGTAAATATCTTCACAAGCTAGAAATACTTGACCCTGTGACAGAAATTTTTAATGTGATCTATGTTTTGCACCTACTTTTATTTTAATTTATATTTAATTATTGTAACTATACTAAACGCCAGGACTCATGGCAGCTGCGGTCGTAAAACGTGCGAGTAGAACGGTTCTCGTGTCATCTCGCTCCCTCATTTTATGACCGCAACTGCCACAAACACTGGCGTAACTTCTTTCTACCTGTCTGTCGCACCAACATTACCCAAGCCATTATCCCGTGTTAGCAACTAATAATACCATTAAAAGTAGCCTTCCATATTCCAGGCAAGGATGTGTCCACCCGAGATATTGTGTCGTCCATCATATCGGCGGCCAATCGCAAGATCCAACGCAAGCCCCGGTCGAAGCCCGACAAGAAGTCGGACGACAAGCGGTCGGACGTGTCGCCGGGCGGCTCTCCGCCCAGCTCGCCGCTCACGTCGCCGCCGCACCACCTCACCACGTCGCTGGCGGACTATGACGGACTCAACCACAAGTACGGCAGGACGCAGGATGGAAATAAGTGAGTGGTTCTAATTATGCTGCTCTGGATTTTGTTGCGCCACTTCTTCCCAGATAGGTTCTAGGAAATGGTGAAGGATGAATTAGCACTTTTAGAACAACAGAACGCAGAACGCACACCGCGTTCTGCTGTTCTAAAAGTGCTAATTCTCATCCTAAATAAATGACTTTATTTTGACTATGTTATTGGAACTGCTAAACAGATATTTCAAGTTGTTAAATACCTACCTATTAAAATCACGTCAAAGGCTTTTTTGCTACAAACTAACATATTTTACAGAAAAACTTATATTGTGGTATTTTTTCTAGAATTGAACTGGAGTCAATGCAAGCGCTGGGCCGCGGTCGTCAGGAACTCTCGCGGCATACTCACGCGCTCACCAACTTCTCCATAGATGGTGAGTTTACAGCACATTCACATATTTCTGATTATTTGCGGAGAGTATGAATAAGACAAGCACTAGTTTCGGTTTTTAATTGCGTAGAACTTCTCGATAGCTTGTCTTATCTATACTCGAACTATGCCTCCGCTAAGGATCTGGGAATGAAATGATATAATATAATACTTTTTATTTATATTCGTGTACAATAAAGGTGTCCGCTATTTGCCCCACTAGGTGTCCAGTACTGACGTCAGAGAGTAGACACCAATCCCTTTCTTTTGTCCACATTATAAGGTAGAGGAATGTGAGCGTGCGTGTTGCAATGTGTGCGTGTACGCGCCGGCTACGTTAACACACGATGCTACTTGTTCACATCTGACACCACACGTTACCATGCGTTGCACTTACTTGGTCCATCATAACCTTTGTCATACTCTAACCTGTAAGTGGAACGTTGTCACAATAACGGCGCATAGATGTGAATAACTGTAGTATCAAACTAACGCTTCCAGTCGGCGGCTGTTGACAGCACGGCTTTAATGTGCGCGTGCAGTATAGTGGTAGGCCGGCGTGACCATTACCATATCACCGCTGTACATACCGACATCACTCATCCACCATCAGCTCATGTCACCTAACGACGCCACCCCTAACACGCTTCCGTCTGTGCCTAACCCCCGCCCCCAGCCCGACGCGCACTAATCTGTAACATGTTGTCGCAGGAACCGGTGACCTGGTGTCGTCTCTGACCAGCACGTTCGACCAGAAACTGCGCACGCTCAATAACTCGTCGCCGTTGGACGACGGCAGCATCCCGTACGCGGACGAGTGCGCGGACGAGACCGAGGAGGGCAAGTCGACCGCCAGCTCGCCGTCCGAGGGCGCCAGCGAGCGCGACGAGCGTCTGTCGCCCGCCGCGCGCGCGCACGAACTGAAGGCCGCCTGGCTCGCGCGCGACCATCGCCACTCGTCCTCGTCCAGCGCCGACGAGCCCGAGCGCGTCTGGCGTCGCCACCCGCGGGACGACCCCGACGACTCCGAGAAGGAGAACTGTCCGCGCCGCGACGAGCCCCCCGCGCCCCCCTCGCCCCCCGCGCCCCCCGCGCCCGCCGCGTGCGCGCGCGACAACAAGCGCAACAGCGCGGCGCTGGAGCCGGCCCCGCCCGCCGCGCGCGCCGCCGACGACGACGGCGCCAAGCTCAAGCGCTCCGAGTCGCTCTCCCGCGAGCCCGAGCGCGGCGCGCGCGTGCTGCGCTCCGAGTCGCTGAACTGCCGCGCCGAGCGCTCCGAGCGCTCCGAGCGCTCCGCGCGCTCCGACTCGCTGGGCGGCGGCAAGGAGCGGCGCGAGCTGCCGGGCGTGCGGCGACGCGAGCAGCAGGCGTGGCGCTCCACCAAGCTCAAGCGCAAGAACGGCATGCCCGAGCGCGGCATCAAGCGTCGCCACACCGTGGGCGGCACCAAGGACTTCGACAAGGACGGCTGGTCGGCGCGCCACACGCGCACGTCGTCGCCCGACCTGTCGTCGGACGTGACGTCAGAGCTGGCGCAGCTGGCCGGCGCGTGGCCGTCGCCGCTCGTGCCGCCCCCGCGCCCGCCGCTCGAGTCGCACGTCTGACGTCACACGTGCTCTGTCTAGACGCGCGACGTCGACAGGCTCCCGCGACACGGCACGTGACCGACGAGCAGAGAGCTGCCGTCGTGGTGCAGTGGAACATTACGTCACCGCTGCGATGTATCGTACTCGCAGTGGTCTCGACCGAACCTATGAACGCCTATGAAAGTACACGTCTCTTTAGTTTACGACCCTTCCCGGTGCCTATTTGTTCGAGTGGTGCTGACTTGATATAGTTTTCTTTTGTGCTGACGCAGAACGAACCTTCTTATGAATTAGTTTGAATTATAGCAAAACGAATATAGTATTCTACTATTCTAAATCGTCTAACAGAAGTCTGATTTACATTTACCCATTACCACGTCGATACTAACAGTTCGAAACTTCATTTCGAGAGAGGCTATTATTTGATTCGATTCAATTGACTGATTATATTAGGTCACAAATATCTATCTATAATGTATAATATTACGAATGATTATAATACTCAGATTCGTTTACTTCATTAGAGCATGTTCAGAATTTAAAATTCCATGCATGTTACAACAATATTAATCAATTTTATTATCTCTAAAAACCGAGGCGTAGCTTATAGTTATTATATAATTATAAATAAATAAATACAAAACAAAAGTGATTCAAATAAAAATAATAATGAATTCAGTAGTGCAATACATTTTAAAAGCGTGGACTAGAGGGAAACTATCGGTAATACAAGAATTAAATATATTAGTGGAAGTCTTAACGAACTTAGCTCACTAAATAATGCCAAAGAATGATATGAAACTGACGTAGTAACAGAACGCATGCGCGGAGCGTATCAGAGTGAAGGAACGAATCGGTGAACGGAATGCAAGGATTAAGATTCGATCAACGACACAACTGACCATATCAAGGAAACAATGTCGCACTTTCCAATATGAAAATATTAGTAGGTACTGAAGAGTACCGCGGCCGAGAGCCTTCCACACGTCTACATTATTTGTTTGTAGTCTAACTCCCTTTGTAGATAAACAACTACTATTCACGGAGTTGCAGTGGAACTATGACGTTAGAGAGTGCAAAACAAATGCATAATACATAATATTAGTGCTACAGCTACTAGTATGCAGTTATAGCAGACAATGAAACTTTATTAGCTATGGTGCCCGCGGGCTTAATGTTTAACTCGTATGATAAGTGATTGGATGTGCTGACCACACTACTGTAACACCACTTAGATGTAAGTCATATACATAAGGATAATTGTAGGTTCTCCTGGAATTTCGTCATAGTGATTATTGAAAGGATTTATGAAATTAAAATGCATACATCACCTACTTGCCTTCGCAATAGTTTTAGCTGATTCGAATTTTATGCACAATTCTCAATTATAATATTATAGATAACTTCTACGAATAAAAGTTACCTTGTGTCACCTTTTGACGACAGAACTATGTGAGTACGACGATGATTAATTAGATTATATTGTCAGAATTTTGTAGATTGTAAACGCTTTGATTTCATTTACAAAATATGAATGAGGTGTTTAAATTGTAAATAATGAATGCAATACCTATTATTATGTAATAATTTTAAAGATATTCACTATAATGGTAACAATAGTTATATGTACGTGTATGCCACATCGGCCAAGTTAACTGCGCGACTAACAGACGTACACACTACATTAAAGTGATAATAATAAAAGTGATCCCTCTTAACTTTGTAAAAATTGTACATTTCTTTTATGATTAATTTATATTAAATTTGTTATCGTAGCTTTGTTGAATGCAATTATTTTTTATTGTTTTGTTTATCAAAGAAGTATTTTAGGCTAAATTCAATTGTTATTTATTTGTGAGAGATGTAAAACGTGATTCGGCACAATTTCATTTTGGAAAAAAAAAAATATTATTCTTGTAAATATTTTCGTCAGCAAAATGATGTTTTAGAATTTCGTTCTTTGACTTTTAAAATTTATACCATCTTTTACGTTAAGACGATCTCAAGTTTGTTGAATGTTTGCAAAGCGTTCCTTTTAAAGTTTTATTTGTAAATATATAATTTAATGTAGGAACAGTGAATTTACTAATTTTACTGAATCATATTGTATGTAGACGGTAGGTGGCAGTAGTGAGCCGCTCGTTTCACAATAAAAGACATGTTTCAGCCGGGCCGGCTCGCCAGTGTCTGCTTGCAACAGATTTGTATTCAAATAATCTATTCATGTTCTTCGTGTAATCAGCTATAAAATTCAAATAAACACCTTTAAAGACATTTGCAAATATGGATGAATCCACATTTTCAATATTTGTCATTGTGTATATTTTGGAGCAATGAAAATAAAATATTGAATCAATTTAAACCTGTTTTTTGTTTTCTAACCTAATGTCCTATTCACAAAGTGTAGCCTATATCCGAGAAATAAGAAAGAAGAACCGTACGTACCTCAACGAAAGAAGAAAATGAATAGGTACAGTCGGAAATAACACTTAAATTTAATAATATTTCGTCAACGACCTTCTCTTCCGAAAACCGGTGGTCCTTAATGCAGGGGATAGCAGAAATTTAAAGCTGGTGTTATCCAGATCATACGCATGAGGATAATTCAACTTTGTATCTTCGTGTGCATAAACACGAGCGACATGCATCAACGGAAGAGGCAACTGCAGCACGTAGTTCCAGGCTTGAGGGTCCCTCGTTCGAATGTTCTGAATAGAGAATCGGCTGAGTTGAGTCATCCCTTGATGTCAATGGTCGTGGGCCAGTTGGGAGAATATTGATGCGTTCTGTGATAAGCTGGGTGCTATCAAGTTTGTTTTGAATAGAGTTCTCTTTATACGCCACCTGATCGGATCTACCTCTAGCATGGATATATTTGCACCAGAATCCGCCAAGAGAGTGGCGGATGTTCTTCGGAAACAATGGCCAGTGTAGTGTTCCGGTTTAGGCAAATTTAGATAATATGTGGCGATTTTGATGTGATTCAGGCTGGCTGGACAAATTTTCAAAATAGCTCGCATTTACGACGGCTAAACATTCTTATTTCACAATTTGTGACGCTATAGAATCTTAGATAATCGATCGAAAACGTGTCCAGCGACTTGAAAAACCACTTTTCGCTGGTCTCTCAATCTCGGTAACGGATGTGATTTTGACGACTTTTTGCATATCAACGGGCGTCACATACATTAGTGACCGGCATCGAGCTAGATACGCGAACGAAGGATCAGAATCCAGAAAAATAGAGCTTTCGTTAGAGACATTGAAGACAATGAAGTCTGTCCTCCAGATAGAACGAATCACACTTCACAGAGTCTGGGGCTATCACACAAGGATAGGCAGTATTTGGTTCTACGCCCCACCGCTCCCTTGGACTCAGACGACGCCTCTGATCATGATTCAGAAAACGAAGTCGCTGATTCTTCCATATATGAGGACTCAAACGATTCTGAGATGTGCGATAATGTTTCCAAAGCAAAATATTGTTTTTATAAAATATCGTTCACATCCCGACCTTCCAAGCTTCTTATTAGGTGGGGCCTACGTCATTCGTCATTTATATAATATCTCGATTATGATTGTAAATGTAATTCTTGGTCAATAACTAGCATCAGTGGGATGAGACTGACAGTTCACTCCACGCTCACCTCACCTAAGTGTTCACTTTACGGTGAGATTTTTACAGAATCGACAAACAGATGTGAAGTTTAAGTGGGTACCTACCTACGTGGTAAATGCATAGATCGTATGGCATACCTACATTGAGTAGACAAAAAGGTTGATTGTAAGTTTGTAGAAACAAAAATACGCAATTATTTTTTACTTCTTAGTGCATTTTTTTGTTTCGGAATAATTTTCTTTGAAGTCTGTATTTTTTTTTTTGTCTGAATATGGGTGGTAGTGAAGCGTTGATGGGTTGCCGAGTATTAAGCAAACAACAGCTTACAGAAAAGAAGAAATATAATGTCTGAAAGTTCACAGATTTCACAGGACACAGATAGTACAATAGAAGGCGAAATGAATAGCACAGAAAGAAAGCGATAGACACAGTTAACACTAAAATAGCACTAGGCATAAGATTTGCAAGCACTGGTTAACACCTGCGTAAACTACGTGTGAAGTGCTAAGCGGCGGAGCACGAGCGAGAGTGACATGCGCTTGCGGCCAGTATGGATTCTCGACTGCGGCGCGCGCCGCGAGAGTGATAAAGGTAGGTAGGCAAGACGCAGGCGCTCGCTCAAGAAACCGGTCCGCATTCCACAAAACAATAGAAGAATATCTACTAACAAAAATATCTTATTGTACTGTTGTCTGAATTTTTAATTTATATAAAATTGTAAGTTGAAGAAGTAGCTTCGCTACACCACCCCCCTCCAGAGACCGTCCTAAGGGCGATGATAATCTGGAAATCTCACTTTGCGGCCCGAACGTGTCCTTCTGACCGTGCTTTCTCCAGCGTCAGGTAAGTCATCGTGACTTGTATTCTGAGTGGAAGTGTGAGTGGAATTTTGAGGTGAGTATATGATCGGGGTGTGTGTGTGAGCAGTAGTATGAGGTAGTGGGGGTTGACTTGAGTGCGTTGTGGTGTCTGGATCACGCAGTATGTAGGCAGGTTTTAATCTGTCGATCGATACGGTGACCATCTTACCTTTCACCATTAGCTTGAATGCTTTGTCTCCCCGTTGTATGACCTCATGAGGTCCAGTGTAGGCAGGCTTCAACGATTTAGCCACAGTGTCATCACGAAGGAAGACGTGTGTTGATGTGGCCAAATCCTTAAAAACGAAGGGTGAGCGACGTCCTTTTATGCTGGAAACCAGCTATTTTAGATAAGTGGCCAAACAAAGCCGATTCAAATTGCCCTCCACGGTCTGTTACGACGTTCGTGGGACAGCCAAAACGGGATATCCACCCGGCAAGGAGTGCTTTTGCCACTGTCTCGGCCGTAATATCTTGTAAGGGTATTGCTTCAGGCCATCGAGTAAATCGATCGATTGCTGTGAGGCAATACCGGTATCCCTGCGATAGTGGTAGGGGTCCAACGAGGTCAATATGTAGGTCCCTGAACCTAGCGCGTGGGAGCTTGTACGTGCCCAACGGAGCTGATACATGCCTATGAACCTTTGCCCGTTGGCATGCTAGGCAAGAACGCGCCCATTCCCTACAATCCTTCCTGATCCCAGGCCATACATATCGGTCGGTGATCAGTCGGATACTGGCTTTGGCACCGGGATGGCTGAGAGAGTGTAGGCTCTCAAAAACCTGTCGGCGTAACTCCTTCGTCACATATGGTCGTGGAGTAGTACCACTTACATCGCAAAACAGCTCTGAAAGTGTGCCAGGTAGTTTTACCTTCTCCAAGTGTAGGGAGTTGTTGCCATTCAACAGTAGTTTCAGTTCAGGGTCGGTGTTTTGTGCGGTAGCTAGCTTTTGCAGATCGAGAGGTAAAACAATCTCATCGATACGAGATAAAGTGTCAGCTACCACATTATCCTTCCCTGAAATATGTCGAATGTCAGTACAAAACTGTGAAATATAGTCCATGTATCGAAATTGCCTGGGAGAGCAGTTCTCTTTCCTGGAATGAAATGCGAATGTAAGTGGCTTGTGATCGGTATATATCACAAAGTCACGTGCCTCGATCATATGACGGAAGTGCTTGACCGCCTCATAGATCGCCAAGAGTTCACGATCATATGGGGAATATTTGGTCTGCGAGGGACTCAGCTTCCGAGAGAAAAACGCTAGTGGTTGCCACATATCGTCCTTTAACTGCTGGAGCACGCCACCCATAGCTACGTCTGAAGCGTCGGTAACCAAAGCAAGTTTTGCTTCGCAGTCTGGATGAGCGAGCATGGCAGCTTGAGACAGACCCTGTTTGCACGCCTCGAAGGCTTCCTGTTCTCGTGGCGTGAAATTTATTGGATGTGAACCCTTCACAGAACCTGTCAAAAGTGCGTTCAACGGTGTTTGGTGTGTGGCTGCGTCGGGAATGAACCTACGGTAAAAATTAATCATTCCGAGGAACCTGCGCAACTCTCTTACCGTTTTCGGGACGGGGAAGTTTTTTATAGCCACTACTTTGTCTGGCAGGGGCTTGGTGCCATTCGCAGAAATGCTGTAACCCAGGAATATCACCTCTGAGGCTCCAAACACGCACTTTGCCGTATTAATGACCATGCCATACTCCGCCAACCTGCTGAATATTTGGTGTAGGTGGTCTATGTGGGATGCCTGGTCTTTCGAGAAGACCAATATGTCATCGACGTATGGATAGGCAAAATCTAGGCCTCGCAGCATCTCATCGACGAAACGTTGGAACGTCTGTCCGGCATTACGAAGTCCAAACGTCATGAATGGAAATTCGTATAAGCCGAACGGCGTTGAGATGGCGGTCTTCTCGATGTCACTGGGATTGACACGAATTTGGTTATACGCCTTCACCAGGTCTATTGTCGAGAAGACGGAGCAACCTGCAAGGTTGTGGGAAAAGTCCTGGATATGACGTATGGGGTACCTGTCAGGGACCGTCCTGGCGTTAAGCATCCGGTAATCTCCACACGGGCGCCAGCTGTTGTCCCGCTTAAGCGCGAGGTGAAGCGGTGAAGCCCATGGTGATTCTGATGGCCGACACGTACCTATCTGTAACATGGCCTCAAATTCTGCTTTAGCAACCTTTAACCTATCCGGCGCTAATCTACGTGGTGTGCAAGATACTGGTGGTCCAGGTGTAGTACGTATGTGGTGTGTTATGTTATGTTTAGGTGTACGGTGCATACCTGAAGGTCGAGTGATGTCAGGGTACTTTGCTAGTATAGCATGGTACACAGAATCTATTTTGTCACCCGACGTTACCTTCACCGAAGAAACATCGTCTGAAAAACTCGCGACCGAAGCCGCGGTGGTGAGCATAGTATTACTGTCTATTAAACATTTATTGCGTACATCTACAATTAAATTATAATATGCTAAAAAATCTACACCTATTATGGCCCGCGTTACGTCTGCTACAATAAATCGCCAAGCGAAGTCGCGGCGCAAGTTTATATTAATAATTAAATGAGCATAACCATAAGTATTTATAACAGACCCATTAGCGGCATACAATTTATAGTTCGTTTGGGTTTGTTTACCTTTCGCTAATGTTCGAGGAAACACACATATATCACAGCCTGTATCTATTAAAAACTGCACTTTTGTCCGCTGGTCAGTTATAAACAAGCGACCGGGATTTGGGCAGGCGTCGGTCGCCATCACGGACTGCCCTATTCTTTTCCCTTAGGCTTATAGTCGCACGGCTTTATACACCTACTTGCCCTCTCACTGAACTTTGCGTGGTACCAACACAAAGGGTATTTCCGGTAGTTGGACTGGGAACGGCTGGAACGGGAATTGCTACGATCACGATTTTCTGATCTGGATCTCCGTGACTGCGACCGTGTCATCCTGTCTAGCTTGGTCGTCAGCTTCTGCACCTGGCGTGTGAGTTCCGCTACTTGACAGCTTAATTCGGGAGTGGCGCCTGATGCTGCAGCTGCCGCTACGTGCAGGCTGGGGGCTGCGATGTCGTGGATGCGGTCAGCCAGCTCTGCTACCTCGTCCAGAGTAGCCCTCGACTGCGAGGCTACAATAGTCTGGATATTAGTCGGCAGGCGGCTGGACCACATAGTGCGCAGAAAGTCCTCCGGGACATCGGGACCTGCAAGATGCTGGATATGGCGCAAGAATTGAGAGGGCTTCCGATCGCCCAGCTCCTCACGCGTGACCAGCTGCAGGATTTTCTTCTCCTTGGACGCCGAGAGTCGCCTTATGAGTTCTGACTTCAGTCGCTCGTACTTATTGGGTGCTGGGGGACCAGCTATGATGTCCTCCACCTCTGATGCGTAAATGGGATCCAACTGCCCCATAGCATGATGAAATTTTGTGGTATCAGATGTTATGTTAGCCAGAAAAAATTGGCTCTCAAGCTGATGAAACCACAAGGCCGGTTTTTCCGGGTAAAATGGAGGTACTCGTATGCCAACTCGCTGGATATCATGCGATGTGCTAGGTGGCACGTTGCGGCCGCCATTTTGTGTGTCTTTCGGCTCGGCCATGATTCGTGTTCGTCGAGGGTCACCAATGAAGCGTTGATGGGTTGCCGAGTATTAAGCAAACAACAGCTTACAGAAAAGAAGAAATATAATGTCTGAAAGTTCACAGATTTCACAGGACACAGATAGTACAATAGAAGGCGAAATGAATAGCACAGAAAGAAAGCGATAGACACAGTTAACACTAAAATAGCACTAGGCATAAGATTTGCAAGCACTGGTTAACACCTGCGTAAACTACGTGTGAAGTGCTAAGCGGCGGAGCACGAGCGAGAGTGACATGCGCTTGCGGCCAGTATGGATTCTCGACTGCGGCGCGCGCCGCGAGAGTGATAAAGGTAGGTAGGCAAGACGCAGGCGCTCGCTCAAGAAACCGGTCCGCATTCCACAAAACAATAGAAGAATATCTACTAACAAAAATATCTTATTGTACTGTTGTCTGAATTTTTAATTTATATAAAATTGTAAGTTGAAGAAGTAGCTTCGCTACAGTAGCAGTGGGGTAGACCTACTAAACGGGCTGCTCGTTTGAGACAGCGCACAGTGTTTTTTACGCCCTAAAAATCGGACATGCCCTTTTTATTCCAATAATAGATGCTGTAACATGTTTGGAATGCGAGAGTAGAACACCCAGAGTTCAAATAAACTTAGAACCAAAGTTAGAGCCATTTTGTTTTTTTTAGGTATTTTGATAAATCTAGAAATATCTTGTCTCAGGAAAACTTTTTCTTATTTCTGTTACAATATTAAATTAACGACGTATTTTAAGCATTTTTTGATTATATTTACAAGACTTTAACTCCGCAAGGGAGCCCAGAAATAGGTTTTTTTTAAATTTAAGAATTTATTTTTTGTATGATAAACCTTAACGAATACGGATTTTATTTCTAGCTCATTACATTAACTAAGATACAATAAAACCCCAAAAAAATAACCGTGTCGATATCCAGTAGGATCTCGGAGAAACATGCTTCTAAAGTTCTCATAGAATTTCTATGGTTTTAGGGTTGCCTCTCTGAGATGTAGGTAATTGAAAATAAACAGTGTAGGAATATTTTTAAAAAATCGGATTGCATAGGGGTTAATTTATTGATTGTTACGTTTTCTGCTATATATGGATCTACCTATTTATTATTTAACGACTTCAAAAAATGAGGAGGTTCTCAATTCGGAAGTTTATATAATTTTTGTTATGTGTTCGGTATTACCCGCGATTGCTTCAATCATACGTTTGTTTACATTTACACCCTTCCGTAAAATAACATTACGCCTGTACACTGTAAATGGGTATTAGCAGATGTGACAATAGTACAGCAAGGGTGCTTTATTATTGTTACATCTGCATTTTGTTTCATTTTAGCTGTGTCAATATCAACTGTCAACTGTAAATCGAAGATTAATTTATTTACGGCACTAAAAATTAAGAAATAATCAGATTTTTAACAAAAGAAGTAAAACCGTCTTGAAAAAACCCATAAAATAAAATATTATAGTTTAATTGAAGAAAAACTGGCACCGTTTTTAAACCTATACCTTATTATTCCTATTTAAAGTTTATTTTATGGGTTTTGAAGGCAGTTTTACTTTTTATTAAACGTTTTTTTTTTCTATTATATAATTATTATTTGTACTTTAAGAGTTATATTTCTAGATCAATGCAATAGATATTGTCTGAGATACAGAAAGGTGTCAAAAAAGCAAGTGTAAGTATCTAATTCTTATACAGTATCGGAGAACCCAGAAGACTACGAATCATCAAATTCCACATCTTCAGATAACATTTCAAAATTATCTGGGAGGTTATTCTCCATAGTGCTTATATTTTCCTCAGGATCAGCCTCTTCTTCGCCCGTTGGAAATTCAAAAGGCTCTAACAATATAAGGGCTTGAGGTGGAAGAGGTTGACGCTTAAGGTTATTTAATCTTTTATTTAATCTTATATTTGATATGAAGGGGTCAGAGGATTCAAGTGCTCGATGAAAAAGATCTAACATTGTTTTTTCTCTATCTGATTTCCTTGTGTGGTGTTCACGGTCGTGCCTCCAAAATTTATTACGTGCTTCCCCAGCTTGCTCAGATAACAATCCTAAGGGTAGTGCAGAGTTTTTTATGATGTCTTTGCCGTGCACAAGTATTTTATGTAGAGTTACGGTCATTGGGTACCACGAATACTCTTCTACATATTTTTTGGCCAATAATTTACAAAATTCATCAAATTTATCTGCATTAACAGGTAATCCACTTGATAAGACTACTAGTATGACATGTAAGTCATCCAAAAGCCATTGTTGTAGTCCTAAAATTTCAGCAAATACTGTACGACACTTATTAGACAGGGCCATCCTAGCAGTATTTCCGTCATTAGTCGTACCCGTATTAGGCTTAACCACATCTACGAGCAGCCCTAATTTAGTGCGGATTTCGTCCTGAATTTTTTTTTTATTCTCATTGACAAGCACGGCTTCCGGTGAACTTTTAGATACTCTCCATTTTTTTACAATAATTTTATAACCTAAATGTAACAAAAATTCCAAAACACGAATCCAGGCGTGCAACGGACTTATGCCATATCTTAAAAGGGTTTGATCGACAGGTTTTGAATGCACAAACTCTAAATTATTAATTTTAATTATTATTATTATTTATTATTAATTACTCTAAATTATTATTCTTCGTTTGTCTCATTTAAACGCCGCTGCAGCGGCGTTTAAATGAGACAAACGAAGAAAGGGAGAAACGCCTTTTTTTTTTTTTTTTTTGTCGCTGAGAAATGCTTTATGCATCCCCGCTCGTGGGGGACGAGACGGGGTATGTGAGACTCCTGTCGAAATCCGCACTCGACAGTATACCCACTAAAACTCAGCGGTGTTCCCACAACGCCGTGATGGGAGGGCTATGGGAAATCGGCTCAGCCTCTACTTCCACAGCCCTCCCGGCGCATGCCCGCCTAGTTGGCGGGCCCCGCATGCCCCCCATTTAACTGGGGGGCTACGGGAATGGCCGGGAACACCCGGCCACTCCCGTCCGACACTGGTGGAGGCCCGTGCAATACAGGCAAAGGGCGCCCCCGCACCCACCGCCTGCTGGCCTCCACCCGGGAGGAGCCGAAGGTGACTACCAGACCGGCGTCTTCCTCGACCCCTCCCCTCTCCGGAGCGGCGCCGCGCGAGAGAATCATCCCCCGCGCGCGCGCCGCTGCCTCCCTCCGGGACACGACCGCCTGTTCCGCATCGGCGGCCCTGCCCAGTCTACGCCCACTCACCTCCCTCTGTAAGCAGAGGAGGAGTGGGCGTATCTGCCCTCTGTAGCCCGGTTCCCTTCACCGACCATCAAGCATGATCGGCGATTGGAACCGCGACCTTTCCCCGCTTGTTGAAGATTAGCCGCCAGCCCCAATTGTCCCCCAAAACCGCACTGGGAGAAATTGGAGCCGACGTTGCCCAGGGTGCGCCACGAGGAGGCTCTTCAACATGCACCCCAAGGGAGAAACGCCTATCTCAACGTAGGCAATCTACCTTTAAGGCCATTTCAGAAGAGACTAGTCAACAGCGCAAAAAGAGCCTTTCGCAAATGCGTGCTTACATGAAAAAGATTTTGAACAGAGAGAACATCGAAAAGCGTGCCCACCGTCTCGGCTTGATCGACGATCGTCTGTCCAATGAGACGGAGGAGCAACGTGCCCACCGTCTCGGCTTGATCGACGATCGTCTGTCCAATGAGACGGAGGAGCAACGTGCCCACCGTCTCGGCTTGATCGACGATCGTCTGTCCAATGAGACGGAGGAGCAACGTGCCCACCGTCTCGGCTTGATCCACGGTCGTCTATCCAATGAGACGGAGGAGCAACGTGCCCACCGTCTCAGCTTGATCCACGGTCGTCTATCCAATGAGACGGAGGAGCAACGTGCCCACCGTCTCGGCTTGATCCACGGTCGTCTATCCAATGAGACGGAGGAGCAACGTGCCCACCGTCTCGGCTTGATCCACGGTCGTCTATCCAATGAGACGGAGGAGCAACGTGCCCACCGTCTCGGCTTGATCCACGGTCGTCTATCCAATGAGACGGAGGAGCAACGTGCCCACCGTCTCAGCTTGATCCACGGTCGTCTATCCAATGAGACGGAGGAGCAACGTGCCCACCGTCTCGGCTTGATCCACGGTCGTCTATCCAATGAGACGGAGCTGCGGAGGAGCAACGTGCCCACCGTCTCGACTTGATCGACGGTCGTCTATCCAATGAGACGGAGGAGCAACGTGCCCACCGTCTCGACTTGATCCACGGTCGTCTATCCAATGAGACGGAGGAGCAACGTGCCCACCGTCTCGGCTTGATCCACGGTCGTCTATCCAATGAGACGGAGGAGCAACGTGCCCACCGTCTCGGCTTGATCCACGGTCGTCTATCCAATGAGACGGAGGAGCAACGTGCCCACCGTCTCGGCTTGATCCACAATCGCTTATCGAACGAAACACCTAAAGCGTTTAGTTTAACTTAATGCAATGCGACAAGCCAGTAATGTTTGTAGAGACATCACAAATGAACAATTTTTTAAAACGGCTATTAATATTTTTTGCTTAGGTATCATGCGCTATCTGTAAAATAACTGTTTATCCATAACAGCTGTTACATTTGCGCTTTTGTCCCTCTAGAGGTAATGGAACCCAAGCCCAGATGCAAGGTGGTGAGGTATTAGAAGGTAAGGAAACTACAAACTGTTGGAAACAAAGTATATTTATAAAAACATAAAATTAAAACCCTAAATACATTAGGTGGGTGACGATAAATGTCACCCAATATGCCAGCCAGCTCAAGGTTCGGTAATAGAACTATGGTCGTGGGGGGTTGGAGATAAACCCAGTACTGTTCCTATTTTTTAAATTAAAAACTTACAACTAGAATCTTCCAGTTATGATGTGTAGTTGAATTAGTAAATGAATGGGCGCCAGGGACTATAAGTCCCAGATCCCGGAGCCGACGAAGATGTTGAATTGACTTCCAGATAAGCCGGTAGGCAGGTGTCGAACCCGGGGTCTTAAATTAGATATTGAACACTGGCTTCCTACTAGGGAAACCTGTCTGGTAATAAACCGGTTCTGACCGGAACCGCCTACAAATTAAAATGATATATATAAAAAAAAAAAAACCGTCCCGCCTGCGCTATCGCTAGACGGACTCTGCCAGCCGCACAGTCGCTTCCGCTCGAGGCTTCTGGTCGACTCGAGGAATGGGTCTCGCGTCCAGGCTCCAGACACTCCTCTAGATCCTGGCGGCGAGACGAATCTCGCGAGGTGCCTCTCCTGGAATCGACAATACGGAGACCTCATAATACAAGGGGAAACTAAATTACTTTTCTTGACGTTTTAGAGAAGGGACCGAGCTTGGAAATCTAGGAGGCTAAAACATTAGCCGGTTATCATGGCGTGGTGGAAAAATAAGAATGAGGATAACCCACGTGGCGTCTACCAACTCCGTAACAAAGGCTCATTGGGTTCCCTTGAACTATACTTTAATACCGAGGTCAACACTGAGGAATTTTCCATGGCCTATCTATGGTAAATAGTCAGCGGTTCCAATACTCACGGTTGATGAAGGAGGGAATCACTTGACTGCAAGACTCTCGACTGGCTAGATATCAATGCGGCTCTGCGCAATTTGGAATCCTGTAATAAATATCCATAGATCACGTCAGTATTGTTTTAACAACAAGGGAAGACCACTCACAGACTCTAATAGACCAAACTCCTCACCTTTTAAAACATGGAATAAGGTTTGTATTAACCTCAAGCGTGTTCACATCACCGGCAATTAGACGCCATCTCCCATCAATCATTCAGTCATAAATCACAACCGATATTGGACGGAACATTCATAAAATCTCCCTTGACTCGGGTAAAATTCATCTAAGATCACGGACGTTAAATATTGATCTTAAGACACAAACTTCTTGAAAATCACCGACAACTGTTCAACATGACGTTTAAACGCTGAAACAATCCGAACTTCCAAGACTCAGACCAAATAACAAATTATTAACGTAATTTCTAATACTAAAAATTATCCTGTTGGCTAATTTTCCCAGGTTTGCTAATTATCTCAGCAAAATAAAAAAACACAGCTTACCACACTGGATCCCAGTCAATCCACAGATTAATTATGGATTTTGGGACAGAACTTTCTAGAGAAAAGTCTATATTGAAAAAATTATTTAATTTCCGTTATCCGGTTAATTAGTTTATTATGAACTTTTACCAAAAGCTGAAAATTATTAAGGATTGGACTTTACAATATTATTTCGATGGTTACCAATCAAATGTTACTCATATCGATTAAAACTACAACTGTGAATCGGCGACCACTAGGTGTCGCCTCTAACTGTCAAAACTGACGTTCAACCGAATGACATTTGGAAGGTAAACATTCAAAACGCTATTACTATTTTTGATCTAATTTAAGAAGTAAACCTATTTAATAAGGTTTTGAAAAGTGTTTTATCGTGAAAGTGTTACCAAAGAGTTCTGTGACGAAATACAGTTGAAGGAATGAATCCTTCTATCAATTGCAAGTCAAAGACAGTTGCACAAATTACAATGAAATATGTTACTTGGCAACAACACAATTTACTACGTATGTTTACAGGCAATTGCTCTTTTATTTATTAGGTAAGTAGCTGTGTAATACCAACCAGTGGTAGCTACAAAAAATACAACGTAACAGTACCTCCCCAACCACCAGAGATTTGACCGACTAGGGCAAATCTCGACGCTGGCCCTCCAGCGTCAAAGCAGACTCTAAAGGACGCTAACAAAAATCTACAATGTTCACGCCAGAAATCAGGAACTGAGAAAGAAAAGAAAAAATAATGTAGAAGCCGGTGTACGATTTCTATATATATATATATATAACAGCAATACTATATTCATGTTACACTTCAAGTATAGAGTAACAGACCGCTCTATTAGGCGACATTGTAGTAGGCTTTGGTTGTCGGGTCTACAATTCCGCCCGTGTTTTTTGGCTTATTTTTTTATTATCCATGTAACATGTGAAATATATTATATATGTTACTTCTTGAGCGAGTCTAATCCATTTACAAACATGAAAAAGACCAGCTTCAACGAGAGTAGAAATGTGTGAAATATATTATATATGTTACTTCTTGAGCGAGTCTAATCCATTTACAAACATGAAAAAGACAAGCTTCAAAGATAGTAGAAATGTGTGAAATATATTATATATGTTACTACTTGAGCGAGTCTAATCCATTTACAAACATGAAAAAGACAAGCTTCAAAGAGAGTAGAAATGTGTGAAATATATTATATATGTTACTTCTTGAGCGAGTCTAATCCATTTACAAACATGAAAAAGACAAGCTTCAACGAGAGTAGAAATGTGTGAAATATATTATATATGTTACTTCTTGAGCGAGTCTAATCCATTTACAAACATGAAAAAGACAAGCTTCAACGAGAGTAGAAATGTTTGAAATATATTATATATGTTACTTCTTGAGCGAGTCTAATCCATTTACAAACATGAAAAAGACAAGCTTCAAAGAGAGTAGAAATGTGTGAAATATATTATATATGTTACTACTTGAGCGAGTCTAATCCATTTACAAACATGAAAAAGACAAGCTTCAAAGAGAGTAGAAATGTGTGAAATATATTATATATGTTACTACTTGAGCGAGTCTAATCCATTTACAAACATGAAAAAGACAAGCTTCAAAGAGAGTAGAAATGTGTGAAATATATTATATATGTTACTACTTGAGCGAGTCTAATCCATTTACAAACATGAAAAAGACAAGCTTCAAAGAGAGTAGAAATTTGTGAAATATATTATATATGTTACTACTTGAGCGAGTCTAATCCATTTACAAACATGAAAAAGACAAGCTTCAAAGAGAGTACAAATTGGTAAATATCTGCTGAAGTAGTAACATCCTAGTCTGACCTACTATAATTATATAGGAGAGACCATTTAACTTAATCGTACACCACCCTTTACATCCCATACCTGAAGGTGCTGACCGCCGAGAATAATACTTAGCTGGTACACAAATAATACATCAAAAGAAATTAAATTAAATGCTACCTATAAACTAATGAAAATTGGCTAACCGACTTCCCCTAATGGAAAGTGACGGTTATTCGCCCCGTACATTAAAAATACCATTTATAAACGTTTTCCATCAATGCAGCCTACACGCCCACCATAATGGCCTCCAATCTCAGGACTATCTTAATGCTGCCTTACCAGCTGTCCGGAGGTTTTTACACTCTTCAAGGGTGTCAATCCTGTAACAACAACAGACCAAGAACAATTTTTTTTTTTTAACCATCGGCTTAACCAATGACTAAAAATATAGTTCACCAACGTGTACACCGTTAGAACCTGTATAACACTACGAAAAAATAGCAATTTGAGTGCGGTTAGGCACCATAGCCACCGACCAACAATAACGAATTATAACTGTGAGACACAGTTTAAAATCTCAACATCGCTAAAGATGCAAGAATCAAAAAGAAGAATGCTGTGATCGGCACAACTCCACCAATCTTCCGAGCACAAACACCTTCGAAAACAAATGCATATTGTGATCGGCTCAACACCACCAACATCCCGAGCACAATAGCAGAACGTGAAAATGCATCCTGTGATCGGCACAACACTACTAACCTTCCGAGCACAGAAGCATAAACTACGAAATCCGGTTAAAAATGTACCGAGATCCGTAATAAATATAAAGAAGAATGTCGTGATCGGCACAACTCCACCAATCTTCCGAGCACAAACACCTTCGAAAATAAATGCATATTGTGATCGGCTCAACACCACCAACTTCCCGAGCACAATAGCAGAACAAGAAAATGCATCCTGTGATCGGCACAACACTACCAACCTTCCGAGCACAGAAGCATAAAACTACGAAATCCGGTTAAAAATGTACCGAGATCCGTAATAAATATAAAGAAGAATGTCGTGATCGGCACAACTCCACCAATCTTCCGAGCACAAACACCTTCGAAAATAAATGCATATTGTGATCGGCTCAACAGTACCAACTTCCCGACCACAATAGCAGAACAAAAAAAATGCATCCTGTGATCGGCACAACACTACCAACCTTCCGAGCACAGAAGCATAAAACTACGAAATCCGGGAAAAAATTTACCGAGATCCGTAATAAATATAAAGAAGTTTTATACAATAATGCATACATAAAAATCGTATACACGCCTGTACAAATATATATATACCTGGTGTCGTTTCATTGTGTAAATTTTAAATTATGTAAATTAAACTGAACTGAAAACTGGCTGTCACAATTTACAATGTCATACAATGTGTAAATAATATTATGTATAGTAAACGCAGTTACTATATTTGCAGTAGCGTAGTTAGAATTATAATACAGGCTTTATTTTCTAAGGACAATAATCCTTCCATTAAACGACACTGGTTTAAAAAAATTGTAAAATGTATAGCAGTAATATTGTAAAAATTATGTAAAAGTAAATAAAAGTGTATAAAACAGTACAAACATATAAACATGAACACGTTAACAAAGGATTCCCGCGCGACGGTTTTTTTTCTTAATAATTAGATGACTTAGAAGGTTCTAGAAACAGTACTCTGGCTTATAAGGTACAGCAATAGACGTAACCTCTATCTCCAACCAATACACACGTTGGTCGCCACTGTTACATTTGCGCTTTTGTCCCTCTAGAGGTAATGGAACCCAAGCCCAGATGCAAGGTGGTGAGGTATTAGAAGGTAAGGAAACTACAAACTGTTGGAAACAAAGTATATTTATAAAAACATAAAATTAAAACCCTAAATACATTAGGTGGGTGACGATAAATGTCACCCAATATGCCAGCCAGCTCAAGGTTCGGTAATAGAACTATGGTCGTGGGGGGTTGGAGATAAACCCAGTACTGTTCCTATTTTTTAAATTAAAAACTTACAACTAGAATCTTCCAGTTATGATGTGTAGTTGAATTAGTAAATGAATGGGCGCCAGGGACTATAAGTCCCAGATCCCGGAGCCGACGAAGATGTTGAATTGACTTCCAGATAAGCCGGTAGGCAGGTGTCGAACCCGGGGTCTTAAATTAGATATTGAACACTGGCTTCCTACTAGGGAAACCTGTCTGGTAATAAACCGGTTCTGACCGGAACCGCCTACAAATTAAAATGATATATATAAAAAAAAAAAAACCGTCCCGCCTGCGCTATCGCTAGACGGACTCTGCCAGCCGCACAGTCGCTTCCGCTCGAGGCTTCTGGTCGACTCGAGGAATGGGTCTCGCGTCCAGGCTCCAGACACTCCTCTAGATCCTGGCGGCGAGACGAATCTCGCGAGGTGCCTCTCCTGGAATCGACAATACGGAGACCTCATAATACAAGGGGAAACTAAATTACTTTTCTTGACGTTTTAGAGAAGGGACCGAGCTTGGAAATCTAGGAGGCTAAAACATTAGCCGGTTATCATGGCGTGGTGGAAAAATAAGAATGAGGATAACCCACGTGGCGTCTACCAACTCCGTAACAAAGGCTCATTGGGTTCCCTTGAACTATACTTTAATACCGAGGTCAACACTGAGGAATTTTCCATGGCCTATCTATGGTAAATAGTCAGCGGTTCCAATACTCACGGTTGATGAAGGAGGGAATCACTTGACTGCAAGACTCTCGACTGGCTAGATATCAATGCGGCTCTGCGCAATTTGGAATCCTGTAATAAATATCCATAGATCACGTCAGTATTGTTTTAACAACAAGGGAAGACCACTCACAGACTCTAATAGACCAAACTCCTCACCTTTTAAAACATGGAATAAGGTTTGTATAAACCTCAAGCGTGTTCACATCACCGGCAATTAGACGCCATCTCCCATCAATCATTCAGTCCTAGATCACAACCGATATTGGACGGAACATTCATAAAATCTCCCTTGACTCGGGTAAAATTCATCTAAGATCACGGACGTTAAATATTGAACTTAAGACACAAACTTCTTGAAAATCACCGACAACTGTCCAACATGACGTTTAAACGCTGAAACAATCCGAACTTCCAAGACTCAGACCAAATAACAAATTATTAACGTAATTTCTAATACTAAAAATTATCCTGTTGGCTAATTTTCCCAGGTTTGCTAATTATCTCAGCAAAATAAAAAAACACAGCTTACCACACTGGATCCCAGTCAATCCACAGATTAATTATGGATTTTGGGACAGAACTTTCTAGAGAAAAGTCTATATTGAAAAAATTATTTAATTTCCGTTATCCGGTTAATTAGTTTATTATGAACTTTTACCAAAAGCTGAAAATTATTAAGGATTGGACTTTACAATATTATTTCGATGGTTACCAATCAAATGTTACTCATATCGATTAAAACTACAACTGTGAATCGGCGACCACTAGGTGTCGCCTCTAACTGTCAAAACTGACATTCAACCGAATGACAATTGGAATGTAAACATTCAGAACGCTATTACTATTTTTGATCTAATTTAATAAGTAAACCTATTTAATAAGGTTTTGAAAAGTGTTTTATCGTGAAAGTGTTACCAAAGAGTTCTGTGACGAAATACAGTTGAAGGAATGAATCCTTCTATCAATTGCAAGTCAAAGACAGTTGCACAAATTACAATGAAATATGTTACTTGGAAACAACACAATTTACTACGTATGTTTACAGGCAATTGCTTTTTTATTTATTAGGTAAGTAGCTGTGTAATACCAACCAGTGGTAGCTACAAAAAATACAACGTAACACAGCGTTACAATTAACAAGCGATATATATAGTACACTGTTCCCTGAAGAATTGACTGCCTTAAGTACAATAACTACCTGCTCTCGCTATAATAAAATTTATTATTAGGAAAAGAAAAAGTCGATGTACAGAATGCGTAGTTGACAGCTATGTGGTGAGTATTTCTACACCCTGTTTGTCCAATATAGAAATTTCTCACCCTCTGTTTTCATCCTGTGCTGGTTTTTTTTCTTCAAATTTAAATGGGACCAAACAGGAAGTATACCTACCCTAACTAACAAAAAAATAATTTTCCAATTCGGTTAATAAATGACGGAGTTCTAAGGTAACAAATAAAAAAATAAAAAAGCAACCGTGTGGCGTAAAGAGGGAAGATTCGAATTAAACTTACCGGGAAGATCCCGTCTTGCCGCTTCGCACACCGGTGGGCTAGAAGGCGTGTTCGGTAATTTTGGATCTTGCTTCATCTTCACTTCACATATTTTTCCACAGGCGCTGGTTCAGGGTATATCTGGTATCTTGCGGGGATTGTAGCACGTTTTTAACCGAAGGACCTTATTTTTTAGAAAAGTATGTATCGCGCGTGGCGTGTTTATGCGGACACACGTAGGGTACGTAGCACAGAGCATGTAACTTTAGTAAGTAGTACTTACATGCTCTGTGCGTAGTACAGTGAGAAAAAAACACACGTAGGAGCGCGGCGCTAGTGTGCTCATCCGCAACCAATCGGAAAGCTCGACGAATGGGCGACGAGCAAGCCCCGGAGGCTTATTCAAATCAACACCCTCAGCAATTACACACAAAACCTTGATTACTAGTTGTGGGGTGAAGAAAACACTATCCTAAAATCTCCAAGATTTAATTCAGCAGGTACAAAATACCAACTACAAAGAGAACGGTAAGTAACATGCCGCTCGCCTTAAAATAATGAATTTCTTTTAACCTTAAATTAAAAGACAAAAAAAAAATTAACATTCGAAAGAAGAATGAAACATGCTACGAAAGCATTAAGCCTTATTTTTTTTAAACTAAAGTTATTCTAACTTAAGATTACTTAACTAAGATTCGCAACAATATTAACTAAAACTTACAGAATGATTATTCTAAGGGCAACGAACATATTTTGACTACCGAGCGTTTCACAAAAGTTTTGCCCATTTGTTAAGTTACGACACGAGTAATATTATCGGAACCTGGGTGGAGAGCATGGACACGAGCCAGTCTCCATTGTAATTACAATAACACGGCAAATTATCATCTCGTACAACGACAATAATACCTTCACGGAGTTGTGAGCCGCGATCTCGAAACCATTTGTTACGTTGTTGAATTTCGTGTAAATATTCACGACTCCAACGTTTCCAAAGGTGGACAGGACACATTGTTGTATTCTACGCCATCTAGTGAGTCGATTTGAAACATTATCGGTTAATGAAATACTGGTAAGGTCGTCAACGGACCTCTTATTAAAAAAATGAGCTGGTGTCAAAGGTAACGTGGACGTGAATTAAGTACCGCTTCAATTTGACAAAGAAGGGTATGTATCTCATCATAAGTTTGAGTTTGCGAACCGAGGACTCGATTTATATGATGTTTAAAACTTTTAACACCGGATTCAAAAAGGCCACCAAAATGAGAGGCGTAAGGAGGTTGAAAATGCCAAGTGTTGCCTTGTTCTAAAATGTTACTATCAAGAGTGGCTTGAACAGAATTATTACGTAAAAAATTATACAAGTCTTTTAGATAATTATTACAACCAACAAAGTTCCTTCCACAATCAGAGTAAATGTCGGTGCATAAACCTCTACGGGACGTGAAGCGTCGCAATGTTGCCAAAAATGCATCAGTTGACAACTCGGATACGAGTTCGAGGTGTATGGCCTTGACAGACATACACAGAAAAACAGATAGGTACTTATCATTTAATAAAATTCGCATTTCGAACTTTATTTGCTCGAACCGTAGACAGAGTTAGTTTCTCTGTCTACGGCTCGAACGTAAAACGGACCCGCGAAATCAACAGATGTTTTAAGAAATGGCCGCTCGGGGCGCACTCTGACGGCCGGTAACGGACCCATGCATGGCCGCGGATTCACGCAGGGGGCGCGCACGACAACAACGAACACAGCGATGTATGTGTGTACGTATAGCGTCATGACTAGACATTATCCAATATTTTTGGAATAAAATGTATTGCACGGATTGCGGACCAGCATGTAGATGCGTTTTAGGTGTATGGTCAATGATTAAATCTGTAAGATGATGTTTCTTAGGCAAAATCAACTGATGTTTGGAAACAAACGGTAAAAGTGATTTATGAATTCGCCCATCTACCCGAAAATATTTTTGCTATCTATGAAAGGGTTGAGTCGACGTAATTTAATTGATGGATATTTTCTATGTGAAATATTATTAATGTCTTCGGAAAAACACGAATGTTGAACTAAATGGATAGGTCGATTTAAACAAAAATTTAACTCGGATACAGTTATGTAGGTATTTTGGATAGGAATTTAGAACTTTCTTACATTTATTTATTATAGAATCGAAATAACAGTGCTGTCCCCCCCGGAGACCGGAGGTCGATAGTGGGCTGAGTCGTGTATCGTTGCGATGCTTGCCAGTGCCAGTTGAGGTTCCAGTGAGTCGGAACCGGGTGCCGCATAGTTCACGGTGAGTCGGAACTGTCTGCGGTGATTCCCCAGTGCGTCGGATGTGGTACAGCGCCGGGTTGAGGCTGACTGCTGGCGTCGACCAGGAGAGGTGTGAAGGGCTCTGCTTTGTTTACCGGCCGAAAGTTCAGTGTGTTGTGCCAAGGTTGCTGATGAGGCTGAGGGTGATACCCGTTTTTGAAGCCGTGGGTGCTGGCTGGCTGAGACTCGCAGCTCGAAAGCTTGAGGAAGCAATGTTGATGACGTCACGCTGAACTACCTGCTCGAAGGCTGCGTCAATGTCCATGTTCGGGGTCACCAGTATAGAGGTATGAGGAACAAGGTGTAAAGTTCTGAACTTTACACACTGTTTTTTTTTACTATTAAAGGGAGGAACCTCCGACCAGACGGGTGTCGTGTTTGGTGGGCAACTGCCCGACGATTGACGTCGGGACGTTGTATATAATGCTAGTTGCTCGGTAAACTCTGCTTGCGCGATGCAGGATTTTGCGTGACGTCAGTGTGACGTAGTTCTCATGTGGCTATGTAGATACCGCTACAATGGCAATAAGCTCGCCCCCTATTATTACATGTGACATAAAGAGTATGCCCGCAAAATTAACTTTTACTTTGGTTTCTTGCAATTAGCAGGTCAATGGTGCCGATTCCCTTGTTTACAAACTAAACCAAATTTAAATTCAGTGCATCTTTTTCTTTCTATTTCATTAAGAAAAGGACAGAAGATAAATTTTAGTTTAGTCCTGTCAAATTAATCAGCGCCTGACACTACTCCATACAAGTTTAGACGTGATCTAAAAAGAAGACTATAGTGCGTTTCACGAAAGAATTCCCTTCGCCGTTATATTGGCACACCTGACTGTCAAGAACGTCAAACGCTAGACGCATCGTAGGCTTTGTTGAGTTTTTCCAAGATTTATAGTTGTTTTACGGTTTTAATCACGCCGAAGACACTTAAAAGTGGCGAAAGAGAGTTGGTGTTGAAAGTCAAAACGTTTTGTGAGTGTGAAAAACGTAACAAAGCGCCAATAATTCCATTAGAATGTGTGAGACTTCGCGTCGCCGCCATAAAATAGGGTTGCCACTGCCAGAACTAGATGCTCCCTAGTCCCCGCTGCTACCCCGTAGGTGCCTACCTACACCTTTTAAAATAATTAAAGACCATAAAGAACCACCTATCTACGAAGTCGATTCATTGTTAAAAGAACACGGTCATAAAGTTGTAAGACTTCCTCCTTATCATTGTGACCTGAATCCAATCGAACTCATATGGAGTCTTTTGTAAAGGCGAATTGCTGAAAAAAACGTGGGTCAGGAAGCAAAAAATATTGTATAAATAACTGAAGTGGCAATTTGCAGTAGCACGCCAGAAGAGTGGATAAAAGAATGCAGCCACGTAGAAACCATAGAAGATAAGTACTTCAACAATGGAGTAACTGTTGATAACAAAATAGATCGATTTATAATAGAAGTAGGAGATGACTAGATATACTAGATATACTATAGGAGATACTTCAGACGATAGTGACCCTGGAGATAGTGCTATATCGGGTGTAGGTCCTTTGGAGGAGCACAGTTATTTTAAAAAGTAATTTTGTTGTTAATCATTACAGCTTATTAAGAAGTTTCGCAAATAAATAATTATTATGGTTATATTAAGAGTTTAATTTTATGAATACTTATCTTTACACGTAAGGTATAATTTTCTATAAACCTTTGTTGAAAGGTGACCAAACAAAAAGAACAACCAAAATAAATTTTCGTTTTCAATTTAAACTGATTTATTGGGTAATATAATTTTCACTGCCTGGCGGCACTCATTTAAGCGCTACCAACATTACAGCGAAGGGACTTCTTTGATGAAACGCACTATACTAAAATTATATCAAATTACGTCAGGTGCCGACTAATTTGACAGGACTAAACTAATATTTGTCTTATGTCCTTTTCATAATGAAATAGAAAGAAAAAGATGCACTCAACTTAAATTTAGTTTAAGTTTGTGAACAAGCAAGGGAATCGGCACCAATGTCAGGTTGTATGTTGATTAAAATATGGTGCACAATGGCTTTTTCATGAAATAGTCATTCAATGGGATTATATATTAAAAACTTAGACGGTCTTATTACAAAACAAGGTTTTTCTTTAGACATGGTTTAAACGATCGAGCCTGTTACGAAATAAGAACCTTACAGAAAACTAAATACAGTTCCTTTTACAAAACTGACAACTTAGTCTGGCCTTTTGTGCCTTTTGGCCTAGTGTCAAATTTTGTATTAAGACCGTAGACAGAGAATGCTATTCTCTGTCTACGATTAAGACATTTACTATAGTCGGCATAAAGTTCGAAATACAAAAACTGGCTCGAAGGTTTAGGCTCGGGCTAAACTTAGATCGTGTTTTGTAATAAGACGGAGAGGGTTATATTGATGATTTTAATTCTGTAAATACATATTTGTTGGTCGCGAATCATATTTTGTTCAACATACAACCGAACACTGACCAGAAAATTGCAAAAAACTTAACAAAATTAGCCACCATTACCGCCAAGCGAGAAAATGAGGTTGTTATAATAGTTATTTTTACAATGTTCTCGCACAAATATTTCAGAAATATAATCCGTCGTTTTTGTACTTAAGATAAAATAACTGCACAGTGACTGTGACGGTAGGTAGGCTGGTGGTTCCTAATTTTGAATGTCTGGCCTAGTGGTAGGATGAAATGGCATCAAATAAATAAACCAAATGCATTTTTGTGACATTTTATTAATATGTATTACATCCATTTAATCATAACATCAATACATAACTTTTCGTTATAAGGAATCAAAAATATAATAATTTAAACATTCTATCGGAAAATCAGAAAGTTAACTTGTACCCATCGAATTGTATTTTAGTTAATTTTTTTTTCCTTTGGCAAAAATAATCGAAATAATGTAAATAAATATATATAATAATTTTGTCAACATCAACTCATCTAATACATATAACGTGAGTTAACGCTACTCAAATTATCGACCCTCATCACCTTACAGAATCACACACTTTGAACTTTTCAGTCATATCATGTCAATCTACGAAACTAATAGATTAAATACTTAACACTGACCACTACGTCCGGGTGCGACTGGAGATCGGTACAATCACATCAAACATCAATTATTTGAACTATCAACACCAAAATGAGCCTCGAAACTATGTTGAAGAGTGAGTGTTCTCGATCTACCTACCACCTGGAGAGCACACTGTAATCAGGAGAAGGTAAAGTTCATATTTATATATTCGATATTTCTAAAGTTACTTCATGCGTTCTCCCGTCTGGTACCGAGATCTTAGTCTTACTACAGTGGAGTTTCCAAAACGACTATTGAGTACTATTGAGTATTAATTCATTGTTATTTTTGAATGTCAATATTCATCCTAAATTGGATCTATCTACATAGCTCTACAGATAAACTTGGCAATTCACTAATTCCCGGCATGGTTTTTGATGTGCTGAAATGTGTATAGTTCTGATGAATAGATTTAAACGTAAATGCGAATACTAGTAAGCATTTTAGAACCGACAATGCAGGGAAATCTAATTTTTAATTATAAAAATATATCATTAGAACAAAAAAATAGCACTCTAATATTTTTGGCAGGCGAACCAAATTTGCTTCACCCTAGTAATAATTGTACTGATAAACGTTAATAATGACTAAAAAAATAAATATAAGAGATCGTTTAAATTTCGAGTCTTTTACCTAATGCCCGTATTTTTATACGCGTTTATACTCTACCTACGTGACGAGGAGGCACGAAATCCCTCAAAAAACTAAGGGGGCGGCACACTCAAATATCATAAGGAGTGCCTAATTAAATTTCAATACGTTCCTAGAACGGAGGTGCGAGCTCAGCCGGTCTATTCTGCTAAAATCTCACTGTGAAGACTTAGGTAAAGTTTCTATGAAGACCTTTTTGAAGTTGCCATTCCACCTGTTGCTAGGGTTTGAAACAATTCATGTCTGTTCACCTAAGTTTTCATGGTGAGATCTTTATAGAATAGATCGGCTGGTCCACCATGCATCCCGCTCCAGTCGGAGACAAGCGAGGACCGCGACCGGCCGGGGCCGCCGGGCCCACTACGGGCGCGGGGGGCTGGGGCTCGGCGCCGGCCCACTGGGCCACGTGACGTCACAACGACTATCGACGCGAGCTGGGCTCGGGGGAGGGCTGTAGCGGTGTAGGTAGTCAGCAAATCCAGTATTAATGTGCACGTGTCCCACTTTGGTTGATGCAATAGGCTTACGCTTTAGCGTTCATTGACCTTTACAAAATATCTCTTAATAAGGAGTGGAACATACAGTTTTTAATTGATCCGTGAAAAATGTTGACGAAGCTTTATTTCTGTTTTAAAACTGGAATCTGTTATTAAATGTAGGTTATCAATGACTGCTATAGCCAGCTATTACACCTATGTAAATCACAAAAAAAAGTGAGATTTGGGAGAAATTCATAATTTACCAGCGACATCGCGTTATTATATATTCTGCGATGAACTGTAGTATTAACTCGTACCCGTGGGCGACTGTTTAACTCGGCGATTTGTTATCGTGCGCCGGATTTACAACGCACTGCTTAGCGCCGGGAGTTGTAAATCCAATAGTGTAACTTTTAGACGCGCTGGGATGCATTCTGTTATACTCTCAATGCTCGGCTAAACACCGAGAGTTTAAAATGCAGTGCACAGTAAAAATCGTCCAGTTAAAAAATTGGCCGCGCGAGCCTGATATTAGTACACAATTACACATTATCGCTGTATCTGCTCAGCACAGCACGTGTCTAGTGATGGTACTCGCGGCGGTAGCGGTGATGGTGGCGGGCCCGGGCGCGGCGCGGTCAATCCGCGCGCTCGGGGCCCGGCGCGTGCGGCCCGCCGGGGCCCGCGGGGCTGGCGGGGGCCGCGGCCGGGCCCCACGGCTGCACGGGCGGCGTGGGCGGCCGCGCGTCCTGCGAGCCCAGCGTGTCGCCCGCAGAGCTTCCGCCGTCGATGGCCAGGCTGTTTAGGAGCATGTCGAACAGCGTGTCCTGGAAAATTATTATTATTATTAAATTATACTACTTTGAATGAGATAGTAAAGAAAGGATTTAAAAACGACTTATTCTACGTACTACTTCACTTCGTTTGTGTTCTAATTCAGAACTAGTGAATTTCATGCAAACTGTGTCCTGTAATGTAAAAATCTACTCAATACAAAAAAAATACAAAATAAAATAACTACTTTAAAAATATTAATTTATGTCCGTCTTTTGAGACGCTTAATTATTTTATTATTATTGTCTAAGACAAAACAAAAATGCTCGTCATGAAAGGGCCACATTTGTACGGCATTATTATCTACTTTGGCCCAAACACCTCGGCAACATTTTGTAGCAGAACATTGTCCGAAAAAGAACATCTAATCGACACGGCACGTTTAATTTGCCCTTGGCATATCTACCATAATTTGGAGCAGCAATAAAGGTCGCATCGTCTAAACAATGTTTAGTAGACGATGCAAGTAATTTGACGATTCAATTGTATTGTATGCCACAGAACAGAAACTGGCATCGTGTAAATGGGGCTTAAGTGTGCACTAGCGCAAAGTTGGTGTAAAATAAAGAAGAAAATGCACAAAAAACAACATTACATTAAGCTGAACATCGTTATTTACGTTGTAATCGAGGACGGCCTCCACGTCGTCGGCGTCGCTGACGGACGACACGGAGGGCCAGTAGTCGTGCAGGGCCAGCGACGACACGGGCGACAGGGCCGCGCGCTCGGGAGTGCCTGGTGGCGTGGATGCGAAGCTTAAACCTAGGCAGGCTGGAATAAGAGAACAGAAGAGTGTTTTATTAATTTCTTACATTTAAATGGTGTTGTAAAAGTGTTTGAAATGTGTCACATCTGTATCAGAAAGAGCTGTTCAAAATAGCTCGTATTGTGGTGAAAATTTTAGCATTTAAAACGTTTTTAGAAAGTTAGTTGATACTTTTACAGTATCTACATCGCCACATGCGAACTACGCATTATACTGACGTCACGCAAAATCCTGCAAGCAGCAGCACTAGCAGCGTTTACCGCGCAACTTGCATATATACAACGTCCCGACATCAGTCGTTGGGCAGTTGCCCACTAGACACGACACCCGTCTGGTCGGAGGATCCTCCCTTTTCTATGGAGGTATTAGTGAACTTTACATCCTGTTCCTCGTACAGTGGGCTGCATCAATTGGGTACCCCAGTTGTATTAAAATTAACTTTCAAGGGGGGTACCCACATCTTGAAGCTGACTGTACCTCTATAATACAATAAAATGATGTAAGCAGCAAACAGTTTTTCCTTGTGAAGGTAGATATTTTCTTAAATCCAGGTTGCAGACTTGCAGAGGATAAATAGCAGATGATAACTCATCATTCTTCTGTCTTGATCCCAATTTATTTGGTGTCGGCGCAACATGTTTTTTTCTTCCATACTTCTATTAGTCGTCATCTCTGTAGTCTCTCCCTTTCTAGCCATATCATCTTTCACACAGTCCATCCCTCTTGTTTTTGGTCCTCCCTTACTCTTAGAGCCATCGACATTCGTACTCAACATTTTCCTCATTCCTCCGCATCACATGCGACATGAAAACCGATTCCCACACAACTTTTCAATCACCACGGCCACTTTCAGACTTCCTTTTATTAGTCATTCCTTACTCTATCCATTCGCGTAACACCAGACATCCCTCTTAACATTCTCATCTCAGCTGCATACAATTGCTTTTCATTCAACCCTTTTGTGGCCCAACATTCTGATCCATACAAAACAAATTTAACACTTTTACCGGCAATATCCCGGCTCACGGGTGCAACGATAATTCGTTCGCGTGCCCACAACTCGCCTCCCGCATCCTACATATCGATATGTAGGACGCGGGAGGCGAGATGTGGGCGTTTTTATTTTGGCAGTGAAAGTGCGCAGAGAATGCGGGAATCGCTGATTGTTCCTGTGACCTGCCGCCATTTCATCCATTCAGTGTAGGTTCTGTCCTTAACAGTCCGAGCTACTTCGCCATCGCTTTGCACGAGTGAACCGAAATACAGAAAGTCGGAGCACAACGAAATAATCTGGCCATCAAGAGCTGATGGCTCCAGAGAGACCGCCGAAATCGCAGAACATATTTAGTTATGGTTCTGCTGATTTTCAAGCCAACATTCTCCAGTTTCTGAGGTCCATCATCACCGACAACAGCAATATCATCGGCTAACAGCGTGCACCAGGTTGCCGCTTCCTGTATGTCCGAAATCAGAGCGTCCATAATCAACAGGAAGAGGTATGAACTAAAAGCCAACAGCCACACAAAATTTGATAACTGCTCAGATAAAAAAAAAAAGTGTGCGGTCGGGGGACCCCCCGTCTGGAACGAAGTTCTTTGCGCGATACTCGCACGCACACACATTTTTTGTATAATAGAAAGAGAGAGAGTGTGAATTTAATACGCTTTTTTGATACAGAGCTATCCTAGTTTTTTTAGAAGTTCTCACAAAGTTGTCGCCATCTTGGAATTTCCATTTTGACCTCAATATCGGCATTCTTTCTTCTTCTTCGAAACACTTGTCAGAGCGGTCGTGGTCCTCATGTAGTGTTTTGTCTAGGGGCTGATGTGATTCGCCTCACGATTTCTCGCCATCTACTCCGATTTTTGTGCATTCATACAAGGGATTGCCCACTGCGGAGTGAATTTGGTCAGTCCATCACATGGGTGAGCTTCCGCGTGGTCTAAGACCCTCACCCATCGGTTTAAGAACCCTCGAAAACTATGAAAACTATCTCTCTCCCTCTCTTTTTATATAGAGATAGATTTTGACGGCACGGTTGGCGCAGTGGTTAAGCGATTGACTGCTGCGTTACGTGTCGCGGGTTCGATCCCCGCACGGAACAAATATTTGTATGACCTGCAAGTAGTTGTTCCGGGTCTGGTTGTTTGTGTATGTGAGTTTAAATGTTTGTAAACGCACCCACGATACAGGAAAAATTCCTAGTGTGGGGCAACGTTTAAAAAAAAAAGACGGAGAAAGTCGCATGGCCCCTCCATGCGACGGCCTGTGCCGCAGCTGGCCCGGCGACAGCGGCGGCTGACGGCGAGAGCGCGGCGCGGCGGGCGGTGTTGCCGCTCTGCCGCGCTACTGCTGTGTGTACTAGTGTGTAGTCATACGTACAGGAGGCGGGGTGCCTAGTGTCCGGCCTGTGCCGCAGCTGGCCCGGCGACAGCGGCGGCTGACGGCGAGAGCGCGGCGCGGCGGGCGAGGTTGCCGCTCTGCCGCGCTACTGCTGTGTGTACTAGTGTGTAGTCATACGTACAGGAGGCGGGGTGCCTAGTGTCCGGCCTGTGCCGCAGCTGGCCCGGCGACAGCGGCGGCTGACGGCGAGAGCGCGGCGCGGCGGGCGAGGTTGCCGCTCTGCCGCGCTACTGCTGTGTGTACTAGTGTGTAGTCATACGTACAGGAGGCGGGGTGCCTAGTGTCCGGCCTGTGCCGCAGCTGGCCCGGCGACAGCGGCGGCTGACGGCGAGAGCGCGGCGCGGCGGGCGAGGTTGCCGCTCTGCCGCGCTACTGCTGTGTGTACTAGTGTGTAGTCATACGTACAGGAGGCGGGGTGCCTAGTGTCCGGCCTGTGCCGCAGCTGGCCCGGCGACAGCGGCGGCTGACGGCGAGAGCGCGGCGCGGCGGGCGAGGTTGCCGCTCTGCCGCGCTACTGCTGTGTGTACTAGTGTGTAGTCATACGTACAGGAGGCGGGGTGCCTAGTGTCCGGCCTGTGCCGCAGCTGGCCCGGCGACAGCGGCGGCTGACGGCGAGAGCGCGGCGCGGCGGGCGAGGTTGCCGCTCTGCCGCGCTACTGCTGTGTGTACTAGTGTGTAGTCATACGTACAGGAGGCGGGGTGCCTAGTGTCCGGCCTGTGCCGCAGCTGGCCCGGCGACAGCGGCGGCTGACGGCGAGAGCGCGGCGCGGCGGGCGAGGTTGCCGCTCTGCCGCGCTACTGCTGTGTGTACTAGTGTGTAGTCATACGTACAGGAGGCGGGGTGCCTAGTGTCCGGCCTGTGCCGCAGCTGGCCCGGCGACAGCGGCGGCTGACGGCGAGAGCGCGGCGCGGCGGGCGAGGTTGCCGCTCTGCCGCGCTACTGCTGTGTGTACTAGTGTGTAGTCATACGTACAGGAGGCGGGGTGCCTAGTGTCCGGCCTGTGCCGCAGCTGGCCCGGCGACAGCGGCGGCTGACGGCGAGAGCGCGGCGCGGCGGGCGGTGTTGCCGCTCTGCCGCGCTACTGCTGTGTGTACTAGTGTGTAGTCATACGTACAGGAGGCGGGGTGCCTAGTGTCCGGCCTGTGCCGCAGCTGGCCCGGCGACAGCGGCGGCTGACGGCGAGAGCGCGGCGCGGCGGGCGAGGTTGCCGCTCTGCCGCGCTACTGCTGTGTGTACTAGTGTGTAGTCATACGTACAGGAGGCGGGGTGCCTAGTGTCCGGCCTGTGCCGCAGCTGGCCCGGCGACAGCGGCGGCTGACGGCGAGAGCGCGGCGCGGCGGGCGAGGTTGCCGTTCTGCCGCGCGAGCGACCTGCAGCCGTACTGCGACGTGCGCCTGCCTCGGAGCTTCCGGCGCTACTGCTCCAGTGGCGTTTGCTTCCGGCTGCAAATATTACGTATATTTGTAGACTACGTGGGTCAAGCACAACACTAACAGAATAACTCAAACTCAAAGCATTTATTTCAAATAAACCAATTACAGGCACTTTTGAATTGTCAAGGGGTCGGTCAGTCAGACAGATGAAGCTAGTTGCCCATTCCAAAGCGTAGTAGGGAGAAGAACAATTCAGAAATTAAAATAAGCCGTGGCAGCTAAGAAATGACCAGTGCCTACTGACGGCGCCCGTTCACGAACATGACGTATGGATCAGCACCATTCAGCTCAACCATTTTGAAGGGAACTTAATGATCCAATACACACGCCACCACCAGCGACACATTTGAGTGAGCATGACATACTCTTAGCCGCCAGGGCACATTCAAGTCAGTGAAAGACGCACCCAGTAAGCTTTATAGCAGGTGCTCACACATGTGCTATGCAATTATACAATACTAAAATATTGAATTTATACAATGCAAAGATAGTTTTTACAATCTTCATCAGCTCCAACAATATTTTCGAATGCTAATCAATTAGTTTATGCACCCTTGTGGAGCAGGACCAGCGCTGACCCAAGCATTTTTGTCAGTAATGTAATCCCCCAACTTGCTTTACTATGCTTGGCTGAATAGTGTGCATTATATACAAGATTTAAATTTCGTTTCATTGAGTTGGAGTATAAACACAAAAAATAAATATCTTTGTTTTTTATTTTACGTAATTATTATAATTTTAAAACTGCTTGAGACATTTTGCATAAAACCTTTATTGCCTATTCTATGAATGACCCCCCCCTCCCCCCCCCCCCCCCCCTGTGATCAACGCAGTCCAAAACCTTGGAGAGGTCACAAAATTGGCATCTTTGGGCTCCTCCCACGCTGTAAATATGTGTTTTAATAAAGTGACACCGGCGTCAGTCGTACATACAACGTCTTTTGGTGAAACCATATTGCTGATCGTAAGATTTTGTTGGTGTTAAAATGATTAAGCATTTAATTGAGCATTACCTTTTCGAACACCTTGCTGAACACCGGTAAGCCGGATACTGGTCTATAATTGTTGGTGTCTTTGATGTCCCCAGATTTAAAAAGTGGTATAACCTTACTGTATTTCATTAAATCCGGGAAGACTACTTGATCTACACTTTATATATATAATAATCTTCAATATGTAAATGAGATTTTATAAAAACCATATGTAAATAGTGGATAAAGTAGTGTCTGTTTTTACAGGCGCTATATTTAATCCTGAGCGCAACTGACGATACTAGTGCTCTCGAGCGCAGCGTTCTTCGTCAACTCCTGAGCGAGGCAACGGAGTTAAGACTTGAATCCTGAGTGCAGTGAGGGAAAAGAGTATTCTATCATTTATTGAAAACAAAAACACCTACTATGTCTAGAATGTTTAGGGGTCAATCCATTCATGCGCATCAGATTCAACAGCAACATGTCCGTATGAGCAGCAGTAGACATCTGCGGGTCGTAGTCATGTCTCGGGGGCGCGTGCACGGGCGTAGAGCCATCCGTCCCCGCCGGTGTTACGCCCCTGGACGCGACCGCACAGACGAGGCGTCGGAGAATATCCGCCCCGGATCCCGCCCCGCCACTTGCTGCTTCTATGTCATTCTCACCTGAGGGATAAAGATGTATCAATATTGATGTTCCTTTTTTTATTAAAATCCCAGCGCTACACATAGCTTCAAATATGCCACGATGCGTGCAAATTACCGGAAGCCAATTCTCGTAGTCAGAAAACGTTCAAATTCAAGTCGCAATCTCATCTCAACGACAATCAATGTCAGAAACTCTCCATAAATTTAGGTAAATTAGCAGATTTTTGACAGACGGAGACAGATCAGAATGCAAAAAAAATGTGGGAATTGCTCCTCAGATTTAGTAGCCAGTTTTGAAATGTTTGAGGCTATGTCTGGCACTGGCTTAATAGGCTGGACCCCACTTGATCAGACCTCACCGCGCCCTTACTCAGCAGTGTCTTGAGTGAAAGCGAATACCGTCAGTAAGGTGCGTCAAAAATTATTAATGATGTCGATGCCGTGGTCTCATCATTATACACGGTGACATTTGAATCACAGTTTTGCTAGAACAAACTTTGTTCAGACCATGGTCTACAACCATTCTATAGCATCCAATAGAAAAAAAAACGGCATTGGTTTTCGAAAAAACACAAAAAAGGCAATGTTAAAAATGTCGGGACCAGGGGGGGGACACTGCCGTACTTGATGTAGGCGTCCAATTTTTCACAAAGATACTAGCACCATCTTTTACGAAATCCGCGTAAACTTGAGAGATTTAGTACGAACAAATGACATAGATGGTGCTTACGCCAATTATCGCCAGTGTGCATAGTTACGCCTTGTTGATAATGATAATTTAGTCAATAATAATAAATGTGCATTCTAAACCAGAATAAATATTTATTTATTTATTATAAAAGCATTTTGCAATTGCAAATATTTTTTTTGGGTTCGGCAAAATATTACTATACTCTGTGGTTTACAAAATGGTCACTACTTTCGGCGTGTGCGCTTGTTTGTAACTCTCTTCCATTTTGTGTAATTTTTATGGTGTTTCGGTTCTATTGAAGCTCCAGAAAGTGCGGTTGAGTTGAATGGTAGTCCTAGTAGTAGATTATTTTAATAAACATCGCCATAATATGACAAATAAATGACTTAAATATTAACACATTCATCATTTTTATTTTATCCTGGCTTTGTAAAACATTCAATTTTGTAACTGTACTTATTTGTTTTTTTTATTTTGTAAATTTGTATTTCATAAGTTAATCAAGAACTATGCACGAATTGCTATGGAACAAATACAAAAGTTTATAAAACTGATTTTTATATGGTCTACATTGCAAATTACCCGCCTACCCATAGAAAACCTATTCAGAGTGTAGTAAATATATAGATAAATACGTACCTATGTACGCACCTATAGTTTTTGGGATTAGTTCAGCGGATATAGTACCAGATGGCGACACTGTATAATATAGGTGTCGAAAATTCTAGAGAGAGGGTTCTCTATTCCATCTATATTACTATACTCTTTGAACACAGACAGTGCGGCTGCGACGCGCGGCGCTCGCGTCTTGAATGCAATAACGCTAATAAGCATCACCTTTGTACCTATTTTTCTGTTATTTTCTTCTTGTCTGTTTATATAAGTGTGTACATAAATGGTTAAATAAATAAAATAAATAAACGCTACCGTGTTGAGTACTTTGATGTTACGGTTAATGTTTCAAACATTATTACACGTTTGAGCAACATAACACTAATTTGAGAACTCCTAGATTAGTTTGTTTTAATGACATGATGGGGGGGTTAATGTGATCAAGTGGGGTTCAACCCAATACTGACGCTACTTACTGCGGCCGTGGTGCGTGTTCTTGTTAAATCAAAAGCTCGACGGCGTTTCATCATTTATTATTATTATTTAATTAAGCTCCCATTAACGGCCATTAACGTTCTTACTCATAACATTGACAAAATCTACCGACGACGTCTTGAAAATTGTGTACTTGAGGAAATTTCGGGAGAGGACAGGTAGGGTGCAGTGCAGGCGCATGCTAGGCAGCTATGTGGCGTGCGATGCGGGCGGGGCTCGCGGGGCGGGGCGCGCGTAGGGCGCGGGGCGGGCGGGGCGCGCGGGGCGGGCGGGGCGCGCGCGGGCCGGCGCGGCCAGGCCGCACCACGAGCAGCCCGACGAGCCCGACGTGCCCTCTGCCCCAGGACCAGGGTTAGGAAGCGGCGGGGGGGAGGTGCGGCCCGGGGGCCAAGGCACGACCCTACTGGGGCCAATACGCTCAGGCTACCTTACAACTCTTTAAACAGTGCTTGGCAAAATTACATTAATATTCTTCTGTTCTTTAAAATCACTCTACTACTTTACTACCTACTCGAAATCAATGAAACGATTCTCAGTCAACTATCAAAATATAATGCGTAAAGGTTTAATAAAGTAGAACGTTACCTGACATAGTTTCGTCGTCAACATCGTTCTCTTCGTTAGAGTTCTCGTCCACGTGACTTGGATTATTTTCATCAGCGAACACTTCTAGTTCGCTGAACATCAAGTCCTGAAATAGATATTTTAACTCTTCAACTTATTTACAATATAAACAGGTATAATAGACGTAGGCAAGAAGGCTGCCAGGCTCGAATGGGATTGACCGCTGAAGATGGACGGCGGCGCCGAGGTCGGCCCAGAAAGTGGTGGCGAGATGAGCTGCGTGGTAATTGCGTAACACACCAACTGATCAGTAGGAATGGCTTTCAGTTTGACAGTTCAACAACATTCATTGCATTATTTACGTTGCTGAGCAGACAAATTTTTCGAACATATGAAGCAATGGATTAGCAATATCCTTATTTATTTATATATTCTTCATTGTACACCACAAAATACATAACAAAAAATAAATTGAACACTACAAAATATACAATGGGCGGCCTTATCACTTTCTGCGATCTCTTTTAGGCAACCTTGGAATCCTCCGGATGCGGAAGCCATTCAGGGAGAGCTGTACGAGGGGTACAGAGCGGCGAAGACCACCCTCCAAGCGGAGATCCTGCGGGCCAGGGAACTGGCCCGCGAGGTGTCGCTGGAGACTGAACAGGGATCCGTGAGGACGCCCCTATAAAATAGTGCGAGAGAAGCTCCGCCCATGGGCTCCCCCGCTGACGTAAAATCTCCGGCCCCAACTCGTGGAGGACGTGGTGAGCGCTCTGTTCCCTACTAGAGGGGAACATATCTCCCCGCCCATAGCTCCGCCTACTGCGGTGCTCGATGCGGACCACACCGCCGACGACGACGACGATGCTCCGGAGGTGACCGAGGAAGAGCTGCGAGTGGCGGTACGTAGGCTGAATGCCAAAAATACCGGCGGGCTCCTAAGCGCATGCATGGAGAGGGGCAGTTCCCACTTCGTTGGAACACGGGGAAACTGGTCCTCATTAAGAGCGTTCATCCCGCGCGGGTTGGCAACGTTGCATTTATAGTGGTTTTTCGTGATTATTTTATTAAATTTAAAAAAATTACTATTTTTTTTTTGCCCTGGATTGCATCAGGGAGGCACTCCGGTCTATTGTCCAGGCCTGATTCCGGGAGTCGGCAACAAACGGACCCGTCGACGTCGAGCAGGAGGCGGTGTAGTTCCGCGCGGCGATGACGCAAATCTGCGACGCGTCCATGCCCCGCGTCCACGTCCAGTCAGCAAGGCGCCAGGTGTACTGGTGGACCGCCGAGATCGCGCAGCTGCGCGTCGCGTATGTGGCGGTTACGACGCCAGTACACCCGATACCAGAGGAGACGTCGTCGGGTCCCTGACGAAGAAGCCGCGCTGAGGTGTACCGCGCGGCGAAGGAGGCTCTGTGGCTAGCCATCGGCGAGGCGAAAACGCGAGCCAGGGAGGAGATGTTGGAGACTAGACGGGGATCCGTGGGCGCCCTTATCGCGCGGTCCGAGGGAAATTTAAAAAAAATGCATGGATAAATATGCATTTTCATGGTGAAGGTGTAAAGTTATCTGAAATGAACACTCTTGACTGTTTTGATGCTGAAATGAGGTCAAATAAACATTCGATGTGGCAGCCATAAGTGCAATGACTATGATGGGTGTCATTTGTATGACTGTGAATGAGAGTGCTGATGCCCAAAATACAGTAAATTTCCAAATCCGATGTGATGGCCATACAATTCTATGCAATATTCATCATGAGAGAACAGTTTCACAGTCCATGGCCAGACGATGTCTTAACGAAACACTAAAACGAAAAGGGCGAATAGAAGCTTACCTAATAAAAGCTTTTACAATTTTACAAATGTCAAGTTTTTCTGAATATAAGGTAAGGTATGAATAAAAACTTACGCCAGTATCACTACTGCTCTCCGAGGCTGCATGTAGCGGGTGTTGCGGGGCGGGTTCAGCTGAATCCAGTTTACCACCCGCGTTCAGTTCAGGTGACGAGATCGACGAACATAGCACTACGTTCGCTACTGTTGGGTTACTTATTTCGGTCACCGGGCTGCTTGATACTGCTGTAGGTTAAAATAATTTTTCTAAGGAAAAGATTAACATATAAATATATTGTTCCAAAGAGAACGCATCGACCGCACTTAAAAGAAAGGAGAAACGAAAGAATTTTAAGAAAGAAAAAACTTTTTTTATATTTTGTTTTGGCACAGGTAGTGATTCTAAATCGGCACGAAATTCGAAGATTTCTTTTTGGAGTTTTTAAGACACTAAGCCTGCAAAACTTACGAAATATCACTTGTGTCATACTACAAAGAGACTTTATTAGCGGTAGATACTAACAAACACCTCAAAATCTATGCTAAAATTATAAAGAGATAAAATTTGTTTGTTTGTAAGTTAATAATCTCTGGAACTACCGGTCGGATTTGAAAAAATATTTTTGCATTTGATAGACCAATTCCTGAGGAAGGCTATAAGCTATTTAACATCACGCTAGGACCCTTAGGAGCCGAGTAAAAAGAAAAAAATCAGAGAGAACGCTAAACGAAAACGAAGTTATGGCGCGGGCAGGCGATGCGATGCATCAGGTGGGTCGGGGAAACAAGAAATTTCATATAAATTGACAAGTTGTCCTACGGCACTGTATTGCTGATAGATTGTGCTAACTCAGAACTATTGTTGTAGATTAAGTTTTGTAGTCATCATTTACTTACGCTAGTACTACGTGTACGTGTAGTTACTGTTACATTTGTTCCATTTCACGAACGCGCGTCTATCATTGTAATTTATACCTTACAAGTCGTGCATCCGACAGGATTTCCCACCAGCAAATGTCGAACTTTTCATACTAACTTACATCCTCTCATTTATACTCTGGGGCTGAATTTTCAAAAATCTTTCTTTAGTGCTCATTTCCGATTTACTTATTTATATTATTGGTTCACCAACGATTGTTCACACAGGTTCTATGCTGAAGGTTGCATGCGAAAGTGTGTATGCAACAATCACATACAGGCAAACTCCGCATGCATCTAAAAGATTTAGAAGGCTTGTGAAACTCTTGTGTCTTGAACAAAATGTCATTTTACGAATTACGCGAAAAAGCGGCAGTTTGAATGAATTTTAAGTAGATTACAATGACATACGAGTCATATGAAGCTTGCTCGTGATTTGCATTTTTTTTAAGTAGTTACCTGTGAGACTGCACTCCTTGGCGGGCACGTGATGCTTGTCAGGTCTCAGCTCGCCCGGTCGCTTGTTGACGAGCTTGCTGGGCACGCGGCTCGGCGCGTTGGCCGCGCTCAGCAAGGTGTGTAGGCTCACTAGCGCCATGTTGTCTGTGCCCGATACGTGGAGCGAGTTTGCGGAGCTGATGTATGATAAAAAGCAACATTTTTTAAAATGTTCGAAGATTTATTTTATTTAGACAAATAAAGGTTTGCGTTGAGCCGCTTAAATCAGCGAGTCTTAACATACGTTATAAATGGAGCAAAATACTACAATAATACAGTAGCTGGTTAAGTACCTAACAGAGGTCAACTGACCATGGACTGCGAGAAAACCCTACTGTCCCTGGAACTCCTCGATGACGAACAGTATACGTACCTATTGTGACTGGGTTATTGTACGGTATGTAAAAAAAAAATGCTCATAGTAGTACACGAATTTGTGTGAGGTAGGTACCACAATTAACGACGGTAGGTACGACACTAAACTATACAAAATACAACAACTTTATCTATACAAAACAAAAATTTTACGTAACATGTACTCTAGCCTAACTAGAGTACATGAACAAAGGAAACCCACTCTCAATTTACTTAAAAAAAAAGAAACCACAGATACTACACTAGAAATCGCAATAAACTCGAACTCAGATCACCCAGAACCAATTACGGGAAGAAAAATATTTTATACGAAGGAGCGGTACTGTACAATAAATAGCTAGATAAGATTACTAATGCAAAATATATAAATATTTTAAAAAATATTTTAAAAATGTGTGTTCAAAATAATTTTGAATTTAAAATCTATAGAATCACATTCTGTTTTGCTTTTATCGACTCACGGGTTCTTTATGTTACCATAAAACTGCATGATTTATTTGTATATCTCATTTTATAAGTGAACTGTTTGTGTTCTTAATAAGAATATATTCTTTAAACCGAACCGAATTAAAAAACTTTTTACAGACTTCAAAAACCTCCAAGGCAAAAATTTAACCCTTATTTATGGGATCACTTTGTTTTCCGTCCGTCTGTCAATCTGTCAACATCCTTTTTTTCAGGAACGCGTGGAGGTATCAAGTTGAAATTAATATCAAATACTTAGGTCTGCGGTCCTTTAGAGCTCTATAAAAATCAAGCTTCTGAGTCAACACAATAAAAAAATACAATCGCAATTTATGCGATATATTTTGATACTCGTATATAAATTAAAATTTATTGAATACTTCCCGTTGATCTAGAATCATGAAATTTGCCAAGATGCCAGGTCTCACAGCACAAATAAAGGAAAAAGTCCGAAACCGTTAATTTGTCATTTTTTGCGATTACAAACTCACATTTGCAGTTGAAGAATTGACAGTGACATAATTATCGATGTATGGGAGGGAGACCATTTTTTCAACTACAAAGTAACTTGTTCTTCAACAACAAGTAACAACTATAGCTGTCTTTGTGAAACCAAATCCTGAACTTTTTGTTCTTGCATCTGAAGCATTCAATCGTACTCAAAGAGATGAAAGTCGTCTCTGTGTTCGTCAAACAAGTACTGCCTTAATGTAAAAGAGTATTTATCTTATGGCACCTGTCGTTTATAATAAATTGCCAAAGGACCTAAAAATGTATAATGTTAATTTGTTTAAACAAAAATTTAAAACATTGCTATGTCAAAAATGTTATTATAGTACCTCAGATTTTTTAACAGATACATTTTGACATTAGTATGAGAATAAATTTATTTAACATTATTTAAATAATTCCAATTTGTCTTCATGATAAAATTCTAAAATAATTAGGTCTACTATTACTGAAGTATAATATATTTTGACATCGGTTTTTTAGATTGTTTTTTTTTTTTTGAGAATTATATTGTATTTACTGTTGACATTTTTGTGCTGAATTCACTATAATTTAATGATATTGACTTGAAATTAATTATTAATAATCTTAAATATTCATATTTGCACGCCATATTAAGTGGCAAACATGTCTGAACTTATATATTTTTTTGTAATCCTGCATGCATATTTTTATTATTGTATGTGTACACATGTTTAAGCAAATAAATATCTTATCTTATCTTCATAGTTTTCGAGGGCCGGTGCCGAAAAAATGGATCTCAGTAAATGGGTTACTTTTCACACGGACACTTTCGAGGGGGCAAGCTACCTCTCTAACATCGTTTGCAGAGAAGCATTTTCTTAATTAATACAAGTTTTAAAATAAATAAATCTACATAATAAGAATAAGTACTTAAATAAATTTTAAGCCAGCATTTTTTTTTTTTTCATTTGGGGCCTCGAACGAAGGATACACAGATGTATTATATTGATAATTTCTTAGATTGTTTGCCCGTTTTTATTAAAAAATTTCAACAGCACTCTTAAATCGGGTTCCTTATTCACCATGATATCGCTTCAGCACACTCCGCCAGACGAGCAGTCGATTTATTGGGTACAGCAGCGGCTTAGATTCACAGACTCAGCCTTGATTTTTATTTATTTCAATTTTTTTTTTTGCATTGGCATTTCGTCGCATTGACATTATAAACCCTGAAGACGCAGTGACTGCATTCAAAGGGCTGGTGTAGAGAACCCCAGGTAGCGCTTCACACCAGGCAAGAACGGAAGAATTTTCCTTTTTAATGGAGGAGAGGTACATACACCTACTCTATCCGACACATTATTGTTGTACAGCTAGTGTTGTAAGAAATACGTACCGTGAAGTAGACGGCAGGTTATAGCCAGCATCCAAGGCATGGGTCGCATGCGGCGGGTGCGCGTGCGCAGGCGCGCGACGCTCCAGCGGCGGGTAGTCGCCGTAGCCGAAGGCGCCCGCCGCCGCGCTCGACACGTCGTTGTTGCGCGACTCGTCCGCGAACATGCCCGTGTTCAGGATGGAACCTGCGTACGCGCCGCGGGCTGAGCACAAGCGTGCAACGTCAATATCATATGAGACGGGACTATCCAATATTAGGGAATTACGATCTGGTGAAAAAAATAAATACTTATAGGTGTTTAGGGTAGAATTAGAGTTCTATCGATACTATCGTGACCACGACAGTCAGTCATAAACAGCTGTCTATACTATTGATAGTATGGATAGCTCAAAAGTTGCAACATTTTTGTGGGAAAGCGCAATCTGATGATTTAGTTTTATTTTAAATTTTACAGTAATTGTAATTTAGATTATCAGTATTGGCGTTACCATTGATAGTATGACTGATTTTTTAAGTCGCGAAAGTATCTAAAGTATATCTATTCACTCGCTACACTTTTCACAGAATAGCATCAAAGTGTATTCCACAAAAAAACTTTTCAAAGTGTTTTCTTTAAAATAAAAATCATCCACCAACTTGGACTGGAAAGCCTCTGGCCACCCATAATATTATGCGGCGCGCTGAACTTCCACTGGTTACCAAAGACGAGGGAATCGCTGAGAGTATTTCCATCGACGGGGTTGTTTTGCGAGGGGTTGTCCGTGTCGTTGCTACCAGCGTTGGATTGCGTTGAAGTGTTTGAGCCGTTCTGTGCGCGGGCCACTGCGATTGAGTTGCGTGACATCTCGAGGGAAAGACGCTGTGCGAAGGGGAATTTGTTAGTTAAGGTTGTTGATTAAAATGGCTTGTTGAAATTGTCAAGATTTAAATACAGGGTCAAATTAAAATATCTAGCGAAACTCCGCAGAAGTGGTGAGTATCGATATCTAAACACGACAAAACATATTTTCTCAACTCAAACTTTAAGTATCAATACTACCAGCGGTCGTTGACCCCTAAAAAAAACACCAACTCCTTTTATTTTAATTTTATCGTCTTTAGATTCACTCATCACGGCTGTAATTTTGCTAGCTAATTTACTTTGACCCCGTGAATGGGGTGCTGATTATCTGATTAAATTATAAATGTGATAATGATGATGTATTAAATCAAAAACTCGCAAAGACATAGTTGAACTATCGGTTGAACATGGCATTGAACTGTCTTGTGTTGAACTAGATAAGGATGTTACTTATAGTGTGCGTTTACAGACCCCAAATTATCCAAACTTCTCTATATTTATGCACTTCCGAATAATAAATGTAGGGATGTAATACGAGAATGGCTCCTACGATTAAACTATAGTGAAACTGAAGAAATTACTAAAAGTTAAACATGTTTAAAGAAAGATACACACCAACTCCTCTACATGCACACCCTCACACACATTACACACCCTCACTCCTTATCACACTACACACACATTCTTCACTCATCACTGTGGTAACGTACTTATTCTTAATAGTTTGTTTTCCCCATAATTTTTATTGGATTTTATTCATTTCATTTTGCAATATTACAGATATTGTGCTTAAAACAACGAATTGTGGTTGTAATAAAATAGTATGGAAGATGCTGACGACTGTGACACAGTTTATACTAGTATAGTCGTCGACGTAATCTCATAAAAATATGTATTTATTGCCATGATTTTGTACATAGACTAAGAGAAATTTGTAATTTTAGGAGTAAAATAAACTACATATTATTATTATTATTGTTTTGACATTTCTCGGGAACCTGGGGTCCCGGACCTTTGGAAGGCGTACGAGGGGCCGAAGCCAACTTGCAGAGACCCCTTAGACAATTTTAAGTGTTGAGGCACTAACCGACGATTATCCCTGTATGCACTATGCAAGTGTACCCATATTTTTTTTTTTTTTTTTTGTTTCCGGGGTGGAAAATCCTCATGGATGTCCGCCGCCCTGGGGTGGGCGGCGGGGTCTGTCAGACTCTTACTGACTAAAAACCACCCCGGTGTCCATCTCACACCTACGCCGGGGGTCGCGGGAACGTATGATCCTTCCGCAACCCCCGACTGGTGCCGGCCCGCCACTGCGGGCCTTTTCGGGTCTGGGGGGGAGTGAGGTGTTTGACTCCCCCCGCGACGTCTAAGAGGGGCGCGCGTGGAACACTACGCGCCGCCACCTCGGCTCCTGATGTATGGGGGGCGACGGACGATGCAAGTGTACCCAAGGACAACCCCCGGTTGGTGCAGGACTATTGCAAAATATAGGAACAAAACATATTGGGCTGTGGTTTTTTTTATTATTATTATTATTTGAGTCAGTAATGGAAGATGTTTTGGCAAAACTGGCAACTGGTAATAAATCAGTAATTATCTGTGGTAACATCAACGACCACATACCCCATAGACGCCTAATAACAGGCGACCAATGTCTGTCAACACATCAGACTTATAGATCTTATATAGGTCGCCGCTCAACAATATCTATTCAGTATCGACCACTACTGTGAGCCGCAAACACTTCCGTGTTAATCCATAGAAATTGGTGAAAATAAATATTATAATGGCTATTTGATGCTCTTTTTTACCCTTGATGAAAGTAACCCGAATTTACCCTTAGCATTTCAAAAAGTATTAATGATTTTTTAAATACACCAACGTATAGTGCAAGGGCACTATACGTTGGTGTGGTAACAACAGCCAGACTTCGACTTCCGGAAAGATGCCATAACATTTCATCGGTAAGTTAATAGTTACATATAATAATAATTAGATTTATTTTCTGATATTATTTATCGGAGTTCATCTTATACTGGTCATACTTGTAGGTGAAAAAAGGTGCAAGGACTCTCGTTGATGTCTTTTATGTTTGCGTCCCTTTCGTCGTAAAGTATTTTTTTAGCTATCTTTTTCCCTCTATTTTTTGGTAAAAATGACTAGTGATGAACCAAATGATGACCAAAGTATCGATAAAGCAAAAACCTATCGGTACTATTTATATGAAATTTGAAGCTCTTTTTTACCCACGATGGAAGTAACCCGATTTTACCCGTATCATTTCAAAATGTATTAATGATTTTTAAAATACACCAAATCATAATATGATTATAATGGTATTTATAATTGTGAAATAATTAGGTGTTTTTTCAAACCACACAGAAAATTTCCCTCTCACGGAGAGGAGGTGTCGTTCCCAGCAGTGGGAACATTATAGGCCATTATTGTATTGCAAAAATAATTATTTGACTTTCAGAATTTAGTTGTATGTTATTAATTACATTTTTTTTACTAGGTATTACAATACATTATGAACCAGCCACCGAGAAATAAACGTTTTCTTTTTAAATAAATACGGAAAGAATTTTGATAGTTTGTTTTTATTTTTTACATTTTAAGTATATTAATTACATTATGTAAATGTTAAATAATATTAAGAAACAAAAAGTTAAATTTTATTTAGTACAATTATTTAAAAAAAATCGATAGCTTCGTGTTTTATTTAAACCTGTCACATCCCTATTGATACGTAATGACATTGGCAGGGCCAATCAGAACGCATTACGTGCAGTACCCCGCTTCCTCATACTTCATTCAGCTAGTTGACAGAATAGTTTTGATGCGATAAATCAAGCATTAGGCGTTTATAGGCGTCGTTGTCGTGGTCGTTGGACCATATATGGTCCAACGACCATATAGCCATAAATGTTAATGTTACCCAACGGTAACATTAACATTTTAGAAAATAATTCAAATACCCATAAATTATTAAATTTGTTTAAATTATTCAATTTGTCAATAATGTGTTTGTACGACCTACCCGAACAACTACAGCTACATGTATTTATAATGTTTTTTGTTGGTGCGATTATTTACATAAAGCCATCGTTCATTAACTCCCTTCCGATCAGAGCGGCCAAACCGCTTTACCGTGAACCGTGTTGCTACTTACTCTAGAAGTAAAGCAGCTAAAGCCTTATTATACATTAACAACAAGGTTAAATCAACAGACAATAAAATAAAGACTGTTTGGAAAATTATCAATAATGAAACGAACAGGAACAAACATAGTTCTGATTACACACTGCAGACGTCATATGGTCTCATTTGCGATAACGAAGAAGTTGCTCAAGAATTTGTAAATTTATTTACCAGTATCCCAATTAAAACGACTGAAACCTTAAATTCCTCGCCCTCGCTCGCTTTTTATGTAGTAAGAGCGAGCGTTTCAGTCTGCCTGATTGAATTTTACTTAAGCATATTAACCCTATAACAGTAAAAATAAAAGCTCTTAAGCAAATTAAGATCAAATTGACCGAAGATCTTTGGAGAATGTCCATTAAAGCCTGTACACCCATCATTGAGACCTTATCGCCTTACTTAGCCTTAATATTAAATTTGTGTGTGGATCAAGGAGTCTTCCCGGATTTAATTAAATACAGTAAGGTAATACCACTTTTCAAATCCGGGGGTAGTTTTCAGCAAAGTGTTTGAAAAAGTAATGCTTTAATCAAATGCTCAACAAATTTATCACCAATAAAAACTTACACGATCAACAGTATGGTTTCACCAAGGGGCGTTGTACAACCGAATGCCACTGATGCCGGTGTCACCTTATTAAAACACATATTTACAGCGTGGGAAGAAGCCCAAGACGCCATAGGAATCCTTTGTGACCTCTCCAAGGCATATGATTGCGTCGATCATGAAACCTTGCTCTTGAAACTTGAGCATTATGCACATAGAAAACTTTCGCTCAGTTTAGTAAAATCTTATTTGAATGATAGACGACAGCAAGTTCAAATAAATGGTGTCAATTCACTCGGTTTAAAAGTAAAAATGGGTGATCCACAAGGCTCGATATTGGGCCCCTTTCCTCTTTTTAGTGTATATTAATGATCTACTCTATTTATTAAAAAATCAACCACAAATGGTGTTATTTGCTGACGATACTTCCTTAATTTTTGAGGTAGAAAGACGTAAACTTTCCGAAATACACTTTCTAAATAATGTTGAAAACCGCATCAAAATACGTTGCGTAGTTTAGAAGCACAACGCGGTCACACAGACACAAATGCGACTTTAATTTATAATATGTATATAAGAGCTAGTAAAATTAAAAGTTACCTCTTTGAGATCATTAATCTGCAGGATGTGTTGGTTCTGCATGGTGATCAGCTGGTTGATGTACCACTGCTGGTCGCGGCATCGCTGGTAGAACGTCGGCGGGCGTACTTGGAATCTTTTACGTGAAACAGATACAAACATATGAGAGTAATATTGGAGCACAGATGTTGCAATAAAAGCGTCTGTGAGATTTGAGCTTGAAGTGTTTGGAATACATGACTGGTTAACTGGTAGAATATTAAACCTGCAAGATTTTTGGTACTGCTATCAAGCTTCTATGTTATATGTATGTTAGGGGGTTTTGGTTTTCGCACTTAGTCCTTCAGGTGGACCATTGGGCGTGTAAGGCTATGAAGCTTTATTTGTGCAAGATGGTTTCCGCAGGAAACAATTTTTGCATCAAGGCAACTTGCGCATAGTAACAATACTATTTCTGCACGAGTACGTTTATAAAGTTTGAGAATAAGTTTATTTTTCTAGTACTCTCTCTTTTTTGTTCTGAAAATATTGTAACAAATAAAACATAATCCGTCCATACCTTAGTATAAGAGTATCAGTATCCGGGTCTAGATACCCCTCACTAGCTAGCAGATCGAGCCTGAAGAATCGGTTGTACCCCCAGCACTCTCCCACTTCGAAGTCAGATGCAAACTCCCGCACTATGTTCTTCGAGGGGTCACGCGACACTTGGTGCAGCATCTCCACACGATACTCGTATCTGGGACATATTGGGTGTACAGGTTCTGCTCGAGGGAATATGGAAGAGATTGTTGAAAAATGATATAATATGATTATGAGTGTTTTTGCATGGAGCATTTGATAAGGAAAGGAGCGTTGATGCGGCGGTTGAGCAGCGTCTACGTTCTATGAACGCATAAGCTGGACAAATTCCAGATGCGAATACACCCTTGGTGATCCATAAAAGATGTTTTAGAGTCCCATTTCATCATACTCATAATAAATGATGATAGATTTGTCTAGAACTCATTCCATTCTAATACAAATAAATCTCACTTATCAGATTTTCTAAAATACAGGATTGTTTTAAAGTGGCCAGCTAAATTCTGCAAATAAAATAAAAAGATTTGTTTTTTTTTGTGGTCAACGACGTGTTTTTATCGCGTTTAAATATGATACCCATCACGTCTGTGAATTTACACTAAAAAAAACATTTTTTAAACTGATATTTCAAATGACTACAATAACTGGTGTTGATGACCCCACAAAAAAAATCATGAAATTAATGTATTTTTTGTTATTTCATGTTAAGATATCGATACCGTCGCGTCTGTGGAGTTTAGCTTACCAATTTAAAATAAACCTGTATTATTGGGCGAATCCGCGTTTTAAATATAATCTGTGGTGTTTAATGGAAAAAAAAATGAGGAAATAAAGGCTTATTTACTATATGACAGATTCATGATTCAGTAATATTATCTGTGCTGACATTGGGGTACCCACCATAATTATTATTTTAACTACTATACTGAAGAAACTTCTACCCCTACTATCTGAATTGTTTACTTACATACTCACTGCATCTTCTTCTATACAGTAGTGGAATTTGTCTCTAAAAGTTTTAAGCAATGCTAACAACAGATAGGACAGATCTACGTACGAACAAGTAAGGCCACATAGAATACCTAGTCATTTCTAATGTAAACTAATGTTTTATTTGTATTTCCCAGTTTCAATACAACTGTGAAGTACATTAACAAATTCTATATTCTATAGATATTTATTTAAACAGATGGACTACGAATATATAACAAGAACTGATACAACAAATGTGATACCAAAAGATATGTGTCGCAGGCGTCTAGAATATTATTTGAGCGACTAATTATTTATAGACATGAAGCAGAATATTTTTTACAGATCAACACAGAAATTAATTGCACAGAAATTACTTTTTTTTTAAATAATCTGTCCAATTTTCTTTTCATTAATGGACAAACAAAAACAACTGCTATATTAAAATTATGGTTCCTCTATTTGCCTGCTTTTTTGCTAGAATTAATCAACTGTTTAAGACTGATTATTCTAAATGGGTGCAATGTTATGTTTTGAGAAGGCAGTCTGTTCGAGTTGTCTACGAAATCGCCAATAGATGGAGATAATACAATAATAAGCTAGCTTTCCATAGAATGGTAAACAGGAGTGTTTTTAATTGACAAGTGGTAGATTAATATCAGTCGACGGCAAAAAAAAAGTGTCGATTCTGAACTTAAATACAATTGTCTTATTACAATAAAGCTCTCTGAGGTCATTTATCGTGTTTTTTTTTTTATAATTTCAAGACTGCTGATCTTACAACAAAAAAATTCTATAGAAGCTGCTGATGCATCCTTATCTGATTATTATATCAGTTTAAAGTCTGACCCAAATTAAATGCTGACCCTGTGAATGTGCTAATGTCCAATTACATTATCCTCAAAGCTGTTGAGATTATTATTATCTATATCCTGTATAGATATGACAGCAGCGTCTGTAGACTTATAATTAATTAATTAAACAAGTCGTATATTTGACTTCAGATAGCTACTTTTGTAAAACGTGTCTAGTGTTTGATTAACGCCAAGTAAGATGTCAATTTACCGCTTATCGTCGCAATGGAGCATTTTAAGAGAGCACACAGAAGAAAAGTAAGGCACAAATTATACAGAAGTATGGCAGAAAGCGAGGAGGCCGTGGCGTGTCTTCTAAGTATTACATATTAAGTCTCATTATATTATGATGATGAATAACGAAAACACATATTCGGTTTTCCTACGTTTCACTCTTGAGCCATCCCTAAAAGGAGGTACAGCCGTCTTTTTGGGAAAGGCCATATACTACAAAAGGCTAATCAAAATTTATGTGCATATTGAAAAGGCTAATCAAGTTTCTGGTTAGGAAAAAGCCTGTCAAATCTGAGGTTAGTTTTGTGATTGGATCAAATTAACAAAAAAGGCAAGGTTTTTTTTAAAATTTTCCAGACGCCTGATGCCACCCGCAACCTGTCTCAACCTCCCTTCAATATAAATGGCGCCTTAAATACCAACAGCATGCTAGCACAATAGAGCTACATCTAATGAGCGACTCTCACAGCCCGTACTTACCTCTTGCCTACTCTTAACTTAGCAGTGCTTGCAATAACGAAACACTAAGTTATTCCACTATCAGTTACAAGGTACAGGGTATAAAGTTATCAGGGTCGGGTTGTGCATTCAAATCAAGTGTCCAGGTTACTGTTTCACCACTTGTAAGCTGGGATGTGCCAATGTTTTGTGTTCTCTAGATTTTTTTATCGACAAAGGTGAAACAAAAAGATTTAGTGACTGCATCATGTGCCATTATACGAGGGGGCGTTTTTAAGTTCGCGGAATGGAGGGTGAGAAGTGAAAATGAAAATACTAAATTATTTTTCTTTTTCAATATATTCACCTGCTACCCTTATACATTTTTCAGATCTTTCAATTAGCTTATGTATACCTTCATAAAAAAATGCTTTGAAAAATAAGCTGAAACCGCGTCCTTCATTTCTTCATCAGTTGAAAATTTCTTCCACGAAGTTCTTTTTTCAGTTTTGGGAAGAGGTAATAATCACTGGGAGCCAGGTCTGGGCTGTAGGGTGGATGGTCTAAAATATCGAAGCCCACCTTATGCAGGGCAGTCAACGCAATACGGCTCTTGTGAACAGGCGCGCTGTCGTGAAGAAGAAGGACACCTTTGGTCAATTTACCCCTCCTTTTTTCTTTAATGCTTTCTTTCAACCTCTCGAGGATAGAAGCATAGTATTCTTCGGTTATAGAAACGCCTTTATCTTTATAATCGGTCAACAGGATCCCTTCTGAATCCCAAAACACTGTTGCCATGATTTTTCCAGCCGATTGTGACACTTTAAACTTCTTGGGTGGTGGTGTGCCTTTTTTGTGCCACTGCATAGTCTTGTTTCGACTCAGGTTCATAATGATGAACCCAAGTTTCATCTCCAGTAATAATTCGACTTAATAGTCCATCCTTATCTTCGTTACAGAGGTCCAAAAACGTGCGAGAACACTCCACGCGGTGTTGTTTTTGAGGCAGCGTGAGCATTCTTGGCACCCATCTTGCACTGACCTTTGTCATGCTAAGATGATCGTGTAGAATTTTGAAAATTGTCGTATCCGATACTACAACCATTTCTGCAAGCTGTTTCTTATTTAGTCTGGCATCTTCCAATATTATTTTTTCGACTTTTTTAATGATTTCCGGAGTAGTTACCTCGATCGACCGTCCGGGCCGTGGGTCGTCTTCAAGTGAGGTCCTGCCTTGTTTAAAGAGACTGTGCCACTTGTAAACCATGGTTTTACCCGGGTACTGCCCCGCACTAGGAATTTCTCCTGTATCGTGGGTGCGTTTACAAAACATTTAAACTCACATACACAAACAGCCAGACCCGGAACAACTACTTGCAGGTCATACAAATATTTGTTCCGTGCGGGGATCGAACCCGCGACACGTAACGCAGCAGTCAATTGCTTAACCGCTGCGCCAACCGTGTCGTCAAGAGTCCCCGTAAACGGATTCCATCTCTTCCAGTATATTTTGAACTGACTTTCCTTGCTTGGTAAGGAACTTTATTACGGCACGGTACTCGATTTTTCCATAATTCACAGTTTCTTCCCAATTGAGTTGTTTGCTTGACGATAGTTCAAAGACTAATGATCCAATTAAGATAAAACCTGGTATTTATACTAATATTGAGTGGCTGAAGTTGTGGTCATCCCGATAATTATCTATTGTTATCCCCTCCCCCCCATTCCGCGAACTTAAAAACGCCCCCTCGTAAATGAAATACTACACATAAACTGTAAGGGCAAATATGATCAAAATTTTGTGATGTCTGCATTTAGAGACTTTATTTAGTAACATGTGTGGTGAAACAGACCCACAAAAAAATACAAAGAGTAATCACATTCGGATATTGTTACTTGGCATAAATGCGACAGGTTGTCAAAAAAAAATCGAATTAAAACTTACTTGGAAGTCTCGGGCAGTCCCGCGCTAAGTTCGAGGAAGACGGAGAGATAGTTGCCACGGACCACTCCGTTACCGTCAGGGTACACTTTCAGGCGCCAGCAGAGCCCGTTCACGTGTAGGGGCGCTGAGTACACCGGCGCGGCCGCATGCTGCAGCTGGGTGAAGTTCGTGAGGGGAAACGTGCTGCTGTCGTAGCTCGGTACGATTTCACTGAGGGACAAGGTTCGGGTGGAGTGTCAATACTTACTGTGAATATACAGGTGAATTTTGTGATGGGACTAGTAAGGCGAATTCCGAAACTGAGAAAATTGGTATTAGGATCCATAAGCCATTAGGGTCAGAAAAGCGATCAATTCAAAAAAAAATTGAACTAGAGCTACTTTTACAGAGGGCTGATATTGGTTTAACGAAATGAAATCACACTGGCACACTCAAAGCGCCTCCAAATCGCAAAGATATACGAAGTTGCGCGAAGACCAAGTGTGTTGCATTAATGTCAGACTTACTAGTCTAGACATAGTTGGTCTGTTTTGAGCTTACTCTTATATGATAATAAAATATTATGGCTATCTGTACTAAACACAGTCTGCATTCAAAATATTATACGCTCGTTTTTATCCCGCATCTCTTTTCCAAAACACGTTTATCGTGCATAAATTCTACTCCTACGCAATATGTTCGCTGGTTGAAGTTTTAGAGAACATTATTTTGTTTTAGAAATTAAATGTGTGTCGAGAGCCAACAATTATAACGTGCGCTAAGTGATTTATACCAATGAGTTAAGGTTTAAATTGTGATGATGGACGTGCGCAATCGAAATATCAAAAAAAAAATATTCAAATGATGTTACACTTGATTTCAAATGTACAATATTGTCACTTGCCTGTGGAAATCGGCCGGTACGGGAGCAGTCACGAAGCTTGCCATCGGTTTCTTACGAACTTGGTGAATCATCTTCGATAGTTCACCACTCTTGGATATCAACTCAGACCTGCAAACATTACGACATTTACAAAAACCTGTAAAATAAACTGTTGCTTTACTTTTTCATGTCAGTAATTTTAAGAGACACATTTATTATTATTGTTTAAAGCTTAACTCCTGTTTAATTCGGATTTCCCTCGGGGCCTTTATTCACAGGTCTCGAAACGACCTCGCTCGATATAAACTCATGAAGTAGAACTCTGCTTTCGGAAAATTATTGTTTCCGGAAAGTAGTTGAGGGAAGCCAAAACCAACACAAAGACAAACCTGTAAACAACAATAAACACAGTATTACAGACAAACATGCATGACTGAATGAACTTTCACATGCAATACTAACATATTTGATGATGTACGCTTTCTGGTCACCCCAAAATTATAGCATGAAGGTAGAAGATACACAATTAATACAATAGTATTCTCGAATTTCTTTATAAATTGTCAAAGGAACGTGATTGCCACTCCATTAAAACGCGGTAGCTCACATTGATGAAGGTAAAAGTATCCTGACATAAAACTGCCAATTTAATATTCTTTTCTCCTTAAATACAACATGTAACATAATTAACGCAAGACCTCATACACCACAATAAAAAAATTAAAAAAATGAGTATTGAGTTAAAAGCATTATACAATGACCAAACCAATTTTTTTTAAAGCTAATTATTATTATTAAGATAATTGTGTTGACCCTAGCATTACTTTATGCATAAAAAAATTGAGTCTTATTGCCTTGAAATAAGATTAAATTTTCTTTGGCTAAATCAGCTCGACGGTCAGTATTGCAAAATACATAAAATTTGAAAAAAATACCTATATTAATAGTTACTGAAATCGATTCAGTCAGAACACACTACTTTCAGGACTTGCATTTATTATGTTACACCTTGTATAGGCAAAGAGACCACCGCCGAAGTAGACAGGGGACACATAGTTAATTCATTAAGTAAGTCTAATGATAATATTGATGAAAACGTTTTTTACTCAAAAGTTAACAAGTATTGGAAGGGACAACTCAATCAAGGTACAGAGTACAAACTGACAAAATGAGTACTTAACCAATTTAAGTCAATAGACAACAGAGAAGTAAAAATTCTACATAACTACCTAGTACTGGAATGCAGTTGATGCTCAATCTCCTGCAGCAGATGTTCAAGTTGCTCCGTCTCCTGGGTGAGGCTGTTCTTCTGCCCCATCAGGGTGAGGAGTTTGGCCTTCAGTGCAGAGTCCAGGCGCGAAATCATCAGTTCTACGGCGTTCCGAATCTCGCGTACGCGCTCGTCTTTGGCAGCGCGCACTGATTCTACATTGCGTTCCTGTGAACCATATTTTTATTTGTATGTATAACATAGCCATGTCATGAGGGAAGATGAAATACACACGTGTTCCTAAAGAAGTGACTCCCTTCATTCATTGTTGTATTGTATTCATATCCATAGAGACTTGTTTCTTTAAATATTTTTTTTATAATTTCAGGGGATCAAGATGATGTTTATGAAAAAGGTGTTAATGCTAAGGTTGCTGCTGATAGGGAAGAAAGGAAGAGAAAAATATAGTGAGGTGACCTAAAGTGACCTGGGATCACACAGATATATTGGATCACAGCTGGAAAAAGGTCATGATCAGTTGTATTTATTGAGTGCACTCTCAAACAAAGTTATGCCATAATTTAGGTCGGAGTTTCTTTGCAACACAAATGGCAGTGTGAGTACCCTCATTCTGGATTAATAAAATTGTATCATGTAAGTGGTGGCTCAAATTTTATAAAAAGGCATCTGGCCTCTCATCTTATCTTCGTTTCTATTATTTATTTATATTGAGCAAATAAATATTATACATAATATGTTTATGTATCCGTGAAATATAATATTCTCTAGAATGCATTGTAATTAGTACAATAAGCCAGATCAACAATCGAGAAACATAAAAAAAATATAGTTATGACATCAATACTTGCAGTTGTGTTTGCATAACAACAGAAAATTCATACCACATCTTGCACCAGACTAATAAGCTCCATCAGTCTACGTCTTAATTGGGACACCTCATCACGGATCTGTGTGACATGTTGTTCATACACCTCTTCTAATGGTTTGAAGGTGTGCCCCGAATGAGTGCCGCCCCACAGAGCACACTGGTGGCAGATGCAGCGCCGGCATGTCCAGCAATACACAGTTAGCTTCTCCTGATGCGTTGGACACCTGTTCAGGGTGCTTTACGTGTGTTTATTATATCCTTATATGAGAAGACTATGGATTAATTATGAACGCTTCAGTGTTGTGATTATTTCTAGAAACTTTCTAAGTGAAAAATACCTCAATAAATAAATCCCACTGGACAGGGAATAAATTTTGCTTCTTATTATTTTTTTATAGATAATTAGAAATGTTAGTCAGAAGGTTGCCTTAGGGTTGTCTAAGTATCATCATTCCAGTCAAAGATAGAAGTGTGATGCCTCAAATGTGTGCAATAATCACCTATCTCTGAAGCTCTCCCTTTGACTAGCCGAATTGCTCTGCTGCATAGTCTCGATCTGCTGCGTGACCTCCTCGACCCAACGGCAGTTGACGAGCTCGTGCAGGTGCAGGGCTGCCCGGCAGTGCGGACACTGCGATCGCTGCTCTGTCAGCCATCGCCGCACGCACGCATAGCAACACAGCTTCGAGCAGTGAGGGCACAGGTGTGCGTCCACCAGCTTCTCCATACAGATGAAGCAGCGGAACACCTCCGCCAACGTCTGCAACCATCATCCCATTCAAAACTCTTGTCAACTCAGCAAAACTGTCAAATATGTAGGCCACATCGATTTACCTCAACGATCTGCTCCTCGCCATTTCCATTCCCTTTGTCTCCTCGCGAGGCCATAATACAGGTTTGCTTTTCTTACTACGGGGCCGACGAGATATTCACCATAATTTAGACTTGTTTATATAATTCTAAAATAACAATTGGACATGTTTCGCAATGCAAGCGTCAATACACGAAACCACTTCCGCGTTCGAATATCAATCGAATCAAAATAAAAACAAAAAAATGGTGCTTTTGTGCAACTGTTAAAATTACCCTATAATAAAATTTTACACACAAATCAATAATCAAAGAACCTGATATTGGAATAATTGCATTGGTTATATAACGCGATTAATTATGTTACGGTTATTATAAATTTAGTGCTGCTAAACCTTTGGCTAAACTTCGCGTATTCTAGGGCATGAACAATTAAATACAATGAACAATTTCCCTAAAAAAAGGGTAACAGAGCTGGCAGCACTATTAAAAAGGCGATGTTGCATTATTTAAAAATTCTATCAATCGATTATAGAGGTAGCGTTCGAAAAAGAACGAATTTGCACCTTTCTTAGATGTGTTCATAACAAAGTACTTCATGTCCACGCTGTTCTTCTTTTTGCCGCCATTCACCGCCACTCGCGCTATTTATGTCCACACTACCCTAGGTTTGTTTGTCTTGCCCGCTGTATGCTAAAAGTACGCACTATACGTTTGCGGTTGGAATAGAGTAACAAGAGTAAGCCACACAATCACATCCTTTGACCAACTTTCTTCATGCCTACATAATAAATAAATAAATATTTTTTACCGTTTGTCTAATATCAGGTCCAAACTCGGTTGATTTACGATTTATAAGGCCGATTGCCTGACTTTCAATAACCTTACGGCTCCATCATGAGGCTAAGTTCACTTGTTCACTAGTCAACTACTCATAGAGACCATTTGAAGGTGCCTAAACACACTGTAAGTTGTTGTGGAGTTGGTTATTTGACAGACTTTCCTGGCTGCAGAATCAGGTCCAGGCTACCACATAATTATAGTGTTAACAAAATATTACAGGAGGTATACCAAATTCCTAGTCGACCGGACGAGTTAAAGTGAAATAAATATAAAACCCCCTCTGTTTGCGTCGTCGCCGCGTCGGGGGTAATAAATTACCATTCTTCTTCTTAGAGTGTTGATGGCAATCTAAATGGATTCGGCCCAGAATTCGGCTACGTGTTTGGCGCCATCACTAGCGTCCATTAGTTCGTGTAAGGTGTCTAGTAGAGAAGAGGAAACGATAGTACCTAAGTGGCCCATCGTGGCTGAGATAACTACACCAATACAATTATAAAAGACCTGATTATATCTTCAAAATTGTTGAAAAGATTTTCATGAAGCACAGCTAAGAACAACATCGAACCAACCTTTGTTTTTTCAGGGCGGTGCTTTTTCATCCCCCCATTATGTTCACGAAAAGCAAGAATGTATGAATGTAAGAGCAAGCGAAGCGAGCTCGAAAATGTTTGCTGAGTGGCTAGTGTAGGTTAGGTTCTATTTTGACTATTAATACAGAAATAGGAGTTACTTTGTCGACTTAGGTATGCAAAAGAGCTTGAAAAGTTGACAAGAGTGAGCGAAGCGAGCTCGAAAATTTAAGTACAGAGTTACTTTTTCGACTTATTAAGTTTGTGGAACCATATAATATTAAAGCGAGCGAAGCGAGCTCCCCAGTTTTACCACACTACATTATTTTATATTTTGCATATGTAAGGGGTCTCCAACATATTTTGGGCTTGGGATAAAAAAAAAGTACCTACCTAATTCTAAAGATTTGTCTGCCCATGTTGAACAAATGTTCCTAAAAGAGGAAGCTGAAACCTTAAAATATTAGTATCGAGTTAATTTCCATGAATAGGCACTATTTCCATTCAAAACTTCGGCATGAGAAAATCTAGTCAATATTTCAAAAGCTACTGTGTAAGTGAATATACTGGCAATGAGCACGGACTGACACAGTTACGTCACTTATGTCATATGTCGAATAGCTCGAATTTAATGCGATAACCTCTGAAATGTTTTCATAATATCGTTTCTATCTTAATGATTTTTTCTTGTGATATTATAGGTGATTTTTAGAATATTTATAACACTAGATTACAATTAGTAAACACGTAAGTCTTATTTCAATCAGTCTTAACTAATGTTTAAACAAAATAACTTGCAACAATTTGCTCATTTGAAATTAAGCTTTGCATGGGACTGTATGTTTTATTTAACTCCACTATTATCTTTAGATTTTATTTTCAATTTAGTATTGGTTAGAGTCTTGAGTCGTACGGTATTCGTACTTGAACTGGTGCCATAAATATTTCAATAATACTAAAACATTATTTTTTTTTGGAAATTTCAGAATGTTGATTTAAAAGGCGTGTAACGACAGGATGTTCTATAAAAAAGTGATGCACTGCACGATCTGCCTGAAACATGGCACTGTCGGCATTTCTGGGGTAAGCTTTTTTGAAAACTATTACTTAATTTTATAGGTGGAAAAGTGAATATTAGGATGTATGTTGTTATCTGATAAATGATAGATTATTGCGTTTTATTTTTATCTTATTATACCTAAACTTGGGCATTGGGTGTTTATAATGTTTTTGGAGACATTTATGTGGAAGGTAATATACCTGTCTCCTCTTACGTGTATCGGAGGTGAAGTTGTGATTGAAGAAAACTCCAATTTGTAGTTCATATAATAATTGCCACCCACATTATAGTTGAATGTTACACCATTTAGCACAGTCATATAACTAATTAAACTAGCAGACACAAAATAAACTAATGACTAAAAATCTAGTCTGTGTCCCACCACTGTTGACAAGCAAGCATAGACGCCACTTGAGGGTGCGTTCCTGACTTTTATTTTAACAACATTCTTATTGTATTTTATTATTAAAATTCATATATATAATTATTACACAACTAACTATTTACACTAGGAAGGTACTAAATTAAAGACTATCTAAGTGACTCTATACCATAACAATGTTCTTAAATTTGCTCTGCTACTGTCCAATAAAATCTTTCATTCTAATGATTCTTTTTTTTTCTATGACATTTACTTAGGGCATTTGGATTTAACGTAAAAATATAAAAAAAAAAAAGTAATTTATAAAAGGATCTGGTCAAAAAAAGGAAAACTTGCAACATATCAATCATTTTTGTACTTGACGAATAAATAATCTGAAATAATATTTTAAGTTATTAAAACTACATAAATTATATATATTATTATCCCCTCTTTGTTAACAGGAAAACTATGTAAAGCCAAGGGAATATTTTCAATGCTATCCATAGTGGTTTTTCTTATCATTTGTTTTTTTTTCTGCTAAAATATTTAAAGTTGTATTCACAAAGCTTTGTACAGAAAGCAATAAAACTTAAAACCGAGGCTCGCCGCTAGGACAAAGAATGAGTGGAGACGAACGAAAAAATTAATGAACGGATGAGTGGATTTTTTTTTGTGTTTAAACTGTAATTATAAGAATAAGGCTTGAAGAATTCTTTGAATCTTTGACGTGCTTTATCTGATATCCTTTCTGCACACCTCATTAGAGCTCGAGGAAAGCTAAAAAAACAAAAATAAAGTTCCACATTTTCAATCTTATAACATGCACTTAGTCAAAATTAAATCCATAAAATGTTACTGTAATATTTATAGAAACAGTAAAGTCTCATTAGACAAAAAAAAACCATTATACTTTAATAATAACAAAAAAATCAATAAACAATAGCGTCTCTAACAAATGGAACAGAAGCAACGCACATAACCCGAACAATTTAAGTGGGCATGCGATAGTATGATCAATATGTTTAGTAAGAGTCTTTACAATTGAGATGCTTTGTAACTCCTGCAGATTATTGTGACTTAATTTAAAAAAATATTTCTTTGACAAAATATCGGTATTTACAATACAGTGATAACAATTATTATAATTATGTATTATTATATATTAATAATTACCGAAAATATAAAACTCCATCCTTTTTTAGCGACCTAGATGTTAACTTCGGAGCGTTCGATTGCTACTAAATTAAAAGCGCACCCAAATGTTCAAGTGGGCGTTCATTTGGTTAGGACATTTTTTTGTCGCTGATTGTCTATCTAGTTCTTTATTAGTGATCAATGGCTCTTAAGCATGAAAGTGTCAATAATTCAAAATACTACAGGATGAAATTGAATAGGTGCGCCAAATAAAAAATCGTTCAACATGTTATAAAGAAAATTTAGAGCATGTCACTCAGCCGAGAGAAAGGAAAGGGATAGCGTAGGCGAGCGATTCGGCAACGTCGTCGCGCGCCCTTTTTTTTCGTAGAAACGGTCAAAATTTGGTAAATTACTGCTAGCTCAACGCGTTGCCAACTTGTGAACTCTGCGATTAATGCATTGCTCTTTGGGCGCGCGCTGAAATCGATACTTACTTTAATTTTCTTATTTGTTTTTTTTTATATATTTTTTCTGGAACGACGATAAGTCACACGATTTTTCAAGAATTTACTTTTGGGAAATGTCAGTTTATAATTATTATGTAACAGCTACTGAACCTCCTATTTCCAATTGGCGCAAGTTTTAATTTAATCTATACCTATATTGTAAAGAGGTCAAATTGGTGAGTAAAAAAATATAGGGGGTAATCTTCGAAACTACTAGTACTATTCCGAAAATTATTTCACTAATGGGAAGCTACAGGCCGAATGTCATAGGATATATTTTATGTTAAAACAACTCTTTGAAGTCACGGGCAGAAGTTAAAGGTAATCATTTATTAAACAATGAATTAATGCTTCTTAATACTCTGAGGTTCTGTCAGCGTGATAATGATAACATAGGTGCCTAATCTCAAAAATTGTTATTAAAAAACAAAAAAAAGTCGTCTGTGATAGCTTGTAAAGGTTAATAAAACAAAAATGCTGCGCTTTTACCAAAAACTTCGCGAGATTTTGAATAATAATTCTCGCGGTTGATAAATACAATTTTAAATTATTACACAACCACGCGTGACAGTGGCTTTTTTTATTTGTTTCCGTAATTACGGCATTCAACCGGTTAATAAGGTCGAACTTGTATGACAGCGTCTTTCACATAGACATACAAATCAAAACAATCATTAAAAAAAAATCCTATCTAAGTAAATCTAAATCTTAAAAAACAGCGTTGTCTGAGAATTATGTTAGACAGTTTCGCGATTTTACGGCAAAATTTGTTGGGAATTTAGATAAAAGGAAATCAGAAAGTACCTATCTAACTAGCACTATTCCACGCTTTACCTAAGTGAATGAATTAGTAGACTTTAACACACTTTGACTCAAGTAAAGTAGGTGCATGGTATTTTCCTGCTCATATTACGGGCGTAATAAACTCCTTCCTGTAATGTCTTATCTATGTAGGTACGTATATCGTTATATCGTCTTTAGTAAGTCAGGTTCGTCTCTAAAGAGCAAATAATTAAAATAAGGGTCTCGATCTCGAATAAATCAAGCCACAAAAGGTTAAGCTACTATTTAGTAAATACCTAATAAATCTATAGTTCTTCTAGTTTCTTTTACGATGTAAAAGAAACTCAATATTATCCATAATCTCAGACCGTTAGTTAGCTTAGATACCTAAGTCATAGTTTACGTTATCTTTATATTCCAGAACGGCATACTTCTGCAGCAACTGGCAAGGATATCGACGTCACAATGTTGGAACAGTAAACTGCCACTGACGACACAAACGACAGCTCCGGTAAAGGGCAAAAATGTACCGCCACAGGATAACAGGATGTGGAAGGAGACGCCGTCCCTTGAAAGAAAGAATCAGATGGGGAACTATTGTATGATGCTGTCTAAGTTTCGATTAAGTTGTAAGTAGAAGTAACAGTATATATCTTGCCGATTTTATCATCAGAATTTGTCTGACTGTTCTGCAGTGGCGGACTAAGCCTGTTGGGGGCCCGGGGCAGCAAAACTAAATGGGAGCCCCGGGGCTGGGGTGGCCCGGGGCGGACCCCACCTGCCGCCCCCCTTATTCGGCCAGGGGTGTTCTGGGACCACTTAAGGTGTTTTGACTTCCGGGAAAAAGGTAGACGACAGTATGTGGAATTTATAACGGATTTGTCAGTCCGTTCTTCAGGATGGTTTTTGGCGAGTTAATTAGTGCCAAAAAAACTGGACCGTTTTCCTCAGCCCTGGATACGCAGATCACGCAAAAACGAATGCCCTACCAAAAGATACTGCCACTCGCCTGGAGTCTCATATCACAGCGAGGCCATCTGTATCCTTTGGGCTTCGGAGCTGCACCCACAAATTTGGTAGACGCCCCTTTCTCTACAAAATCAACGTCACAAATTCTAATCACCGAAAATTTGTCGCAGACAGTGCAAGATCGATACAGTCGCACTGCAATAACAAATGTAGTATGTCTACACTTAAGACATTCCCTTTGCCATAGTTATTTCGTATCAACAAACTCACGCCGTTCAATCGATTGAAAACAAACGCTCGTCCCACTTTCTATGTTGAAGTATTTTGATATCAACAATACTGGCCGTTAACATTCCTGCCGCGGCTTATCAGTTACGCGGATAATCGATGCCATTATATAAACATCTACACCCATGCTATAAATCCTCTATAAAAAATTCTGAAACAGTTAGCTTATTGCCAACATTAAAACAACCAGTGTCATAGTAACCATAATATCAACGAATGTTATAATGTTGTACTAAATTTAATTATGCGACTCGAACTTGATCCCTTCCTTACTCATCAAAAACAGCCACATTCTCACTACTCAACTCGTGGTATCTTTATGAATTTAAAAACAAGAACATTGCCATGCACGCGCGTTTCTATAATAATACAGCTAGTTACTAATTAAAAAAAATTACTTATTGATTATTCGAATTCACGTCGTATCCCGCCATTTTTGTTCGATATTAATAGGTATTGCGAATAATTTTATTTAAAGGATTCATATTATTATTATGGGTGTAGATAAAGTCTTGTCTGCAACTAACCGTACATAATTAGGTATTAAAACACTCATGTGATACCTATTATCACACTCGGCTTCGCCTCGTGTGATAAACCCACATTCGAGATTCAATACCCCTTATTATACAGCAGTTACATAATTAACTATTAGGAGATAATGGTCTACTGGATAATAGTTTGCTGTAAATTGAGAACGCAGTCTGCGGTATAAGGTGGTCTGATAACACATAGCACGTGTATTAATGCTTAATTGTTAAATATATTCTGTAATATTTGAAGGGATTCCCCCGCAGGGCTAATCCTATGTACATAGAGATCGACATAACATCTTAACCGCTTAGTTCATTGATAAATAGGAGGAAAAATTCGCTTTTATTTTAATAGTCTTAAGCATTTTCTAGTGGGTAAGCCCATTTAGTAATGCACTCTTAAGATAGGGACCACTCCATGAGACCATGACACGAGCCCTGGGTATACGAGATACGCCTAGAAAAGTTAATAATTCCGTCATGACACTGATGCAATTTGGATTAAAATTCTGTTTGCGCAACCTGGTAGTCCGTTGTTTGAAAGTACTGCGACCGTAGTTTACTAACACTGCTATCAAGTTCTATGATACTGCACTGAAAACACAGTAGGTACTTAAATACATATCATTGTTTCTTTATACATATAATAATAATATAGTCCTCTTCGCCGTATCCGGCTACAGCGACCCAATCAAATTTTTATTATTTTCGATCGTTTCTTTACAAGAGATACAAACTTGTAGATACAATCTTTTGGCTGAGAAAATACCTGTGTACATACCATGCTGGTCATGGGGTAGCGGTGCGGTGCGGTTATGTGGGGTTCGCGTCGAATAAATCTTGATAAGTACTACTTTTTTGGATAGTCGTGTAATCACGCCGCCGCCGCCTGCCGTATCTCTTACAAATATGACTTTCGTAAATCTTCAATCGGTAGCCCTGCACTTGGGTTGTCTGCCTCTGAAATTCATTTAAAACAAAATGCTAAGTCCCAAAATATTTGTGCTAGTAAAATGCTTTCTTTTTTTTTTCAGCTCTAGTAGTGATGTCCTCGATGGCCGGGTACGCGCTTGCGCCCGCGCCCTTCGACCTGACAACGTTCGCGTTATGCGCGATCGGAACGGGACTCACTTCAGCGGCCGCCAATTCTATCAACCAATACCACGAAGTTCCATTCGACGCACAGATGTCTAGGACTAAGAATCGAGTGCTGGTCAAAGGATTACTTGAGTAAGACCCTTTTTCTATTTGTCAATGTTTTAATTTTAGGCAGAATTTGGATATTTACGTTATATTATAACGTATATGTATTGTATGTACAGTTAAACCAAAAAAGGTAAGTATTCGCTTCAATAGTCTTCGTGTTTCCATATTATCACGAACGTCGCCCCGCACAGTAAGCCCCCACAAAGGCAATGCTTCTAACTTTTGTCGTGACGCGCTTTTGTATGAAGTTTTCTCTTTGTCATGTTACCTACTCCGTTCGCAAATCGTCATAATGTCACTCAAAAGTCTCGAAAAGTTTATTGGAATTACATCTATAATTAAATCAAATCAATCTATAATTTTGTAATCAAGGTACCTAATGCAAAATGAGGCAGGTACTTCCATACTTTTTCTTGGAGAACTGTATGTGTCTCAAAGAATGACTTGCTCACTGCTCTATTCTAATCAGATTTTTTTTTACACAGTGTATAAAACAGAATGAAAGGACATTTTCAACATTTCCACCGCTTAGCCGCGGTTGGTTACTTATTGTTATTCTAACCACTTACCTATTATCTTCGAAAATTGGTTGGATATTCGTGTCCAAATTCTCTGTTTCTGTTTTTCAACTCTGTTGCACGATGTTCGCGCTAATTCGGAAACACGAAGATTACCGAAGCGCATACATTTTCTGGTTTACCTGTATGCATAAATAATGTTATTTCTGTAAGTAGGTTTGTACAAACACTTTTACACGTCAATCATGTTTTAAAAGCTAGATGAGGTTGGCGTTTCCTATTGGACTACTCTGAGAAGAAAGGCCGAAACAAACTCAGAGGACACATCTCTTTTAAAGTCCAGACATAATCTTGGTCAGATCTTGTGAAGACTATGTAGATTAGTGTCTGAAATGGTCTCTTGAGGAAAAACCATACAGATTGCGGACCTGTCCAGTCAGTGCACGCATTTGTCAGTAACCGTGCACCTCAACTCAGAACTGAAGGAACTCAACGATTCGACGAACAATACCAAAGAAAGGACATTTGGGTAGGCCGCATAAGCTACTTAAACTGCCAGACCATGATTAAAACTGAAACAATGACCCACGTAGTCCTCACATTCACAATAATTAAAATAATAATATTATACTTCACAAAGTAAGTATTCATGTCATTGTGTATATAAAAAAACATCCAATGTCAAATAAGTAGTAAGTAAAAAAAAAACGAACCAAATGCAATATGCAAAAAATTGGAGCAATTCAATCCCAAGCCTTTTTGTCCTCAATATAATCTTTCACAGTATAAAAGGCTTTCTGGCATAATTTACATAATATAGAGACCCCACAACGACAATCTTTGCATTGTATAAATTCAATCTCTTAGCACATGTGTGAGCACTATGTACCCACTTGTAGTAATATAATATTAACTCCTTGGTCAATATTGAACGCCCTATTTATAGAAGAAACTAAGTTGTCAGGATCGATTGTGTCATTTTGAATTTTGTTAAATAAAACCTAAATATTACGGGTATATTCTTTACTTCACCACTATAAAGCTTACTGGGTTCGTCTTTCATTGACTTGAATGTGCCCTGGCGGCTGAGAGTATGTCATGCTCACTCAAATGTGTCGCTGGTGGTGGCATGTGTATTTAGATCATTGAGTTCCCTTCAAAATGGTTGAGCTGAATGGTGCTGATCCATACGTCATGTTCGTGAACGGGCGCCGTCAGTAGGCACTGGTCATTTCTTAGCTGCCACGGCTTATTTTAATTCCATAATTGTTTTTATCTTTCTATTTCGGACGCTTTTAACGTGCACGTCTTTCTACATCGTTCTCACATATATAATTACAACATGAATGATGTAACCACTTTTTTTGTAACAATATTTTGATTTAAAAGAGTGTCCATGGAGTTTCTTGTCCGTTCTTCGCCATAGGTACCTACTACGCTTTGGAATGGGCAACTAGCTTCATCTTTCTGACTGACCGACCCCTTGAAAATTTAAAAGTGCCTGTAATTGGTTTATTTGAAATAAATGCTTTGAGTTTGAGTTTATGCTCACATCGATTTTTCTTCTCCCTAGGCCAGTCCACGCCGTAGCCTTCGCAGCCCTAACGGGTACCACAGGCTTGGGGCTGCTTTACTTCGGTGTCAACCCACTGACAGCCGCCCTGGGAGCTGCCAACCTAGTACTTTACACATCCGTCTATACGCCCTTGAAGAGAATGTCTATTTATAATACCTGGCTGGGGTCTGTAGGTAAGCTTTGTTTAATAACTTTCTTATATTGCTTAACTGTAATTCAGTGAGTAGTAACGTAGTTGGAAATCTTTAACTCCGTTTACACAAAGGTGAAAAAAAACATGTATGTTACAAGTTTTGTCTACTGTTTTCGTTTATCGTTTACGCCTAAAACAAGATGTCAAGACTAATAATTATTGTAGTTGTTACAAAACTTGTCAAAAACGTCAAAAGGTCGACAAAATAGTTAACAATACATGTCTGAAACAACGTCAATACATGTATGATGGGTACATGTTTTTGAGAAGTCTTTTACAGATTTGTCAAAAACAAGTGTCACAATGTAAGGATCGTAGCAGGTGACTTTCTGTAGTTTCGCCTACCCCCATGGGGAGAAGGCGTGAGTATAAGTATGTATGCACGTGTCACAAATGCATAGAAAGGGTGTAAACGCGGGCCCATTATTCTTAATTTTTTTATGTATTTTGGGGGCGTCCATTAATTACGTTAGGCGTTTAGATGGGGGAGGGGGTCGAGCCGAATCTCACCCAATCTCACATGGGGGAGAGGGGGGCCTGGGCAGATATGACGTAATTTTTTTTCTACAAGAAACAGCATAAAATTGCGAGAAAACTGGGTTAAATTAAATAAAAATGTTTCTCCACTAAAATATACTCTTAAAATGAATGATACTATTCAGGGAACTTCACGGATTAAATCAGTAAACAGATTTAGACTACGTTTTTAGAAATCTTAAACACTGGTCGTAACACTCGTAACTAGTATTAAATAAATAAAAAAAACTAAATGTTTTTTTTAATAAACCCAGCGCAGTTAAACTCGGATTAACTTAATTTAGATTAAAAGTACCTATGCATTTTGAAAAATCTCACGTGAGATTAGGGGGGTGAGGGGTTCGAGCGAAATCTCACGACATCTCACCAGGGGGTGAGGGGGAGTCGAAAAATTGCCAAAATCACCTCACGTTTTACAATTAATGGATGCCACCTTATCTAAAATGTCCCATTGCACACAAGTAACGATAATTTTCATAGAAAACGAAACATGGCATACAGAAAAATTATTAGGCACATCTGCATTTTTAACCGACTTCACAAAGGAGGAGGTTCTCAATTCGGTTGGTTTTTTTTAATGTATGTACACCGATTACGCAGAGATTATTGATCCGATTTATGTGATTCATTTTTGATCGACGCGGAATAGTTGCCATTTCGTCCCATAAAAAGTTAATTCAATTTGGCCCAGTAGTTTTTATTTTATGAGCATTTTTCTTAATTCCACTTAGTGTATATTGATGATGTTATAATAACTTCGTGCCACTGTTATTTACATGGGAAGTAGTGGTATACGAATGTGTGTACGGTTGGTATTGGTACCAGAACTAAAAAGTGAAAAATAAAAACTTAAAAAAAAAATACCACTGACTTCAAAAAAATCACTACAAAGTGAAAAATAACTTCAATTTCGGAAGTCTGTGGCAAAACACGAAAATAAAAAACCATAGACACAGACTTCCGAAATTAAATTAAAGTTATTTTTCACTTTGTAGTGTTTTTTTTTTAAGTCCGTGTTTTTTTTGGAAAAAAAGTTTTTATCTAATATATTCTTTTATTACCTTCGAATAACCAAGCCTTACTTTTTCAAATATTAAAACAACTTTGTTTTTATTCTTCTTTCAGTCGGAGCCATACCCCCTCTAATGGGCTGGGCAGGGTGCGCAGGCGCGCTCGACTCGGGCGCGATCGTGCTTAGCGTGATATTGTACTCATGGCAGTTCCCGCACTTCAACGCGCTGTCGTGGAACCTTAGGCCTGATTACACACGGGCCGGATATAGAATGATGGCGGTCACTGATCCCGGTGAGATACCATTTCCAAGATTGTTCGGACATTTTTCAAATATTATTTAGGTTTTATGGAAAAGGGGAAGGTAATCCGATTCGAACCCTATTTTATTGTCATGGGATTCATGCGATGTTTGATTGTGGAATCCAATAATTTCAAGCTCAAATGTCATTACAGTTTGAGCTTCAAATTATTGCTGTATCGTTATAAAGCTGAATATGGTGTCATCTTTCTTCTAATAGCCTTATGTGGTAGACAAGGCGTAACTCTACAAACATTACATCTTGGTCAAAATGTATGGCTTGGCCGTTTTATTGAACTATTGCATGACACAACATTTAAAAGCAGTGACCTAATTTCTTACCATAAGCCCAAAAGAGTGCCTGCGACGGCCGCGAAACGGCCAAGTCGTACATTTTGACCAAGATGTAAGGTTTGTAGATTTAGGCCTGTAGTGTTAGGGCTTTGCTTAGACAGAACTGATAACTTTTTAACAGTGAAAGCGTTATGTAAGTCTTGGCAACCTACTTTACATGAAATGTTTTAGTGGGATTCTATTTACTGGAAGTTTGTCAAAAGTAGTAAAGCATTTATGAGGTCGACTAGGGGTATTCTATTTTTTTAACATTGCATCTATATTTCAAAAATATTCTTAATTATGTTTTCAGCGCTATGCAGAAGAGTAGCACTCAGGCATACGGGAGTGATCATCGGAACGTGTCTTGCCTCGTCTTATCTAGAAGTGACCAACATGTGGTTCGCCCTAGAATCCTTACCGTTAAATGTTTATTTTATGTACTTAGGTAACACATTATAATTTTATATTGCACGTGTTTTTAGCCTTATTAACTATTGTAATACAATAAAGAAGACCAGAGAAGCAAGTAATGATGTATTTTTTTATGTTTTCAGCATGGCAATTTCACCAGAAATCGGACAGTAACAGTTCAAGGAAACTATTCAGGTTTTCACTAATACACTTGCCAGCATTAATGATTTTGATGTTAGTCAATAAGAAGAATTGGTACAAAAGTGAGACACAGGAGCAAGAGACTCCAAAGGTGCAGGAAGTAAAGACTCCCGACTCGAGGATATCGGTGTTGCCTCGTCGGCCAGTTGTGGCCGCGCAGGAGTCTGACGGCGCATAGAAGTGGCAACACTGATCGATAATAACCGAACCGCACGCATCATAGAATCAAAATGAATTGTCGGGCGTCGCAATCAAATATTTGTTACCTATAATTTAAGTCATTATTTATTAAATGTCAATTCGGCGGCAATTCAAAACCAGTCGGCAAGAGTCGTACGATTCGCACGTTTGTTTGTTAGTTGCGTCGTACCGATCGAATAGTCGATGTAAGGATAAGTGAGTGGTTGCGAGATGTAAAGTTCTATTGGTGCGATACCTACGTTTGTTGCCGATCAGTGTTCCATGCTAAATTAACGTCTTAATCTACGTGGAAGTAGATGTAGTACTTATGTAAATAATGTACATTTTAATTATGTGATTCACTTAGATGTTCGTAAGTTAGTAATAACGATCTAGCCTCAGATTTTGTTATTAGGACATTGCTAAGTAACTTGGGCATGTGCTTATTTAAATTATGTTTTGAACTAAATATTCTGGAAATTACTACAATAGTAATCAATGTATAATAAGCTACATATTTTGTTCTATGGTAACACTATTACTACCGTACTTTGAATAAAATCTGTTGATTATGATTAAGTCCATGACTCGGGAGTAAATAAATGAAATCACCAAATAATAATTCCTTACATTTATTTCTTCATGGTATTCATTTATTACATTTTCATTGGAATCAGAAATAAAAACATACATACAAACATTCAGACCTGATTTTAAAACAATGCAGACGGACATTGGGTGTGAGAACACAGTAACAGTAACAAGAGCCGTTTGGCAACAGAAACCCGTGTTTGCTCCTAACACAATCATAAGTTCCTGGCAGTTTATTTCCTGAAACAAAATAATCACGCATTAGTATTTTGTTAGTTCTAGGCTATAGTCCGCGCGGAACTAGTTGGCCGCGCCTTGGGTATGTGAGCGGTGGGGGAGGGGCGCTTGCTGTCACTACTTAGTACGGCGCCGCCCTCCGTCCCACCGCTCACATACCTAAAGCGCGGCCAACTAGTTTCGCGCGGAATGTATACTGGTTGCAAATGCGACTGTAACGCGTCGGGACCTGAGTTTGATCCCTAGGTCGAGCAATGTGTTACTGTGTTTTTACAAAAGGAATTGCTCAGTAGCCCGGAGTCCAGATTTGTGCTTGGTTGATGGCAATAGGCTCGTCCCCTATTACATTTGTGAGACTTTTTTAACTGGCGAAATGAGGGTGTACTATATACTCTGCCTACTCCTTCGCCATGTTAAGATGAAGGACTGGCCTTGTCAAATGGCATAATTTCTTTTTTATAAAACTAGGAAATAAACTTATTCCTTATCTCCAATACTCAATCATTTATTATAATAAATACTCACTTAGCTTTCTTAGGATGACGGTCATGGTCCCGGCTGTCGTCGCGTGAACGCTTGTGCGATTTGTGGTCGCTGGAGTGCTTCTTATCGTTAGATTTGTTGTGAGACTTGCTGTCGCCCTTGTGGCCGCGGTCGCGCTCGTGGTGCGACGACTTGTGATGCTTGTCGCGGTTCTTTGAAGGGCTGGAAAGAAAAATTATGGGTGATAAACACCGAAAGATCATAGTAAGAAGGATGGAATGCCCTCCAGCTAGATTGAGCGACGACATTTAACCCTTTGACCGCGCGTGTCGCATATATGCGACAAATATTTTCGTGTCCCTATCGCGCGTGTCGTATTTCTGCGACAGAAAACATGCATGATTTTTTCGTTCTATTTTCGTCCTAATAACTGTGTGGTACAACTAAAACGAAAAAAAAATTTTTTTTCGATTTGTAGACGCGCGCTAGGGGCACGGCCATTGATATTTAGCCACGCGCTTAAAGGGTTAAAATGTAGGCTGGTGCAGACTGGACGCGAAAGGTGGAGAATCAGGTTGACACAACTTGGGAAAAGCCAATGTTACGCGGTGGCCGGATATAGGCAGACTTGATTTATTGGATTTACAATACTCTTGATAGTGTTCCAATCATTTCATATGTGGTAGCATCAAGAATATTTTTTTTTGCCATGAACTTTATGTACAGCTCAGTCGGTGTTGGGTGACCACAGATACAATAGAGAAGTCTATTGTCTGCCACAAGACAACATGTTGCAGAATGATAATAAAACCAACCTGCTGTTGCTATGTTTCGATGGACTTTTGTGATTAGAACTCTTATGATTAGAGCTAGAGCTTTTATGGTTGCTAGAGCTCTTATGACTGCTGGAACCCTTGTCGTTCTTGCCCTTCTTTCCTTGGCCTTCTTCCTCGAAGCGCCCGCGACCGCCCTTGCGCTTACGATCGAAATCAGTTGGTTCTCCGCCTCGATCGTATATACGCTCTTTTTTGTCTTCCTCGGCAGCCTCGCGTTCAAGATCTGACCAGTCCTTCCCGGATTCTTCGTCTTCTTCACCTGGAATTTGATTTATATTTATTTTTTGTTAAATCATATTCTGGTCTCCTAGATCAGAATGTTATCATTCGCTTGCCCTTATCCGAATTTATTTGGGGTCGTCGCAACAAGCCTTTTTCTTCCATACTAGACCAGAATGTGATATAACAAAAAAATAAATAGATATGCAAGTTGAACACACTCTCCGCTCTCGCTCTTCGCTATCATGAGGGATACCTTAACAATTTTTTTTCGATAGATGCATAGACATTTGAGTCTGTTCTAGATTTGATTTCCTTACACGGTCAAAGCGAGCATTTTTCCAAAGCACTCGTAAAAAGAAGCTAAGTACCAAACTGACATACTTTAGTTTGGGACATAATTAGTTTGACATTTCTTATAATCTGTAGATACATCACGCTTATTTGCTCGTACAAACATAGCTGTCTTACCATCACTATCGCCAGATACATCGGACTCGTCGGAAGCTTCCGAGTCGTACTCAGAGCCTTCGGAATCCTCCTCGCTCTCAACGTCCGTCGGCTCGTACGCGTCGTCTTCTTCCTCTGACGATTCATCCTGTAATAGTGGGAATTAAGCTTTAAATTTAGGCCGGAGGAGCAGACGAGTCCTGGAGTGAAGACAAGACATCGGCAAGCATAGTGTGGGACGCCCCTCAGCTAGATGGACCGACGACCTCAAAAAGGTGGCTGCGGATGGCGGACGACAGGGTGTTGTGGCGTAGCCTGGAAGGGGCATATGTCTAGCAGTGAGTCGTAACAGGCCGAGTCGATTGAGGCTTTGAATATATGGTTGCAAGTTATAAAAGTGGTACAAATAATAGACAATGTACTTTCTTCATTTTCAATTGTAATGGTAATCAATGCTTCTAAGGACCAGTTCTTATTGAAGGAGTCGTTACTGGAATAAGGTAAAGCGTTATTGATACGAGAGTATGCTTACCATTAAAATATAGTTGAGAATAATTAAACTTCCATTAGCTCGAGAGCGCATCTAAGGGGAAAGCGGTGCGCGTCGCCAGCTATTTATTCTCGACTTTATTTTAAGGCAGGCACTGTTGATATTTGTTTGGCAGTGACAACCGAGCTGCGCTGCGCCTCGCCAGATGTGCGCCGGCCCTAGGAGGACTTATAGTTTCCTTATTGGTGATGATCTTCAGGAAGGTCAGGTGCGTAGTGCTCGCGACCGGCGTGCGTGTATGACCAGACGTATGAACGTAAACGACGCAAAAGGAGTATGTAAGGATCGTAGCAGGTGACGTTCTGTAGTGTCTGCCTACCCCCATGGGGAAAGTGTCAGTTTATATATGTATTGCTGATACGGTACTAACATTCGCAGCATTCTCCTCGTCGGACTCAGGATCCAAGAACGACCAGCCGCCGTTGTCGAAGAAACCCTCGATGTCGTCCGTGATCGTCTTCATGACCTTCGTCCAGTTCAACGATTGTATGCCTTCTGAGTAACGGATGTCGCAAGAGCTGGGGAGAAATGTTTATCATCAAATTCTGTTTGGGCAGTTAAATCGTTTGCAGTCCTGATAACTAGTTCTTAAATCTTGGAAATAGAAAGATATGACGACATTGAAAAGAATCGAGGGAAATATTAGCGTTAGCTGTAACAGGCGTTTTAAAATTATTTACCAGATAGAGATATACTATTACATTCTGACTTTACAGAGCAACTAAACTCTTTTCTAGACGTGTTTCGCGCGACAAGGACGGAAAATATCCCCTCATAGAACTTTATAAGATTTTTATTCTCCCTTTTCTCATAAATCCAACTATAGTTCTTGCATTTCATGACCACGTATTGCCATTTAAACCTTATGTAAATGGCATTAAAATCACATGACGCACGCTCGTGATTTGCAACGACTATACTTTATAAATATACTCACTTAAGCCACTCCTTCACATGATCCAGCATGTTCATAGGTACAGCATTCACCATCGCAACCTTCTTAGCATAATCTTTGAAAACGAACACCATATCGAAGTTCTTGAGATGAAACTGTACTCTTTCGAAGTGCACTAATTCTACGTCTTCCAGTGCTATGACGAACGGCGGCCATTCGGTCAAGTTGACGAGCGCGCCCGACGTGGGCTGGAGGAGGACTGTGCTGCGGAATGGGGCTCCAGGGAAACCTAATTCTCTGTGGAGTTCAAATAAAAAGGTTAAATTATCACATTCGTAGCTCTTGACACTTGCTTGGAGAACTGCAATTTCTAGTATATTCACACTTGACGCCTTTTACGACTTCGAATGCAGTACTCTGCCATATTTCGTATTGTTTATGGTTTAAGTCACATGCAGAGTCCAAGTAGTTTCGGACTTAAACGGATACATTGAATATACTTTACACCATAACAGAACCCGCCAGACTCTTACTGACTAAAAACCACCCCGGTGTTCCATCTCACACCTACGCCGGGGGTCGCGGGAACGTACGATCCTTCCGCAACCCCCGACTGGTGCGGGCCTGCCGCTGGGGGGCGACAGACGTCCCCGAGTCCGTCGCCCCTGGACCCATTTAGGGGGGCTAGAAGAGGGCGTTGTCCGCCCTCCGCCGACGCCCGGTGCGCCTTCTGCGGGCCGGGTGAGTGGACGACATCTCCCTCTCCCTTTCCGCAGCCTCCTTCTGCGAGACGACTGTCTCACAGAAGGAAACCACCGGTCTGAAGTCGACCTAGCCCAACACCGCGTCGCATAGCGATACGCTTGCGCAGACGGTGCATTTAGTATCGGTGAAACTCGTGCGTCTACGTTAAACGTCGTATCTGCATTTACAGGGACTTAGGATCCATTTAACTTCAAACTAACCTAAAAGGCGTATCAAACTCGACTTCCTGCTTGGTCATGTTCTCCACTCTCTCACAGAAGCTCTTAAAGGCGACCTTGAGCTTATGTCTCAGTTCCCTCTCGCTCTGCTCAGCCGCTAAGTCGTCTCTGTCGTGCATGTGCTGATGTTTGCCCAAGTCGGTCGTGATCTCACCCACTTCCGTGTAGAATTGGACGTCAACATGCTTCTTTTTGCCTGTAATTGGCGAGTTTGTTTGAGTATTGGGCATAATTTATGAATAGAATAAAAGAGTATCTCACACTAAACATTACAGATATAAATGTATGAATTTTACATAGGGAGGGATACACAATGGGCGAATGGCAATGGGGCAATAGCTAAAAGCGATCTTTTACAGACAACCGAAACTATGATTTATGATAACTATTCAAATAGTTTGTAATGTATAGTTGTGTCCATAGACAAATATTTGTCAGTTGACAAAGCAGAACAGGCGCTGGTCGTGTTTACGCCGCGAAGACACTGCGCTGGCGTCGTATAAACATGAATATATCGAAGCGTATATGTTTGACGCAGTATACCTACATTAGGAGCAAAGGGATGATAAAATTATGCTTCGAGTATTTCAACTTACCAAACATAATCGCATGCTTCAAATGGAAATGTAACAGTATAATCATCTCTCCATCACACGGCTGGAAGAATGCGTTCTTAATATTATTGTACAAAATATCCACTTTATCCCCTCTAACTGAAGTAAATCTGAATCCGTTTGTGTGTGATTCTAGAGACCCACTCATTCTCTTAGTTACAATATTAGGTCTTATGTACAAGTCTTTAAGTTTCGGATTGCCTTTACTCTGTGAGAGGACTAAGGTGTCCTGTTTGACCAGGTCCTCCTTTTCTCTCTCTTCTGCTTCTCTTGTTTTGAACTTTTTCTGTACTTCTTTGATAAGCCTAAAGCCAGTGTTCAGGTTTGAGGATGGAGGGGATATCTCGCCTGGCTCCTTTGTGTTTGTACTTCTGTATGTTCTGTAATTGTATAAAATCGTAGTTTAGCTAAAGACAAAAAGTCTTCAAGGCGTGCATCCTACCAGTTATGACTTACGGAGCCGAAACGTGGACAATCACGGTTAGACTGGTCCTTAAGTTTAAAGTCAATCGGCGAGCTATGGAGAGAGCAATGCTTGGACTCTCTCTGAAGGATAACTCACCAGAGAACCAAGGTAACCGACATAGCCCACAGACTAAGCAACCTATAGTGGCAATGGGCTGGTCACATCTCTCGCAAAACCGACAACCGTTGGTGAAAACGAGTTTACGAGTGGAGACCGCGTTTAGGCAAATGTAGTGTGGGACGCCTGCCGCCGCCGGCCAGGTGGAGTGACGAATTGCGAAAGGCAGCTGGCAGAGTCTGTGTGAGGAAGGCCGAAGATCGGGCTCAGTGGCGTTCACTAGGAGAGGCCACGTCCAACAGTGGACGAATATAGGCTGATAATGATGTAGTTTAGTTTGGTTGGTGAATTTGGTTGATATCAATTTTGCATACAATTAGGTAAAATTTTTATCTCTGGATATTTTGAAGGAAAGCAAAGTATTTGTTTATAAAACAATATATATTTATGTTTGGACACTACTGTATATCAGGATACTAAAATACTTACACTTCTTTAACAAATGTGGCATCAGGTTGTGAGTAGTTCCCTCCTTCATTCCTGCCCATAGTGGCACCAGGGTGGAAGAAGTTTATCCTAAGGTAGGTGTAGTCACCCTCAACTGATTGGGAGATGTTCTTGATCGTTGATATATGGAATGGAACCGGCACACCGAATATCGGCAATATTACTGTTTCATATTTGCGATCTGGAAACAAATCATATATGGTGATAATAACATAACGCCTTGTTTCCGCGAAGCGTTAGATGTGTACAGTCACGAGCACTAACATGTATACACTTAGCAACTTCTAAATGTGATTTTCTCCTACTGTATTGAATGCAATTTAATGTTGTTAAGTACATAGTATTTTGGGACATAATTATACTGTTATGAAATAGCTCTTACTTCATAGTTGTAATCAATATTCCGTTAGATAATCGCTTTTAAATTTAGCTAAGTGTTTACTTATTAGTGCTAGTGACTGTACTATCGAGGAAGTTCATATCTAAGCAGTTTTAGAACAAAATCCCGTGAACACGATGACCGCATCTGTTTTACGTTAGTTACTGTTAGCGCCCGAGCGCTACAGGGAAAAATAGTCCTAAAGGTGCATAGATATGAACTTCCTCGATAGTACCTATAGTACACCCACTTTTCTTCAGTTATATTTAAGTCTTATGTAATAGAGGACGAGCCTATTGCCATCAATCGGGCACAAATCCAGACTCCGGTCTGCTGCTGAGTAATTCCAGATAGAACACTCTAATAACATTTTGCCCGACCTGGGAATCGAACCCAAGTCCACATGCTCAGTACAGCACTTGTGACCACGAGATCAACGAGGCGGTTCAGGCAGGCAGTTCTGCTATGAATTTCAAACACTTTCCGTTTATTTATTTTAATTTCCTTGGAGAACAGTGCCACTAGCCATTTTAATACAGGCCCTTATCATTTAATGCGTAATATAACCAATGGGCTACTGTCACTCGTGCGCACGGAACGCGGTAATTAGCGGCTTTACAGGACTGTGACTTGTATGATATTGTAGTTAGCAAAGTAACTTCAAACTAACTCACCAACATATAACTTGAGTTCTTTCACTTCATTTTCCCTTGGCATCTGACTGGTGCTCTTGTATGAAACGGTGCTTTTCCTCAACTTTTCTCCTTCCTTACCACTCGATTGTTTTGCTAACCTCTCTTTAGCCTTTTCATTTAGTGTTATAGCCAACTCCCTTTGATGTTGCTTACGTTTTTCCTCTGAAGAATGCTCCGTACGAAGTTTTGATTCAATTACTGCTGTTCTTTTACCCCTGCCTAAAATAATATTGTGTGTTTAGAAATTAAGTTGTTTGAGTAAAGCGAGGTCGTACTTTGTAAAATTTTATATAGCAGAACTCTTTTTTTAAGCTGTATGTCGATTCTGTAAAAATGTGACCGTGAAGTGAACACTTGGGTGAAGTGAGTGTGGAGTGAGCTGTCAGTGTCATCCCACTGATGCTAGGGATTGACCAAGCATTACATTTACAATCATGTCTAAATATTATTATTTAGAGTTTTTTTTTATAAAACAGCAACACTGAAACTCAGTCAAAAACTAGTTTCAGAAATCAAAATAAAAGACCTTATTTGAGTTTCTAACTGAATTTCTGTTATGCTGTTTTATTTAAAAAACCCATAAATGGGAGTTTTTAGCCACATATATACTAGCCTTGAAATATTATAAAATGATCAACAGAATTAGCATAAAAAACATAATGAAAATCTCGATTATGATTGTAAATGCTTGGTCAATCCCTAGCATCAGTGGGATGACACTGGCAGCTCACTCCACGCTCACTTGACCTAAGTTTTCACGGTGATATGGTTACAGAATCACAATGCTGGCTACAGAATAGGGCATTAAATGGTTATGAATGGGGTAAAGGCAATCATTTACACTGTTTCGCGAAGAACAAAATAGTCTCTTTTAACAGTTGACTATCATTTGGGGCCTTAAACATTCTAAGCTTTATAATGGCCAAGACTGTATCCAGCATATTATATAACGTACAGTACGCGTGCGTCAAGGCAAATGCAGTTTTAGATAGTCAAACTTTTTCTAAGACTTCATCTGCATCTTAATAACGGCCGCATACTACATATAAACATTTATATAAACAAAAGTACTGGTTTTATATGTCAAAATAAGTAGGAAACTCACCTCCATTTTCTATAAAGATTTCCGATAGCATGTAATGAAACAAAAATAGGTGTAAGTAAGTATAAAACACTCCAGTGCGTCATATTGTAGGTAGTTAGTTTAGCATCTATAGATACTGAAAGCTTTTACAAATATTATACAGGTAGAAATTCAAGTGGAAAAACATTCAACATACTAATCTGGCATCCTTCTGTTTTTATTATTATCACTTAAACAAATTATTAGATAAGTAAGTAGCAAATTCATCAAAGAGTATTGAGTTTTGTATCAATATTTTCACCTTTAAATAACATGCAGAGTATCAAGTCTTGGTGTTCCCAATCTTTAATAATAGCTCAAACTCGATTTTCAACTTCTTGACAAAACTGCTCTATCTTGCCAAAAACAACTAACATTTGACTCAAAGATGCTTCCATAAAGCTGAAATTCGTTTGTGAATCACACTCAAAACAGTATCGCTTACAAATCATATTTTGTTTGTACACACACAACAACCAACCTTCCTACCCTTAATATAACACTCAAATTCCTTTCTCCAGCAACCAAATCATACTTTAACACAACATAGAACATTCAAACTTCCTCCTCTCATATAAGCCCAAATTCCTTTGCCAATCACAACAACTCACCAAGTATTTCAGTCTTGTTTTCTTTTTCTTCTTCTTCTTCCTCGTCGTCATCCTTTAAGAAGATACCGACGTTCTTGATTTTCTTTTTAGATTGTGTGAGAAGGGATGCTGGCTGTTCTTCGTTCACTAATACTGTGTCGCCGATGAAGAGGGCGTAGGTCTGCAAATGACATTCAGAAATACTATCTTACGTTCGAAAAATGTGCTCTAGTCTTACTACTGTTCTGTTGAAACAATTTTTCGCAGGCATGAAATTTAGGTGGATTTTCGCAGTTATGAAATTGAGGTGGGTTTTCGCAGTTATGAAATGAATGCGTATGGTCGCGGATATGAAATAGAAGCAGGTTTTCGAAGTTAAAGCAGATTTGGACATGTGTGTTTAAAATGGTTAACCCACGTCAAAAGACGACCGTGTAATAGGCCTGTTAACTAGTAATTGACGACAAGCTGACCTTTATTTTCTGAAACATCTTAAATCTTTTGAGTAACCATACCTTGCCTTCCTTTTCCGTGGCGGCGCTATTCGTTAAGTTTGCCAAGCCGATATTAATGTTAAACACCATTCCTTTTTTAGCCACAGTTGACGTTTTGGGCCCTATAATAATGGAACTTTCGCGAAATTCTATTCCCATTGCGAACCTGTAAGATAACATAAAATTATTTATTTCATTTAGCAGTTTAATGAGTTTTTGAAGTTTGTTATTTAACTCAAATTATTCATACTTCTTACATGAATTCAAATAAACTTACCCAAAAGACTTCGTAAGATTCTCAACCAAAGCAGGCTTCTCTTTTTTCGCTAACTCCAAACCAGCTTCGTAAACCGTCGAAAGTTTAACGCCAGAGACAAGTTTCTTCATAACTTCCTCTTCTATATTCAAAAGGAAGTTATAATTGCTCTGAATTTCATCTGTAGGATTGACAAGCAATGTTCGAACTATGTTTGAGCAGTACGATTTATATCGAGCGCCTAAAGAACAGACGATCGAGCCGAAATGTAGGTGGTTCTTGTCTGAAACGGCGCTGAATTTGAGACTGTAGTTCCCTCCTGATTGGATGATTGGAGGGTAGCACATGTCGACTTGGCTTGTGTCTACACCAGTGACGTATTTTTTGTCGGATATCGCCGCTTCGACGCCCTCCGCTAGCTTTGAGTGTTTTACTTTCTGTAAAAGATAATACATTCATGATATTATAATAAAAAGTAGGAGATGTTGTTTTGGAAGAAGAAATTGATAAAACTTACCTTATCGGAATCAATAATTTCCATAATCTGGTCTTTCAAATATTTCGTAAACACGTCAACTGTGACCATACACGCTTTCTTCACAGTTATGATTTCTGAATCTTCTTTTGGTGCCATAAGGTGTGCAATAGCTGAACTTATATCTACATTTTCGAATTTTTCACCTTTCATTACAGCCTTCCAACTTTCGCAGAATTCACCAGGATAGTTATCTTTTGCGAAAACCCCGAGGTTCTTACCAGATTTCGATTTTTTAATCTCTTGTACTAATTTGTTGAAATTTTCTTTATCTTTATCGTTCTGAAAACACATTGAACATGAAAAATTGCATCCTGTGTAATGTTTACTTAATGTTCAAATACATACAATGTCCTAAAAATATTCCGATTATATTTGTTTTCCTCATCATGTTTTTGTTTCTTCAGTGTCAGAAAACATGTAAATCAAACATCACTAGTGTACAGACATGCGCCTAGCAGACACGCCGTTATTATCACAGTAATCAATTAAGTGGACTAAAATAGATTTTCCTAATACATACCAGGCAACTTTAATTATAACAATAAATATTTTATGTGTTATCTTAACTAACTTGACTCATTGGTTATCTGGCTATGAGATTTTTGTAGTTTTGTTTTGTGTTATTATTTGAAAATCATTAACGCCTTTGAATCAAGTCCACATAGTGTTCGAAATTCGAAACACGTGACTGTTGTCGGCAGCGTGCATGTTGCCGTGCTTACGTACAAATGCCCAAGTTTTGACTCACAGAAGCAAGCAGGGCAATTCAGCGACATTTTTGACCAGTCAAAAATGTCGCCGAATTGCCCAGCTTGCTTGAAAAGACCAGTCTTTTCTATGCAACTGCTTGTAAACTCACCCATAAAAAAGCCAAGTAAACTAAATAAGTACCCATAGCCAGAAATACATTAAATTTCATTACAGCCTGCATTTCCTATGTAAATATACAGATAATAACAATAAAAATAAATGTGTTTGGGTTTATACTTACTCTATCTCTGACAAGTAATTTTACTGGTGGCAGTTCTGTTTCTTCTTTTCCATTTTCTATTTGTCTTAAAAATTCAATCTTCTTTTTGCTTGCAAGAAAACACATGCTGTTTTCTGTGAGAACCGTTATTGTGTCGGGCAGCTCATAACCAAACAGCCAAGTCTGGATACATAAATAAAGAGTGTAATAATAATAGCACTTAAATAGTTAGAGAATACTGTAAATATGCACCTCATTGAACTGTCTTCCATTTAGTTATGAAGCAAAACGCCTAAAAGCACATTTCAGGTGTGGCTAATCAATAGAAATGTGTTCTTTTATGAGGTGCTACTCATGCCAAGATGTTTTCTGTTATCTACAATTTGATAGCATAATTTGCTGGATATCTTGCAAACTCAAAGCATTTAATTCAATTATTAGCATGCTACATACTTTTGAATTGTCAAGCAATGGGTCAGTTAGATAGATGAAGCTAGGACTGAACTTTGAGAATATTATTGAACATTAATTTGGCCTTAAAAGGAATTTTGGAAATCATTAGTTTAGATTAGACCAGTCTGTACTTATACATACCCCTAAAATGATGTTTCATAGCCCAAGTTTACTATACATATTTTATATAAATAGCAGTTTCTTCATGATGATTACACAATAAATAACCAAATGATGCAATATTCCTACTATTTTATTCTAGGGACTTTGAGGTGGGGGCAGTTTTGTAGGAACATGGTAAATTAATTATTTAATTTAGTAAGAATAGTTTTTGGCATGGAATACTTCTATCCTTGTACTAGCTTGCAAGATGATAGATTTATGTCCACCCAATTCTTTGAATTTTACATAAATCTGGCTAGGTACCTATGTATAATGTTTTAGACTTCATAAATGCCTCAATGCCACAAGTTATCTTTAGTACTTTTGTTTTGTTACTTTGAGTAAAGCATATTTTCAAGCGTAAATATTGTAAACAATAACAATTTATTTGATTGTACTGAATATTTATGGAAATAATTAAGTAAACAGGCGATAGGTACACAAACTGTGATAATTATTCATACAAATCCAACTAATATGTCAAGAATCAGTTTAGTTTTATACCTCCAAAAATAATCTACATTAAGGTTTTTCTTTTCTTGATCACATTCAGTGAAAAAAGCAACTACCTATGCCATGTTATAACCTGACTGAAGTATAAACAAAATGGTAAAATCAATCAATATTGCTATTGTAAAGTTATACAATCAGATATCAACTTCACTTACTTTAGATGTTATGTACTTTTCCTATAAGGTTTTTACATTGATATTACAAGCAGGACTGCAATCTGATAAGTTGTGGGTAACATAGTTTGTTGAAATTTGACTGTTTATACCAAGTTACCCTGCTAACACTAAACAAAGACGTCTTCACTCAAGACAACTTATAATTCAATATATAAAAGGCTCTCGACATGTTTTAATTCCGTTTTTAAGCACATGGAGAGTAAAAAAACTCGCGCAAACCTGTAGCGCTGTTGACTTGCTGTAAAGCGTGTCTTCGTCCACTCCGACGCATGAAACCAGACAATCGACCTTCGCCAGGGCATCATCGCCCTTTGGATCCGCTGCAGCAGCCTGTAAAACATGTAATTACTGTACAACGGGCCCTCAAAACGGTGACATCAGTAGACGAAGAGTTACCGACCTTCCATGCTGCGTACAGTTTCTTCATGCGTCGATAAAAAGTTTCTTTATCGAGCGATATATTAGACATCGTGGAAAACAATAATAAAACTTAATTAAATAAAATATCCTACGTAATTACGCCGCAATGATCGCAATTTATTCACGACTCCACGACATTACATCGCTTTTGACAGCAAACACAAATGGCGGGCGTCGGTAGAGGAGGTGCCTGCCGCCTATTCTTTCAATCATTGTCTATACTTCATTCAAATGCAGATAACGAAATTAACCGACTTTTCCAGTATTTTGATAATATTATTTACTTTATAAAATCGTAGCCATAGATGGCAATGCAGTCATTACTCTGAGGTCATTGCGATCTATTTCTTCTTCATTAGTTGATGTAAAATGAACACCGAAACGGGCTAGAATCTTCATGAGTCGATTCGATCAACCGAGCGAAGTGAAGCGATTGAGATCCTGCTTGATGAGCCATCTCTAGTTTGTCTTTGTCTCTGTTTTTTGACATCTGCTTCAGCTACGTTCATTCATATTTCAGTCCACTCTTCCTTCAGTCTTTCTTCTATTCTTTCATTCAATCGCAGTTCATAATTTGAAAATAATAAAGAAGTTTTGTTTGAATTTAATTCTCGTATTATTTTAATTTGTTTTAAATGCTAAAGTTAAAGTCCCAGAATTTAGGAAACCTTTCCGAGAGTTCGCTAAGAATTCTCGCTCTAAATCGTATTACAACAATTTTAGATTTTCTCCAAGAAGATGTTTCAAAATTATCAGCGTTAACTAAATTAAGCCTGCCAGAAATATTAGCAATTAGAAATGAAATATTTACAAAATATTCAGCACCACTAATAAATGGAACGGATTTATTAATAAAAGTTTTCAAGACAAGAAGTCGTATTAGTACAGGTATAGAAAGGTAGGTAAGCAATTAAACTTTTTCTATTATCAATAGCTAGCCCTAGGTATTTAGTAACTTTTTTATCTACTTGGAACTTTAGGACTAATACTGTTTTGTTCAAGCGCTAAACTGTTAATATTAAAAATTAATTTCAGGTTAGACACTATAACAAATGGTGGGATTCCAGTGAGATACATTACGGAGATATGTGGCCTTGCAGATTCAGGGAAAACTCAATTGTCATTCCAATTAGCTGTTAACTGTGTCAAAGATGACACTAGCACTGTCCTTTATGTTGATACTAAAGGGGATTTCTCAGCAGTAAGAGTTCAAAAAATGTTGGCTGCACAAAGATATTCTATTAAGGTTTTGATTTATTTTAACTATGATTAAGTAGCTACAGCCCAATGCAAACTTTATGCTGGCTCGGAATATGAGTTGAGTCGTTGCGCAGCAACAAATTCATGGGTCAGTGGGGTGATTGGTGGGGTACTGTGCAGCAAGTAGCACACTTCAGAGCCACCATAAAGTTTGATGCATACTTTATTATGAATGTGCTGACCAGAAAAGGCAGTGGAGAGAGAGGGATGTGGAATTCTAAGAGAGAGACCTTTGCCCAGCAATGGGCATTAAAGGTTAATTGAAAAAGTTTTGCTATGTATCCGTATCCTTTTGCAAGTAATATTGTTGAAAATAATAGTTAATAAAAATTAAAAATGCCATTTAATTTCCAGGATATGGCTTCAATAATGTACAAAATTAGAGTAGTTCACATTTGGACTATGGAGGATTTAGTGGAGCTATTAAAGATCCTTAAAAACAAAACACTTCTTATTGAAAACTTGGCAATGATTATTGTTGATTCTTTACCATGTTTGATGTTTCAACATCTTGGCGATGATAATAAAATGGGTAAGCTAAATTAAATTATCACAGGAGCAGAACTAATTAATTGAATAAAAATTAAATGCAAAAATGGAATAATAGTTAATTACAAAAATTATACTTATAATAATTCATTTTAGAAACTTAATGAAAAATAATATAATAGCCTAATTTTATATACTTAATGTTAAGTAACCATCTTAAATCTTTATTAATAAAATAAACATAAACAAAATGGTAACATAAACAAATGAAGGTTACAAAAATTATTAATTAAACATAGTAACTAAAGTAAATTAAGTAATAAATAAATCTGAGAAACTTATTAAATACGGATTTTATTTTTCTTCTAAATTTTCATATAAACAGTAATATGCTTTCTGTATCAGAAACCTATGGAGTGAATTTTTGAAAGTATTTAAGTCTTTTGAAGCTTTTATTGATTTGGGTAGTTTGTTAAATATTTTTGGAGCCATTCCTAGGATACTTTTTGAGAATAGGGCGGTTTGATGGGTTTTTGACTTAAGGACCTGAATGGCGTTTAGTGGCTAAGGTTTCAAATTGGTTATGGTTATGTTTGATAAATGTGGCAATTTCATAAATATAGGGACGGAAGTGTTAATAATTTGAAATCAATAAAAAAAGGTTTGCAGCGTCAGTGTTTTGGATCATTATGATTACATTACTGATAGTGAATGTGTGATACATTGCTACAATGTCTTGTTCAGGCACTATGATGATTTTTAACCAACTTTAAAAACCTTTTCCGTTTTTTCTTAGATAATATTATATTTGTTCCCAGGACTGTCTCTTTTGAATGTCTTAGTTAACTACAGCAGATTTATAGCGAATGAATTTAATGTGGGAATAATCTATATAAACATACAAACAAGATGGATAGATAATGATATTGCAGATATGGAAGGTAAAGTCTGGAAAATACAGTTTGACAAAACAATAATATAGAAAATTTATATCTATGAAAATTTCATATTTCAATAGTTTATTGTTTCAGATGATGGTGAGTCAACTTCTGCAATCAGGGAACCAACTTATATCGAGAAAAGGAATCGTTGTCTAGGAAGATATTGGGAGCAGATTCCAGCTTTAGTATTACAATTGGAAAAACTTGAAGACAGCACTAAGGAAAGCGAATTTCATACACAAATTAAAATATCGGTTTTAAGTTCTACTGCCGTTAATAATAAAAATGGTCAATGTATTTTGAAGTTAAATTCATTGGGAATAACTTGATTAAAAATAAAAAGTGTGGCTTCCTATGTAATTGTATCATATTCATTTCAAATTCTGAAGATTTGTTTCAGTTGAGTATAAACTGCAACTTGGAAAAACGAGTTAAAAGTTATCTAAACTGGCTATGACCACAGACTACAGTAACATCACTAGTACAGCACTTACCAACTAGATGGCGGTACAAGTTCTTACCGTGCATAATGTTTATGGTTCCTGAAACTTGTCTTTGAATCATTCGATTCAATACCCGATGCTGCGCGTCAAAATACTTAGTCAATCACTTGCCTCCCTTTCATTCACTCTTTCATTTAAGCGCACGCCTGACGGGCGATGCGTGTTAACTGTGATGGCTCTTTATAACACTTTTGTAAATTCAACATTTTTATGATATTTGTGTGCTTAGTATCCTTCTTAGTGTAATTTAATTATAATTTATATATTTGCGTTTACTTTAAAATGGCGAATCAAACCCAGAAAATCGTGTACAAACTGGTCCTCACTGGAGGTAAGGATTGCTCATATTTTGTATACGGTGATTTTTTTATTTTTCCGTGCCGCTATTATGTTTTTTATAGGTTTGTTTTAGTAATTAAGTGTAATTTAACCTTGTGGTATCTTATTTGTTATTGTATGTAATAATGGTGTCACGAAAAAAGCAACACGTGGATTTCTGACGACGTAAATCTCACCTCGAAACCACATTGTATTTTTATTCAGGACCGTGTGGCGGCAAAACCACCGGACAGTCCCGCCTCAGCACGTTCTTTGAGAATTTAGGATGGAAGGTGAGCTAATCATTTTATTTTTATTATTTTTACACTACTTGCCAAGTACCTATTCTTGAGATTGTTGTCAATAAGTTTAGATTTTGAAAAATGTGTCTCAAATGTAGAAACTTCACGATAATGATTAAGTTATCTGTAGATATGCAATGCTATTGAAAGAAATAATTACAAATTTTATCGTTTTACTGTTTCACAATTTAATTGATATATTAATTTTATTGTAATTATATTTGGCCTATTCAATTGTGAAATTATATTCCTTCAAAATGAGATATTCCTAGCAAAATATTGCTTCCCTCTCGAATTCTGAATTGTGGTGTCTCCATCTGGAGATCATATGACATGGTTCCACAATGTGTTTATTTCCAGGTGTTCCGGGTGCCGGAAACGGCTAACGTGCTCCTCAGGTAAATGAGATACCTACAAAAACTACACAGTGCATCACAAACATTAATTCAAGCTTTTAAATTTACATTCTTTATCAGAATTGTGTACCTACATAATTGACATCATAATTTTGTACCTCTATACTTAAAAAGTTTCACCAGTCAGTTCAAACATGTAATTTGTGTTTTACTGACAAAGTAGTGAAATATTTTTTTTTGAACATTCAATGCTCAGATCATTTATAATTCAATGCTTAAAATTTTGACTTTCATTCTAGTCTTAAGTATTCAACCAGAAAAAGTTGATTTTCGGCATACGAATAGTTTCCGATTCCATGATTGCCAGTAAGATATTAATTTTACACATGAAATTATGTAAAAAAAGTTAATGTAAATTTAAGACCTGATTTACTTAGTATGCACTGTGAAAATGCCTTAGTTTTTGAAATTTAAAAGCTTGCACAACACAAATATGCAGTAGTTGTTAATTTTTTATCTTGATAAATGGAATTGGGAACTAATGCATAAGTGATGTAATAAAAATGAAAACATGAATTTAATACAATAACCGTTTTGTATGTTAAATGTACTGCACTGCATATTTTTTCTTTTACAGTGGTGGTGTCAAGTTCGCAGATCTCTCCGCAGACGAAGGTAAGATTTTAACTATCCTATCATTGTATTAAAATCTCAGACCAAATAAAAAATCAAGACAGTGTTGCAAACAATGCAGTGAAGCATGCAAAACTGCACCATGCACGCCCACGCGCACACATTTTCAACCCAATGTACAACCAAACTACACCTCACTATTATAAGTCCACACATGTTTACCAAACCGGCCTCACGTCACTGTTGACAGTGTCTTGATTTTATTATTTGGTCTGAGATTAAAATCTGCAAAGTTGCAGAAATCACTAAAAATAAAACTGTAATGTCTAAATATTACATGTTCACCCTTCGCATTTAGCGATGCCGTTTTTTGACCGTATACGGTGCGCAAAAGCATCCAGTTTCTATGAAATACCTTTAACGCGACGCTAGCGCAGCGTCAACGCAACACCAGATACGAAGGCAGTCCAACTTTCACAGCTAAAGTAATAATTTAGTTTCATTACAACCACATTTCCAGCTATTGTCAACCTACATCCATAGTTTAAAATTAGGTACCTAGATAGGCTGTCTGCGACGTTGCGTTTTCTCGCTTAATTCATTTTCCTTTTAAACGAAGTTAAACACCATGTTAATTACTAGATAGGAAAATTATTAATGTTCAACCTATTTCAAATACATAAATTACTTCAATTTATTATGTAAACTTACTAATGTAGACATTATTGATACTGCAAAAGTGATAAAGCTATTTTTATTCCACATTTGCGGTAATGAATTAAGATTACAGAAGAAAATGAAGTGTTTATGTTATGAAGAATTGTGCTTACAGGAACCTGCTTGATTATGGATACCAACATTCCAACCCACATGGTTCCATAGAATTTACAAACAGAAACTTCCAAGATAGGGTATCTACTGTTAAATTGACGAGCAACAAATTTTACGGAACAGAGTAACAATGGGGGTAAACAATTGATTTGATCGTAGCAAATCACATTGCCGTAACATTTTATTGCATTGTTTGAATAATAAAAAACTAGGTTTAAGATGTCTTTTTCATAAAATTTCTTGAATAAGTTCCACTAATACTCAATGCGCAGAACGAATTAAATACTCGATAAAAGAAAAGAAAATATTTTAGGAAAATCCAAACGTCGCATTGGCAAGTCTGATGACCGGAAACCTCTGCCAGTACGTACATTTATTGTTTAGCATTGACTGCTGCCAAAATCTTGTACTTATCACATTTTTTTCACCCTATCGCACATCGTTTTGTTTAGACTATGTATTCTGCTGGCTGTTTATTGTTTAATTCAGTTTAGTTTTAGATTAGACCGGCCGAACTGATTCTATTGTGGATGTAATTTAATCCACCGCTCAAGTTCAGTGTCAATGACATTCTCTCATTCCAAATTATAGCATCAGCATATTCAGCCTATAATGTTCCCACTGTTGGGATAGGCCTCCTCTCGTGAGAGCGAGTGGGCTGTAATACACAACGTGGGCCCAGTGCGGGTTGGTTCCTAATCATACAAATTAATGCTTTAATTAAACTTGCATGCTTACAGCATATTCCATTTCGGCCGATATTTCACTATGGAAACTAGTGAAACTTGATGATGAATTTGATCTGTTATTCGGTACGTTTTTTTATCTCCTCCAAAAGACGTTTTTTGGCGGCCATTACAAGGTCAAATTGACTTTCTCAAATAGAAATTCTCACGTAGATATTGGTCTCTTTAGATTGCAAGGGGCGTGACTGCCATTGACGTAGGAGCCACGTGAGGTAGGTCGACTATACGCACTGCCAAGTGTTAATTGAATTTTCATTGCTAAATGCTAGTAATTATAGTAAAGACTGGTATGATGGACAGGTGGAACTTTTCAAATGGGAACACAGCACGAGAAAGGTCTTAACAGGGCAGGCAGCACTCAACCTTTTTAGTAAATGAGCCTCCTTTTTGCTTCGCCGTAGTCGGGTAAATAATATCAAGCTCCATATTGTTTCTTCTATTTTTATTTATCACCTTTTGTAATTTTTTCTCCGTCTGCTATTGCATCTATTTTCGTCGTGAAAGAGGAATGCCACTAACATACTAGAGAGCAATCACTCTTTAAACTCGGGCTGGTAGCACAGAATCCTGATAAAAATCTATGTAAATCAACCAGCCCCTTTGTTGGAGAAACCTTAAAAGTAGTTAAAAGGTCGAACAAAATTGTGACTTATCACAGTTATCACGTTGTCTCGCATGTAGCACAATGTTTTGATATTTGGGCGACTAATAAAAACAAACTGTTTGCAGGTTACGGCACATAATTTATTGAACAATGATATGATAACCTCTGGTTTCATGCTAATTGTAAAATAGGATTATTTTTGTTACTTTAATGTTTAGACAAAAAGTCTCGATAGAATTTGTTTCTTCAGACTCTTGTTGCTGCAAACTCTAAGCCACATGCAAAATAAAAAAATATTTAATGGTATTGGGGTCAAAATGTTGTAAGACCTGATGAGACACCAATTTCTTTTTCAACTACTTAGTCCTTTTATTTCAAGTCATCTAAAATATAAACGTATCGAATCTGGCAAACCTTGTAAGTTTTCCAACAAGCCGTTAAGTCCATTTGGAAATCTCCCACCTGCAGCGTATAAGCCAACAGATGTATGAATCATGCCTACAGTACTTGTTCAGTATTCATATTTTACGAATTCGCACGTCACAGAGATTTCAGTAGGTACTGTATTGCTTTATCACCATACATTATAGTATAGGACATAAGTATGTATCACTTCATACACTGCCAAGACGTAACGTTGGGCTAAAGTCCAATATAAAACAGTCTAGATCTGTATAAAACTCATATAAAATTTAAAACGAGCAATAATTATGTTGCGTAACATCAAACGTATTTGTATTCTGTTACGCCGGGTATTTCGGTGGTTTTACATTGGCTACGGTCACGTGCATCGTTTATTTTTGCTCCTGAAGCTCTAGGTGAAGACCGATTTGCGAGCCCCTGTAAGCGAAGCTTCGAATCGCCTCATGGGGACGATTTTCTTGTCTATTTTAAGGATACTCTATTTGCTTCTGGCCGTGTCCTATTGTTTGCGTCGTCATAGTTTAATACATGTTGTTTTCTGGATATTTGTGGTCGAAAACGCTTTTGAAAGGCTCGCATCTTTTTTTATTAGAATGGAGGGACATTTAGAAGTTGCAGAGAAAATATATTATCGTTCTGCTCTAATTACAAGGGTCAGCCTTTCCAATCCTCTTATTTACAATACCCTTTGTTAATGAAAAGATCAAGATTAACTTCGCTTAGTCGTTTCTATTGACGATTATATGGAGTCGTTACGCGCTTGTAAATATGTTTAATTAATCCATTATCGGCAAGGCCGCCTGGCGTTTACCCATTGAATAATACATAATATTTCTACCATTGATATAATCTTCTTATAAAACAATCATTATAAATGTATAGATAGGCTGGGGGTGTGGGGGAGGGAGGCTTGGTTCGTTATGAGGCTTCTCGACGGTCTCGACACGTGAATGTTAATGTGATGTGTGTCGCTGACGTATCGAGTATAAGCTAGTTCACGGTCACGGTCAGGGCAATAGAAACACGTTGTATATGGAATGCGTAGTTACGTATCTGCAGCATTGTTAGGCTCTAGGATCGATGACGAGAGGCTCGGGGGCAGGTCTCGCATATGGAAATAGCTCGATTTGTTGTCGATAAAACGGAAGTGATCGTTTTTCTACGTTTTTAATTGACAAATTGCATTCGTAGGTACCTAATCGTAATATCAATCTTATTTTTTTTAACCTTCCACCTCCCTTTGATATTAAGTAATTCATGTTTTTCGTTAGCGCGTATAATCACCCGACAAGTGTTGATTATGATAAGCTCCTTATTGCACATATTATTATTTTGCTGGCGTGCTCTGTTTCACGATTGAATGGCTTCGGCCGTCATTGCTGATAAATTGTAGTTTTTTATACAATTGATACGTGTCACGTCACAATTTCAACGATTGAGTCCAAACCGACTATTACCAGATCGAAAAATACGTGATTTTTCTAGAAAATTAGAAATAGTCGCTTATTGGCTTATGTTGGTTTATGTAACGTTAAAAGGTCGTAATACCGAAATATTTTAAGGCTTAGATAAGTCTGTTATAGCACGTTGTTACATATACCGCGTCCCTATAGAACCCTAACAAGTCTACCGTATCTACCTGTAAACGTTTATTATTTACGCATGTTACCCATTAAACAGAAATAGACAATCGTGCCCGGTTCCACTCAACCGCAGTATTCCGTTCCATGGCCCCCCAACGGTCAGCCATCACTCGAATAAACTGAATATAACTTGAAACCATTGTACTTCGAATAAATTGTATATACAAACTGTTTGTCATCACATCACTGTGTGACTCAGACATCTGTGTACATTGAGCATCAAACGATGCCCTGAATAAGTTCACCATCCGTTCCTAAACATCCATCAACGTTGTTTATCATTTTATACCATCTGATTATATTTACTCATTACAGAGTCGCATGCAACTCTGACGTAAAACAGCAATAATTACTTCTGGCCCGCATTACCTAGGTACTTTTATCTCTCATACTTTGTTATATATCTATATCATATTGTACCTAAAAACTATTCGTTTTATGACATCATAGAGGTACATCATCTTCAAAGACTAATGTAAATGTTGTCCATATCTTTCATTTTCCTCCACGCTTGAATTATTGCTCACTACAAATGTGACTTGTAGCTATTATAACCACTTCAAGTAGGTATTTTTAAATGTTGAATGAGTCTGGATATTAAGGAAAAAGAATACTAGTGGCGGACCAGTGTTGACAAAAGTGTTGCCCATTTGTTATTTCGTCGTTTGAAGTATAATCATGAAAATTTTCCGACCTTTTCTTCGTTTACTAGAATAATAGTGAACATCGTAGATATTTGTCTACTCTAGCGTACTATTGACAAACACATAAAGCATAGTTTTATAGGGGTTGGTGGGTGACTAAGTTCGTTTGGGACAGACATCGCCCAAGGTCAGGACGACCTCACCAAACAGATATTGATTCATACTCAATGAATGCGGCTACTAAATGTTAATAACCTGTAGCGATAATAAGGTTCCTTGTCATTGCCTAGTAGCCGTGTAGATTACTACCACTTTTTATGATATCTTTAAGGCTGTGGCCGTACGACCTCGCGCCCTTTTTCGTCTAATATCTAAACTTACGAAATACAGAAACAAACAGTTCGATCGCTTTCTTGTCCTTAAATTTTTATAGGTAGTGTTAATAACAGTTCGTATAAAAACCTTTTGTTCTGAAGTAGGGCGGGCCAAGTTTCAATGCTGAAGGTAATATCGACCTACATAATATTTTCTGTATCAATTACGCCTTTGCCTTGAAGTTTCACGTCAATATAATAACACAAAGGTTTCATTATCTGATTCTGGCACTTCGACACTTAATTGTGACACAATAAATCATCTAGACCAGCATCTACCTTTACACGCAATCGCAGTCATTAGGTAAGATTATAAAACCAACTTAAATGATTTTAAAATCTGTCATGCGCATACACATTTATACCACTATTAGATCCTAACGCGTTTAATTATCATGATTAGCTATAAATAGAAATGCTAGAAACCAGTTAGCCGCATACTTAGGCTTAGATGACAACCATCTATGCTTAAACATGTTCTACGCAGCACAGTCCACTATAAGTTCAGTTCGCCTAAAACACGAGCATTTTCATAAAAGTAGTAGATAATGGATATGAGGCAGATCCGCCGAAAAGTGTTTCAGTTGACATGTGCTCCACCAATTGCAAATGGTGCACCGCCGCGGCTGTAGCCCAGACAAGCGACGGTGTCAGTGGTGAGTCAGTAACCACCGGTAACGCAACGATAAATTGGAAGCTCAGGCAGTACGCAGTACCTCGTAAAAAGCTAAATACAACCATATCACACGTTAGCAGTTCGGGTCATTGATCTATCGCTAGTTGCTTTAGAGATATCTATCTAAGCATTATAGGTACATGTCGCTCAGCTCTTATCAAGTTAAGCAGTCTATTGCATACCGCTAGCTAGTTACCTACTATATCCACTGTATCTAATAGACATAATAAATAGTGTTATTTATTAGTAGAGATATAAATCTGAAACAAGCTAACTGATGAATTCCAGTCTGCTTTTGTTTCGTCACATCACGTAATCGAAGTCTGTCGCAGTGATAACAACCCACATCAGCCGGTCTATTCTGTAAAAACTTTACCGTGAAAACTTACGTGGAGTGAGCTGTCAATAGTGTCAATCCCTAGCATCAGGAGAATGACGGTTCACTTAGTCTTCACGGTGAGATGTTTACAGAATAGGTAGACTGGTATTAATAGGATCGTTAGCAGACTGCGGTTTTAAGAAGTTTTCACTTTGGGTTATCTCAGTTCATGTGATTATTAATAATATGTTAGGTTTGGTATCGTGCCAGTAACCATATTTAACCACGCACAGTATTTCAAGAATTTCGTAGTCTCCTTTGCAAAAGACTGTCGTATGTATCACAATGATTGAATTATTTGGTCATTACGGCGTGACCGACTAATTAACTTCAGTCAGGTAACAAACAGTAGCTTTGTTTGGCTTCTGATGACGTTGCTAAAAGCGTTAAAACTTATTTATTTTTTATGAGAAATTGACGTCAGTGGAGGCGTGTGTTGGTCAACGTTTACAAGAGAGCTGCCAAACATTATGTGAAGTAGACAGGAATTTGAATAAAAAAGAGTTTGAAGCTTTGAACATTCAAATTATTCTTACATTTTAATGATCGTTCTAAAGACCAATAATATGCTTGAATTTGATTAAAAAAGAGTTTTAAGAATACATTTTGTTGATGATGATTTTAATGATGCTTGTTACTTTAGCAATGATTTTAAAATATATTGATTCAACTTTTCCAAAAATCCCCTTTTGTAGGTTGGCATGATAGAAAATTACTGAGTCATAAAGTACATATAGTCGTTTCACCATACAAAGCGAACAGGAGCTTGCTCAAATAACGACGAATAATGTAATTTGAATAGTGCTGAAGTTTGTAGCAGAATGATGAAGTTGAAGTTTGTCGTGAAAACAAAGCACGCGATACGAAAATAAATTTGGAGTCCACGTTATCTTCGACAATACAAAAGTTGATGTTCTAAATAGCTTTGTATTACGTTAATTTTAACTAGAATCTTTCCCCAATGTGTGAAGCCTTAGAAAGCTATCGTCGTTTTTATAAAAGATACTGACTGTGAACCCTCTGCACCTTTGACACTCGATTTTAAACAAGTGAAGACAAGTATCCAAATAATTGTTTTTTTTTTATGGATGAGCTAACTACTGTCAGCTTGCAAATACTTGCAATAAATATAATTGCTATGACGTCTTTTGTTCTTTTTACTTACCTACCTATAAAATACCATGTCGTTCTTGGTACGAAAGCATTTGGCCTCGGCACGTTGACTTGGTAATTAGGGGAAAAAATTATTACGGTATTGTACAATGACAGGTGGATTTAAAAAAAAAGCAAAAGTTTTTGCTTACAGAAGGAAATGTAATTAAACCCCTTAATTTCCTTATTTAACGTTATTATCCTCTTGGCAAGAAACCCGTACTTACCTAGAAGTTCTTTTGGCGGTTTTATAAAATATTTTTTTTTTCTTATAAGTACTACGTGCTTAGCAAAAACAAATAATGTTTTATCAAGTTCATGGCTATAGATTTTTCTTATCTATCATGTGATACCTAAGTGTCCACTCTAAAGTAGGTAATTTATGATTATGGCCGGTGACAATGAAAACAAGTAGTTTTTATGCGAGGCTGTACTCAAATGTTAATTAGGGACTAAACCCTACTTACATAAAATTGCGTAGAAAACCCTTATCTAGTGATGACGTTGAAGATTTTGTTTCTTTTTTTTTTATTGTTAATTTACTGTTATTAGTGGTAAAACACGTTAATGACTCCATTTTCACATCAACCTCATAAATTGTCTAGGCAGCTGTCGCCGACGTCATTGCCCGTACATTTTACATAGAATTTTCGCTAGTGCCCTACTTTTAAATGATACGATTATTATCCTACAATAAGACCCACTTGTTTAAATAAAACAAGCCACTGAAAGCTTGAATTATCCACATCCAGTGCGAGTTCATTGGTATGGCGCTGAAAATAAAACGCAGCAGACAATTACCACCGAATTCGTTTCCCGGCACGCCGCTAGCTGATATTTACTTAATTTTTTAAATAGACCACCAAGGCACCGCCGTCCATATGCTACAAACTGTCTATCAATTACATCGGGAACCTCACTTTCTATTTGTAAACTCAAAACAGGTTTCCCACACACAATAATTTGCCACACATCTTTCTTAATAGACAGATATCCTGCTGTTACTCGTTGACAATTGTGTGCGAATAAATATTTACTGGTTCGATTGTAATGCAGTGTAAACCGGCGCGGTGTTCAACATGACTACATTACCGCTCTGTTACGGTCAGAATCGGAATCATCTTACATGAACAGGATACCAAATTGATCGTTGCCACTTGTAAGACGTTGATATCGTAATACGAACTCGCAGCATCAGCATCATTGTCATTAGCAATGGAGACGATCGTTATCTGCGATAATTATCATCAATTGCGGATTCTGTACGAAATTAGTAACAGTCGATGAATGATTTAGATGCTTGATTCATCATGAGCACGAGTCAAGACATTGGTTTTTAGATACGCCGCGCGCCGTAAGAAATTAAGCACAATGGCTTAGAGTATAAAGTTTTCTTTGTCAAATCTATATTCGTGCTTATTTTTTGGCATTGATTATAATGGTCTGCCGGGGTCATTAACAGTGATTTGTAGGTGATAATGTGTTCCGCGCGCCTTGTCGCGTCAGTGTCCTCTTGCGTCATAGACGTGTCTCGTGGCTCTCATCTCATATCGAGCACTCATAACGACAAAAAAAAATTCGAATTCTTGCTATTTATGTTTGTCTAACTGCCATCTTTTATTCATTGGGCGATACGAACATAAGAGTACTTGTACTATGATTTTCATTCACGTTCTCTAGAACGGGACATTAAATTTCCGTTCATTTCGAAAATGCACATGGATTGTGTGCGTGACGATTCACAAAAATTTAATTGTAGGTACTAGCTTTATACGACGTCCTTTATTGGTAGAGATCGTGCCGTAAATTGCCGTGATCATCGTTCATGTCTTTCCAAAACTTCTGCATACAAATAACGTAATGTAGATAAATTAACCTAACTGTCATTATTTATTATGCAGTGGGTAATTTGCCAGATAGGCTAGGCTGGCTAACCTTTAACATTTTCAAACAGAATATTTAAGGAACTTTCTGTGATTTGGAGTTAGATATTCTATTTAATGCTTTTGAAGCTTTTCGCTGCACCATTTCCTGCCGGAAATTGGAAAGTCTGCTTGTATTCTATTAGCCATTTCCTGAAAACTAAAATCAAGGTTTCTGTAGTGGCAAGTTCGCAGGTAAAAAACGCCGCAACATTAGGATTTGCATGTTTTATTGTTTGTTATGCACACATTATATTTCATAATAAAATGCCAACATGGTTGCTGACCAATTAATGCCACAAGATTATCCGATTACTGCTACATAAACATAATATTATTATAAATTAACCACGCGCAAAGGCAAGTGTTATCAAGTCTAACATCGTATACACGTCCAATAAAAGAGATTTTATCGTCAAGTGTGTATACTATGTACCTACTTTAATCGAGGCACATAATTGATAAAAGGATAAAGGTTTCGAGTGTCAACTCTGGGGGAATTCCATTTCCCAGTAATCAAACGCTTGGTGCATCACTATGTATATATTTGAATACTAGCTGTACCCCGCGGTTACACCCGCCCGTTTCATCGCCCGGCCGCGGTCTAGGTACTTTGTTATGCTTAGTGCTCTTTGACTTTTTTTTTCTTTTTGCTCTGCTTCTTAGAATCGTTGCGTGATGTTAAATAGCTTTTAACCCCCCTCAAGAATTGGGCTAACAAAAGCAAAAAGATTTTTTCAAATCCGACTGGCAGTAGGTACCCGAGACCCGAGATTGGCGCAAATAACTCAACAGCTTTATTTTTAACCGATTTTAAAAAAACGTGAAGATGCTCTATCTTGCTGTATTTTTTTTATATATTTGTTACCTCAGAACTTCCTCATTTATAAACCGTTTTGAATAATTCTTCTTTTATTTGAAAGGATATACTTCCAGATTGGTCCCATATAAATTTAGTCAAGTTCTGATGAGTGGTTTTTGAGTCAGCTTCAATAATACGTATTTTTTTCCACTCAGTGTATGTTGATGTTATTGTAATAACTTCCCGTCACTGTTATTTACATTGCAAGTAGTGGTACCACTGGTAACTACCTACCCCAAACAAAGTCATATAGGTATAACTTTTTTGTTGTGGTAACTTACCACAACAAAAAAGTGAAAAATAACAAATTTCTGAATGTTTTTTTTTTGTTGGAAATCGGTGGTTTTATATGAAAAAGTTTTATTGTTATAGACTAGTTATACAATTATACATTCACTAACTTCTGGCCGCGACTTCGTCCGCGTGAAATTTCTTGTTCCCCGACCCACCCCGTGGCATAGTATCGCCTGCCCGCGCTGTTACTTCGTTTTCGCTTAGCGTTCTTTCTGCTCGGCATCCAAGTATCCTAGCGTGATGTTAAATAGCCTATAGCCATATATTCCAGAGATTAGTGCGTACAAAAAGACAAACTCTTTATTTTTATTATTAGTATAGATTCCTCAGTTCTCAGTGGCACTGCCACGTGTTTTCTTGGCTCCAATTCCACACCTCATTCTATAGGTTATTGTTCTTGAAAATTGTTCCTATTTAATTTTATAACGACCTATCTTTTGACCTTTAAGAGTGACGCCTACGCTTATCTTGAAAGTTGAAACCGGTTGAAAAGTGTATTAACAAAAACTGATACTTTTTAACGAACAAATTCTTTTTCCTTATTAAAAAATTACAGGAGAGCTAATAATTAATTAGTAAACTTAATTTTTTTTGTCCTTCAAATATTTCTTAATGAATTCACAATATCATGAAATGGTTGTATTTCATTAAAAATATAAAATCGACCGCTGGTCACAGCATGATGTGGTCTGGCCAGATCATTAAATAATCGACGTTTAACGATATGAACAGTTAAATGCACGACTACTTCATGATGTGGCCCAAAATTAGTGATCATATCGTAAAATAGTTAGATTATCCACCGTTAGAGGCGTTAATGTCTTTTAAATCACAAATCTCGACTTGTAAAACGGTAATGTTACTAGGAGAACTTACGATGCAAGAGCGAGCGAACAAAGACCCCGCCATTCCCTTGGTTGGTGTTTTTTTTAACCATTCAGAAGTAGGAGCTCCTCCAAGCGGGGCTTCGTCGTTTATTATTATTGCTTGAAAGCAAATTTAGACCCGCCACGTGATCTTCCCTACCCTTAATACATACCCTACATCAATGATATGGCCAAACGTCGACTGACATAATAATATCTTTAAACGTTGACGTTTAAACGATTAAGGTCAATTTTAGCTGGCCATGTCATGAAACAACCATTTCATGAAGTGACCGAACACTTCATGAAATGATCAATTCTAAGACCTGGAACTCTAAGGCCACGACATATTATATTATACGTTCGAACACGCGTCGTCATTAACAAAGCTTATCTTATTCACACTGTTTAGAATACCTGCTAGAATTATCTTCGACCATCTGTGCTTTCTCATGGCAGTTGAGTAGTCTATTCGTCAGCTATTGTGTTTGTAGTATTAAAGCGGACAGCGCGACGTGACCGTGCGACGCGATTACGTTAGAACAATTTCCATGAAGTTGTCATAGAAACAGTTCTACTACAGTCTCGTCGCGATGTCGCGTCGCGTCTGTCTGCGGCGTGCCTTGAAGCAACTTATGATAGAGTCAATTATTACGGTAGTTCCCAAGTACTTCAAATATTTACGTCATTTGAAGTTTTTGGAAATGATTGCGTGAGTTGGTTTGGTTTTAGCTTATAATGATGCAAACCATTTATCACTGCACGTACTCATCCATAACTTAACTTCACGCCTATATTCTGTGAAGGCTTAGAGACAGATGAACCTATAGTATACCCTCATCCATCTTCACATTTATGACCATCCTACGATTGCTTTCCGAGTGAAACTTGTATTCATAAGTGTGTATTCCTTGTTACAGCGTTAAAATTCCAGGAGAATCTTCTAAGGACTATGATACAGATTGAGAACACTTTCTTCGAGCTGGGCAAGAGTTGCCAGAGGGATTGCCTGATTATTTGCGATAGGGGAGCGATGGATGCCAGTGCATGTAAGTTTCAACTTCTAACTTTTCCTAGCCAAATAACGATAAAGCTTAAAATCCATCCAGTTAACAGCGCACGGGCACGCGGCGAGGTACAATAAGTCAGCAACTTTATTATCATCGAAATTGCTGTCATTTTGATTTTGGCTGAATTTATGCACTTGATTTCCCAGATCAAAAATTATCATTCTAATAGGTTTTAACACCGCATTGTGAACGCAGATAAACGGAAACTATAATTAACTCGTCTATTATTACTGGCCACAAAACAACGTCATGCCATGATTATTATTAAGTACGAACAGACAGACAAACAGACGCCTGAAGGGCGGGCAATTATCTGAGCATATAAATAAGTATAAATTATCGTCTACACATAAGATACTAGCAGATTAGGTATACATGGAAGATAAAAGAAAACAAAAACACGTGCCCTGTAAATAAAGCTAGACAAGCTTTAGGTATATTCTATCTACCGTAATATGTAAATATACAGCGTGTTTAACTTAACTGAAGCTTATTATCATAACTGCAACGAGCCTCAGTAGTTTCTCAACAAGTTTTATTGTGGATACTTCCCTGCATACATGAGCTTCACAAAATGACTAATGGTAATGACTAATGAATGAGTCGGCTAAACAAGAAAATTGTTTTATACAATCAATCTGCCTTGATTGTATTAAACAATTTTTTCAAATAGTTTTATTACCATAATTGTGGTAAAATAAAGCTGGCAGTAATTCGTATCTGCCAGACAGGAATGTTATTGGTCTTGCAGTGAATACAAAACATGTTAGTAACTCCTGGATCCGGGTATTTTTGGGGTTAACTTAAAACTATGTAAGGCATATTCAGGGGGTGTACTACCTAAGCACAAAGCCCGTAGTTTCGGCCGAAATAAGTGTCGTTTCCTACTCCGTATCACTTATTAGGACGGACAGTCTAGTCGTCCCTACACTCACTACGCATCACGTTTTATCGCCCGTCTGAAAAATTTAATTTAACACTTTTTTTGACGGATCTACTACTTACGGACGGGCCCATATCTTCGTTGACGGATTTAGAGTAGACCCACAGAACCCATTGAAATGAGTGACTAAGTACACACGGCTACACATCAAGCTATATAAAACCAGTTTACGCTGGTCTCGCATCGTACGGAAATCCTATACAATGTGAGATCAGCTTATACTGGAAATGTATAGCTTGATGTGTAGCCGTGTGTACATTAACTACTACCATCTGCCCGCGACTTCGTCTGCTTGAAATTTCTTGCTTCCCCGACCCACTCCGTCGCATCGCATCGCCTGCCCCCGCTATTACTTCGTTTTCGCTTAGCGTTCTTCCCGAATTTATTTCTTGTTGCTCGGCTCCTAAGGGTCCTACTGTGGTGTTAAATAGCCTATAGCATTCCTCAAGAATTGGGCAAGCAAGGCAAAATGAATTTCTCTAATCCGACCAGAGATTAGCGCGTTCAAACAAACAAAGTCTTCGGCTTTATTATTTGATTAGTATTTAGATTTAAATTACTAGTTAAATTGGTAGATAAGGAAACTTAAATACAATATGTACTTATACAAGGACGAATCGAATTTACAGAGCGTGAAAAATTATCAGTAAGTAATTTACTAGCTTCCGCCCGCAGCTTCGCCCGCCTTGTATGTCGATAAAAAGTATATTTTGGCCTTCCCCAGGGCATACAGTATCCCCATACCAAAGTTAATTAAAAGCTGTCCAGCCGTTTCAGAGATTAGCCGGAACAGACAAAGAGACAATACAATTAAAAATTGCTTTTTTGTCATATGTACTGTTTATATTACTTGTATATGCATTTAGTTTCTAGCTGTTGTTTTGACATTACAAACAGAGACTTCAATTTTATTTATGTATATAAAGATATAAATTACCTAAGTTTAGTCGTAACAAAAGCTTGATTGCTACTTGTTATATTTATCATAATTTATACTCGTTGCGCAAACTCTTCGTGTTGTCTGATTCATCAATGAATAGTGACTTATCTAAAATTGTTGTTGTCAATAAATGGATCGCCTATTGTATTGTACAATGGTCCATAAGTACACACGGCTAAACATCAAGCTATACATTTCCAGTTTACACTAAACTCTCATTGTAAGGAAATCCTATACAATGCGAGATCAGCTTATACTGGAAATGTATAGCTTGATCTGTAGCCGTGCCATAGTAGCAGTTTTTTCTCACATTGGTTCAGTTTTGAAATATATAAATTCACATTGTGAGAGCTGGTTCCTGGTGTAGGTGTAGGAAAACCCGTGTTTCAGGTCACCAGGCCCCACTTGGTAACCTCATACAAATTAATAGGCAGGTAATATGACTTAATTTCTACGAAAAAAATTAAACAAAAAAGAAACAGAAAGAAAGTATGTACCTAAGTGTGTAGGTATATTTATATTGAAACTTCAATGTTTTGTTGGTATTTGTTTCGATAATATTTGCAGTTTTAATTGGGACATTGATGATAAATTGGAATGTAATGCGTTTAAACTAGATTGAGGTTTTGAAATATGTAATTGGAAACTTGCACAATTGACAGCAAAAACAACATCAGATAGGTATTTATTTTGGTGAGATTGGAAAAAACTGAAAGTATAGGAAAATTTAGAGGACAATAGTTTGGTTTGCTGCCATTTAAAATTCCCTCCATTATGCGGGATATTTAAATATGAATGACGTGAAGGTTCTAAACATGTTTACTTTACAAATATTTTATTTTAGGAAAGAAAAAATATCCGTTTGGAATGCATTTTCCTATATAATGTATGTCTGTAAATTCTCTTGACAGGCACTGTAGATAAAAATAACAAACGTTGGGTGGTTTTGGTTTACATACGTTTTAAGGTTGAATACATGTTGTTTACTATTAGTGAATAGATTTGTGAGATGTCAACCAAAAACAAAACTCTGAAATAAAGAAGCATAGGTACATAGGTTAGGTGGGTAGGTAAATGTAGACAGGGTTACTTGTAATTCGACGTATATATCCGTCAGGATAGGGGGCCAAAATGCAACAAATTGAACCCCTCATATGTATGGCCGAAATTCAATATGTTTTCGAGATATTTGAATTTTAAGGGTTTTTCGATATTACCCAAAATGTGACATTAATTCCTAATAATAAAAAAAAACTACAATTTGAATGGGTACCATAAAAAAATGGTGTTGTAGCTGGCACATCAAATAAGCTATGAACATAATTAAAAGTACTTAATTCATCGAAATAAGTAATACGAGTACATCTACACACAAATAAACAATAAGCCCTAATTACGAAAATTTACCCAAAGAAAGGTACTCTTCATTTTCCTGTATATACATACATACACACATATATATAGTTGTTATGTAAATTCCGGCCACGCGCACGCACCAAGGAGGTCGTTTGCTCGCTGATACAAACTCCAATTTTGTTTACTTACAGTGATATCTGAATGGGTCATAATTACAATTTATCACTATCTATATACTTGGCTCTTGACTGTTTAGTAATCAGTCACTCCAATTATAATTAATCATACCTATGATCAGTAATACCTACCTAATTAGGTAAGGACAATAATTATCGGTAATTTCTTCCCGGACATGACTCAAATTGAGCTATAGACTTGTAGACACCACTTCCGTGTAGTCATTCATTAACGTAAAAAGAAAACAAAAGTATGTCAGGGTGTTACATAAAATTGGCAGTTAGCCGAATGCTACATTCATTTATAACTTCTGAATCTTTGATTGTGCCTAAATATCTAATAGATTTATTTAACACATTTCAGTTATATCAAGAGAGAAATGGGAAGGCATGCTGTCAACTAACAACTGGAACTGTGTGGAACTGCGAGACAACCGGTATAATCACATCGTGCACATGCTTTCTGCTGCCAACGGCGCTGAAGACTTTTACTCCACAGAGGTTGGCATTCACTAGTAACCTTTCACTTACTGCAGGCGCCGGCGCCGTTGTCACGTACTCAGGAAATGCAGGCCAAACATACGAAACTAGAGCACGTTTAAAATACTCGTTAGATAAAAGTCACTTGATAATGTGCTCGTTCTATTTTTGGTTTTGCCTTTCTTCTTTGTAGATTAGTGTTTCGAATCTTATATCCAATCTCTTTGCAAATATAAATTCTCTATTTGTTATCTATTTGGATGCTGTTTGTACGCCAATATTCAAAAGAAAATCTGCATGAATTTCCTGTATCTAATCATTACAATGAAAGGGTTTATCGTGACTAGCTATCGATTTTATCATAGGTTAATTCCACATTACAAAATGCTGATTAAAAAGTAATTTTACTTGCTTGTAACTAAAATAACACCAACCCTATTTTACGCGCATTATATCCAAAAAAATGTTTTTTTTGTAAATATGTACAAAAAGTAAATACATAATAACAAACAGAGCTTATATAGAACATAAAGATGGTATTTTAAACCACTTGAAACGTAAAGTTGTCCAATGTCTTTTGTTTTTATCATTAAAATATTACGTCGAATTTCTTATCTGAAAAGCCACTAAACTCAAATGTCAATAGTACCTACGTAAAAACATAACCTCACGCCTGTATTAGCGAAGGGGAAGGCAGTGTAGGCACAGGTGCACAGTAGACATACATTTTGCCAATTATATTCAAGGTAACATGGCGATAACAGAATAAGCAAGCTGAAGTGGCAATGGGCCGGCCATATTAGGCGTAGAACTGATGAACGTTAGTAGGGTAGACGTGTTCTAGGGTGGAAACCGCGAGTCGGCAAACGTAAGATAGGACCGTAGGACGCCCTCAGGCTAAGTGGAGCGACGATCTTCGCAGGTTGGCTGGTAGCAAGCTGGATGAGAGTTGCCGAAAATCGAGCTGAATGGCGTGCAATTGGAGAGGCCTATGTCCAGCTGTGGACTGCTGTAGGCTGATGATGAACATGGCGAGAATTTCCATTAGGTTATCACATTCAATAGTACAGCGGTTATTACAAGTTGTTATCAGTCAGTTAAAAAATAAAATAAAAAATTTCACACAAAATAAATATCGTAAAATTTGGCACCAACTAAACCACCCCTTGTTATTAAGGCACTAGACACGCGCGGCGATGGTATCAATAATCAACACAAACTTTATGGTATTGTTACTAAATAATCACAAATTAAGTTTAATGTTGATTACTAAAACGAAAAAGAAAAGGTCCCACGGCTAGCAAGTTAATTGTTGTTAATTATTTTAATTGTGTAAGTATGTTTAAAATACGTAATGGAGAATACGTGTTTTCAATGAATGTGACTTATGGCTAAACAATAATATCAGCCGCACGGGTCGATCGATCAGGTTAAGCTAGTTGTCGCGGTTGGTCCGTGGATGGGTGACCATCGTTACATACCAAGCAGTGCCTCGGAAAGCACGTTAAGAGGGCTATCACAATTTTTCTTGTATTTGAGTGTTTGAAGAGTCACACTCAAGTACAAGAAAAAAAAACATCAAATCTCCCAGTTTAGATGTGTGGTTATGGTATAGATATATTAAGGCCACAAAATTAAAAAAAAATATGCCTGAGAAAGTTTAATTATTTCTCTCGGGAGTGCTCTAAATAAATATCATTTTTTTTCTTGTATTTGAGTGGTGACTCTTCAAACACTCAAATACAAGAAAAATTGTGATAGCCCGTCTGTCCCGGTGTCGAGGGTCTTTGACAGTCATTACGGGTCGTCAGAAGCCCGAAAGTCTGAAACCATTCTTACCAAGGGATAACGTGTTACCCAATAACTCGGTTGTGGAGGTCAGATAGGCAGTCGCTCCATGTAAAATACAGGCTTTCAGCTGCACCTGGTTAAGACTGGAAGCCAACCCCAACATTGTTTGGAGAAGGCTAGGCAGATGATGAATTAATGTGATAACCTAATCGCCACACTGTATAAGCGAAAGTCAGGCATAGGTGCTATTTAAATAGTAATAATAACTTAATGCTTTGACTGCTTTTTTTGCTGGATTTGGAACGCTCTGTTAGCGCCGAGAGTTGAAAATCTAACCGCGTGTTTATTCGTCGCGCTGGGATGCACTCTGTTAGATTCTCAACGCTCGGCTCAACACCGAGAGTTTAAAATCGAGTGCGCGATAAAATCTCGCTGCGATATTTTTACGTCCGTGCCTACGTGGGCTAACATTGTTACTGATTTATATTTGTTTAATCGTTAGGATCATAACCCCCGTCTGTGGGTATGGGTGTGGTATTAACGCATGTAAAGCTACGTCATTTTTAAAGATATATGGATTGATCCGATGAAAACAATCTCTTGAGGAAATATTCCCCCTTTCTATTATTAGGTAAGTAGGTACTTACTTCGGTTCATTTATTTGTATCTGCGCACTATCTTCAAACCGGCTAATTTCAATGTCTTATGTATATTATGTTCACACGTTATCTAGATACCAAATGTTTTGATACGATAACATACCTACCTCCGCGTACATAATTAACGCCAGATAAATTACGTGACTAATAAAAATATGTCGACAAATATTATGTGTGGGGAAACAAGTATTCAATGTTTGTTACGTACAAATTTGTTAATTAAATAGTAATAATTTGATTTCAGTAACTTGACTATTGATGACTAGCTTCTATGACTTCGTCCGCGTGGAATTTCTTGTTTTAACGCAATATATTTTATGTCAAACAATCAAGAAATTCTATGTCAGTTGGCAATACTGTAGCTACCCATAAGTTAAAGAATTTTCAGAATCTGATCAGTGAAGTTTCTAAGATTACCCCCTACTTTCATAGGTACTATCGAGGAAGTTCATATCTAAGCAGTTTTAGAACAAAATCCCGTGAACACGATGACCGCATCTGTTTTACGTTAGTTACTGTTAGCGCCCGAGCGATAAAGGGAAAAATAGTCCTAAAGGTGCATAGATATGAACTTCCTCGATAGTACCACTCACAAATTTTACCCTTTTATAATATTAGTATCTATAGACATACGTACAAAAAAAACCTCTCACACCTTTTAACCGACTGCGCGACAGCGAAAACGGGGTACAACAAAGTAACATTAAAGTGACATTGAGAAATAACTAGTTTGGCTAACGATACAATAATCGTATATAAATTGAATACCCCATTTCCAATTTACATCACACCTCTAAAATAAACATTAAGCATGTAACGTGTAACCGAGAAGTCGTAGTACCTACGTCGTAGCAAATTCAAAAACCCATAAAAATACTCATATCCGCCTGTCATAACAATGGAACGGACCATTCCACCTCGGTGAAAAGCATTTTGACACCCATCTTTCTATCAATCAGTATGAGAGACATTAGTGTATGAAGCTACTCAGTTGGCTCTAGACGTGACATACTTTCAGACTATCGATTTCACAATAAAGTCGTATTCTGTAAGTTATTTGAGGAACTCGTTAGTCCAGACAATGGATAGTAACATTAAGTCCACGTTCGCAAGGACGTATATAATATCGCGGCGGGATTTTTTCGCGCAATCTTCTACGCACAGCTTAACGCCGAGAGTTAATAATAATAAATCATATTTTATTTGCATAAAACATTGTATAAAATGGTGTTCAATAAAATCAAAAGTACATACATGTTTTGCTATGTTATAGCATGCAAAATTTTTGGCAAACAATCTGTAAATAATAACGAAACTTATCAACATTTAGTATCCATAAACTCTTTGAAATCATAATAACTACGTTCACTTAACCACTTATACAATTTAAGCTTTAGCAACCTTAAACCTAGAGACTTAAAGTGGCTTGGCATGTGGTTATAAATACGTGCACACATTGCTAGGTAGTTTCTATTGTACTTGGTTATTCTTGGCAGATCATGAAGAACCAATTTATAGAGATCCCGTCTGTTGCGAGGGCATACCTCATTTGCTGTCTTGAAAAGATTTTTATTCCTAGCTACGAAAATACATGTCTCATAAATATATGTATAGAGAGGGCAACAGTAGCAAGTCAAGATTTTTAAATATAGGTCGACACGAAAAAAACCAACCGTGTGTTTTTCCGACGCACTGGGTTGCCCTCTGTCAGACGCAATAGGGCGTTATTTTCGTACGACAGCTTATCACTATATTTGCATAAGCACATGCTATAAAACGAGACTATTTAATTAATCATTATTCACATCTCATTCATAAAAAATCATGTTAAATTATTTTTATAAATGAACATTATCTGTCGTGACGTGACGGCCTACTACGCGATTACCTACACCTACACATGATGGGAAACGTGACTTAAATATCAAAACGCTTCAGAGTGCAATTATGTTGTAACATACTGGCATTAAATAAATTTGCCTGCCGTGTCACGGTACCTCCCCGTTCACGTGAGCCGGCACATGTTGATACACCGCATGACAATGTTTTTAATGTCATGTTACGGTTGCTTGTTGCAAAATGTCATTGACATCAGGGGACATCAAAGTATTTTGTGTACTTATAAATAATTATAGTTTTGTCTGACTGTTGATAAAAATTGTTAAAAAAGAAAGAGATAAGGAGTTTTCATAATCATGAGTATGTATGTAGGTACTTAAAATTAGAGTGTGTATCACCGCGCTATCTGTAGGTATGAAATTAAATATAATGCATAAATGGAAAACTAATCAATCGACGATAAAAGGACATAAACAAACAGTAAAGGTACCTACACAGAACCTAAAAATAACAACACATGGCGCCTGTGTGTGTACCTCTGAAGGTGTAGGTAGGTACCTATAGTACACCCACATCACGCCAGTTATGTTTTAGTCCCGTTTAATAGGGAGCGAGCCTATTGCCATCAACCGGGCACGACACCTGATAATTCAATAGGCATTATTTAAATTTACGATATTATACTTGATATGACAACACTTCTACTTAGTAAGTTGAAGTAAGATAGCTTATTCATTCTTATCCTAAAGCTCAAGCTTTTGTAACTACGTTCAAAACAAACGAAAGCAATTAAATTCTAAATTAGTTTGAGTTTGTTTATTTCACGAAACGTTTGCTCCGAGATATAAAAACAATATTACTCATTCCTAAACCACGAGCTTTTGTACCGACGATCAAAACAAACAAAATCTATTAAATTCTAAATTAGTTTGCGTTTGTTTATTTCGCTAAACGAATTGCTCCGAGCTATAAAAACAAAATTATTCAAATGTCTAACTTCATGAATGACCGCAGCGCATGCAACCTATCGATTGTTTGTGGTTCGCAATAACATTGGCAATGTGCCATTTCAAGATTATGGTGATAAAGCGCGTGCTATCAATAATGCCCAGGATACACGAGGCTAGTTTTTGAAGCTAGGATAGTAAGCTAGCAAGCTAGTAACTCTAGCTTCAATTCTAGGCTACCAAGACAGGCTACTGAGAAAGCTAGTAAGCTAGCGTCTCGAGCCAGGATAGTATAATAGTATTTTTGAAACTGCCTCGTTGGTCTAGCGGTCGCTAGCGCTACTGCTAAGCATGAGGTCTTGGATTCGATTCCCAGGTTGGGCAGTGTTTTTGGGGTTTTCCATTAGGAATGTCTATTTCGCAAAAAAAAAAACTATTTAATTTTTTTTTGTCTATTTTTGAGCTAGTACCAAACCAGAAACCAGATTAGTAAAATCGGTGGTGGGGCTACCGATTTTACTAACCTGGTTGGTGTAAACCAACCAGGCTAGTAATAGCCTCATTTGGCCGGCGAAGATAGTGAGTACCCAATCGCATTTTTTTACTCTACGGACTAAGTCACCGCATTGCTTAAAATTTACTAGAATCGTGTAAACAGCACCAAGCCAGGACATAATACAGATATTCTAACTTACTATCCTAGCTTTGAAAAACTAGCCTCGTGTATCCCGGGCATAATACTCACAATGATAATTAAATGACGTCATCGAAAGATAGGATTAACATTTTGTTATGAATTTCCAAGATCAGAGATTAAGGAATACTGATTATAAAATAGAAATATTATTGAATATCATTATGATGGATGTGTGTCATGTGATCAGCGATAGACGTAATCGTCTTACGACGTTATCCATTCGGAATCCGACAATTCAACGTACGATCTAAATTGTTTCCGTACTTATTTTTGTCCAACCTTGACAGTTACGCCGACTATAATGAATGAATGAATGAATAATACATTTTTAAGGTATTATTTTATTTTTAACAGGATCATGCATCCCGGTCCGAAGGGGTAGAGTTGGCCAGGGAGCTTGACTATAACGCGGCGGCAGCCTGGATCGGTCACCCGTACTTCGACGTGATCGACAACTCCACGGATTTCGACCTGAAGATGAACCGGCTCATCGACTGCGTGTGCCAGAGGATCGGCATCGACACTGGGGACCGGCTCAACGTCAACTCGAAGAAGCGCAAGTTCCTCGTCAAGTCACCGATTGCTCTCGACTCAGAGTTCCCGTCCTTCCAGGACTTCGATGTGGTCCACAACTACTTGCAGAGCGATGTCCGTAAGGCGCAAGTCAGACTGCGCAAGCGCGGTCAGAAGGGCCACTGGTCGTACATTCACACGCTACGGAAGGTCCATCCCATCAATGGGCAATCTGTAGAAGTGAGGACGCAGCTTACACACAGGGACTACTTGAACCTACTCCCACAGCGTGACGAAGCTCACTTCACGATCTTCAAAAAGCGTCGCTGCTTCATCTACAACAATCAGTACTATCAGTTGGACATTTATAGACAGCCCTCGCATCCCAGGTGATTAGATATTAGAATAATTTTATTATAATCTCGATGTATATATTGATTTGCTTTCTTTATTGTGATAAATATATTAAATGGCTGATTTTTATTATTATTTATTTATTTATATTTTATCATCTAACTAAAGATACACGTTTTCTGGTAATATGTATGTATGCTTCGTTCTATTATTATAAATCTGTTTAATAGAGCAACAAAATTGTCTATAGGTTATTATTTGAAATATTTTCAGGTGCCGGGGATTAGTTTTGTTGGAGACTTACAGTGCAGTATATGACCAGGACACGTTGTTGGCTGCGCTGCCCAAGTTCCTCGTTATTGAGCGGGAGGTGACCGGCGACCCTGCCTTCTCTATGTACAACTTGTCCTTGAAGGAAGATTGGAAGACTTCAAAAAACTACTATACGGGTGGTGAAGGCAAGGCGAGCGCGAACGGTAAGACGAAGAATGTTTGCTTCGCTATTTCAAGTATTGATGGAGTAAAACGGTCAACAAATCTCAACAACTTTTTTTTTAAACAAAGTAATTTTATTCATTTTCCATGCGCTCGCGATTTTGATTCTACCCTTCCGTAATTTCAGTGTATTACAAGTTTGTTGCAACAATTAATTTATAAACATTGTGACTTAGTAGTTGCAACAAATAGTGCACTATTTAATAGTGAATTTAATTGCTTTCGATCTAATCTATTATGTATGACTTGAGATTTGATCAAAGGTGTTGAATGCAATTGAGGTTAAACTAATCAGCTAAAACTCTTTACTACCTGGCAAGCTAAAATAGCTACAAACGCTATTAAATCTTAATATATTACATTATAAAAATACTTGGCGACTGATAAATATATTAGGATACAAAGTTCTAATAGATTTTGGGTCAGACAAATCAATTTATTTATCTCTCGTCGGTAAATTCTTTGCATGCGATATTGTGATGTGAACACTGGTGTAATTGTGTCCTAGTCTAGATTAGACAACCCTATTAGTTCCGGTAGATTTCGTTTTTATTTGTTTATTTAGGAACCTTGAAAATATGTCTAGTTCTTGGTCTCATTACAATCTCACATTGAATGTTTTGCACTAACACATCAGTATCTCCCCCGTCGCTTCGTTTACTATTCTTGTAAATTTCTCTCCGGGCTGCTTTGTGAACCTTCGATGAAGAAAGCTATCGCGATCAGAAATTAAAGGATTATGTATGTGTCAAATAAGTTAATAGGCGCGGGAGGTATCGATACAATTCATGTTATTATCACAGTTTGAATAATGTTAGTTTTCCCCGCGCGTGCCCGCGAATATATTAAAGTCACACGTAACTTTCCAGATACGAGAGCTGTTTCTATTTTGGGACGATTCGAACATTTGGATTCATCCGATGAATCTACTCATACGCCGATCTAACATTAACATTCAAGACTTTAGAATATTATTTCGTAAAGAACATTTAGCTTAGAAAACGTGACTAACACATTTGCGCCAGTGTCACTATGAAACACTTAGTTTGGGGGTTAAAAGGAAATTTTCTTTTGGTTTATCAGGGCATTCTAAAAGGTTGACCAACGGCCACAGTGATGACAAACACAATGGCCAGAATGGAGTCGCGAAAATGAATGGCCACGCAGGTGAGAAAATAAATGGTCATGTCGTTGGGAAAATGAATGGCCACACTGGTGATAAAGTTAACGGGTACAGCGATAAGACCGGCGCACGCGCAGGCAAGGGGCCGGGCCCGCACGCGCACGCTCCTAAACTCAACGGCGCCGCCGTCAACGGTGACGCGCACGACACGGAACTAAACGAATTCAAGAAAAACCACAGAATGGATCTCGGATCACCAAAGATAACAAAGGTTGCTGTAAAGATTTAAAAACATTAACTTATCTACTTTAGATTTTGAAATTTTATGAAATTCCACTTTGTAACACTTCATATACACCAAATTATGAAATACCAATAATTTTAAGATCTATTTAAAAGTAATAATTATTTAATTATCGCCAACCATCATTAAATGGATCATGTATGCTCGTATAAATATTGTATTTATTCATAATAATTGTATTGCCAAAAGATAACTATTTTTGTAGTATTCCTTTAATATTGCAATATTTTACATAGGTAACGCATCCAAAAACACCGCAGCTTATGATATAATATTGAGCGTTCTGAATAAAATAATTCAGATCAAAATGAAATGTTTTGTATTGTTTGTGCCTTTACACAGTATAATATATTTAAATACTTTTTCATAAAATAATGAATGTAATAAGAAATATTGTCATTCACATTAATAGCATGTACTTAAAGTGTTGCAATAATATCAATTTAAGTATTGTTGCAGTATGTTGAACACTATGATTAGTGTTTTAGGTTTTGATGAACCTAACACGATAGCATTTTATTTAGAGACTTAATTTAATTATGAAATGGCGACGTCAATAAATTTCATAATTAGGACGTTGCAGTAAATCGTTTTAGTTGTAGATTGAATCGTGAAATTTTAATATCTCGATGTTGTGTGGTCACTTAGATCGTTCACACTTTTTTCTTTACAGGGGTCCAAAATGTTCATGATAATCAAGACCACTCGTAAACAATATTCACTAGAGCGGGCCCCCTAAGCTTTTAGCGTTGAATTTGTCTTAAAGAAATATATTTTTATCAATAAAGAAATATATTTATGTGACATAGAATAATTCGATTTATAAATTGATGTCGTTGCAGTGTCACTTTTTTTTTTTTTTTTGTTGTCGATGGAGACTAGTACCTAACGCAAAATCATAAAAATAATTTTACAGAAGTATTTTAAGCCACCTTTTAATATAACTTCAATGTGTTGAAGAAAACATCTACTGTATAGTCGATTGCTAAATAGCTGTAAAGCTATGCAATCGTTTGGCAAAGATCCACGGTAGCATTGTTAATGGCTGTGCTATTATAATTGAGCAATTGAGGGCTCTAATTCTTAAAAGCAACTGTTGGCGGCGAGCGTGCCAACTGAAATTTATCTTACGAGCCGTTTGCACCAAAAGGATAAACGAAAAGCTAGCTTTATTGCGGAAATGCCAGAATTATTTGACATAGTAATCTTGTAGACTTGGCTTTGAATATTGTATTTGAATGAAAACTTGCATTTTGATAATGTCAGTTGTTTTGGTGCATCGTGCTGATAGCTTTTGAGCGTAAAAATCTCAAAATTGCATATTATGTAAAAACTTTCGCATCCTTTCTTAATAAAGAAAATGCGTCATCGGATATTGTTTTTGTTTTATTTATTACCTGAACACGAGTTGATGAAAAGTGGTTTGATAATAGGTGGATTTTGGAGGTGAGCTATGTTGAATTTGCTGTTTATTGAACCCAGTCACCAAAAAAAAAAGTCTTATCTGAAGAAAACTTTGGCGAAACTGAGGTGTACGTTACCCTAGCAGGAAAGTGGTTCCTAGAGTGATATGAGTGAAACGTATAATTAGTGCATAATCTGCTGTAAATGTGCACCACATATAAAATTTGTGCGCTTTGTCGTTTTGGAAGAAAACGGAAAAAACGATTTCTGCTAGAGTAACGTTTTTCCAGCAGGAAAATTCTAAACGAAAGATCGGAGAGAAATATTGTGCATGGCTAGAGAGCTTATATTTGTGTAAAAAAGTGCACCGAAAATATAATTTGTGCGTCTTCAGGTTTTCGAGATATTGCATTTCTTGCTGGAGGAACGTTTCGCAGAACCGTGTACCTCTAAAACCATTGCATGTGCGCCTGTAGAATAAACATACACGAGTAGCTCTTTATTTGTGACGGAAAATATTTATAATTTCCAAGTAATCGCGGTTTTTTAACCTTTTGACCGCCACAGTCGTGTATAGACGACAAACCAAAATGTGCCCAGCACGCCACGGTCGCGACAGCGTGACCGAATTTTATACGTAAATAAATGTCATAAAACAGCATTTTTTTGTTCATTTCCCTTGTTAATTAGGTACCTTGACTCTTCGTAATTTATTTGAAGTGAACTGCTTTCGTTTGTTTCAATTTTAGTAACGTAAGATGACAAAAACGAAAACCAGTCGTAAAGTTCGAAAAACATAGTGCCCTCGACGCCACAGTCACCATAACAGGACACGTAGTGATGCAGGTAGTAGTCAATATAACACGAATATCGACCTGGACGGCAACTTACGTTATATTTAATTTACTCTGAATTCTGCACTAGTAAATAAATAAAACATTTCATACTGAACTTTTACGTTCGAGAAATCAAGAAAATTTTATAATACTGAACTATGCACTCTCTATAAGTCGAGTGTTAGTTGATTAGGTATCGATTAATCGTAATGACTGTAATGCCAATCTCTATCACACTGTTGTATTGTCTGTGCCGGGAACGCCACGTCGTCTATGCTTGACAGTCCCATGGCGTCATACGCGGATTTTGAGTAGTTCGTTTACTGTTATTAAATATTATTAATAATAGATGACTATAATATGAGTAGTGAAGTGAAGTGAATATGAGTGGTGGCCGGATTAACTTCCGCCATAATTTTTTTTTTCAATGTAGCGGCCACGCATAAGACCTATATTAATCGATAGCTGGAAACAATACAAACAAGTTGTGTATGAGACAAAAAGTTCTAAAGTGTCACGTTTCCGAGATATGAGCTATCAAAGTAAAAGTAAAGGTCGAGGAATGACTTTGACCTTGAAAGCCATTCCTCGACCTTTATGAACTTGGAGGGTTTTATTGATGATTTTAATTCTGTAGCTAGGTACATACGTCTTCCAGCCGCGAATAATATTTTAATCAACATACAACCTAGCACTGGCCTGCAAATTGCAAAAAACCTAAGAAAAATTTTATTCCGAGGGCTACCCTGACGGTTCCACCGTAACCTTCTAGCTCTACTAAAGATCATAATATGATCTTTAGTAGAGCTAAAGCTTTTAAAGTAATAAAGCGCATATTATGCACTTTATTACCAAAAAAAAAAATTAATAATGTCGGAAGTTAGTCCGGCCAAAAAATTCAAACCCGTTTAATAGATATTTACCTGTTATAAATTATTTTGTGATAAAAAATACGATTACAAAAAACCGATGGTTCATGTCTCATTTTATTTATTGCATTATCAAATAACAATATTGCAATCAAATTTCTCATATTTACAAAACTTTTTCCACAATATGAAACAGAATAATAGTGAAACGAAACTAAAGAAATATACGAAACTATTAGAACTAAATAGGGACCTATTATTATTTCGATATTATTAATAAATATCGGTTGCGCACCTCTAGTGCAGAGGCGAGCAAATTAAAAAAGCCGTGCCAGCTACGCCACTGTCATCATAAGATGACAAGAAAGTACGTCAAGATTGAACATAGTGCTGTGATGGTATTGACTTGGTTTTATCGATTTTTGTTTTGAATTGTGGATTCAACGCCGAAACTGTGGCATATATCATTATGATTTCTGTCCTAAAGGACAAAGCGGGATGAAATAAAACTCCTGTATTATATTTTTCCGGTATAGACTTTTTATTAAAAACATACTGTAGGTTAAAAAATAAATAGTTAGTGCTCGATATAATTTCGAACTCACTACTATTTTGTAGGTATTAAAGGATGAATTCATAGCTTGGCGCCGAGAGCACGATTTTACTTTTTTGACGTGGCGGTCAAAGGGTTAAAAACCCGAAAAAATATCGCAGCGCCTAAATGAGAAAACGTATAAGCTCGCTGAAAACTGTATTCGGTCCTTCTTGACGATTGTAATAACCATAAAAAGTTTCAAAAGTGTACATGCATGCGTTGTTGAATAATATTGCTAAAACTCAAAACGACGGTGTCATAACTTTGACGGCCAAATACAAGAAACCGGCTCAACCCAAGATGTGTAGGCGTAAACAAAAAATTAGTGTATTTAGTCAAAAATATATAGTGAAAATATTCAGCTTGGAATGTTTCGCATTCATATTGCAATACTCGATAAGCGTTCCTGGCTCATAGAAGATCGCAAATAATTTTTAATTCGTTTTAGTTTGCTAAAACTTCGCTCACAGCTTGCGGATGTAGTAGGAAGCGTAGAGTAAATTCGCAGGGCAATACAAATATTAGGAAAAGCATTCTGCAAATCATGCGCATAGATCTGTTGTAAGAGATAGAAACCGTTAGCTTTTTCTATATGTCGAGGTGGACTGTATAATTTCTTGAATAAAACTTCAGACTTCTTGTTGCTTGTTTATTTCCCAAGATAGTGAGCTGCTTTACTGTTGAGTGACGACTGATGACTGTTTCAAGACTGAATACATTTGCAACTCACTGTCCTGTTTATATTCGTTTCTTACATAACGCAAGTAGTGGGTGGGGCGCGGTGATAGAGAGCATGACTCGTCAGTTAGAGCGCGCTGTTGTGGGCGCGAGTGTCTAGCGTTCCCGACAGGTTTAGACTTGTTCAGAATCGTGTTCTCTACCATCTTACAATCATACTTATGACTAGGGGGTAATAAAACAAATCATAATCGAATTATTACAGTTGTCAAAGAATTTCCCTACTTTCAAATTGTCTTTATTATACTTAATACTTAAATCTAAATCCTTAATTAGTTTATTTACATATATTTCCTAGCTACGTCGTCCGTAACATCCTCCCCCCGGCGCAGGGCTACCGTAGCCTAATCTTCCACGCAGAGGACGGCGAGCTTGGTGACTGGACGCCGTAGGACGCCCGCTGTAGTTCTGACGTTGGCTGATCGCACCTTGCCGTCTGGACCAGTGTAGACTGCTTCCACGACGCCCCGGGGCCACGTCCCTCGTGGTAACGTGGAGTCGACGATGACGACCAGGCTGCCAATTTGAAGGGGCCGCCGTTGGTCATCTGACGCCCCTCGGGGCACCAGCGTAGGTAGGTATTCGTCCACCCAGCGCCGCCAGAAATGGTCGGCGAGCGCTTGGGTAGCTCGCCATTGCTTGCGGCTGACCTCCTCACAAGGCCCAGTACGGGGAAGGCCTGAGGAGGTTCCGATGAGGAAGTGATTGGGTGTCAGGGCCTCCGGATCCTTGGGATCGACAGAGACATGGGTGAGAGGCCGAGAGTTTATAGAGTGCTCGGCCTCTGTCAGCAGCGTCAGCAGTGATTCTTCCTTCAGTGCCCTCTGATGTAACGTTGCCCCCAGCGCCTTTTTGACGGAGCGCACTAGTCGCTCCCACGCTCCCCCCATATGCGGCGCCCCTGGTGGTATGAACTTCCACTTCATTCGGTGCTCAAGTCCAAAGTGAGGAAAGTCTTTTACCCATTCTTTGTAGGCCACACGTAGCTCGGTGTCTGCTCCTCTAAAGTTGGTGCCATTGTCCGAATACATAATTCGGGGCCAACCTCGTCGCGCCGCCATTCTTCGTATCGCCATTAGTGCCGAGTCAGTAGACAAACTTGAGACCAATTCCAGGTGCACTGCCCTTGTGGCTAGGCAGGTGAATAGGGCTCCCCAGCGTTTTTCATGTCTTCTCCCTATGACTACAGTAATTGGTCCGAAATAATCGGTCCCGCAGTGGGCGAAGGGTCGCTGCGTCTTCATCAAGCGTTCCATGGGTAAGTCCCCCATAGTCGGTTTTATTGGCATAGCTTTTCTTGTGCGGCAGAGTTGGCGTCGTTGTGCAATAGCTCGCACCGTAGGGCGTAGGTTGACCACCCAGTATCGCTGTCTTAGATCATTGATCACACGTTCATTATTAGCGTGACCAGCTCTGCGATGTGCGTCTTCTACTAGTAGTCGCGTGAACGGGTGCTTGCCGTGTAGAATCACTGGCGTCTTCTTTGTTTCCATGACTGCTGCATGTCCGATCCTTCCTCTAACCTTAAGTAGTTGATCTTCTAGGTAAGGGTCCAGTTTGTATAGACTGCTGGACTTCGGCACCGGCTTTCCCTTCTCGAGCAGCTGTATTTCTTCTGCGTAGTTTTCGTGTTGTGCTTGTTTGAGCCATAATTTCTCGGCCTTTTCTATTAGGTCGACGGTCATCTGGCTGGTCCTGTCCGTACACTTTTCCTTGAAAAGGAAGGGCACAGCTGTTGCTCGTAATAACTTCTCAAATGAAGAGAATCTGCTTATGTCGGGCAAGTGAGAAGGGCGTTCCTTTTTCTCTTCTGTTATCACGTACGTTACTTCATCTTTGATTGTGTCTTCTTTGATCGTCTCTTTCGGCCAGGACTCTTCATCATTGTACAGGAACATGGGGCCGGCGAACCATCTATCTTCTGGTTTCATGTGCATGGTGTAGTTAGGGCGCGTGGCGTCGTCTGCCACGTTGTGCTCGGTGGGTACCCATCTCCACTGGTTGACGTTGGTCAGCTCCGCAATCTCACCCAGGCGATGCGCCACGAATGATGTGTACTTCAGGGCGTCTTTCTGGATCCATCGCAGAACGGTTTGTGAGTCCGTCCAGTAAGTTACGCTTCTGGGCTTGTCTCGGTGCTCCTTCAAAATCGTCTCCGCCAGCCGTGCGCCGATCACCGCTGCCTGTAGTTCTAGTCGCGGAACGGTAACTGGCTTCAGGGGGGCTACTCGTGACTTAGCCGCAACCAGCCTCACGTCCACCCTTGTGTCCGGCTTCTGGATCCTCCAGTAGGCTGTCGCTGCGTATGCTTGTTCGCTGGCATCGCAGAAAATATGGAGCTCTACCAGGTCGTCCGGGCCCCTGTCGTAGCATCTTGGTATGCGTAGCTTCGTCACTTCGTTCAAACTTCGCATCCATTCTTCGAAGTGCTGCGTGTCTTCTTCGGGGATCGGCTCGTCCCACCCTATGCCGTGCCTCCACAGGTTCTGGAGCAAGATTTTGCCGGTGACGGTGAAGTGGCTGATGAGACCCAGAGGATCATAGACTGCCATTACCGCTCCAAGGGCCTCTCGTTTTGTCGGTGCTCTGTCACTAGTTTTCACCTCGGGTGACAACCGACTCAGACCGGTGTTAAATCCCAGCTCGTCTGAGCCTGTTTGCCACAGTAGACCTAGCGTTTTGTCCGTATTCTCTTCCCTTTGTCCGAGTCTTACTTCTGTGTCGTGTGCCTGCTTCTCCGGTGTTATGCTCTTCACCACGTTGTGTCTATTTGAGCACCAACCCCTCAAGTTAAAGTGCGCATTCTGGTGAATCTTCATGACTTCACGCGCTGTTTTGATCGCCTCATCTTCAGTCGCCAAGCTGTCCACATAGTCATCCATGTAATGACTAGTCGTTATAGCTTGCACAGCGTTGGGGTATTCTTCTGAGTGTAGTCTCGCGTTGGCGTCTCGTACTGAGTGCGCGATGAAGGGTGAACACGAAGCTCCGAAGATCATTGAAGTCATTTTGAATTTCTTCGGTGGCTTACTACGTTCCTTGTCTCGCCAGAGAAACATCTGCGCAGCTTGATCTTGCTTTCTTATTTTAACTTGGAGAAACATTTCCTGTATGTCTGCTGTGACGGCTACCGGACGCTCTCTGAATCTGAACAGGATCCCTGGTAGTGAATTCAAGAGATCAGGTCCTTCTAGTAGGTAGTCGTTCAGGCACACTCCACTATATCGGTGTGCGGCGTCAAACACCAGACGCATCTTCCCCGGCTTATTTGGGTTCACGACCGGGAAGTGCGGCGGGTACCACACTTTCTTACTTTGGTCTTCTGTTCCATTGCACTCGTGGGCGTATCCTTTGTCAAGTAGGTTTTTGACCAGAGTGCTGTACTGTGCTGTGAAGTGTGCTGACGAGTCCATCTTCTTTTCTAATGTCTTTAATCTTCTGAAGGCACAGTTGTTATTGGGCATCGAAGCGTCTTCATCACGCCATGGTAACCCGACTTCGAAATGATCACCGACTTTTGTCATGGTGCCTTGGACTATGTCAATCGCTTTCTGGTCTTCCGGTTTGACTTTCTTCGCCAAAGAAACTCCTAGGGCATCAATCCTGAAGTGTGATTTCACCAATTCTTCTACACGACGTACGTCATCTGTCTGACTTGCTGCAGACGCATCGTATAGATGTAGCACAACTTGTCCCTCTTGTTTCTTCAGCGTTGCGCGCGGTGCCGTCCCGTGAATCACCCATCCCAGCTGAGTGTATGAGGCCGCGGGTTCATTCTTCTTGCCCATGCGTAGCTCACGTGTGACTATCAAGTGCCAATTGTCCGCACCTATTAGTACCTTCGGTGTGGCTTCCTTGAAGAACGCGTCCTTTTGCATGTCCTGGAGGTGTGTATAGGTCATTAGTGCCGACCTATCCATCGTCTGACCATGAAGTCGCAGGTCCTTCATTGTCCGTGCGCGCAGTTCCTGATATTCACCGTCCTGGCCGCATATCTGTAGCTTGACCTCCTGGCTGCGTTCCTCGTGTTGTTGCGAGGTCACGCCTTGTATGCGTAAAGTGGAGACTGGCCCAGTTACTCGTATACGGCGTGTCAATTCTTCGTCGACGAGCGATGTTGTTGAGCCTTCATCCATCAACGCGAACGTAGATACTTGTCCGCCGGACCCTTTTAATGTCACTGGACACATCTTCAATAATACACGTTGCGACGCATTGCTTGGCGCGGAGACGGTCATTACTGTTTCTTTTGAGTGTTGCTTCTCCATGTCGGTCGCTTTCTCTGGTTTCTCACTCTGTGGCGTCTCTTTCACTTCTCGTTCTTTGTGCAGCAACGCGTGATGTGGGCGGCTGCATGTTTCTATGCCACATCGTTTTGCTCGGCAATGCTCGCGTCGATGGCGCCTCGTCGCACACTTGAAGCATACTCTTCCAGTACGTGCCCATTCCCATCTTTCATCGACACTCATTTTCAGGAACTTTGCACATTTAGGTACTTCGTGGTTACCACCACAACACAAACATTCTTGTTTTCTTTCTTCCTCTTTTTCTGATGTTGTGTAGACTACTTCTCGGCCCGCCTTCTTCTTTGCATTAATTTGCGATACACTTCTCGTTTCCTTCTTCGGTGCAGGTGTGAATGTCGTATTTGTGAAGGCGTATTTCATAGCTCGATCAGCCTCCCGCATCAGGAACCTGGACAACAGTGTTACTTCCGGTTCACGCGACGATTCCACTGCTTCAGAAGCGTAGTCGCACCATCTTGACTTTATGTGCGGGCTCAATTTCTCTACCACTTCACGAACTAGCATCGGGTTCCATATATATCCGCGGTTATCCATGTTAGATAACACACACACTATATTTTGTAACTTCACTGCGAACGTATTCAAATCACTGGCCGCGCTCGTGAGTCGAGGTAGCTTCTTTAAGTCTTCCATTGCTCGATCCATGAGTATTTCCGGCCTGCCATAGTACTGCTCTAGTGTTTTCACAATCACTTGTGGGTCTGAGGCGGTGTACAGGAGCGCTGATACTGCTTCTCTTGCTTCGCCCTTAATGCAGTTTCGCAGTCTTGCCAAATTCTCGATCGCGGTGAACTTGTATGCATTTGATGAATCGGTGTACGCCGCCTTGAATGGCAGCCATTCAGTGGCTGCTCCCGTAAACGTAGGCAGCTCAGTCACTTGTCTTGGTGGTGGACGTACGCGCATCATCTTGTCCAATGTGTCGGCCAACTGTTCAATTCCTCTTCCAACTCGGCGTTCCCCTCTGTTGGGTGATCGTGACGCCGATCGTTGTCTTTTTTGGTTGGCTCTAGCAGGCGTGAAGGCATCAACACACGTGGCGGGTTCGACGTAAGCGGCAGTGGCGGCGGGATGTGGGGGCTCTTCCTGAGGCTGATCTGGGACTTGGGCGTGGCTTCGGTCAATACTTTGAAGCCACTCGTCCACCCAGTCATCACTTCTGTGCACGGAGCCCTCTTCACGGGCCTCTGCATCTGCTTCAATCGCTGACACTTCATATTCGAATCGCTTGTTGACGAGCGCCTTTTCGATTTCTAATTGCTCGTTCCGTATTGCAGCAATCCTCTTCTGTGCCTCGTATTCTGCCTTCTTCACTCTTGCCACGTCACTACTATATGATCCTCTGGAACGTATCGTACTTGTTGTATCCCTCACAGAGGCATTGTGTGCAGCTTTCACAGTCCTCACTGAATCCTGGGTTCGTGGTGCGGAGATCATCGCGGATGGCGTGGCGAACGATTCCGCATAGCCGTACGCGGTCGCGGTGGCTCTACTCGCCGGTACGAGGCGTGGAGCAGGTGCGGCGGACGCGCTGTCGGACGTAATCGGCGCAACCCTCCTCGCCGCGGCGGTGGCGGGGGGTGCGATCGCGAGCGCGGGGGGGGGCGGGATCGATCCCAGCCGCAGGCGCACTGTACGGAGTGTGCGGCAACGCGGACGCGTTGGTCGACGGCGACCTAGGCGGATCTTCGAATGTCCGCACAGTAGGACGTCGGCTATTGTAGCCTGATTCCGATTCACTTTCCTTGGCTGCAACACTTCTAGTCTTCATATTTGATATCGACGATAATCTTGATTGATGAAACTTCAATTGGCAATGTTCAATCTGCAATCGAGCTTCGTAGGACCAGATGCAATCCGGCTGCGTAGGATCAGCTGTCGAGGTCCAGCTGCAATCCGGCTTCAGAAGGACCAGATGTCGAGGTCCAGCTGCAATCCGGCTCGAAGGACCAGATGTCGAGGTGGACTGTATAATTTCTTGAATAAAACTTCAGACTTCTTGTTGCTTGTTTATTTCCCAGGATAGTGAGCTGCTTTACTGTTGAGTGACGACTGATGACTGTTTCAAGACTGAATACATTTGCAACTCACTGTCCTGTTTATATTCGTTTCTTACATAACGCAAGTAGTGGGTGGGGCGCGGTGATAGAGAGCATGACTCGTCAGTTAGAGCGCGCTGTTGTGGGCGCGAGTGTCTAGCGTTCCCGACAGGTTTAGACTTGTTCAGAATCGTGTTCTCTACCATCTTACAATCATACTTATGTCTAGGGGGTAATAAAACAAATCATAATCGAATTATTACAGTTGTCAAAGAATTTCCCTACTTTCAAATTGTCTTTATTATACTTAATACTTAAATCTAAATCCTTAATTAGTTTATTTACATATCTTTCCTAGCTACGTCGTCCGTAACACTATATTACCAAATAAAAGCGGAGCTTGCTCTTTAAAAACGTAGAGTTCCTGGCAGAATTCAACGGCACTTAAATCTCGCTCGTATTTTCGATCCAGATCTGCTCCATACGATTGCAGTTCTTCAATTGACATTTTCAAAATATTAGTATCATTGAGAAAAGCAAAATTCAAATTCAGCATGGTAGCACAATCAAACCTCTATTTAATTTCTGATATGATTCTATCAAATACCATCATTATTTCTTTACAAAATAGTTGAACACGTTGGAGTTTATGTAATTCGTCTTCACACATCTCATCGAAATGTTTTTTACGTTTCGGAATTCGTTTGTTTTGCAAAATAGGGTCGACACCACGTTTTTCAGCAACTTCTCCAGCCTCTTTTATCAATATTCCATTGGATTTTGTCTCATTTTTTGCAAAGTATTGAGCAGACCATCCATTAGTGCGACGGAACGGGCAAGGATAATATCTTCTTTCTGAATTTCTATATTCAGTCAATAGATTTCGCGGAAAATATTGGCCCAAAAGGTTAAATTAAGAATAAATTTTAAATTCCTTATAGCAGTTAAGAGATGCCCTGCCTCGTACTTAGCTTCTGGAGCATGAGAAGTTTGCTTAACTTCTTCTAAGGCTTCCACTATTTCTGGCAAATTATTTAATAGGGCATTCACAACAACATGGTTCGCCGACCATCTCGTGTGTCTGCTTCCTTTTAAATTTGTTTCAACGTATTTTTTCATAATGTTCCACCTAGTAGTGGAGCCAACAAAAAAGCAATATACTTTAAGAATCAGTCCAAATAGGTTAATAGGTTCCTGGCATGACGAGGCAGAATGAACACCTACAAGATTTAAGGAGTGAGCCAATCACGGTACGAACTCAGCCAGCTCATTCCTTTCTGCAACCCTGGCTTGTACTCCTTTATGAATGCCGGCCATATTCGACCCATTATTATAAGATTGGCCTCGACATTGTCCAATATCTAAATCATCAACTGCCAATTTTTCTAAAATCGGTTGACGAATGGTCTCTCCTGTCTTTCCAGCAACTTCTATGAAATCAATGGAACTCTCTTTTGTTTCACACACATCGCCAGTTCTTTTTACATAACGAATTACCTGGCTAATTTGTTCTGTATGGGATACGTCTGGAGTGCAGTCGAACATTACCGTGTAGTATTTGGTTTCTTTGATGTCATTTAAAATGCTATTTCTAACTGTTTTTGCCATTATGTCAATTATTTCATTCTGTATTGTCTTTGATAAATATGATACTTGTCCCTTTTTTTAAGTGTTCTAATTGAAACTTAAGAGTTGAATTATGTTTGGCGAGCAGGGAAATTAAGTTCATGAAGTTACCTTGACTAGGCTGAGGACATTGTGTGATGAGATCGCTAGGAGTTTCGTGGGACCCGCGAAAAGAAAGGCAGTTTGTGAATAGATACAATACAGCATCAATAACAATACGCAGGATCTGTCTCCATTTTTCTTTCTCTGAGTGAATTACTCTCTCAATGTCTTGATCAATACCCTGGCATGATTACAATTGTTGTACTCGTGTTTTCCACTTTATCATACAGTCTTTGTGCATTTGAGTTGCCTCGTGTTCAGTTAATCTCTCTGAAACTTTTTTCCAATTAATAAACCCTGTAGAACACAATGCAGATGTGGCGGTAGAAGACGGTTTCTGGTAAATCTTGCAGCACGCACAAAAAATTGCATTTTTTGTCTTAGAATACATATATAAGCCAAGATCTTTTAACCCTTTCGCAATTAGCCAACGTCCTGTACCACATAGAAGATGTTAAATGTATGACATTGCATTCAGTATCTAAATTCAATGTTTTCGGGGTGATTTTCTGCTATTAATACAGCCTGATTGCTAAAAAAAGACCGTTGTTGGTCAGTAATTTTTTCCACCCCTTGCCAATTGCCTGGGTCCGTCAAATCAAATCCGGTTTTTTGCAGTTCATCCGAATCCGAGTGCGGAGATTTAGATCCTTCGTATTGTCACGTAGATCCTAACGCCATCTGTTAGCGAATAGAAGAACTACACGTTAGACGCTAACGCCATCTGTTATCGAATAGCCGAACTACACTGGACCGTTCCCGTAAGTACTAGAATGTACTGGTATTATGCTAGAACATTCTAGTAACTTACACTCGTCATATAAATAAGGGGTTGACAGCGTTGTAGGCAGTTCAGCTTCAATTGCGAAACAGTGAAGAACAGCTAATAACAGTAAAAGTGGACTAATAGTGAACTACAAGTGATTGTGTTTAAAGTTTCTGATTACTGTATTTGTGATTTTTAATTATAGTGTGTTTTTCGTGTAAATTGGTATAAATTTATTTATCCCGAACCCCAGCTCGTAACATTTGGTGTCAGAAGTGGGATAAATTATGCCAGTTTTTCCGAAGGACGACACGGAGGGTATCCGTACCCGGAGTCAGCGCCAGCAGGAGATGGACCAGAGGCGGTTTGAAGGTTCGCCGATACAGACACCTGGTGGTAATCAGCCGACGATGGTGCCAATCTCCGAAGTACCATCTGGAGTTCCTACAGTATCACCAGCCATGGATCTTTCCGCTCTGATGGTGATGCTGCAGGAACAGGCCCGCCGACAGGAGGAACAGGCACGCCGACAGGAGGAACAGGCCCGCCGGCTGGAGGAACAGCTTCAGCGTGACAAGGAGGAACAGGCCCGCCGACAAGAGGAACAGGCCCGCCGGCTGGAGGAACAGCTTCAGCGTGACAAGGAGGAACAGGCCCGCCAACAAGAGGAACAGGCCCGCCGACAAGAGGAACAGGCCCGCCGACAAGAGGAACAGGCCCGCCGGCTGGAGGAACAGCTTCGGCGTGAGAAAGAGGAGCAGACCCACCGCCAGGAAGAGCAGATCCTCCTCATTAAAGATTTACGCGCGACGTTTGGCAAGGACATCACAGCCGTGAAGGAGAAGGTTCAGCTGCACGAAAATCGTATCTCCGAGGCCGAAATCCAGATCGCTGACATGAGAAAAGCGTTGGGGAACCTGAAAGCTGGAGACGGGACTGCGACTTCTGTAGTTGCTGCACCTTCGGTGCGCGGGTTTAAAGTGCCACCCTTCGATGGAACATCTTCGTGGTCGGCATACAAAATCCAGTTTGAAGCTGTCAAGGAAGCAAATGGGTGGACAAAAGGGCAGGCCATGACCGCACTTACTTTGGGCCTTCGCGACCAGGCCTTAACCATATTGGAAGCTCTCGGTAAGAATGTGACTTACGAGCAGCTGCTTGAGGCGTTAGAAGGCAGATACGGTGACGCACACTTGGAACACGTATTTCGAGCCCAGTTAAAAGATCGTGTGCAACGCAGTGGTGAAAACCTGCAGCAGTGGGCCCTGGAAATTGAAAAGCTGGTTCGAAAGGCGTACCAGTCTGCGCCTGCACCCATCGAAGGGATTCTGGTTCAAGCATTCATCGATGGTATACGGGACCTGGAAGTTAGAGCTGCTGTTAGACTTGGGCACCATGAGACGCTGAAGGACGCCTTGGCCCATGCATTGGAGGTGGAGGCAGTAAGGCACGATCATCGAGCCCACCGCATCAGGGAGGTTGCGGAGTTACCAGGACGTGACCGCACTAGGTACAGCCCTAGATGCTACACTTGTGGAGAAAAGGGCCACCTCAAGTCGAGTTGCCCGAAGCGAAGCACTGTCCGCGAAGATCACACCCAGGAAAGAAGGGCGGCTGATGTCACCGCCCAGCAACACCAACGAGTAAACGCCAGGACTGCGGGGCGGGTGCTGGCTGGTGTTAAAAGAGCCCCAAGGATTTCGATCTCACAAGCCCATGATGGGAACAGCCTTATCATCAAAGGTGAAGTGAATGGAAGACCATGTAAGCTGACATTGGATACTGGAGCTTCTCGCACGGTTGTCAGTTCCCAACTAGCGAATCATTTTCTTGGGGACTTCTTCGGTAAGTATGACCGCGTAAATTTAGTAACAGCTACTGGTCAGCACATACCCGTCCGAGGAGAGAAAGAGGTGGAGTTAAAACTGAGTAACACAATTTACTAAGGTCAAGGTTAATAGGGTAATAAGGTCATCATGGCTGACATAGTAGATGACTGCATCCTAGGTTTGGACTTCATGCGACAGCACTGTTGTGAGATCGACGTGAATCAAGGAGTCTTGAAATGTGGTTCAGAAGAAGTGTTCATGGAAGGTGCACCATCGGGCGAAGTGTACTGTTTAAAGAGGATTGTTCTTCCTCCCTGGTCGGAAACAATAGTTCCAGTTAGTCTTCCACATAATTCTGGACAGAAAAATCGATGTATTCTCATTGAAAGATTGGACGAAAACCTTCCATGGAAGATGGCGCGGACCTTGCTTAGGGCAATCAACGTTGCAGCCGTACGCATATTGAACCCAAGTGAAAGGGAACAAGTAATCAAGAAGGGTACGTTGATGGGTACCTGTGAAGAAGTGGCTTGGATGCGTAAATGCCAACATCAGCCTTCTCGGAATAATGTCCAAAGTGCAAGATTTAACATGTCAAATCTTTTGGAAGACTGTGGCAAAGATTTATCGGAAGGAGAAATGGAGAAGGCTAAGAAGATGCTACTTCAGTACGCCGACATTTTCTCTGCAAATGATGCTGACATAAGGAAGACTGGATTGGTTCAGCACAGAATTAATACGGGAAACGAGTTACCAATTCGTCAGCGACCAAGAAGAATACCAGTGGCAAGAGAAAAGGAAATGGATAAGATGATTGAAGACATGGTAAAGGATGGAGTTATAGAGCCTTCATCTAGTCCATGGTGTTCTCCTGTGGTCCTGGTGAAAAAGAAGGATGGCAGCATGCGGTTTTGTGTGGACTATCGTCGACTGAATGACGTTACAAAGAAAGACAGCTATCCACTACCCAGGATCGACGACACATTGGACACGCTGTCAGGAATGAAGTGGTTTACCACGTTAGACCTAAAAAGTGGCTACTGGCAAGTGGAGATAGATCCTAAGGACAAGGAAAAAACCGCATTCTCTACGGGAAAGGGACTATGGCAATTTAACGTCATGCCATTTGGATTGTGCAATGCTCCTGCAACTTTCGAAAGGCTTATGGAGCTAGTACTCACCGGATTAATTGGAGAAGCCTGCCTTGTCTATTTAGATGACATCGTCATCGTAGGCCGCACATTCGAAGACCACCTCCGAAACTTGGAGCGTGTACTGTCAAAAATCCGAGGAGCCAATCTTAAGTTAAGTCCGAAAAAGTGCTCCTTCTTCAAGAAGCAAGTAAGCTTTTTGGGACACGTGGTCTCGGAAGAGGGAGTACAAACTGATCCAGAGAAAATCGTCGCCGTCAAGGATTGGCCAGTTCCGAAAGACAAGACGCAAGTCAGAGCATTTCTGGGTTTGTGCTCGTACTATCGACGGTTTGTCAAGAATTTTGCTGATATTGCCAAACCTCTACACAAGCTTACTGAAGAGAAGAGACAGTTCTGTTGGGATGAGAGCTGTGACATGGCTTTCCAGGACTTAAAGAAACGTTTGTGCAATACCCCAATTTTGGGCTACCCTGACTCAGAAAATGAATTCATAGTTGACACGGACGCTAGTAATACTGGAATTGGCGGTGTGTTATCCCAACGGAAAGGAGATCATGAAGTTGTGATAGCTTATTTCAGCAAATCTTTATCAAAACCAGAGAGAAATTATTGCGTCACGAGGCGCGAGCTACTTGCTGTAGTGAAGACATTACAGCATTTCAGCAAGTACTTGTTGGGACGTAAATTCCACCTGCGAACTGACCATGCTGCATTGAAGTGGTTGTTGCAGTTTAAGAATCCAGAAGGACAAGTAGCGAGATGGATTGAATTGCTACAAGAATTCGACTTCGCAATTGAACATCGCAGTGGGAAATCCCACGGTAACGCGGATGCTTTATCAAGAAGGCCTTGTCCTGAAGACTGCAAGCATTGTATCAGACAAGAAGCTAAGGAAGCGGTACCTGTCAGGATGGTAAGAACGGACCTTAGCGACGAATGGAAGAAAACTCTACAGCATGCTCAGCGAAGCGATACAGATATCAAGCCAATTCTCGAGTGGATTGAAGCTAATGCTCCTAAACCGAAATGGTGTGATGTTGCAACGATGAGTACAACCACAAAGAGTTATTGGGCACAGTGGGAGAGCTTGGTAATCCAGGACGGTGTCTCGTGCCGCAAATGGGAAAATGCTCGAGGGACAGCTGCCACCTGCAAATGATCGTACCTAAAGCAAAGGTACCAGAGGTTCTACAGCTCTACCACAATGGATGTTCAGGAGGTCATATGGGAGTAAAAAGGACTCTATTGAAGATCAGAGACCGGTTCTACTGGATCCATTGTCGAGAGGATGTTGAGGATTGGTGTCGCAAATGCACTAGTTGTGCTGCGGTAAAAGGACCTCACACACGCAGCAGGCGTGCATTGAAAGTGTACAACGTAGGAGCCCCCTGGGAACGGATAGCACTAGACGTCGCTGGCCCTTTCCCTGAAAGTGAAAGTGGAAACAAATATTTCATGGTTGTCATGGATTACTTCACTAAGTGGCCGGAAGTCTTCGCCATTCCTAATCAAGAAGCTACGACAGTTGCTGATAAATTAGTCCACGAAGTCTTCTGTCGGTTTGGGGTACCTTTAGAAATCCACAGCGATCAAGGACGAAATTTCGAGTCTCAAGTGTTTCAGGAAACATGTCGGGTGATGGGTACTCACAAAACCAGAACTACTTCATACCACCCACAATCTGATGGAATGGTGGAAAGATTTAATCAGACGTTGGAAAGATATCTGGCAAAAGTTGTAGCAAGCAGACAAAAGGATTGGGACAAGCACATACAACCGTTTCTCCTGTCATACCGAAGTGCAGTTCACGAGAGTACGACTGTGACACCAGCCTTCGCGAACTTCGGAAGGGAGTTAAGGCTACCAGCAGATTTAATTACCGGCATCCCCCCTGATACTCCACGCAGTTTAACAGATTATGCGAATGACCTGCGCAACAAGATGAATGACGTATATGAGCATGTCAGACAATCAGGCCAACAGATGTCCGAGAAAATGAAAACTCGTTATGACCGGAAGATGAACAATAGTGGTTTCGACGAAGGTTCGCTAGTATGGTTACATAACCCAGCCCGCAGCAAAGGGAAGTCCCCTAAGCTACAGGCAAAATGGGACGGACCGTACAGAATCGTGACCAAGATCAACGATGTCACCTACCGAATTCAAAGGAATACGCGAACTACTCCTAAAATTGTTCATGTCGATCGATTGGCACGATATTACGGGAATAATGATGCTCGGGACGAGCATGTCTTAGGAGGGGGCAGTGTCACGTAGATCCTAACGCCATCTGTTAGCGAATAGAAGAACTACACGTTAGACGCTAACGCCATCTGTTATCGAATAGCCGAACTACACTGGACCCACGGAGCAGAAACAAAGAGGAGGTGTTGTAAAGTCATTCTCCATACAAAAGTAGTGTCGCAGCCTCGCGGGGTGCGGGGGGAGCCCAAACAGCAGAAAGCCATCTAGTGGCTAGTAGCAAAATCAACTCATAGGCAAATTAGACAGATGTCCTAAGATGTCGTAAAGAGTTCTGCTATGTTTCATTAAATGTCACTTTTATTGTAAGGAGCCGGATTCAGGTTTAATAGTTTTATAATATACCGATATAGTTTTATTTCTATTATGTCCGACCGAAATACATTTTTTGACTGAAACCGAAACCGAATTTCGGCAGCGGTTTCAGATTCGGCCGAAACCGAAACTTCCAGAAATTAACAAGTGTCAGGGAAAAATAAAGAAAACGTTTTTATAATCATAGTTTTATTTTTTTTATCTTTAAATCTTCTCCTCTTCTAAATTTTTCTTCTAAACTTAGTTACCGAAACTAAACCGAATTCCGTTTTTTGCCGAAACTCGACATCTATTTGACTTCACTTTTCATATAGCATATTATGTAGGTATGTGCTTATCAAAAAAGTCTGAGTGCGGACCTGCAATTTGTCAGTACTTCCGCTACTTACCGATAGGGGGCGGCAATTACCGAACATTCGAGAAGAAATAAATTACAAATTTAATTTTAATTTTACTTACGAGTGGAAAGATATCTTCATTCCGTTTGAATTTGATTGATCCGTATAACTTCTGCAAGATACACACATCAAAAGTGTCTAGGGATCAACATATATTTTTGCAATAACTTTTCTCCTGATTGATATTAATTAAAATTTTCTTTAAGGATTCATAAAATAAAGTGTTTTCGTTTGTCACAGTAACGATAAACCAAGTCACCTTTGCATTAATAAAGAAATTTGCCATTTTCCTAATAAAGGGATTTTTGACATTTGAACCACTAACACAAAAGTTCGAAAAAAAGACTGAAATAACAGTTTTCTTTAAAATTTTATTGGGTAACTTAAACAATTAATAATCCGTGTTTCTACCGCGAACACTAACAACACAAGAACATCGGTTTGGCATACTCAAAATGAGTTCATCCAAATCACGCTGTGGAATGGCCGCCCATGTTCGTTGCAACAACAAAAAAAGGTCTTCTTGCGACTGGATACCCTCCATATTCGGCAGAGCTCTTCTCTGTAGCATATCCCATGCATGCTCAATCGGGTTCAAGTCTGGCGACTGAGCAGGCCAGGGCAGGACATTGATGTTAGCTGCGGCGAGAGTCTGTCTTACAACTCTTGCGGTGTGCGGTCGTGCATTATCATGCATTAACTGAAATAAGGGACCGATTTGCACTTGTAGAGGAACGATGACGTCTGATACAATCGTCTCAGCATAAATTTGAGCGTTGAGGTTGCCTCTGATCCAAATCAACTCAGTTCTTCCGCCGATCCAAATACCCGCCCATACCATGATGGTTCCACCACTATAAGGATGGACTTCCTGGCAGGATTTTAATCGCTGTTGGCGTCCAGGGGTTCTCCAGTGTCGTATACGTCTTGTATCCGGTCTCATACCAAAACGAGACTCATCAGAAAAGCACACGAAACGCCATTGTTCTTCTGCCCAATTTCTGTGTTCAAGAGCCCATTGATATCGAATCCTACGATTGTGCATTGCTATAGGTGGTACCCGTAGCGGTCTTCGGGAATGAAGGTTCACTTCATGCAAGCGGTTTCTGACTGTTTGGTCGCTAATTAAGTTCCCTGAAGAGTGATGAAGCCTCACGGCTAACATCATGGCGGTTATTGTTGGAGCTCTTCGAGTTAAGATTTGAATGTATCGGTCTTGTCTCCGTGTGGTGCAGCGATACCGTCCTCCATGGCGCTCAGCCACGGTACCAGTGCTTCGGTAACGTGTCCAAAGTCGACTGATAACACTCTGACTTGTATTCAGAGCTAAAGCCACAGTACGTTGCCGGGAACCAGCTTCTATCATTCCCACGGCTCTGAGCATTTCTTCCCTGCTTAAATGACGTCGCCGCTCCATAATAACGTTGGTTTTAATCAGTAGTAGGGAAACAGTAGCACTAATAATGTCTTCAATGCGTTGTATGTTTTTATAGGGAAAATATTGACAGCTGATTTTCATCTTTTACTCGAATTTGATTCACAGTTCCTGATTCAAATTATGAAATGCACCAAAAAGGATCCATATAAATTTATAAAATCATAAATTTATTACAAAGCCACATCTTAATCTCAAGAAATCCGCATAAAAATGCTTGATCCCTAGACACTTTTGATGTGTGTAAAACAGCATTTCATGTTAATGCAATGAGTATGGGTCGGGAATACTTTTTAATCGTTTAAAAGACTAAACAAATACATGACAACCTATCCGCTTCACAACGACAGTTGTACTGACGAAAGCGCCGCCTGGTCGCAAGTAGTGCAACTACCGTGTGACGTAACGACTACATTGGTAGCTGATGGACTACTTTGATTGCAACACCTCCTCTTTGTTTCTGCTCCGTGACTGGACCGTTCCCGTAAGTACTAGAATGTACTGGTATTATGCTAGAACATTCTAGTAACTTACACTCGTCATATAAATAAGGGGTTGACAGCGTTGTAGGCAGTTCAGCTTCAATTGCGAAACAGTGAAGAACAGCTAATAACAGTAAAAGTGGACTAATAGTGAACTACAAGTGATTGTGTTTAAAGTTTCTGATTACTGTATTTGTGATTTTTAATTATAGTGTGTTTTTCGTGTAAATTGGTATAAATTTATTTATCCCGAACCCCAGCTCGTAACAGTATTCTAGGATGGCTTTGTTTTTTCAAGTTGTTCAGGTTGCTCTTCGCAGTTCGCACATCGATAAAGATGGTGAAGTTTGCACTGTGAAAAATCTTGATCCGTTTGATCGGGCAAAGGGCGGGAAACATCCTCTAACTGAATATCAACTTCAACACAGCAGATACTGACGGGTCACCTCTGCGAAGCCAATTTTTCATATTATCTGCACATTGCTTTTCCTGGAACTCCTTATATTTAGCCTTTTTCCTATATTCCGCTCCCGATAGCTTTTTTCTTGGCGCGCTCATAATTACAACCTGAAAACAAAAATAATCAATTTCCTTGTTGAAAACATTTCAATCTAATCAATATTTTTAGTACATAAATAAATCGACCGGGAAACAAGATCATTGCATGGAACAATTAAATTTTCAACTCAACGCAACGTAGGTACTACGATCTGACTACAATTTTATTTACGAGCGGAGTAATGTACTCGATGAGTCCGCGCGAGCGCGTGGCAACCGCCATAGTTATAGGTATAAGCCGATGCATTAAAGAAAGGAATCTTAAATGGCGGCTTGTACTTGCGTTGACAGATAGTACAGTTAGCATAAAAAATTACAAGTCAGTTTTTTTTAATCAATTTATAAATAATAAAAACAAGACCAGGTCGTATTAATTTCAAACTAGCTTCTACCAGCGGCTTCGCCCGCGTGAAAACATCAAATATTCAGGTTTGCTTACATTTAATTCATTATACTAATTAGAGATTATCTCGTAAACACGTGGACCGATTTACATAATTTTAACGAATAAAATGGTTGTAGACCTATACCTTTCACTTGACACCAAAATCGTTAAGATATCTCAACAAACAAATAAACACATTTTCAAGTTCCTCTCGTAATTAAATTATACGACATTTGTTTGAGCGCGTAACATTTCTTTAAAAATTATCTTTAACAAACTTAAACGTTATACATCATAAAAAGAACGTAAAATTGCAAAGAGGAGATTCAGACATTATAAGTACCTAAAAAAGTTGCATCATAGTTTCATACAAACATAGGTACCTTCTTTTTTTATCTTTACTATTGTGCTAACTGGTAATCCCGTGGCCATGGAAGCTCGAGCATTACTATGCTCGAATGGATGAAAACGCTCCAGATTTTTTTCTTCTTCAAAATATTAAATGACATTATACACAATTTGGCGTGTATCACTATGTATAATCTTTCCTCGCTTTCGAGCAGTTATGATTACTGTCTCCGCACAGTCCACACGTCCAAACAACGAAACTTAACAATAAAACAAAACTCGACAACAGTAAAAAACAGGTAACAACGGAAAAATAACAGAAAACTATAACAAGGAATTATTCGTAATAAGGATCACTGAGCGCGTCAAGACAGCGTGGAAGCAAACTTGCAAATCAAGACTAATATTTTTTCTGCTTACGGTACGCGCGAGAGTGAGTATAGACGGCACTAGTGTGCGAGCGAGAGAACATGATAAGCGCCGCCATTTTAGATTCCTTTCTTTAATGAACCGGGTTATACCGTCAAACGGGGTTACTATGTGCCACATTTTGAAGTTTTTCAGGGATAATAAATCCAAATTAAACGAATTCGTTAAGAAAACAAATACACGTATAATAAGACGTGGCTGCTACCGGCCGATCAGTCGATTAAAAAGAAATCCTTTATTTATGTAAAAATTATGGTCACCTTCAAAATACGCGCCCGCTCGCCCGCAGGAATCGCAGATCGCGCAGCACGCGTCTGGTTACCGTGCGTGCGAAAGGGATGAAGCTATATTAGAAAACTCCTACGCCCATCTCTCTCCACGACAGTATTTTGCTTGTTTATGTTTATTATTTAATAAAATTTAGTACTTGTCGATCAACCGAAGGTAAAATACTGATTGTATTAGTGTCGCATCAATAAATCTATCACAGCTGATCGAACGTCATTCTATTCTAGGTAAGTTTTTATCATAACTATCTTTTGCTTTCTAAGTTATTATATTTTATTTTTTTAATTTAATGTAAGTACCTAATGCCGATGCGTTTAATCACTTACGTCGTCAATTCGTAGTTATTTAAACTTTATTTAAATTTAATTCAATACAATGCAATGCAGCAGTTAAAAACAATTATGCAGCCGTAACCGTGCTGCAAAAGGTTGCCGATGCCGTTCAGCTCGCTCGCAGGCTGACTGCGCCTCGCTTTATTTTGTAGCATGGTAAACCAAAACCTTCGTGCTCCATGTCGCAGTCGCCAATAAAAACATTTGAAAAAGAATCGTCCGCCCGCGTTCGATTTTCCTCGCGCGGCTTTTGTTAGGTATTTGTTTTATCTCTTATCGTGCGAGAGTCCGTGGAGTTATGCTATAGTCACGCCTAAAAAAACAAAAGCCGTGCGAGGAAAATCGAACGCGGGCGGACAATTCTTTTATAAGACGTAATGAGTCCCAACTTAACGTCAAGAAGTTCTGCCACATGTCAAGAAATTATCTCACGCCGACCGTGCTAGCATTTAAGACAAAACGATTATATCGCCCAAACTGTGATAGAATGTGTGCCATGCTAGCCCTGCAGCAGGGCTAGCATGGCCGTACCGTACCCAAGACTTGTGACAAGACATGATAAATTATGTCATGTCTTACAATTTGTCTTAAATGCTAGCACGGGTCAACCTTGTGACACGATAATAGAGGCGCGACATGCCTTTCTTGTAGCTGACTTTCACCGCTGAGTTTTCCGCTGAGTTCAGTTGCTGAGTTTCACCGTGTGAAACAGTAAATTAAAATATCTATGACCATCTGAATATGGCGAACAAATAAAACAATACGTTTAAAAGAATGCAGTTCATTCAGTTAAGACTACTTTTTAATTTTGTTGGGAACTAATTCATTTTGACACACGCACGACTTTCGTTTTGTTTGTTTGGTTTGATAATTGTGTGCAAAGTTTTGATTACAAGCTTTTATTTAACTTGCAATGTTTGTATGTACAGACGCCAGCACATCAAGCTACTACAATCTGTCAAATTTCTTTAATAGATTTTCAACTTTATCGCTAAAGCATTAAGGTTCAAGGTTGATTGGGAAATTTTGACAGTTTCGGGTAGCTTGACCTGCTGGCGTCTGTACGTAGCCTGTAGGTATGTATGTTAGTTTGTTTAGGTCAAACTTTTAAATAGTTATCTGAAATTTTGCATAGGTACACGTTTAATTTGGATGACAATGGTGCCGATTCTCTTGTTACAAATGCCTCTAAACTAGACTAAAAATCACCAAAATTTAGTTTATTCCTGTCAAACGACGATTTCCCATTCTGAAATTTACTAAAGTGACACAACTTAACTGTATTTTAGTTTGACAGCACTAAGATGGCACTGAGTTATTAAGACCAGGCACTCTTAAATAATTTCCACGCAAGCTCCGTCTCCATGCACCCCGCCAATCCGCGTGCGCTTCAAGCCCCGCGAGCGACCCGAGCGTCGACGTACAATTTTAACTTTATTTATTTTGATTTTAGAATAGCGAACATAGAAGGAATGGAGACACCTTTATTTATTTAATGAAATAAAATAGTTTATGCAATTACGATATTTAATTTAACACTAACTACTAAATACTATATCTAAAATTGTGAAAAAAAAATCTGCTGATCCATATATTATGTCAAGTTATGCGAACATAGATCTATGGATGAGCAGATTTTTTATTAACGCTTTTTTCAACATATACAAAGATGTTCGTAATGATGACTGATGATGACATGATGATGAATGTAAAACGATCAATTATTGTATCACTTTAAAACATACCCATGGGGTTCACAATATTTATATGAGTGTCAATATTATTGGCTATGAATAAAGAATTAATAAAACTACAATTACTTACACTCTTAATAAAATTGTTGCCAAGAATTACAAATAACATAGATGCAACAATAATTAAACATAATGCGCATGAGTTTATAACTCATTTCAGGTATTCTGTTACGTCTTGGATTTTACAGCATAATTTCGAAAACGCCGCTTTAGTTTACCATCATTGTTGACAGGGCTCACGCTCACGGTGATATTAATTTATGGCATGGTCGGCGTTATCGCAAGATGGCGCATGTCATGACGTCATATATACGGCACGGTTATACGTACGGTATACATAGACGGCACGGTTGGCGCAGTGGTTAAGCGATTGACTGCTGCGTTACGTGTCGCGGGTTCGATCCCCGCACGGAACAAATATTTGTATGACCTGCAAGTAGTTGTTCCGGGTCTGGCTGTTTGTGTACGTGACTTTAAATGTTTGTAAACGCACCCACGATACAGGAGAAATTCCTAGTGTGGGGCAACGTTTTAAAAAAAAAAAAAAAAAAAAAAAAATATAACGATTCACGGGACATTATTATCGCGCTCACGCTAATTCGGTACGGGTGTTAGCGCGCTCAAATCGATGACAGCGCAACTCGGAACGCTGCCAATGTAGTCTGTGGTTTGATTGGTAAAAAAAAGTTGCCAGGTATTAATGCCATCTTTTAATCAATTGAGTAATTGATATAAAAATAAAACGAACAACAAAAAGCAATTATTTTTATTTAAGTTTATCTATAGGCAGTTTACATCTTTAACATTTTGACCGCCACGTCAAAAAAGAAAAAGCGTGCCCTCGGCGCCAAGCTATGAATTGATCTACAAAATAGCTGAATATTTTCACTATATATTTTTGACTAAATACACTAATTTTTTGTTTACACCTACACATCTTGGGTTGAGCCGGTTTCTTGTATTTGGCCGTCAAAGTTATGACACCGTAGTTTTGAGTTTTAGCAATATTATTCAACAACGCATGCATGTACACTTTTGAAACTTTTTATGGTTATTATTATTACAATCGTCAAGAAGGACCGAATACAGTTTTCAGCGAGCTTATACGTTTTCTCATTTAGGCGCTGCGATATTTTTTCTGGTTTTTAACCCTTTGACCGCCACGTCAAAAAAGTAAAATCGTGCTCTCGGCGCCAAGCTATGAATTCATCCTTTAATAGCTACAAAATAGTAGTGAGTTCGAAATTATATCGATAAAGCACTAACTATTTATTTTTTAACCTACAGTATGTTTTTAATAAAAAGTCTATACCGGAAAAATATAATACAGGAGTTTTATTTCATCCCGCTTTGTCCTTTAGGACAGAAATCATAATGATATGTGTCACAGTTTCGGCGTTGAATCCACAATTCAGAACAAAAATCGATAAAACCAAGTCAATACCATCACAGCACTATGTTCAATCTTGACGTACTTTCTTGTCATCTTATGATGACAGTGGCGTAGCTGGCACGGCTTTTTTAATTTGCTCGCCTCTGCACTAGAGGTGCGCAACCGATATTTATTAATAATATCGAAATAATAATAGGTACCTATTTAGTTCTAATAGTTTCGTATTTTTCGTTAGTTTCGTTTCACTGATATTCTGTTTCATATTGTGGAAAAACTTATTTGATAATGCAATAAATAAAATGAGACATGAACCATCGCTTTTTTGTAATCGTATTTTTTATCACAAAATAATTTATAACATAATATATATCTATTAAACGGGTTTGAATTTTTTGGCCGGACTAACTTCCGCCATTTTGACTTTTTTTCAAAGTACTAAAGCACATATGATCTTTAGTAGAGCTAGAAGGTTAAGGTGGAACCGTCAGGGTAGCCCGCGAAATTAAAATTTTCTTAGGTTTTTTGCAATTTGCAGGCCAGTGCTAGGTTGTATATTGAATAAAATATTATTCGTGGCTGGAAGACGTATGTACTTAGCTACCGAATTAAAATCATCAATAAAACCCTCCAAGTTCATAACGGTCGAGGAATAACTTTCAAGGTCAAAGTCATTCCTCGACCTTTACTTTTACTTTGATAGCTCATATCTCGGAAACGTGACACTTTAGAACTTTTTGTCTCATACACTACTTGTTTGTATTGATTCCAGCTATCGATTAATATAGGTCTTATGCGTGGCCGCTACATTGAAAAAAAAATGGCGGAAGTTAATCCGGCCACTACTCATATTCACTTCACTTCACTACTCATATTATAGTTACCATTATTAATAATATTTAATAACAGTAAACGAACTACTCTATTCAAAAAAAATCCGCGTATGACGCCATGGGACTGTCAAGCATAGACGACTGTGGCGTTCCCGGCACAGACAATACAACAGTGATTGATATACAGACAGAGATTTCTCTGTCTACGGGTCCAACAGAATTCTCGTCAAATACATCATTATATTAAAGAATATCATTAGAAGGAAAGACATTAAATTATACTAGCAATAGACAGGACATAGCGAACAAAATCGTAATCCGATAGTTAAGTCCTCGTGGACTTAATTCGCTCAGTCTAGTTTGGCACTCCTGCGTGTCAAATCGTTTTTGTGTCCACTCTATTCAACAAAAGAAAAACATTTACTGAGTAAATAATATGCCGAGTTGCGCGTTGCGTTATTGTAAATCACGTTACGGTAAAATGACTGGAACTATTATTTTCGTAAGATTTTTTTTAATTTACACAGTAATTAATTAGAATTCAATAATTTTCATAAAGTGTTCTAGAATATTTGGTAATTTTGTGATATACGCCCTCTATTGTGGAGTAGCTTAACTTTTTCTTGTAAGAGATGTCCATAATATTGTTGTTTATCGATTTTGTTATCGATATAATTTTATGAGGTAAGTAAATAATTGAACATAATCCTGTTTTTTAATTTAAACTCTCAGGAACTACTGGTTCAAATTAAAAAAATCCTATAGACCATTTATCGAGGAAGGCTATAGGCTATATTACATTACGCTACGACCAATAGGAGCGGAGCAGCAAAAATGTGACGCAGGTGAAGTCGCGCTAGTCAGCTTTGTAAAAAATGTGATTTAGTATGAATGTGATTTTTCCAAGAGAATCTAAATATTAAATGAAAAATGTATAAATGATGCAATATCCGAAACATTTGTAAAGAGCATTTGAGAACTAAATTCTTGTAAAGCGAGTGTTTATAAAATAAGTAGTATACGAAACGTTGGTTTGAAACTAAACATTCATTTATCAATGGTATTTTCCAAATAAATAATTTACTTTGAAACTACTGAATTTTATTGCTTTCCTAACCTTTTGCTATTCATTGAAGAAAAAAATAGAACTTTTATTTATCGATAGTCGATATCTAAATGATTGGTAACATCTCTATTACACACTGGCCATCTGTCAAGGTGATAGCTGAATTTAATACATTAAACTTTTATGGTTGCTATTCAAAGCTAGATGGCGTTACTGCGACATGAGATCACAGTTTTTCTATGACATTTTGTTCTGATGGCCGCTCTATTGCTATCAAAGACATTAAATTATACTAGCAATAGACAGGACATAGCGAACAAAATCGTAATCTGATAGTTAAGTCCTCGTGGACTTAAATCGCTCAGTCTAGTTTGGCACTCCTGCGTGTCAAATCGTGTTTGTGTCCACTCTATTCAACAAAAGAAAAACATTTATTGAGTAAATATGCCAAGTTGCGCGTTGCGTTATTGTAAATCACGTTACGGTAAAATGACTGGACCTAACTGCGGTTTATTTTCGTAAGATTTTTTTAAATTTACACAGTAATTAATTAGAATTCAATAATTTTCATAAAAAGTTCTAGAATATTTGGTAATTTTGTAATATACGCCCTCTATTGTTGAGTAGCTTAACTTTTTCTTGTAAGAGATGTCCATAATATTGTTGTTTATCGATTTTGTTATCGATATAATTTTATGAGGTAAGTAAATAATTGAACATAATCCTGTTTTTTAATTTAAATGTCAACAGAGGATCAAGGTCTATTCGTTTAAGTAGGTGTCTGTCATTTTAGATTTCCGAATGTAAATAGAGAAGAACGCGAAAAGTGGATACGGTTTGTGCAGATAGATCGTAAAGAAGAAAACTGGCTTCCAACTGCTTCTTCAAGGTTGTGCTGGAAGCATTTTCAGAAAGAGAACATTAGCTAAGGAAAGACTGGTCGATCCATTTAAAAAAAAAGGATCGGTACCTTGTACTATAAGTGAAGTATGTTGCAAGTTTCTCGATTTTTCGTATTTTTTCTATTAAGTTTTGTTTGGCAACATGTGAGTGTACTGCTATGGGTAAACGTCTGCATAACCCCTGGGGGAAACAATTCGTGATGTTATGTTATGTGTTCTATTTATTAAAATTACCCACACTGCCTAATAGTCCTCACTAGTCCCTAGACCTGTTCGTCCATCAGCGGCTTCTATCACAAGAACAAAATAGAAATCAGATGTTCAAATATTGTTTTTGGCCGCATTAGCAATCGAGTTTCACAACCACTTATTATTAAATACAAACTTTCCCAGTTAATGAAGAAGATGCGAACGAAACGGAAATTTTCAAGTCTTATGTTGATAACCACTTGTAGATACAGTTAAGCGCGAGTACGACTCCACTAAGATTTTTATTATAATTTCAGGATGATGATATACAGCCCGAAGCCACCAGATTTACTACACCAGTCAATGTTGATGTATCAGATTCGGAGTCTATCTTCGACACTCCAAAGAAAATTGCATTGAAGGCACGAGTTCGTAAATTACAAAAACTAAAACTGAATCATGGGGTTAAAATTAAAAAACTAGGGCAACAAAATAGATATTTAAAACGTAAAATATTAAACTTCAAAGATTTCGTTACCCATTTAGAAAAAAAGTTTGACATCCAAAAGAACGCATCCAACTGTCTTAAAGCTACAGCAGAAACAAAAGGCTCAATAGAAAAAACACGAAAGCAGGATTCTCCCGTCGTAAATTTTGTCCGGCTCTTCGTAAATTTGCTTTAACCCATTTTGACGACACGTTTGGTGTATTGGCTACAGTGGCTAAGTGTAGTCAGCGAAACCAAATGGTCCTGGGTTCGAATCCCGGTAGGGGCAAATGTATTTTGTATGATGAATATGGACATTTGTACCCGAGTCATGGATGTATATTTATAATATGTATGTATTTACGAAAAAAAAAATGTATTTAAGTAGTGTATCAACCATCTGGTATCCATAACACAAGCCTTAAGTGTTAAGTGCTTAACTTGGAACTAGATGGTGCTGTGTGCAATGTCTGACGATATTTATTTATTTATCTGCGTAACGACGCAAACGACACGAAACACCTCATTAGTAAAACCAGGCTGTGCATCTGCACAGCCTGGTTTTACTAATGAGTCGTTTCGTGCTTTGAAATTAAAAAGAATCAAAACGGGAAAGGAATTAATTTGTTCTTTAGTTTTTGATGAGATTTCTATTAGACGTCAAAAAATATGGAACACCAAAACTTATGAAGGTTTTGTCAATTTAGGTTTTGGTGACATAAGAGATGAAATAGCTTCTCAAGCTCTTGTTTTTATGGTAGTATCACTGGGCCAAAAGTGGAAAATACCAGTAGGATATTTTTTCATAAATAGTATTAAAGCTGAATTAAAAGCTACATTAATTAGGCAATGTTTAAGCTTATGCCACGAAGTAGGCGTAAAAATTGTCAGTATAACTTTCGATGGTGCTCCAACAAATTTTAGTACTGCCGAAATATTAGGTTGTAAATTGTTGAGTGATCCAGATAATTTAAAAACTAATTTTCCACATCCAGTTAATCAAGAAAGTGTTGTGATATTTCTTGATCCCAGTCACATGATAAAATTGGTGAGAAACACATTTGAAAGCAAAAAGATATTTTATGACGGACAAAATGATAAAATAAAATGGTCTTTATTGGTGTCTTTACATAAGCTGCAAACAAATGAACAATTAAATTTTGCCAATAAATTAACAAATAAGCATATCCATTTCCGAAATCAAATAATGAAAGTCCGATTAGCGACCCAATTATTGAGTAGAAGTGTAGCTAAAGCCTTATTGCTTTGCAATGAGCTACTCACAGCAAAAGTATTCGAGGAAGTTTCTGGCACAGTAAAATTTATTTCTATTATAAATGATTTATTTGATATTATGAACAGTAATAAATATGGAAAATATGGTTTTAAGCAGCCGCTGAATTCTGAAAATATATCTAACATTTTTATTTTTTTTGAACTAGCTAAAAATTACATATTATCCCTAAAACAATACATAAAAATAAGACTTGAAATAAAGCGTCGTAATCTTCCAAATAGAATCATTTTAAAAATAATAAAAAAGCGTTTGATGGATACTATTAATAAAACTGGCTTTTTAGGATTTTTAATTAACATTCAGTCTTCAAACTTTGTTTGAAATACACGTAAAATTCAATACTTGTGAACATATAGGCTCAGTCAAGACCACCTAGAGTTTCATTTTCGGGCAATTGTGCTCTAATGGATAATTTTAATATACTCACTTGTACACACGGCTACACATCAAGCTATACATTTCCAGTATAAGCTGATCTGACATTGTATAGAATTTCCGTACGATGCGAGACCAGCGTAAACTGGTTTTGTATAGCTTGATGTGTAGCCGTGTGTACTTCTTCCGTAGAAACGGTAAACAGGACTTGCTTAGTAAGGGAAGTGGATAATGAAGACTTTCAGTTCGACGAGGTTTTAGAAAAGGAATTTGAAACTGATTTCATAGTTAATGAAAATTGTGATTATTTAAATAGGATATGAAATGAAACATCTGTGTCTGTGGGAGCTAACCAAATTATTGGCTATATTTCTGGGTATGTGTCTCGTGTGTTAAGTAAGAAAATTAAGTGTGAAATTTGTGTGTCAAGCTTGGTTTCTAATAAAAAATTAGATTTCCATAAATTAATTACAATAAAATATATGGGTGGGTTATATTTTTCTAGTAAAAGTGTTTTTGACGTATGTAAAGCCACGGAAATGTTCACTAGAAAACTTATTAATGAAAATGACGGCAAAGGTGTATCTACAAAGCACACTATCGATTTTATAAAAACGAAAGTATTAAAAGTATTCATAAATTCGAGTATTTTTGAAGGCCTCATTATACACTCGTTTGAGAGCCCTGCGATGCTCAATCACAGATTGTATTTGATAAGATCCATAATAGAGACTTATGCTAATATTAAACTACGATTTGTTGCTAAGTTCGACCCCGGTGTTCAGAACAAATCTAAAAGACAAAAGTTCACAAAACTGATTTTGTTTGAAGGGACGTAGGATGGCACATAAGATTAAATTTTATTTAGTCATTAAATTCGTCTCTGTTGTAAAAATTTACCGGTATCAAAGAACTTTCCAAACTATCTGTCTCTTATTGTATTAGTACCAACTTATTAATGTCCCCCTGCATGCTGCACACATGCTGTCATTTCATCATATTATTATACCACAACAAGCTAACCAAATAATTCACTTAAGAAGAAAATTATCAGATAGTTTGTTTGCTTGTTTGATTAAACTCTCAGGAACTACTGGTTCAAATTGAAAAAATCCTATAGACCATTTATCGAGAAAGGCTATAGGCTATATAACATTACGCTACGACCAATAGGAGCGGAGCAGCAAAAATGTGACGCAGGTGAAGTCGCGCTGGTCAGCTTTGTAAAAAATGTTATTTAGTATGAATGTGATTTTTCCAAGAGAATCTAAATATTAAATGAAAAATGTATAAATGATGCAATATCCGAAACATTTGTAAAGAGCATTTGAGAACTAAATTCTTGTAAAGCGAGTGTTTATAAAATAAGTAGTATACGAAACGTTGGTTTGAAACTAAACATTAATTTATCAATGGTGTTTACCAAAATAATTTTCCAAATAAATAATTTAAGTACTTTGAAACTACTGCATTTTATTGCTTTCCTAACTTTTTGCTATGAATTCATTGAAGCAAAAAATAGAACTTTTATTTATCGATAGTCGATATCTAAATGATTGGTAACATCTCTATTACACACTGGCCATCTATCAAAGTGATAGCTGAATTTAATACATTTAACTTTTATGGTTGCTATTCAAAGCTAGATGGCGTTACTGAGACATGAGATCACAGTTTTTCTATGACATTTGTTCTGATGGCCGCTCAATTCTTTTCTCTTTGATTGCTATCAATTTAATCTCTTTGATTAGAAGCGTTAAGCAAACTAGGTAGTGTGTAAGAAGTAGTACTTAGATGTAGTATTTTAAATGAATCTTCGATAACCCACCATCAGTCAGACTCGTCTTTTGTGATTTCGATCATCCCGTCATACCTTTACGAGCTTAGGAGTTAGGACCGTCTATTATGCTGTAGTTGGAGTTGGATAGACGTACACATGACAAATTTTAGCTTTTGCCGTAACAAATTAATAAAAAAGGATTTTAACAAGGTTGTTGAATGCAAATCGGATAGGTACTACCTCCGCTAGGAGTAATAGTGTTCTGTGGGTACTACGACTTACTAGGCGTAAGATCGTAATCAACTTGAGTTACAAATATTTACACTGATTAATATTTACAAAATTACACAAAATTATTACTTATTATTTACAAAAAAAAAAGTAAGTACCTCTTACCTTTTCAGCGATACCGCAATCATAGACTAATATATATAAACTACCGCAATAATTGTTCGACGTGTCCACAGTTTCTTTCTAAACGTTTTTGCAAATTGTTTGTTGGACTTCTAATTGTGTTTCTGTCACTTTTTAGATTATTAAAAGCGTCTATTATTCACTGTTTTAACTCATTTACACTGCGAGCTTCTTCCGTGTGCACTAATCATTTTAGTTCGGCCCACAAATAAAAGTCTAATGGTGTTAGGTCTGGTGATCTCGCCGGCCAGTTCACAGGTCCACCGCGACGTCCGCGACCTATCCGCTTATCACGGAATTCACTGCAGCTGCTTGCCGGGTGGGAAATATTCCAGGATGGCGTCTTCGACGTGTATGGACAAGGGTGGCCGGCCTCTGCCTCTGGCAAGACCGGGAAGCTGAAACTGGCCATGGTCGAGTAACCGCTGATAGGTGCCGGTGCGGAATATCAAGTCTGTGCTGGGGACCCGGGGAGCAGAGATACGGTTCCGTCGAAGTGACTATAGGTGTTCCTCGTCGGCGTACATTCGCCTCGCACTATCTAAATTTCCACCAGACAATAAATAATACTTCATCATGGCAGCGTACTCTACGTTGGAGTATTCGTACGGCTTTATGAAAACAATCACTGGGTGGCCGATTCACACGCGGAAACGTACAACACAGCGATCGACGTCACACTATGTATAATCGCACGTCACTGGAGCGCGCGCGCGGGACGGGAGACGGGACGCGGTACTCGGGTAGAAGGGCGCGGACGGGGGTTGGGCGGGGTGTTGCGCATGCGGTGACACGTCGGTCGTGATGACGTGAGCGGTGCGCCTGCGAAATCGATTGACTTCAATCAAAGGATGGAATGTCGCTACGAATTCATTGATAATTTAAGCGTGTAGAGTAGGGTGCCTATAAGTAATTTTTTTTTAATATTATTTGTCGACTTTTTAGTAATTTTTTTTATTTTTGTTTTTTTGTTGTTTTAATATGAAAAGTTTACCTACTTCAAATAAGTAATAGTAGTTATTGATGGGTTAATTTCATTTGAGGTTTTCAAAAGAACAAAAAAAAGAGATTTTTGTGCCATAGGCTTCTACTCCGTTCACCTATTATACTTACCCTAATGTTTTCCAGACGGTAAAAAAAGTCATCCGGTACATACTTAGGATTAAAATGACCACCAACTTCATTTGCGCTTCAAACACTTAGGGCGGCGGTAAAAACAACGTTGTGGTACAAGGCGGGGGTTACTGAAGCGCAAATGGGGTTGATCGTCGTCATTTTCGTCATTTGAAACGCTGTATACGTACAAATAAATAAATGTGATTGTATTTACAGCAAACATTATATTTTCATTTACCTAAATACTTTCGAGCATTAGTTATTCTGACAAAATATCTACCTATGTACTTACCATGAAAAACACCAAGACCTACGTACTAAAAAGAGTAGGTATCTGCACGTAAATAATCAATAACATTAAAAAATTACTCCCCCCCGGCCCCCTTCCTCACTTCTACACTTTTGTCTCCTATCGATTTAAATACCTACAGTTGTTCGTACTACGCTACTAGTATCACCAAAACACGGATTTTCGTCCATTAAAGAAAACACCTTAAAATATACTTAATCCTACATAAAACCTACCTACAATATTTGTAACCCTACTGCATTGTTTTTATGGAAAATTTTTAATTATCAATATCTTTGAAACTACTCAATGTTTCCCCGTCACAAAAATTTGAACACATTTCGAAGGCCGTAGATCATCAGGCAGCGGAGATAGGTACATGACTGTGTCCAGCCAGCTTGAACTCAGGCGGGCTGTACATTGGTGTTTCATATCAAGTTTTTATTGATTTCTCGTAAAGCCTAACACATGTGACGCCATAAATCAAACGTTAACTTATTTATTACTGTCACACATTGCGTCACTAAATGTTAGTAAAGGAACCATTTCGAAAACTCTCCCGTTATTGAGATTCGGAAGTGCCAGCCAGAAGTTTTATATAGGTACGTAAATTCAAGCTGGCTGGTCACAGATTTTTGCATTTTTCTACTAAACCGCTGTACGTATCACAAAACTTTTAGCTCGATGCGTCACAAATTTATGTGACGCCCGTTGATATGCAAAAAGTCGTCAAAATCAATTCCGGTACCGAGATTGAGAGACCAGCGAAAAGTAGTTTTTCAAGCTGGCTGGACACGTTTTCGATCGATTATCTAAGATGCTGTAGCGTCACAAATTCTGAAATAAGGGTAAGCTATTTTGAAGATTTGTCCAGCCAGCCTGAGTCACATAATGTATTTTACTAACAAATCTAAGCCCAAGATTTGTGTACGAGCAAAATAACGCATATCCCACTGGGGTGTCGAGCTAACATAATTATCACGTTAGAAACAGAACCCTGCGCTCCATAACCCCGCGCCTTTACTAAAAGCGATCGTCGCGTTCATATATCACTTTTTGTTCGGAAAACCCACGCGGTCTTATTACAAAACAAGGTTTTTCTTTTGACATGGTTTAAACCATCGAGCCTGTTTTTCAAATGAGAATCTAACAGAAATCAAAATACAGTTCCTTTTACAAAACTGACAACTTAGTCCGATCTTAGGTTGTCAATTTTGTATTAAGAACTATATTAAAGTCGGCATAAAGTTCGAAATACAAAAACTGGCTCAAAGATTTAGGCTCGGGCTAAAGTTAAATAGTGTTTTGTAATAAGACCAACGGAGTTTAGTTCTAAACTCCGTGGACTACTATGACGTGTTAATTCCATCATTGTCCCAGCGTGAAAGAAAGACGGAGCTATACATGACAGATAGCACTATCTCTTTTTCGCAACGGAATCATGATGATGTTAACATGTCATAGTACCTACGGCCCCAGGGGCGACGGACTCGGGGATGTCTGTTGCCCCACCCACATCAGGACCCCAGTAGTGTTCCACACGCGCCCCTCTCAGACGTCGCAGGGGGAGTCAAACGCCTCACTCCCCCCCCAGACCCGAAGAGAGACCCGCGACCCCCGGTGTAGGTGTGAGATGAACACCGGGGTGGTTTTTAGTCAGTAAGTCTGACAGACCCCGCCGCCCGCCCCGGGGCGGCGGACACCAAAGGGATTTTCCACCACGGAAACAAAAAAAAAAGGGAGCGGTTCACATCGGCGACAAGTCGACGATGAAGTACCTGGGACTCGTCCTCGACAGCCGGTGGAACTTTGGCTCCCAGACTGAAAAGGGCTGGGGCTGCCTTGAAGCGGCTCCTGCGCAATCTCGGGGGTCCAAACGCCTCCTGCCGGAGGGTCTACGCGGGGGTCGTGCGGTCCATGGCCCTTTACGGGGCGCCACTGTGGGCGTGTTCCTCGAGGCGGCGGCCAGCCCGCCAGTTGAACGCGTCCCAAAGGGTCATGGCGACCATCTATATACCGCCATAGGATCTGGAGGCAAAAGTCCTCGCGCACATATGGGAGTGGCGCGAGGAGGCGAAACGCCGGGGCATAACTCCGCTGCTGCCAGAAATCACGGTATAGCGGACAGAGCTCCGGCGGGATCTCATGGCGGCACGGAGAGTGCGACAGTCGCAACCCAATGCTGGGCACGCCACAATTGCGGCGATAAGTCCCCTCTTTGAGGAGTGGCTAGAGTTGCCACGGCGTCCTCACCTTCCACCTGACGCAGGTCCTCACCGGACCAGGCTGCTTAGGCAGGTTCCTATTCCGGATAAGGCGGGAGGAAACGCCCGGGTGTCAGTCACCATTGTGTGGATCGCCCGGAGGATCCGGCGGGGCTTAGGCCCGAATTCCTCTGTCGCTGATGTCGGTCGCGCGTACGAATATACGTTGTGTTCTATGAAGCACCACACTGTGACGCTGACATCAGCGGCGCGCGAGTTGCTACGCGCCGCTGATGGCGCGCGTCGGTCTCGCTCGTCAGCGCCGCGTTCGTCGGTCGACTGACGCGCTATAGAACGCTATGAGCGTCCTCACTCTGTTCCCGACCGTCGGCACGCGCGCGTACAGTCGCCCGCCACCATGAACATTGATACCGAACGTTTTTACTTTCATTCTAAAATAATTAAAAAACTTTTCCTCGTCCTGACGTAGCTTTTCAAATAAAGTAGAAAATTCACCATTCGTCACCCTATCAGCAACAATTGGGTGAATGTGATATCTTTTTTTTCTATATTGACGCCGTCTCCGCTTGCGTAAGTATGCTAAGTGATGCGACTCGAGTCAAATTTTACCACTCGAGTCATTCGAGTCATTTTACAATCTCACTCGAATACCACTCGAGTAGTCGAGTCACTCGAGTGGTTATTTCACTCGAATACCACTCGGATGATCGAGTAGTACACATTTAGTTAAGGCAAAATAAAACAAGGTTGATTAATAAATGAGAGGTTTATTGCAAGTATTGCACCACTGCATAACCACCACAATCGACTCTGTCTGTCACCACTGACCTAGACTAGAGGCAAACCCATGTAAAATAAAATTAAAACAAAAACAAACCCGTCCCTTTTTTCGAAATCAGTATAAATAATAATAATATCATTCAAATAATGGAAAAATAGAATATTCTATTAGGAATTAGGTACAACAAACTCAGTAATGTTGCACTATATACCTAACTTTATGGATAGGAAGTCTCGTGATAATCAATACTCAATTCTTTATTGCATTTTCACATTTGATGAATAATATTAGTTGAAGAATGCACTTACTAAACATAAATTAAAAAATCAAAAGGTTGCTCAACCTGTTTTGATTAATTTACTTAGAGTAATTTACTTAGTGTACTTAGAGTATTCTATTCTTTTCAGTTCTATATCTTTCAAAATAGTTCCACACTAGAGATTTTTTCGTTACCGAGTTTTGATCGTCACTCATGGTAGATAACACAAGATTACGTCTTTCTTTACTAATAAGTACTCAAGTACTCACTCTTTACCTCAACTCGACGTAACGTACGCCACGCCGCGGTCGCGCCGCGTGCAGGTTGAAACCTGTTTGCCTAGGTGAGTGATGAGCGAGTGACTCGAGTCCGAGGTAAAAACCGAGTGAACTCGAGTCCGAGTGGACTCGAGTCAACAATTTTTTCACTCGAATACGATTTTATCCCATGTCACTCGAGTCACTCGAGTAAAATTGGACTCGAGTCGCATCACTAAAGTATGCTGCAGCAACTAAACAATTTATAAACGGGTTCATAATATCCCAAATTCAAACTCCGCTTCACAAATCCACAACAAATCCACTTGGAGACGCCTGTACCCTGGAGCGGTCAGTATCGCACTACGGATGTTTTCATTGGCGCTGATGGTCAGCGCGCTACGCGACTGACGTTACGCGACCGACGTCAGCGACAGAGGAATCCGGGCCTTACGGTTGAGGTCTGCCAGGCTTGGGCGGAGCACCGCCGTGTCTTCGTGGAGGCGATTGGCGGTGGCGATCTCTCACGTCCGGCCCTGGTCTAGGCCATGGTACGGAGCGAGAGGGCATGGGAAGCCGTCACCTCCTTTTGCGAAGCAGTAATACTCGCGAAGGAGGATGCGGAACACGGGTGGGTTTTAGTCAGTAAGTCTGACACGCCCTCCCAAGAAGTCATTTGATGAATTCCCAGACTCAAAAAAAATAAGGCCCGTATACATCAAAAGGAAGATGGCAGATATTCGCTTAGTGGATACCTACTTGATTTTAGAGGATTAACATCTTCATCTCATTCATTCTCACCTTACATTAAATAGAGTACTTTTTATTATTTTTTGCAATCGTTTTTATTATTTTCAATATTACTGAAACATTTTCTATTTCTTAAAAATACTATACATGAATATGGAATGCTATAGAGCAAGCGGAATTAAAAATAAAGATTGCTGCATATGCCCCATGGTTAAATTATAATGGCAAGCAAAACCGAAAATTGACTAACTATCAAAAGGATAGCGTTTCTTTTCACGTAGACTACTGCTCAGAGTGCGCCTTTGCGCAGAAAATTTCGGCGATGAAAAGCTACTGTGGTGCTGTCGAAACCCTAGTACCCATAGCATACAAACAAATGGATCCAAGTAATTTGATAACAACCACAACTTATGCGTATGCGCTTATGGTGCTGCTACAATTTCTATACAAAATTGGGACGATTTCGACAAGATAACGGACACTTTTATTTTGCTTGTGCCAGAGGACTACATTGCTATCGCGCTGAATTCTCAAACGTATGTCAAAAGTCCGCGACACTTCAAGGTGTATATTGCGACAGATATGTTGGTCGGCACACACCTGCCGAAGCGCAGCGCGATTGTCATTACCAAACAAATGTGGACCTTGCGTCGATTAAAATAAAGCTGAAAATAATAAACTTATCCCGAGAAGCCTGGCCCGGAAGCCCGAGAGCTTATCAAAGCTTATCTAAGCTTAATTTCGACTTTATTTTAAGAAATGCGATTGTGATATTTGTTCGGCAGTGACGCTTCACCAGGTCTGAGGATAGGTAAGGCCCGTGTTCTAAAACGATGCTCAAGCGTGATCTTGATTTTAAAAAGTAATTAAACTAGTTATGAGACCGAGTGAGATTTACAATGATTGATTGTCCGTTTTGAATCAAGATTCATGCTTGATACCAGCACCCTAATTGCGTAACACACTTTCAAGTTTCAATTACTATCTGAATAATTTTCCATTAATCCAATGCTTCATAATTATGTTCGCAAAATTTGTCTGCTCAACAAAGTAAATAACGCAATAAATGTTGTAGAACTGTCAAAAAAACATTTTCACAAAAAAAAAAAACAACATACACTACAAAGTGAAAAATAACTTTAATTACGGAAGTTAGTGGCAAATAACGAGAATAAAAAACCCAAAGACTTATGAAATTACAAGTTGTTTTTCACTTTGTAGTGTTTTTGTGTGAATTTTTTTTTATTTTTCACTTTTTGGTTGTGGTACCTACCCCAAACAAAGTCGTATAGCAATGAAAATAACAGTGACAGGAAGTTATTACAAAATCATTAACATACACTAAAGGCCTACACAGACTGGGACGGCATTGCAAGGGATTTTGCCGTCATTCAGCGCACACTAGCCGCTTAGATACCGCGGCATTCCAGCGCCTTGCCACGGCATGCCACGGCGTGCCGCGGCACGACAAAGCACGCCTCGGCAGCTCCTGCTGCCCGATACACCTTTATACGCAAATGGTGTGCATTCCCCGCTTCTCTACTATGGGACCAATCTGGCAGTACCTCCTTTCAAATAAAAAAAGGAATTTCCAAATCGGTTTATGAATAACGGAGTTCCGAGGTAACAACATAAAATAACAAATACAACCAAATTGAGAACCTTAGAAATTAAAGTCATTACTACTGATAGTGTGTTTCGTAATTAGCCCGCTGTTCTAGAATACGGGACATTCGGCTGGTAAAAATACTATTTTGAATTGAATTATTTGTATTGTATACAACATGTACATGTGTAGAAGATGTAAAGCCCAAATCTGCACCTACATAACGATTCTATACGCGAAACAATAAAGTTACACAATTTCAACCATGCCACAAACACAGCAACCTGAATGGGATTAGTTATTTAGTTTTTATTTGTATCTTTGTTTTTCTGTTCTCTATACATTTTGATAACTTTCTTGCCAGGGACTAGTGTCTGGCTAAGTCCTGGTCTCTTTAGTTTTTTCTTGTCTGTCGCACCCTCCCAAATGGCGTCATCTGTAGGCAGCACGGTGTCCAAGATGGCTAGGGGTGGTGGTACTGCTGTCATGGTGCCAGCACCTTCACAAACCACTGACTTCAGTTTCTGGAAATTAAAGATTTTTTTGCAGATGATGAGGATGTAAATTAATAAATTGACATTTCGCCATTTACTATATCTTTCTTGGTGATTTTTTTTATGTCAATATTTTTATTTTTGATGAAATTCAACATTGTTTTCATAGATGCATAATATTACATAACTACATTATTGAATCAATTATATTGATATTAAATAATTAAGCCAAAGATACAAACTGGTTAGTTCTTGTCCACCAACTTAAACTATATGAAATCTAGGAAGGATCTTAACCCTATCTTATCATCACAAGCAGTAGAGACAGTATTTTTTTTTTTATTGAATTAATATATTTACACTGTACCTGTTTATCTGCTTCCATTTCATCATTAGACTTCTGTATATCTGTGTCATGTGCATACTTGCAGTTGTGTCCAAAACGGCAGCGGCCCTTCCGGTAGCTCCAGCATATCCGTTTGCCATTTATCATCTGCGTGCTGTCTTTACCTGGAACCTTACAGTTTTGCCTATGTACTTGACGATTATATGCACCACTTGATACTAAACTTTTTTGTTCTTTAGATACCATGAAATGAATGCAAGGATTAATGATGTAGGTAAGTTTGATAGTGTTTTATATGATGATGCTTATCATAAACACTTTAGTTATTAGGTCATTATTTAATAGTGTATTGACAGGATAATGGATAATCAGAACTTGGATGTGGTGCTAACGGATTGTTGATTTGTTTCTTAGATATCTGATTACCTATTATTTGTTTTTGACTGGTATTTACACAACTACTCCAATAATATACAGGTTTAACCAACATGTTGATAAACAAAAACTTTTGATGTTAAATTCTATGTCATGGACTAGTAAATTATAATTGTCTGATAGAAAGTCAACATATACCATTTTAACATGCTTCTCAAGTATTGCGGCCTTTGCTAGTTCAGCTTCCACGAACGGATTGGAAAAAACAGAAGTTTGTAGGCTACTTTCTCCAATCGTCGGCTTTGGCAGTTTAGGCTTTGTGTTCTCTATCTGAGATCTGGAAATCGAACAGAGTCTAGTATTAAACAACAAGTTTTAATTACCAATTGCGATAAAGTTTTCCAACTGCAGTTTTACTTACTTTTCATGCTCCGTGTTATCTTCCTCAGAATCACTAGAGGATGACCCGTAATTTAGTAAAGCGTTCATTTTTGTGATGCTGTGAAACTATGTTTTTTATAATAAACTACTGGAATATTAATTACAATTACATACAATCAATAAATAGAAGCCATGCTTCGTATTGACTTTGATTGACTCCTCGTCCTCTAGAGTGTATAGGTATATGTTCTGTGCTTTGATTTGACGGCGTTTTGACGGACTGCAGCGAACGAAACGAACGAAACCACCACAGTGAAACAATAACAAATTGTCAAGTTCAAAAGTCAATCAATGAATGTGACAGAAGAAGATAGCGACAGTTTTGCCCGTAGACAGGTCTACGGTTTTGCCGTAGACAGAGAAACGGGTTTTGCCTTGTTTTGCCTGCTCTCGGATTAATGAGTGACGTCACCGAGGCGATTGATTAAATGATTTGTACATACCGACCAAGCACATCCGCGATGAGCCACTGCTATTGAGTTCAATTTTTATAACAGGTAAACACGTTGGTTTCGTATAATTGTGGATAAAATATTATTATTATAATTTCAAAATAGGTTTTCTATTTTTATAACTGGAGTAATAATTTGTAATTTGAATATTTTGTTAAAGTTTTTTATACACTTGCAACATTTTAGTTGATTAAAATTATTACCACTCAATAATTAATACTTGAAATGGTAGATTTTAAAATTCGAATTGAATAATTAGTGTTCAACGCTTTCATCAAATATGCTATGCCGCATATTATAATGTCAATCTTTAATATGTACCGCTCTGAGGTAAACGTATGTTTTTTTTTCAGTTATTTGCCTGTATGCGTCAATCCGACGCATCGCCCGTGCATTCTAACTGGACGTCTAAATTGATCAACCGTACGGGCAGAAACGTGCTTGTGCGGCGGACAGGCTATGGAAGTTACATCTTCGGTCCGCCGGTGGCCCGTGTTGCTCTATGTTCAGTTGCCCTGGCTCAAAAAATGCTGTACCTAACGAAAATGGACCTGTTGCGAAAACCTGACATGTGCGACCGGCCAGGCAAAGATGACACACTTGACCTTACCTACTGATTACAGACGTTACAGTTATTAGCGTTATTATTGGGTTGTGTTTTGTGTGTCCCAAACTTATTGATAAGACAATGTGGTCTTTACTATTGAAATGTTTATGCTTCGTAGGCCCATTTACACTTATAGTAGGTACTGTCACAGCCGTTAGCACGCTGGAACGGTGTTAAGAGCGTTTATACCTTATGAGTGGCAACGTCGCAATTTAGTGTCAAATTTCGTGGTTTTCAATTTTTATCATTCAATCGGAGCTATATTTTAAAAATCTGTTTAATTAACTTTTTAGAATTACATGAAAGTGTTTAAAAAGTAAGTAACCGTGATGCTTACAGTTATTTTACAATGACAATAACGCCCTGCAAGTTTTCAATGTATTATTTGCATATAAATAGAACTGTAAACGCAACGATTTCTTACCTTTTACACAGTTTTCACATAATTCTAAAAAGTTAATTAAACAGATTTTTAAAATATAGCTCCGATTAAATGATAAAAATTGAAAACCACGAAATATGACACTAAATTGCGACGTTGCCACTCATAAGGTATAAACGCTCTTAAGTAATTAGTTAGGTGTGAAATAATTAATTACTTATTAGTTCGAGTAAATGTTTAGTAAAAAAATCGGTTGTCTGTAAAGTCGGTTTACTGACGATAGTTGAACGTGACAACGTCATAAGAAAATACTCATGGAATGGTTGCATTTTTCAAAAGAAAATTTTAATTTTATTTGTTTGATTGATATTTTGTATGGATATAGAAAAGATGGAAATCACAATTGAATTGATCAAGTTACATTGATTTGTACGCATAAATACAATTATGTAAATTTTTACCTTTATCGCCGCAATTATCGTTGCTATAAACAATTGACACCACATACACTTTTCACTGCACTTCATACTTGACGAAAACATGTAAATGTATTATTGTATAGCACCTGTCCACGCGGACGCATCGCTCACTCAAGTAGGAAAGAGACAGATGTCGAACGCTGCCGAACGCGGAGGCCGATTGTGCCTCTTTGTCGCTCGTTCCGCGCTCTCGCTTACACTTCAAGCCTTAAATGGAACGCCTCAGAGCGAAGTAACGCCGCATGAGTCATGTTTTTTCGTGCGGTGAGGTAACGCCGCATGAGTAATGTTTTTTCATGCGTGCAGCCGGCTCCATCGAATTATAAGACGTTGTCACGTCAATAAGTGGGAACAAACTGAAGTTTGTATAGCATTGAGCACTCCTTGACATAGTATTAATCACTTGCGCTTATTGGCCATTGGAGCACCTGCATTCTGACATAGCTGACATTATTATCATCGCCAGCGTTTGGCATGATTGGCATTTCGGCAAACTTCACATCATTTTAAAACGCGCTTCTTCAAGCGTAATTACTTACCTCAGTTACATCTATTGTGACATGCTTTGGGTATGATAAGGGCCATCACTCCCTATCTCGACCACGGACAATCACGGTCGAGTACGAGACACTAGCTGTCACGACAAGGTCAATCAGGCGTGCTTGCAACGGCAACGGTGCGGTGGCGCGTGGTATTTCCAAATAAGCTTCTGCTTATTTGCCTCATCATTTTCATTAATATACATAGTTAGTACTGCGTTCTTTATTTCTTGACAAATGCACTTTACAGAGTCCTAAATACGTCTCTATATCCCCTGGAAGTCTTGTTTTTAATTCTACTGATGTGTTATAGGGTAGCGAACAATAATAAAAGACTTGGAAGTTATACCACTTGTATTACTGCCTATCTCGGCACTTCCTTATTATAAATTACACAAACAAAACACGTTAAGAGACGGAGGACAAACTTGTACGAACAAAACAGATAAATACTTGGTACAATGAGAGAAAAACAAAAAGGTAAATAAATATAATCCAAAACCTCAAATTCTTATTGATAATGAATATTAACGTAATTTTTAGCTTAAAAAGGCTTCAACCTACAGGCCCTGCCCAATTCTCAAGTTCTTGCATTAATTCAGTAAAATTGCACGGAAAATCTAATCTATCCTCAGGATGCTTAAATTTTCTAACTCGCTTCGCTCACTCTTCAATGAAAACTTAAGTTATCCGCGTCGGGATTTTCCCTTTTAATAAGGGTCCCTTAAGGACTAGCTACGCCACTGCCTACAACCTACTGACCCTACTCTGATCAAATCAATCAAAACTATGAACCTGTAAGTGTAAGGGCTGTTTTTTAATTTGCAGACTTCAATCTGAAGAATAAATTCGTAGTTTGGACATTTTTCTCCACCAAACTGGGGAATTAGCAATATGTTACTGTCTGTCAGATAAAAAAATCTGACGACGAAAATAAATTATAGTAAGTCTTTTTGTTACTGGTGCCGAAAAGCGTGAAGCAGGCGACTTAAAACAAGATCTTGTCACTATGCGTAATAATTTAAATATTTTTTCACTGTCATCCAGGTTATTGCAAACTAGAATAACCCTAGCTGGAAGAAACACGTGTCACGAAATAACCAAATGTCAGTCATACTTCTATAGCATTGGTAGATTTCATCTGGACATAGTAGAATTTTTCAATAAAGTATGATCACCCTATAATTTCTTTTTTCCCATATTTTTGAATGTGTGCGAGCGAGACAAGAACTCTCGCTAGTTTGCCGTGTAGTGACGGCGGCATCAATTTCTGAATTAATTACCATTTGTCGCAAAAACTGCGCGTCCTTTATCTTTTCTAGACCAAAATCTTTAATCTTATTGCAGGTTGTGTTGATTAGTGATCTAAATGGCATCGGATGATGAAGTAGACGGTTCTTTCGCAGGTAAACGTTGAATTTAGCTAGCATGTCATAGGTAAGCCGCGAATAGCGGTATCATGTGTTTACTTGCGGTTTAAGCAATTAAAAATTTAGAAAATTTTGGGTTCCGTGACTTAGTTTTTGCCACTTATTTAGTCCATACAGAGTGATGTGTTATCAAAGAAGTGGATTTTCAGTGAGTTAAGGTTGTATTTGTTATTTTGTGGTTGTAAATATTTTTAAGTGGCAGTTTGTGACAGAAAAGAACATGCGATATCCCCTCATTACTACTTAACAAAATGGACGCCGCCAAACAAAGGGATTAGTGACCTTAGCGTGAGGAGTGTGCTCATGTGGCGAAATGCAGCATCGTAAAGGTTTATCTAGAGAGTTGGTAAGAGGGTAGAGTGGTGGACTGGTTTGACCAGTTTATTGTGAACTTGCAGGCGACGAGGACGTGGAGGAAGGTGAGGGTCAGAACGAGAACTCAGGAGAGAGTGATGAAGCACCTCCAAAGGTAATTGTAAAATATTATATTCATTCATGTTTTTAGTATTATTCCACAGTGAGTGATTGTATTTGTAAACATTTGAGGTACTGCTATTTGTGTTATGGTTATGTTGTTGAAGTTAATTCATTAGCTGCAAATGATATTGTTAGGAGGACGAAGACTACTCACCTGAGGATGGTAGAAAGAAGAAAAAGGGGAAGAAAAGAAAAGCCCGTGGAGAAGAGAAGAAGGGTAGGAAGAAAAAGAAGAAGCGTAAGAATGAGAGTGAAGAGGTAAGTTGAAAAATAGTATTTTAGTTTTATTGATGTGAGATATGCATATACCTTTGATACCCAATCTAAAAAGCATGCTGCAACAAGCAATTTAGAAAAAAAAACTGTCTTCCCTATGTCATATGCCTTTTTATCTTGGGCAAACCTATGCTTAAAAAGTTTAAAAGTCAAAATTATCATTATTAAGAAAAAATAAAATCTATTCTATCTATTACATCACCGAGTTTGTTTTTAAAACTCGTGTGGACCTGTCTGAATATGTGACGTCATCAATGATCTAATTATTGATCAAATCCACTACTAAGCAATATACAACAAAATTGATTATTTGTAATCCGTGATTGACTAACAAGTATTCAATACTTGTTATATACCTTTTGTAGGTTGAGATTTATTGTATTTACGTTTTAATCAGTGCCACTACTATAAAATGTGATAAGGTTTTCCATTAATCAATTTACATTATTTTCTTTTTTTTTATAAAATTCAGATCATATTTGATAAAAGATCTTTCTTTAACTCTTTTATAGCCAAGTATGTAATAATAATAATTCATTTATAATGTAACATTATTTATTTATTTTTATTCCTTCCTGTATTAACTTAAAAAATATTCCCTTGGAGTTTATTATAAACAGAACATTCACACTACTATGACCAGTGTCCTTTCCAAAACAAACAAAACCTAATTTATTACAATGTTATCTTAAAGTTAATTACTACCTTTAACCACACTTGTAAATCTGAATAAACAATTCAACAGTAGTTTACATAAAAAAGAACAATTTTTTTGTGGTCATTGAAATGAACTAGTAATATTTTGAGAATTGATGTGAGGAATTTTGGAGGCTGACTTTTATAAAATTTTATGTTTGGTTCGATTATATTGTCAGCTTTTTGGCCTCAAACATAACATAAAACCTTATAACATCTTTTGTGGTTCATGTTTTGTTATTTAGGATGAAGAATTTGGTGGTGGAGGAGTTGAGATTGAGGCAGAAGGTGATAGTGACTATGCACTCAGTGCTATGTCATCCACAAAGAAATCTAGAAAAGGCAGAGGAAGTAAGCATAACACACCTGTGACACCGGCTGCCTCTGATTCAGGGTCTAGTAAGTATTATTTTTTTCTTTTACTACAAGATAAGAGACACATCAAGACAAACATACATATCTTCATACTACTAATTAGTATGGAAGCTGTGAGTGTGTTTTGGCTAAGTCTATCTTTGCTCTGAAAGGATTAAAAATGTTTAATACGGAATTGTTATGAACAATAGTGATTGTGCCACTTGCTGGGCAGGTAGTTTTTATTTGTTTTTGTCAGAGTTGAAAAATGTTTAGTCGAATTTTGTTGCTGTGCAGCTATCTAACTCTGATGACAATAATATAGTCCCCATTACTGTCATGACTCATGACATCATAATATTTTGAACAGGAAAATATTGTTTGGGTAAAACCCTAATTTCAGTTCTCTTAATTAAATAAATAAATACTTACTTTTCAAGGTTATTCTGAAAAGGGTATTAAAACAGATATGAGAAAGTAAGAGTGAAGGGCGTTTGCCCATTATTGGACAACAACATTTCAATATGAACAGCACCATTAATTTATTGATAATGTTTTTACGCATTCGTATTTCAAGTAAGTACTTTATTACTTACGTAACAAGTAACGCGTCACACATATTAATCACGCGAGTCTTTACATGAAAAATAACAAACATTTACTTTAAAATGCACTTACTTAGAACTTGTCAAGTACCTTAGGATGCAGGACATGCGGTACATACAAATAATGGAATGAATCATTACCTCCTAGATATTCTAATCGAAGTCTAACGACGCGTAGTGCAATGACCTCTTCAAGTTTATAATGACCTTGCTCAGTTCTCTATAGTGTATCAAGATCGTTATTGCGTCTGTGCCTATAATTTGTGCATGTTTTGTTATCATGTTGGTAGTAGGTACTATCCAGATAGGGTTTATTGTTGTTTTTTTTAATTTCCTCGTTATTGAGAGTTCCGATTGCATTTGGACATATATTTCGATCGATTTGACGGGGACATAGGCATACTGAATATTCGTTAGGTGAGATACCGAAGCACTTCCAACGCCCTAGGTCTTGCGGAAGATTCACAGTGTAGAGAAAACTTTCGGCTAAGCACAAAAATAATGTCGATCCCTAATATTAAATCGCGCTTTAAAATTTTAAGTTTATTTGTATGCAATGTTCTATTGTAAAATGAAAATGAATGCTGACACAAGTATGCTTAGCCGTTAACATACAAATTCTCACGGTCTTAACAGAAAACATTTTTTTTATTTTCTTTAGACATGGTTTAAACCACGTAGGTAGCCTGTTTTTAAATAAGAACCTAATAGAAATCGTAATACAGTTCCTTTTTTACAAAACTGACAACTTAGTACGGTCTTAGGTTGTATATTTTGTATTAAGAACTTTACTAAAGTCGGCATAAAGTTCGAAATACAAAAACTGGCTCGAAGGTTTAGGCTCGGGCTAAGGGCTCCCACACATAACTGCGAATTCGCAACGCATCGCAAATATCTGCGAGCTCGCTAACCTACTGATCAAGCGCCAAGCTCACAGATTTTTACGATGCGACGTCGCAACGCAGTTTTGTGTTTTGGCCCTAAAGTTAGATCGTGTTTTGTAATAAGTAAAACGGTCAATGTCAAGAAGTTGAGATGAGTCAGTTAAAGGGCGCAAGTACAAGCCTGCCTTTAAAATTATGAATCCCTGGACCCTTCACAATACCACAGCCAAAGTTGGTGTGGTTTTTTGTGCACGTTAAAAACAAAAGAAAAGTTGAATAGAACTGCGCGGATCGTTCGCATCTGTCCGCTAGATCATTCGCGGACTAGTAATTATTTGTATAGTAGTATTTTGCCCTCCGTATCAAAAATTGTTAAACGACCGATATGCAAAACGACACGTAAGGTCTGGGTTTTTGATCCGTAGTTAAATTTTGGCAAAATGTGTAGATTCGATTAACAAATTTTGCCAAAATTTTAATTATTATCTAATGGTTGAATTAACTAGGTAGGGATCAAAAAAGTGGCACATAAGCAAAATGTCCTATTATCATATCGTCCTACGACTTATAGTTCAAAAATTACTACCTATCGGTTTTTATCGGTACTCATGACTCAGGTACAGGTACAGCATTTATTTGAAAAGTACCATTGAAATAAAAAAAAAGAAAACTACCTTACCAATCTCTAAACGACTAGTTTGTGAATTCGTCTTTATTTATAGGTATTTGTGTTTTATTTTATTATGCTCTGGCACAACTTTCGCAAATATGCACTGATTTATTTGATTTATGTTTGAAAGAGTATCTACTTTATGTTTTATTTCATGTTTGTCAATTTCTATAATTGCTTTTTTACGAATCCATTATGCATGACATGACGCTAGCCTCTTTCCACGTTGTGTTTGTTACTTTTTGTGTTTTACAATACATTCTAGTGAAACTTTCTTTAATTCATAAAATCAGTTGATGAGGCGTTATCACATTAGCCGATAAATATACCGACACGATATCGCCGGACAAATAACGTCAAATATTTGGACGTCCACGTCAATAAAATGTATGGAAATACGTATATTGACATACATTTTACCTTCCTGTGTTATCGTGATGTCGTGGACGTCCACGATAATATCGTCACGTTAGAAATTATAAAACCGACAAAATCTTATTCATTTCACACTGTGTAGTTTTCGATCGGGATGTCGGCGGCTGTTCATAAATAAATAAAAAAAACAATTCAGCCTATTGCAGTTCATTGTTGTCTTCAGCTTTTTTGCTTTCCATATTTCGACGGGGTCGAAGGCTTTCTCGTAGTCCACAATTGCTATACACAGCGGCTGATTGTACTTTTCGGTCTTCTGTACAATTTGCCAAACAGTATGAGTGTGGTCTACGGTATTGAAGCCTTTTCGGAAACCGACTTGTTCTGGCCGCTGGAACTCATCAAGTCTCCCGGTGAAACGGTTCGTGATGAACCTCGAGAACAGCTTGTATACCTGCCACAGAACTGAGATGGGTCGACGATGGGTGCATGACGGTAAATAAATACGTCGCGCTAAGTTCGCAAGTCGGAAGTAGCGTTTCAAATGCTTTGAGGTCCGAATAACCTGACTGACCTTTATCAAGTCTTTGGAGGTAGAGAATGAAACAAAATTAACAATGACCGCTGTAGCCGCTTGTCAATAGGTACAACCCTTACAAATATACTGCGTGTGCATGTAAGTACTGTACTTATCTATTTTTTGAATTGCGTAACTCAAAAAAAAAGTAATTTTTACTATTTAAAGTTTAGTCTCGAGCAGAATATATTAGTATATTATGCAATTAGTGAATAAAGGACGGATTTAAAGCGAGGGCCATAGATGAATCACGAGCTAGTGAAGGATTCTAACGACTGAATCACGACCGTAGGGAGTGATTCATGATGATTGAATTGATGATGATGATTGAATCTCGAGCGTAGCGAGTGATTCAAGTTTTAGAATCCTGAGCGACGCGAGTGATTCATGGCCCTCGATATAAATCCGTTTTATTCAAGAGTTGCATACTATACTTTATACCATGACTACGAGAAAAAGAAAGATTTAAGCGAAAATAAACATTTAATAAAGAAAAAGGAAGCTTAAATTAATTAAAATGCACATTAAAATTGGAACAATTACTAAAATTAAGAGTAATTTTCTTGTTATTATTATTAGGATGGTCAACTTGTGTAGCGATATAACAGTGAGTAAAAGTGCTTTTTATTCACTGTTTTCGGTGAATAAAATAAGCTTTTTAGAGGGGGAATGGTATAAATAAAATTGTTCCTTTAAATATCTCTTATTTATGTGTGGTATGATTGTACCATTACCGTTCTTTTGTTTTTAGGACCATTTGCTCGTAGGACGATTTACTAATAGGCCATTTTGCTAGAGTCGTTTTGATTTTAGGACTTTTTGATATGGAGGGCTATTTTCGTTGTTTAGTTGGACTCGTTCCTAACGTAAAGAATTGGTCGGAGAAGGGGCACAGCGGGAAGAAAAGTAGAAAAAATATGGAGACCTTTTCCCAGAAGTGGGATAAAATAGGTTACTTAATAAAAATTAAAAAAGTCGGGAACACCGCTCTTCGCCACTTGCGAGCCGAACCTTAATGTCCAATGTTTCCACAGTAGGCATGCCGACAGTAGAAGAAGTGTGCTCATCATTCGGACTCACTGATGTGGACATACAGTATTCAGACGCGGACTTAGAAAACTTGACATCATACAAGCTGTTCCAGCAACATGTGCGGCCATTGCTTGTCAAAGAGAACCCTAAGGTAAGTTCAGTCTGATGTCAGTGTATGGAATATTGAGGAATTGAAGATGTTAGTCGCAAGAACTAACGATGGTTAAACCCTTTCACTTAGAGTAGTGTAAAGTTGGATGTCAGAATTATGGTGTTTATCCCAAGCTAATTTTACTTTTATTATTCTTGGTAGGCTCGCATTTGACCACTATCTCGCCTATTACCTTTAGGTAGGCATTGCTGTGGTCGCCGATGGAGCACGTTTGTCTAGAAGTATCATATTCACTCTGCTGTGTATGTATCGTAAAAATCTTTGATATAATTATATACTTGCAATTCTGAAATTCGGAGACTTATTAATATTTATGCAGTAATTAACTCGAATTGGTTAAATCACTATTGGCCGTTTGTTTTCCTCCTAATGAAACAACTATTATATCAACTACCCAGTAATAGTAAAACAACTAGGAACTTCCTCATTCTATTAACTGGAATATCATTCATTAAATAACTTGATGATTAATTTGTGAAGAATTCAAGAATATGCAACACACAACATGTAGGTACCAGCTTGCCTAACACTAGGACATAAGCGTCATAGTCCTAGGTTGCTGAATATCTCATGATCAAGGAGATGTTCCAATACAAAATCAGACGTTATTCTCGATATACAGAGTTGATATGACAGAGGGGCGTTAAATTACACTACGTATACTATACGTGTTTAGTATTAATTCGATACGGTATAAAAATAAAAAGCACCAAAAATGAGTTTTTCTTTTTTCAAACAAACTAATAGCTTACGAATCAGAGTAAAACGCAACCACCCTTTGTAATAAAAGTGCAAGTGCGTGTGTATTTATTGCTTCCTTGTTTGCATTGCCATCTTTTTAGCAAAAATATTTAGTTGTACTTGTGGCTTGCGTCAGACATAATCAGCTGTTAGGAAAGATACACCGTGTTCAAACGGGGCAAAAACTTAAACAAAAATTGCGCCTAAACTACTGCTCCTATTTAATAGATTTTTGGTACATAGTTTGAAAATGGTACCTAGTATAGGCAGTATAAAGGAAAGCCCCTCTGTCATATCAACTCTGTATAAACTCAAATTGTTGGTCTTAATAAACACGAACTTTAGCGCTCACCAAGTTAAAAAAATTATCACTATCGGCGAAAAACAAGAACTTGACTCCAAAGAAATCACTTATTCAACCAGGTTCCAGTATCAAAGCTGATGATGTTAGTAGCAGCAAAATGGCGGCTGTTCTGCGAAACAAACCCGCACCTTAGCAGCGGGACCCCGGCTATGGGCTCCGAAGAAAACACAAACACGTCCACAACTTCGGACTACGTGGCTAAACCCGGCCGTCCTGGACGCACCCCTAAAGAGGTTAAGGTAATTATACTTTTAGACCTCTGTTTCCAAGTCGTAGAATAAGATTCTAATTCGATTTCTGCTATCCATTACTGATAGTTATAATTAAAAAGTACCTACGACAATTTTTCGCAGTAATACTCCCCGTGTCACAAGTCGGGAAACAGGTCTAGTTTGTTTGCACAATGCATGGTGGAACTTTGCGATTTCTATTCGTCCGCGCACGAACCAAGAACCGACCCACAGAGGGACTTACATAATCAGCCTATACTGTTCCCACTGCTGGGACACAGGCCTCCTCTCTGTGAGGGAGAGGGAGTGGGCCGTAATCCACCACGCGGGACCAGTGCGGGTTGGTCTTGCCGTCACAGTTTCGACTAACCTCATGTACTCCATTGACGATGGTTACCGATAACATTTAGTTTGGCCTTCTATGCTATGAAAACTAACTGACTTTATTAATTCCACACAGAACGAGGAAGTAATAGAAGAGCCAGAAGAGGAAGAAGAGGAGGAACAAAGTGACGAGGGCGCCGCCGCCCCACGCAAGCGAGGTCGCAAGCCGAAGCACGGAGCCGCGCCCGCCACGCCACGCGGCAAGCCGGGCCGGAAGCCCAAAGTGCCCACTTTGAAGATCAAGTTTAGTAAAAGGAAGCGGACTAGCAGCGTGAGTTTTTTGATGATAGCCTTTTTTTTTTAAATTGCCACACAATTGATGTCTTTTAGGTAAGCTAGACTAGAATAGGATATAAGTCAACATCAAAAAAACTCATTTTTAACCATATTTATGATAATGATAATTATGGTAAAAATAACAGTTATAAATGTATTTTTTTAAATTAAAACTAGTTGAGGTTGGTCTCTTCCCGCAGACTACTCTCGAAAGACCGTAACAAACTCAGAGGTCAAGGTCTCTTTTAATGTCTATACAATTACTTTGTAATGGTCAGGTTATAATATGAGGACCACATACATAGGGTTATGTTCGAAGTGGTCTTATAGGAAAGTATCAGATAGGTTTGATTGGACCTGTCCGCATGCATGTGTCAGTTGTTGATTTTTTCAATAAAAATGTACTTTCTCACTTTATATTGTTATGGTATTTTCTGGTGTATTATTTGTATAGATTTCTATAGTAATTTGTGTTTTTCTCACTAGGAGGAGGACCAGGAAGGAAGTGTCGTGAACTCGGACTCAGATGCAGAGTTTGAACAAATGTTGGCCGAGGCTGAAGAGCCGAAGCCGGTAGCAGTGGCAGCCGCCGAGGAAGGAGTACCGTTGAAGGAAGATGATCCTGCTGTACCCGTGAGTGGCAAAATGATATATTTATACATGAGAAATTTAAATGGTAAACGTGATAGGTAGGTACAGCAAGAAACTTGTGATGTTGTTAATTTTCAACCATTGTCTTTCAGAAGTGTGTTTCAAATATGCAGTCACAGTTCATTTATCGAATAAAATCAGTTGTTATATTAGACTGAGAATCGGCCTTGCTCAATTTGAAACCTTGCATTAAACAGCGGCCGAAAAATATTTCAATATATTGTTCTATGTTCGACACCTAATATAATGACCAAATAATATAATAATATTTTTATCTCAGGCCAATCTTTATTGGTCATACACTGTGTGTATAGCGGTTTAGTAACAGATGCCACATAGGTATACACACCAATGTACACCTGTGAACAAAGTTGTGCTGAATTGTAATGTGGAAAATATTTTACTGACTAAGCAAATTGACGACTATTATGAATTTCGCAGGGTCTTTTATAAACCATGTTTCTCCTTTACAGCAACCCAAAAAGAAGGCGAAGACCAAGATTGGAAACAAGAGCAAAAAGAAGAAGAAACTGAAGACCACTAATAAGTTCCCCGACGGCGCCGAGGGAGAACATGAACACCAGGACTATTGTGAGGTTTGTAACCTGCTTTCATTTAAATCTTGATTTTTTTAAACGAAAATAGTTAAACTAGAAGTTTTCAACTTTGATTTTGGGGCAAAACGACCATCTGTGAAGCAGAATAAGACCCTTTGTACACACACGTTTTTCGTGCTGTGAAAATCTACGGTTTTGCCGTGAAAAACTACGGTTAATTCGCCGTGTTTAGGCACGGTGGTCAGTGTTGTATGGATACCTATGAAAGCTTGTTGACGTCACGGCGCCACTACGCCACGGCGCCGTCGCCGCATGCGCGTGTACAAGCTCACACGATTATTTTTCGATGCGGTTAGCGCGCCGTACCGGAAAGAAACCGTGCCGTGTACAAAAAGCATCAAACTCAATATTATATCAAATAAATTATCGACTTACAATGAAGTCCTTGCGTCTTGAAAAGTAGCAGATGTCGAGTAGTATCGACCTCGTAAAAGATTTACCACTTTAAGGTTGACTGTCACTTGCACGCTACTTGCAAGTCATAAAACGGACCTTGTCATTTAAAAAAATTGTGACAGTGTTAGTTTCTATTATGTTTGTGACAATGAAACACCGAGATTCAATGCAGACTGATTTATTATATAAGTATTTAGACATACCCTCACAAGTGCACATATTATGTAATGCTTTCAATAATACCGTACCGTAAACCTTACTGAAGTTTCTACCGTCGCGTCAGGTTATTAAAGACAAAATAAAGCTTAGCATGAGCATAATCAGCCTATAATATTCCCACTACTGCGACACAGACCTCTCTTCGAGAGGGTGAGGGCTGTAATCCACCACGCGGACTCAGTGATTAGATTAGATGTCAAACGTCTTCGAATTTTTAGTTCTAGGACATGCCGGTTTCCTCACGATGTTTTACTTCACTGTTTTGAGAGTAGTGGTAAGGAATTAATTTATACTAAGTAAAGCCCCTGTCTGGGTTCGAACCCACGACCTAAACAACTCGGTAAGTCGGGGCCGTTACCACTGGGCCACCACTGCTCACAAATAAAGCTTATTTCTGTTTTATAAACAGGTTTGCCAACAAGGTGGAGAGATAATCCTTTGCGACACATGCCCACGTGCCTACCATTTGGTGTGTCTCGAGCCTGAGTTAGAGGAGACACCTGAGGGTCGCTGGTCCTGTCCACACTGCGACGCCGAGGGCAACCAGGAACAGGACGATGATGACGAGCATCAGGAGTTTTGCAGGTAAAAATGCAGTTTACATAGACCGGTTGGAAAACATGCCCGGCGCGCTGCAGTGTCTCGGCAGCCGCATCAGCATCCTAAAGGCATTGTTATACTGCACGCGCAGGGCCTTGATTGTCGTCTGCGTATATTTGACCCATAGACTGAATGTATATAAAAATGTGCAAAACGCCCGAAGCAATGTTACTTTTACTGTGTTACTGCAGCATGCAAATCTGCGAACCAACATAATGCATCGGAAAGCCAATGCCCGGCGCTCCCTCTCAATATCCTCATGTTCTTAGAGGTCATCCGAGACCCAGTGGCCTAGGTACTTGAAACGCGAAACTCTGGATAACGAAACACCGTCTATGAGGACGGGTGGTACGTGCGTGACCTAATGACCAGGTGATTGGAACTCCAAGAGCTCGCTCTTTTTTACATTATATCTGAGCCCATGAGCCCCGGCGTATTCAACACATAGCGAGGAGTTTTCGAACGGTGCTCAAGGAGGGGCCCAACAACACCATATCGTTTATATATATTTTCCGTCTATAGAGCAGCCGACTTTGGTGCTGCTGTTTGTCGATGAGTCCGTTTACGCACAGATTGAAGAGACGAGGCGAAGTTAAACCTTGCCTTATTTCACACCTCAGTCTGTACGCACCGGAGATCGCGCCCGCCCGCTTTATGACATTAACTTGGTTGCTGTACCAATACTCAAAAATGCTAACGAGTTCCTCAGGGCGGGTGATTTCTGTCCTTATTTTGTACCAATAGCACATCATAGGACATCAAATCGAAAACTAACCCTGTATAACAGAATGGATCAGATTTCGGTTTATGAACTTTTGAACAATGTTAAGACAAAGGTAGCACATGTTCTGGCTCAAAACTATCGCCGACTTATTATATTAGAATAGATAACCATCCTTTATTGTGATGTCCTTATCGACTTTATCATACACCCCCTTTTTGGACCCAGTTTAGGTCTTTTACTATTTCCTGTTTGTCATCAATATTTAACAAATTCTTTACAAAGTTTATAAAACTTACGATTAACTTACCACATTCCTTTATCTCTACAGAGTTTGCAAGGACGGCGGCGAACTTTTATGCTGTGACTCTTGTCCATCGGCGTACCATCGGTTCTGCCTCAATCCACCGCTGGAAGAGGTGCCAGATGGAGACTGGAAATGTCCTAGATGTAGTGTAAGTATTCACATTTCTTTTTTATACTTATATTTAGGGAACCTATAATCTGAGAGTGACAATCTATAGCCAATATTTGAGGTTTATTTAGCCAAGAATAGACCACTTTGCACTCGAGATTACACTGTTTTTTGTTATACATACAGTTTTAAGAGCAGTAAGAAAAACCGACGAGAGTAAGTTCTTGAAAAAACAAATTATTGAAAACAACTAACAAAGCTGTAAGAGACAAAAAATATCAACGTTCAAGCGTCGGACATTGACGTCGTAGATCCGAAAAAACATCTATTCATAGTGAGGCAGCACTATGCATAGCAGTTCGAACTAGAAGGTTGCATTCTTCATCGTTTTTTATAAATAGATAACCGAAAATAAACGAATACAGAACTTACAGGAGTTTTCAAATAAAACAAAGCTCTGAAGTTAGATAGACTATGATGGATTGGATTAATGATTAAGTACATAAAAATAACGTTATTTATACAACCTTTTATCCTTCTAGTGTCCTCCGTTGGATGGCAAAGTGGCGAAGATATTGACGTGGAGATGGAAGGAGCAATCGGCGAAGTCGAAGGCTCCGCGCTCACGGGAGTTCTTCGTCAAGTGGCACGAGCGGTCCTATTGGCACTGCAGCTGGATATCTGAACTACAGGTGAGGTTTAATAAAACGTTAAGAATCGAAAGATAAAACTGAGAACCAAAAAAGAAAGAGGAAATATATCGAGAAAAATGTTTTTATTAGTTTATTTATTTCGTAATCAACTGGTTTTAACAAAAATACTTTCTAGAGGCCTCCTTTTAACTATGAAGATACATGTAACAGAAGACCTCCCTCTTCCATGTCTGTGTATAAATACATACATACTTACAAAGCCTGTTAATGGCAGATTCAATAATAAAAAAGGTACAATAAGAAAAATAAACTAGATAATTTACAGATACTAACTACTACTGCTACTGTTAGGTACTTGAATTCGTAATCAAACAAGAAATAAAGAAAAGAGAAAGAAGAAAGAAAGATTAAATGTTTTACTGTCACAGAAACCCGTGTTACTTACCTATCTATAAAAGACAAGTTAGCTCGAATAAATATGTAGTTTTATCATGTTAATTAATAATATAAGAATAATAATAATAATAAAAAAATATATAATTAATAATATTAATTAATGAATTATTAAGATTACGTAGCCTTCCAATTATTTAGTCTTATGGTGGTTCTTAGAATGAGTGAAAAAAAAAAAAATGAATTATAGTACGAATATAACTGCCGGTCATTTTTCGAAGCTGATGAAACAAGTCGCTAACTAATATCTTTGATAGGTTGTTTTATGGTTAAATTTTCTTGCGTAAACACAGCTCCACTCCTTTTTTTAAACCAGCAATGATTTAAGATAAATAAAACTTATTGATGACCTACTACATCGCAAACAGCTCTACATCTCGTGTTATTACTTACATTTCAGTTGGACGTCTTCCACCCGCTAATGTACCGTTACTACATGCGCAAATCAGACGTCGAAGAGCCTCCTAAACTTGAGGAACCTTTGGATGAGCGCGACGGACGCGTCAAGAGGCTGCGGGAAAAGCAGGAACATGATACTGACGAGAAAATTCTAGAGGAGAAATATTATAGGTGAGATGCATTTTATGTCATTTCTTGACCCTTGGTGAAGGTGATGTTATGATCGCCTGTGAGCGTGTGGTTTCGGTATTATACAGGATGTGGCGCAAGTAGTGGTCTATCGGCCAGGATTCGATAAACCAGATAATTAACTATAACAATTAAAAATTTTAACCATTTTTCCCCAAGAGTTCCGAAAATATTTCCTTTTTGTCTTTTATTTACGAAATTTCTACCTTTTATTACAAATTTGTTTGCAGTTTCAACAAAAACCATTATTTTTTCATTTTGATTTTTGTTAATTACTGCTGAATACTAGAGCTATCATGATAAATTATGATTTTTTATGTAAATTCAGCTCTTTTGAAGCTAAAGTTGGTTCAAGAGCGAATTTTGCAAAAAAAAACTTACTACTAAAAATGGTTAAAACATTTAATTGTTATAGTTAATTATCTGGTTCATCGAATTCTGAACGGTGAACCACTACTTACGTCACACCCTGTATAAGCGATAGTCAGCTGGTTGTAAAAAGCGATCAAGGGTTTATTTTAACAGGAATAATGAGCATTTCATTTTTCTCTCACCCGGTGTCGTATACGCGCGACGATCGCTTTTTTCTAAGATATTATGCTCATCAGCCTCTATGAAAATCTTTTGTATGCTCATAAAAACATTAATCTATTTAAAAAATACAGTGATATCCATAGTATAAATACTAGGAACAAACACAAATTTGTTGTTCCTACTATCAGGCTCAAGAAAATAGGGAGCTTGTTTAGATGTATGCGTTTTTTTAATAAACTTCCTAGCCACATTCAAGAAAAAGAATCTTTTATACTATAGCGGAAACTATGCCAGAAAGCCTATTACACTGTCAAAGACTAGACTTGAGGAAAAAACGCGTAGGATTGAGCTGCTCCGATAAATTTACACAGTAAATGTTGATTTTTTATTTTATTTTGCCAACTATTTTACATTTATTCTTTTCTCTAAGTAACTAAGTATACCTTTTTACTTAGACAATGACATGAATATTTACTGTCTATTATTATATTATTTTAATTGTGAATGTGAGGGCTATGTGTGTACTACATTGTTTCAGTTTTATGCCGGTTGCAGACCAAGAGCTAAGCTAAGTTAGTTTAGCTTAGCTCGCGCAGCTGAGGTAAATTTTCATACTTGTGTGCAAACCGCAAACTATGAACACAAGTATGGAAAACTGTGTCAGCTATGCGAGCTAAGCTAACCTAACTTAGCTTAGCTCTTGGTCTGCAACCCGTATTAATCATAATCTGGCAGTTTGAGTAGTTTATACGGCCTACCCAAATGTCCTTTCTTTGGTATTGTTCGTCGAATTGTTGAGCTCCTTAAGTTCTGAGTTGAGCTACAAACCTACTTACAGAAATAAAATCATGAATACATATTTTATTTTCCTAAAACTTACTAAATTGTCCAACTAACATCAGCATATTTATAATCCCCTCGCAAAACAGCATTCACTATTGTTCTCGCCAATTCGCAATTCTAACAAACAACCCATTACCTCAGATACGGTGTGAAACCCGAATGGCTGGTCGTGCACCGAGTGATCAACCATCGCACGTCCCGCGACGGTACCACGTACTTCCTCGTCAAATGGAGAGACCTGTCCTACGACCAGGCCACGTGGGAGTCGGAGAATGCCGATATATCAGGGTTGAAGAATGCTATGGAATATTATCAGGTTAGTTAAAAAACTTTCTCAATTCCTATGTACTTTTTGAGTTTTTCTTGGACAGAAATCATCATGAGGAAACCTGGACATATACTTATTTGAAGTCTGAAATCGCCAACCCGTCTTGAGCAAGCGTGGTGATCAATGCATGTGCCTCCTCTGTATGAGAAGAGGCCTTTGCTTATCAGTGGGACAACTAAAGGACTGGTATTATAGTTAAATGGCGATTGTCATATTTTACGGTTAATTTTACCGTTATGGTTAAGGATCTGATTGATGAGTTCCAAGTAGGCACATTTGAACGCAGCCTCTCGAGATAATTATCAATTTGGGAACATATAACAATGTTATATGTTATGTTATGCAGTTTGGCAGACTTTATGTTTGTTAATGTTTACAGATTTTGAATAAATAAATAAAAAACATAAAAATATGTGACCAAGTTCAAATTCTATTGCAACGAAATTTTGTTAGGAGCTTTTATTCAAACTTTCAATCAAAAATCAACTTAACTCTAAAATAGTTAAGTGGCAAGACATAAAATATCTATGATTGAGTATTCAAGTGTAGTCAAGAAACATCCTCTAACGAACTAATTGAGTGAAACTCTTAACATCTATATCTATAAAAATCAATGCCACTTTTCGTTGTAATTTTATAACTCAAGAACGGATGGACCGATTTTGATAATTGTTTTTTTAGAATATTCCTTGAAGTACTAGGATGGTTCATACGAAGAGTAAAATTAAAAAAAAAATAATGTTAGTCGGTACGAAGTTCGCGAGGTCAACTAGTAAAGTTATATAATGGAACTCTTTTTATTTACAGGACATGCGAGGTTACATCACATCTGAAGGCAAGACAAAAGGCACCAAAGGCAAGAAAGCAGGACGCAAGAGCAAGAACAAAGACATTATCGACGAAGATGACAGCAGCGGCGCCTTACTGATGAAGCCTAAGAAATACAACCCACCGCCTGATCGCCCCACCACTAACTTGAACAAGAAATACGAAGACCAGCCACCCTACGTGTACGAGACCGGTATGCAGCTTCATCCGTACCAACTTGAAGGTCTTAACTGGCTGCGGTACTCCTGGGGACAAGGTATCGATACTATACTCGCTGACGAAATGGGTCTCGGAAAAACTATTCAGACGGTCACATTCCTTAACTCGCTGTTCAAGGAGGGTCATTGCAAGGGGCCTTTCTTAGTCTCTGTGCCTCTGTCAACCATCATCAATTGGGAGAGAGAGTTTGAACTGTGGGCTCCTGATCTCTACTGCATTACTTATGTCGGTGATAAAGATTCTAGGGCCGTTATAAGAGAGAATGAACTCACGTTCGACGATGGCGCTAACAGAGGTGGACGACCTTCCAAGATCAAGTCACAAGTCAAGTTCAACGTACTTCTCACGTCTTACGAGCTAGTGTCTATTGACGCCACTTGCCTCGGCTCCATTGAGTGGTCCGTTTTAGTAGTAGACGAAGCACACAGGCTCAAGAGCAACCAGTCCAAGTTCTTCAGGCTATTAGCTGGATACCATATCAACTACAAACTACTACTCACCGGTACCCCCCTACAGAACAATCTAGAAGAATTGTTCCATCTCTTGAATTTCTTAAATAAGGATAAGTTCAATGATCTCGCCGCATTCCAGAATGAATTTGCCGATGTGTCGAAGGAAGAGCAGGTAAAGAGGCTTCACGAGATGTTGGGACCTCACATGCTGCGGCGACTGAAAGCTGATGTGCTCAAGAACATGCCCACCAAATCAGAGTTCATTGTACGAGTAGAATTGTCACCCATGCAGAAGAAGTACTACAAGTACATTCTGACGAGGAACTACGAGGCTCTGAACCCCAGGAGTGGTGGACAAACTGTGTCACTGCTCAACGTCATGATGGACTTGAAGAAGTGCTGTAACCATCCCTATCTGTTCCCCGTCGCGGCCGAGGAAGCTCCCCTCGGACCTCACGGAAACTACGACACACAAGCCTTAGTCAAAGCGTCAGGTAAACTAGTTCTTATGTCCAAAATGTTGAGGCTACTCAAAGAACAAGGTCACAGGGTATTGATCTTCTCTCAGATGACAAAAATGCTGGACATCCTCGAAGATTTCTTAGAGGGAGAAGGTTACAAATATGAGAGAATTGACGGCGGTATTACCGGTACAATTCGTCAGGAAGCTATCGATAGATTTAATGCTCCCGGCGCTCAACAGTTTGTGTTCTTACTCTCGACTAGGGCTGGTGGTCTGGGTATTAATTTGGCCACAGCCGACACTGTAATCATTTTCGATTCGGACTGGAATCCTCACAACGATATTCAGGCGTTCTCTCGTGCGCATCGTATCGGCCAGGCCAACAAGGTCATGATATACCGTTTCGTAACCCGCAACAGTGTAGAGGAGAGGGTCACACAAGTGGCTAAGAGGAAAATGATGTTGACTCACTTGGTCGTACGACCCGGTATGGGCGGTAAGAGCGCGAACTTTACCAAGCAAGAATTGGACGATATTCTCAGGTTTGGAACAGAGGAACTGTTCAAAGAAGAGGATGGGAAAGAGGAAGCTATTCATTATGACGACAGGGCTGTCGGGGAACTGCTTGATCGTTCAAAGGAGGGTATCGAATCGAAGGAATCCTGGGCCAACGAATACCTTAGTTCATTCAAAGTCGCCAGTTATTCTACAAAGGAAGGCGACGGTGAAGAAGAAGTGGACACAGAGATTATCAAACAGGAAGCTGAGAATACCGACCCGGCCTATTGGATCAAACTGCTCAGGCATCACTACGAGCAACATCAAGAGGACCAGGCCAGGACTCTTGGTAAAGGCAAGCGAGTGCGCAAACAGGTCAATTATAATGACGGTATTGTCGCACAGACTGAAAACAGAGAAGACTCCACATGGCAGGAGAACGGCTCTGACTATAATTCTGACTTTTCACAAGGCAGCGAGGATGATAAGGAAGATGATGATTTCGATGAGAAGAATGATAATGGCGACTTGCTAAGTAGGCGCAGCAAGCGTCGCTTGGAGAGGCGTGAAGAACGCGACCGACCGCTACCGCCGCTGTTAGCGAGAGTCGGAGGTAACATGGAAGTACTCGGCTTCAACGCACGCCAGAGGAAGTCCTTCCTCAACGCCATCATGCGCTATGGCATGCCACCACAAGACGCCTTCAACTCCCAGTGGCTAGTACGGGACCTGAGGGGAAAGTCCGAACGCAACTTCAAAGCATACGTCTCCTTATTCATGCGACATCTTTGCGAACCCGGTGCGGATAACGCAGAAAACTTCGCTGACGGCGTCCCCAGAGAAGGCCTATCTAGACAGCATGTTTTAACTCGAATCGGAGTCATGAGCCTTATTAGGAAGAAAGTGCAAGAGTTCGAGCATATCAACGGGTATTATAGTATGCCGGAGATGATTCGCAAGCCTGTAGAGCCTGTAAAATCAGCAGCGGGCGAGAGTGCCGCGCCGTCGCCAGCGCCATCTACAGCGACACCTATTACTTCAGCCGCGCCATCACCCGCACCTACACCAGTCACACAGACACCAGGACAGGCTCCCACACCTGGGGGCTCAGAGAAAGACGACAAGGAAGAAATCAAAGAAGAGAAACCTGAAAAGGACATCAAAGAAAAAGACGAGCCAATGGACACAAGTGACATTAAAGAAGAGAATGGTGACGAAAAAGAATCACCTAAAGAGAAATCAGAAGATTCTAAGGACGGTGAAAGACGTATGTCGGTGGATGAGGAGCCCAAAGAAGAAGAGAAGCCGGAGGAGAAGAAGGAAGAGAAGGAAGTTAAGGTGAAAGATGAGAAAGAGGATGTAGATAAGAAAGAGGACGCTAAGAGTGATAAGGCCGAATCGGAAGCTTCTGAGAAGGAGAAGCCCAAGGATGAGAAGAAGGTAAATGTGAGTTTTTTTTTTATCATAACTGATTGTTGTCTTTACATAAGACCTTGTTGTTCCTAAAGATGATACATCAACTTTATCTTTAAAATACATAACTAGCTTTCTTGGAATGCAAATAAATCCATACTAATACATACTATAAACGCGAAAAGCCTCAACCACTGAACTGATCGTTATGAAATTGACAGATAGGTAGCCTGGGACCTGGAGAAGGACATGGTACTTTTTTTCCGTATTAAAAGCAAAAATCCGACGAGGTTGCAGGCAACAGCCAGTAATTAAAAAATCACGTTGGTGATCAATATATTGGTTACAAAGTTACACGAAATAACTCAGAGCTTTTTCAAAACATACAAAACCCTGTTTCCAGGACGATGAAGACGACGACGTGGTGCTAGTAAAAGAGGAAGAAGATCTTAAAGTGGAACGTCGCAAGTTCATGTTCAACATCGCAGACGGAGGTTTCACAGAACTACACACGTTATGGCTCAATGAGGAGCGAGCTGCGGCCCCCGGACGCGAGTACGAGATATGGCACAGGAGACACGACTACTGGCTGTTGGCTGGTATTGTGACACACGGGTATGGCCGCTGGCAGGACATACAGAATGACCTGCGCTTCGCTATCATCAATGAGCCTTTCAAAATGGATGTAGGGAAGGGAAATTTCTTGGAGATCAAGAATAAGTTTCTGGCGAGGCGTTTTAAGGTGAGTGTTGATTGATTATTTACAATTTAATTTTGCCATGGGTTCAAAAGATAGTAAGGTGAAGCGCACACAATCTGCATTGTTGATGATTTTTCTTTCAACAAAGGGGTTCGAGTGAATGGTTGATTGAATTAAGTAGCCACTGTGTGTATTGAATGAAACAGGTTATCAATGAATGAATAATAATTTTGAATTGTTTTTATTAATTTAATAAAAAAACTGTTCTTTCCAGCTCCTAGAACAAGCGTTAGTAATCGAAGAACAACTTCGTCGCGCGGCGTACCTGAACTTGACGCAGGATCCGAACCACCCCGCCATGTCGTTGAACGCGCGCTTCGCAGAGGTCGAGTGTCTCGCAGAGTCGCACCAGCATCTTAGCAAGGAGTCGCTTGCTGGAAACAAGCCTGCTAACGCCGTGCTGCACAAGGTTTGAAGACTATTGCTATTTTACTAGCCAAATATAATTGACGGATTTGAATGGCACTATGACGAATGCGGGTGGGCCGCAGTCAAATCAATAGTGTTGGTCGATTAATAACTCCTCCGTTAATGTCGTTATGCGAATCTAAAAAAGAAGAACAGCATTATTAGTCTTTAAAGTTCTTTTTAACCCTGTTTTACCAGAAATCGGGTTCAGCCGATATGGTGGCTGAATAATAATTAGTGCATTGTTTCTTTTATCAAATTATAATAAAAGCTGTCCACTATAATATAAGCCTCGCAAGAGCAAGCAACTCGGCTCCATTTATGGGCACTTTTTATCTCAACCCTATCCAAATTATTGAACTAATTAACATATTATTATCTCCAGGTGCTAAATCAACTGGAGGAGCTGCTATCGGACATGAAGTCGGACGTGTCCCGACTGCCGGCGACTCTCGCACGTATCCCGCCGGTCGCGCAACGTCTGCAGATGTCCGAGCGGTCCATACTCTCCAGACTAGCGGCTACTGCCGGCAACCCAGTGCCAGCTGGTGAGCTACCTGATATTTCATTCATCATCTGCTTAGCTTTTGGGGTCGGCTTCCAGTCTAACCAGATATAGTTGAATATCAGTATTTTACATAGAGCTTGATATTTCATTAGAATGTGTAAAACTCACAATACAATAACCGAATTGTTATCTCGAGCTGGCTCTAGTGAGGATGTTATCTGTTTACCAGCCTGCTTTGCTTCTCATCTTCATGAATTGAAATAGGCTTTACATTTGCGTATATTTTATGCAGCGTGTGTTACCGGCACACGAAACTGGCCAATTTAGACTCGACACTACTTGCGATATCGTTCGTTTCCATTAAGCCTTTTTGGAATCATGGAGATTAGCTGTTTTTAAGTTCGCATACTAAGTTGTAACCGTGCCCTCGCAGCGCAAATGGCGCAGTTCCCCGCGGGCTTCCAGACGAGCGGCTCGCTGCCGGGCTTCTCGCCGGCGGCGGCGGCGGCCGCGAACTTCTCCAACTTCCGGCCGCAGTACTCCGTACCCGGACAACCCGCTTCCAGTGGATCCTCTAATGTAAGTAGCATAAACAAGACATGTCTATAATAACAATAATGAAAGCTGAGTAATCTGATTTCCAAAGTTGTAATTTTTTTCAATCATTGCAAAAGAAAATGGTGTTACTTGTATTGTACAATATTTTAGTTTTAATAATATTAATATGGTCTTTCTTTCTTTTACAGAAATCATAAGCTCCGTAACTTATACAACATTAATTCAACTTGAAAATTTGCAGGTATTATATTTCTCTGTTTTCTCATAAATAGACAATTCGTAGTTTATAATTTACTTTAATAACATACACTTGCGAGTAGTAAATTCTACAATAAAGTTGCGAATGAACTAGAATGTTTGATGTAATATTAAAATATAAATTATTTGTTTTAGTGAGCGGCTAATTGGTCACATAGATGAATATTTTAGGTGTAATATTTCCAAGATTCGTGTTCCACCTTGGGTTTGAAGTGATAATTATAGCAATTAGTGCAGTTATGTTAGGTAACATATACAAACAAATACTACGTCATTTTGATGTAGTACTCACAATATTATTTATTTCATCCTGATCTGTATGAATCTTGTTTATTGTGTAAGTGATTGTGGACTATTAAGAAACCTATTTTTAATTTACCAAAAATGAAAATTGAATAAATCGTATTGTTTAAGTGATTTCGTTCGTATTATTTTCACAACCTTTAGTAAACCGAGACCGTCGTAGCGACGGTTGAACCTCCCGTACCTGAACCACGACCTGAACCAATGTCATTCAAAACATTCGATCAAGCGACAGATCTACACGGCGCCACTTATCGAAACATTGATTCAAAAACCAACATCTCGATTTAATCATGATTTATGGCTAGATTAGATATGCATAGTATTTTGAGGACATGACTGTCATCTAGCAATGGGATCTTTAACCCAGCATTGTAGCAGCTGTACTGGCTACGAGCCAATGATCGCATTGTTGTTGAATTTTACAAGCGCACGTCAATCATTCTAATATAAACCTTATTACATTGACACATGCATGACACAGATACATGACGTGCGCTCGTGATTTCCGATACGAAATGATACAACACAAGTACAAAAATATCATTTATTTCATGATCACAACATGGATACGATTCAAAACAGTCAAAGCCATAAAACTTCATCACCACATGTAAGTATCATCGTCTGTATTATACTTGACACAGTCTAAAGGTTTGATGACATTGGGATCTGACGAACAGAAATGTTGAAGCATTTCCTCACTGATCCCACAATCTGAGAGATTCTCTTTGTTGAATGCTTTGGCGAAGTGGTTTGGCTCGTTTTCTTTTGACGATTCATCTGCAATAGGTAAAATTATTAGTAAAATAAATTTACAAAAGATATTACGATCGACTCGTCGTTGGTCTAGTGTTCGCAAGCGCGTGTGCCGAGTATGGATGGGGTTCTGGGTTCGATCCCCAGGTCGGGCAAAGTTTTATTGGGGAGCGATATTGGGAATACCATGGGACTAAAATATAATTGGCAAAATGTGTGTGTTCGTTCTATACAACTCTACTCTGCCTATCTCTTCGGGAATCAGGCGTGATGTTATGTTACAAAATCTACATACCTTCAGCGATATTGCTAGCGGCCCAGGAGAACGCCAGCGTTGGTTGGTGATGCGCGAAGGTGGCGCTAAATTGAGCAGACGAGCTGGTCTTCAGCACGTTGAACAGCGTGTGCAGGGTAGTCGGTAGAATTGGACCTTTCAGCTCTATTGAGTAGTACTTATTGCTATCGGAATGTATTGTGTTTTCGCGGACCTGGGAAATAAACAATAGAAATGTGATTTACAGTTTTATTCTGATATTGGTTTTCACTTTGAAACTTCGGTTGCTGTTTGCTGAAGTTTTCTTTACTTGCATCAATAGACATGATATTATAAAATAAATGGCAGGTTTAAGGGCTTTGGTTAAAAAAATTTTACATCTTTCAGTACAAGCGGTCTTCTTCGGCAGTCAGTCTGGCTTCAAGACTAACGATAGAGCAGTTGAGGAAAAACTGTCTATAGGCCAACCGCTTAACTGAGACGTTGCCTTAGGTAGCTGCGCTGTGGGGTGCCTGGCAGAAAACCTCCCCGAGTGCTCAGTGACTGCTGGTCCTTTTGTTTTCTTGAGGACGAGCAGGCGCTGGGCCGGTGCACCCTGGGTGCGGGCAACAATCTCCTCGTGAGGGGTGGGAAAGAGGAGATTGTTGTCCGTGGCGAATTTCTGCCGGAGCGGAGGAGTCGCTCCCGAGGGCTCTCTATCTGCGCTCTGCAGCTGCAGAGTGCACGACTAGGGAGCAAGGTGGGGTAGACCGCGGGCCGTTTTACAGTCCGTGTTCTAGGGGTCTCCGCGGCGTGTACGTCGCGGTGACTGAGGTGGGGAAGACCGTGGGTTGCTCCTCAACCTGCAGTCTAGGGGCATCCGTGGCGAGGTGCTTGAGCCACGGTGCCGGGTAGGTTAAGGTAGTTATAGGTTAGTTTAGGGAAAAAAAATTATAAAAAAAAAAAAAATATATAAAAAAAAAAATAAAAAAAAAATTATTAATAAAAAAAAATATAAAAAAAAATGGTTAGTAGCATTAGTTTGTAGATACCGAGCAGCGGGCGGTATATCTTGCACCGGAGGCATCCGCAGGCCTCGGGAGGATCAAATACCCTCCCAAAAAGAGCGGCCGCATCGCCTTGGGGAAGTGATGTGCGTACCACCCATTCGTAATATGGAAATGTCCGAAAATAAGAGAGATTTGTCGTGCGACCCGGCTGACGCCCGGCGCTCGCAGGTACCCGGGCCTGCGAGTGATAAATTGGTAACCGACGGACGCGCAGGGGTAGGCGACCAGGCCCCTGTTGCTGATAATATTACTGGAAACAGTCGTCTAAAAAATATTGACGGAGGACCGTGTGGACCGTCTTCCGTTAGGAAACGTCCACGCGACCCTGCTCTGGTGGGAGGTGGGTCTCTGGATCTGTCCTCAGATGAGGAAGGCCTGCAGGCCCCGAAGTTGTCGACCGCGAGGAGAGGTCGGCAGGCTTCGAGAGGGGTGAGTGCTTCACGGCCGCGGAGGGACGCACAGGGTAGGTTCGTGCGCCCCAATACTCCGGCGGCCAGCGAAGCAGAGAGTGACATAGGGGTCACTACCGAGGACCCTGGTGGCGAGAGTTGTGCCTCGCTAGGGAGCTCCAAGGCGGAGCTCAACGCCACCAGAAGAGAGCAGCGCAAAGCCGTCGCGGCCGACGAAGTGTCGGAAATGGCCCGACGCGCACGCGAGCGACGCGCTGCTCTAGCGGCGGAAGGAGGGGAACCATCTGCGGTGGCCATAAGTCAGCTTGCCTTGGACGGGGTGGACTTAGTCCTGAAGGTTGCCACCAAATCCGGCAGCCTGAAGGGCACGTTCACCCGCGGTCTGAAGGAAGCTGCCGCGGACATTAAGGAGGCGGTTGGCATCCTCCTCAACAGGACGACCTCAGATGAAGTCGCGAAGTTGCAGGAGGAAAACAGCCGTCTCCGAAATGATTTGGAGGACCTCCGGCGACAAGTCGCTGCTCTGAGCGAGCAGCAGCAGCGACGCACGTCCACTGATGCCGCATCGGTAGTGGCCCCGGCTCCCGCACCGAGGCCGGCAAGCGCTCATACCGACGACGAGGTCGAGCGCATTGTCCGGCTCTGCATGCTTCAGTGCGGGAGCATGGTCAATGCTCGTATGGAGGCGATTTCTCGGCGCCTCCCTGCGGAAATCCTCCGTCCGCCCCTAGCAGCCGATACACGGCGGAGGGCTGAGGAGCCACCGAGACCTGCGACTCGGAAGGGGAAGCCCGCGGAGGGTGCTAAAAAGCCCGTGGAGGGAGCCCCATCGAGCGATCAGCCCACGACTGTCGGGTCTAAGGGTGAGACCTGGGCGACAGTCGTGGGCCGCAAGAAGGCCCGCAAAGCTGTCAAGGCGGCCTCAACAACAGCGCGCGCCCCTGGCCGAACCGCGAAGGCGGTTGCGCAGCCTGCGCGGCGGACTGCCAAAGGCGGTCGCAAAGGACCGGCGATACGTGCTCCGCGTTCCGAAGCTCTGACGCTCACGCTACAGCCCGGAGCAGCGGAGCGCGGCGTAACGTACCAGTCGGTCATTGCCGAAGCCAAGGCCAAGATCAAATTATCAGATCTTGGTCTTCAGTCCGTCACCCTCAGGCAGGCTGCCACGGGTGCGCGGCTGTTCGAGGTGGCTGGTGCTGCGAGCGGCAGTGCCGAAAAGGCGGACGCTCTGGCCGCCAAGATGAGGGAGGTCCTCAGCCCTGAGGACGTCCGGGTCTCCAGGCCAATGAAAACCGCAGAGGTGCGGATTGCTGGTCTGGACGACTCCGTGACCTCTGAAGAGGTGGTGGCGGCCGTTGCCCGAAGCGGAGAGTGTCCGCCGGACAAGGTGCGGGCCGGCGATATACGCACCGACGCCACCGGACTCGGCGTGGTCTGGGTTCGGTGCCCTGTGGCGTCGGCGAACAAGATCGCTTTAAGCGGCAGATTGCTGGTTGGCTGGGTTGCAGCGAGGGTGAAACTCCTGCAGCCCCGGGCTTTGCGGTGCTTCCGGTGCCTGGAGAAGGGGCATGTCCGGGCAAAGTGCACCGCTGAGGTTGACCGTAGTGACCTCTGTTATCGCTGCGGTCAGCCCGGCCACAAGGCGGCCCAGTGTTCCGCAGCGCTCAACTGCAGCTTATGTTCGGCTGCAGGGAAGCCAGCGGGACACAAAGTGGGCGGAGGGGCCTGTGGCGCGCCTGCCAGCAAGGCCAAGAAGAAGAAGAAGAGGAGCTCTAAACCTGCCGGGGAAACCTCGCCGCCCACGCAGGCTAGTAGCTCCGCGGTCGACTCCCGGCCCAGGACCGTTGCCGAGGGAATGGAATGTCAATAATGGCACAATTCCATTTCCTCCAGGGCAACATCAATCACTGTGCCAGAGCTCAGGATCTTTTACTCCAGAGCATGGCAGAGTGGTCGATCCACGTGGCTGTGGTCGCCGAACCGTACTTCATCCCCGCCCGTGACAACTGGCTGGGGTGCGCTGACGGTTTGGTGGCCATTATTGGCGAGACTCTGATCGACCCGTCTCGGGGCCGCGGCTGGGTTGCTGCGGTCTCGGGCGGCATCGTCATTGTGGGGGCGTATTTCTCCCCCAACAAGAGTCTCGCCGACTTCGAGGGTTTCCTTGTCGAGTTGGGCGCCGTCGTAGGCCGCTATCACCCTCGTCCCGTTCTGGTGCTCGGGGATCTCAACGCCAAGTCATCGGCGTGGGGATCTCCGGTCACTGACCCTCGGGGCGAGGTGCTAGAAGAGTGGGCGGTGACGACTGGTCTGGTCGTCCTGAATCGGGGTTCGGAATACACGTGCGTGCGGCAGCGGGGCGGGTCGATAGTGGACGTCTCGCTCGCTAGCCCCTCTGTCGCCAGCCGAGTCCGCGACTGGCGTGTCGCCGTGGGGGTGGAGACGCTGTCGGACCATCGGTATATCCGGTTCGACGTCTCTGCCCAGACCGCGAGCGGCCGCCATCCAACAACCCCGATTAACGACGGCCCGCGTTGGGCGCTTAAGCGCATCGACAAGGAACTACTCGAGGAAGCTGCCTTAGTCCAGTCCTGGATTTGGGAGTCGACGACGGACGGCCCCGTCGACGTCGAAGCGGTGGCGCTGTGGTTTCGCGGGGCGATGACGCAGATTTGCGACGCGTCCATGCCCCGTGTCCGCCAACAGTCCGCAAGGCGCCAGGTGTACTGGTGGACCGACGAGATCGCGCGGCTGCGCGTTGAGTGCGTTGCGGCTCGCCGCCAGTACACGCGATACCGGAGACGACGTCGACGGGATTCCGTCGAGGAAGACGCGCTGTATGAGGTGTACCGCGCGTCCAAGGAGACTCTGTGGCTGGCCATCGGCGACTCTAAGTCGCGTGCCAGGGAAGAGCTGCTGGGGTCCCTAGATCGGGATCCGTGGGGGCGCCCCTACCGTTGGGTACGGGGCAAGTTGCGTCCCTGGGCGCCTCCACTGGTGCAAAGCATGCAACCCCAGTTGCTAGAGGCGGTAGTATCGGCCCTCTTCCCTGAGCGAGCGGGACACGTTCCCCCGGCGATGGCTTCGCCCTCAGCCACAGACTCTCCAGAAGAGGAGAGCACCGATGTCCCCGAGGTGACGCAAGCAGAGACGAGAGCGGCCGTGTCGCGACTCCGGGCTAAGAACACAGCGCCCGGACCCGACGGAGTTCCTGGTCGAGCTCTCGTCCTGGCTCTGAAGGAGCTGGAGCCCCAGCTGAGGGGGCTCTTCACGGCATGTCTCGAGCAGGGTCAGTTTCCCAGTGTGTGGAAGGAGGGGAGGCTGGTCCTGCTCAGGAAGGAGGGGCGCCCCGCGGACTCGCCGTCCGCGTATCGGCCCATAGTGCTGCTCGACGAGGCGGGCAAACTTTTTGAGCGCATTATCGCAGATCGCCTCGTCAGCCACTTGTGCAGGGAGGGGCCGAACCTGGACGACAACCAATTCGGTTTTCGTCGGGGGCGCTCCACCATAGACGCCATCATGCGCGTGAGGGCCCTGGCGGAGGAGACGGTGTCCCAGGGTGGGGTGGTGATGGCGGTGTCTTTAGACATCTCCAACGCATTCAACACCCTACCCTGGAGTTGTATTCGGGAGGCTCTGAAATACCATCGCGTGCCTCCCTACCTCCGCCGTACGGTAGGGGCCTATCTGGAGGATAGATGCGTCACCTATCGGGGACGTGACGGTGCCGGTCGGCACCTCATGTCGTGCGGTGTTCCACAGGGATCGGTCTTGGGACCGCTCCTGTGGAACATCGGCTACGACTGGGTGCTGAGAGGCGAGCTCCCGTCGGGCGCCGACTTGACGTGTTATGCGGACGACACGCTTGTCGCTGCCCGGGGGAGCTCGCACAGGGAAGCGACGTTGATAGCCACGGCTGCGGTGTCACAGGTGGTGAACCGCATTCGGCGCCTGGGCCTGGAGGTGGCCCTAAACAAGTCGGAGGCCATGGTGTTTCATGGCCCCCGACGTGCGCCGGCGCCGGGATCACACATCGTGGTCAGCGGGGTCCGGATAGCTGTCGAGTCCACCATGAAGTATCTGGGATTGGTGCTCGACAGCCGATGGGGATTCGGGCCCCACTTCCGGCGGCTGGCGCCCAAGGTGATGGGTGCAGCGGGCGCGCTTTCAACGTTGCTTCCTAACTTGGGGGGCCCGAGCGCCGCCTGTAGGCGGTTGTACGTGGGAATCGTGCGGTCCATGGCCCTGTATGGGGCCCCTGTGTGGGCGATGGACATGACGGCCGGCACTCTCGCCATTCTGCGCAAACCGCAGAGGGCGATGGCCGTCAGAGTCGTCCGCGGGTACCGCACGATTTCCTACGAGGCGGCTTGCGTCCTGGCCGGATCTCCGCCCTGGGACCTAGAGGCGAAAGTACTCGCGTCATTATATCGATGGCGCGAGGAAGAGCGGGCACGGGGCTCGAGGCCGGTGCAGCGGCAGATCGCGCTGCGCCGCGAAGAGCTCCGTCAGGTCTTGGTGGCGGAATGGCGGCAAAGGCTTCTGCGCCCTACCGCCGGCCTCGCTACCGTCGAGGCGATCCGGCCAGTACTCGACGACTGGCTCGGGAGAAGGCACGGCTCCCTGTCGTTTAGGGTGACGCAGGTGCTGTCGGGGCACGGCTGCTTCGGCAAGTACCTGTGCCGCATAGGCAGGGAGCCGGACGCTCGGTGCCACCATTGCGTCCATTGCGGGGAGGACACGGCGCAACACACGCTCGCCGAGTGTGTAGCTTGGGAGGAGCAGCGCCGTGTCCTCACAAATGAAGTAGGAGGCGATCTGTCGCTGCCGACCGTAGTGCGGAGGATGGTCGGTAGCGCAGAGTCGTGGGACGCGGTGGTGTCCTTCTGCGAGGACGTGATGTCGCAGAAGGAAACTGCGGAACGGGAGAGGGAGATCTTGACTCCCTTCCCCGGCCGCAGAAGGCGCACCGGGCGCAGGAGAAGGGCGGACAACGCCCTTTTCCGGCCCCCATGAATGGGTCCAGGGGCGTGGGACTTGGGGAATTCCCCGCCCCCTATTTGATGGACCCGAGGCGGAGGCGCGCGCGGGTGTCGACGCGCGCCTCTGAGGCGATGCACGGGGTAGTTACAACACCTCACTACCCCGTGCAGGAGACGAGGCCCGGACAGACCGGGCCAGCACTAGTGTGGGGCCGCGGAAGAATTTAGATTCCCGCGGCCCGGCGCGCACGTGCGAGGAGACACCGGGGTGGTTTTAGCCGGTAAGAGTCCGGCACGCCCCTCCGCCTTTTCCCCAGGCGGAGGTAGTCCATGAGGATTTCCCCCCGTATAAAAAAAAAAAAAAAAAAAAAAAAAAAGGTAGCTGCGCTGTGCGGCAGGGGTGTGGTGACGTGATGCGAGAGCTCAGTGATTCGTCAACTTGTGACAATGTCACGCCTCCCCCACCGCGCAGCTACCTCAGGCAACGTCTCAGTTAAGCGGTAGGCCTATAAGTACATTATTAAAACTCACTTTCAATGACTGCAGCGTCCCTCCATGGAAAGCCGTCGGAGATAGTAACGTAGGCGGTACTCCGGCGAACGGCCCGGTAGGACTGACGATGGACTTGCAGTTGAGGAGGAAGTTGAACAGCGCCTGCGCATCCGCTCCTCGCACGAATACTAGGGATTCTGCTGCGCTGTCTACGCTGCTTTCTGCACTGTGGGTTATGCGGGCCTGTAGGATAAATAGTTCATTAAAGAAGGGAAATATTTATTTAACCCTCTAAAAACTTATTGACCTAACGATAGACGTGACGAAGTGAGCGTTGCCGCGGTAGCGGCCGGCGAGCGTTGCATCTCAAGTTTTTCGCAGTTAGAGATCGTCTAATTTAAATAAGACGACATATACCTGGCTATTTAGTATTTTTAGGATACAACATAGGAATAAATTGAGGTTCACAAAAAGAGGCGCAATCATTACATTAGATGTTCATTATTATTGTTAGGAAAGTAAAATGAGAATTGTTTGAGGTTCGATTATATACATGCAATTAGAGACCAAGTGGGTTGATGGTTTCATAACAGAACTGTCTTACAAGCCGGACTAAGGGTGGTCGCATATCTGACGGAAGATGCGTCGCGTATCGTCGCCGCGTCGTAACGATAGAATGGACAAGTACATAATAAAACATTCAACGTACACTCAACCGATGGTTAATGCGTCGAGCGTACTAACTTGAAGTTAACGAAGTTACGCCAGACGCATCTTCCGTCAGATGTGCGACTACACTTAATGTCAACAAAGTAACGCGTAATTTTATGATGTTGCTTTAGTAAATTCAATTGCAAGCAAAAGTGCTACAGTTGAGTTTCTATAGAAATAGAACTACATTGACCATTTGACACTTGTAATTAGTTCGCCAATTCACAGAAATGTTATGAATTGATAATACTCAGAATTGGGATGGGGTGCGCAAGCTAGTGGCTATAGTGCACACTACAGTGATGGCGACGTATTCTTATGCCGTATGTGGTAATAACAATTTACTGGCATAAATTTACCAAAAGCCAAGTTGACTTACACAAGCTCACTATCTAAATATTAGTACATATTGTACATGGAGCGACTGCATATCTGACCTCCACAACCCAGTTACTGGGTAATACGATAACACTGCTTGTCAGACTTTCAGGCTTCTGACTTGACTACCCTAGCGACTGTCAAAGATCTACAAATGACAGCCGGGACCAACGGTTTAAGTGCTTTCCGAGGCACGGAGGGGTCTCGATATGTAATGGATGGTCACCCATCCACGGACCGACCTCAGCAAGCGTAGCTTAACCTGCGCTCGACTCGTGCGGCTGTTATTATTTTCACCTATACAAGATGTTGAAGTGAAAATTGAAGCAAAAAAAAAATCAAGTGCGAATTTTGCTGTTTAAATTTTTGTAAACGCACCCACAATACAGGAGAAATGTAAAAAAAAATATATATAATATTTGTTCCCTGATAGCTGTTGATAAAAATTACCTGTGTGATATTAATCTTCTTAATAACTTCAGTTTCGAACCCCATCTGTGAGAGAAACTGGTCAGGGTCCTCTTCATCCTCATCCTCCTTCCTATCCAGTTCATCCTGCGTGAACTTGCCATCCATGGTGTCGTAGCAACTGTCGAAGGATGCGTTCTTTGGTCTGTCCTCGTCTGAGGTGTTAAGCTTCTTCTTGCTGTCCGGCCGTAGTGGCATTGTGTATTCTACGTCTGTTAAAAGTATGACAGGATTATTTATAATGCTCAGTAAAAAAATAAGCTGGATTTTGCTAGGTATGATCTGGAAGTCATTTATTGAAAGTTAATTGTGCAACAAACGGAATAAATCTGGAACTCTTTAATTATATTTGTACTAGCTTCTGCCCGCAACTTCTCGTGAAATTTCTCGTGCCCCCGCCCCACCCCGTCGCATCGCATCACCTGCCCGCGCTATCACTTCGTTTTCGCTTAGCGTTCTTTCTGACTGTTTTTGTTTTGTTTTTGCTAAGCTCTTAGGGGCCGTAGCGTGATGTTAAATAGCCTTCCTCAAAAATTGGGCTATCAAATGGAAAAAGATTTTTTGAAGTCTGATCAGTAGTTCCAGAGATTACCTCACAAACTTTACCTCTTTATAATATTAGTATAGATTATCTACAAGTATGGTTACACTACGGATGTACAGAGTGGGCTTTGATGCACCACATGGAGCCAATCGTTGAGGAGGTAAGTTTAATACAAACTAAATTCTAGTAAGGGTAATTCTGGTACTCTGGAGCGGTATCATTAAAGGGACATAATATATTTACCTTCCTGCCTTAAAATCTGGCGGAAGCCCCTGGTGGTAGGCGCGATCAACGCACACGGCTCCGACACTCCGCACACGCCAGCCGCGCGGAATAGACACGTGAACGTGTTCGCACACACGTAGAAGTACGGACAGTGTAGAGCGCGCAGCAACTGAAATAGTAATGCATATTTTTGGAATTTTATGGGGTTTAAATTCGTTATCTGCTCAACCGAGGGATCTGAGTCAAAGGGTCTACTGTCTAAGCACGAAAATTTGCTGAAGCTTGAAATCTATTTGTATACAGCAAAGCTGCTCAATCTTTAATTCTCACCTGAAACAAAGACCTAAAGCTCTCCGTCCACTCTCTATGCAAGGCCAGCTTGACATCCTCATTGGTTGCCATGAAGCTGGTAGCTGCAACCTTTCCTGAAGACCGGGGGTACAGTTCCAACCATGGTAGGTGAGGGTGTTGCCAGTATAGGCACGCTTGGTGGAACCGCGCGCGGGGAGATGTATCTAGAGTTGGTGATGCGGTTGTGTCGAGGCAGCGGACGAATCTAGAAGTATAAATTAAAACAAGTTAAAACTGTTTTTATTTATTTCTTCACCACTGCAAACCAACATGTCCTAGAACCCAACCAGCCCAGGGCCTGAAGGCCTGAGGACCAGCAGTGGAAACATTATAGACCCTGAAATCTAGAATCTGTAATTTTTCTATTCAAAATAGGTCCCGAAAATCTGCACTTTTTGGAAATGGCGTAATGTCTGTAATATATCAAATGGGTTGTTCAGAATAATGAGTATGACGTTTTTTAGAGTCCACGTGATTCTTTCATCTAAATAAAAATTATTGTCATCCCAGAAACAGCTTGTCTTTGCAAATCAATTAACTTTTAAATTAAATTGTAATGTCTTACCCAGTAATACCCGATGCTTCTTCACTAGCCTTTAATTTGGCAGTCCATGCAAAAGGCTTTGGTGACATCAATCTAACCTTAGTTTTTAGAGCCCAGTCAATAGGTAAATGTTTGTATTTCTTCTCTGGGATCTGAAAAGTGAATATTACTTGTATTCTTGTAATTTTTAGTACTTATTTCTATTGTGTATTGATACAACAAAACTAACCAACAAACAACATTCTTACAATTAAATAAATCCTGATTCTGATAAATGCTAGGTGCATTACCTATTTCCATGAAATACCTATTAGATAAGGATATTAATTTTACTTTTATTTTAGGAGGTTTACAAAACAAATGTATTTTAAGAAGACTATAAAAATCAATGAAAAAAATTTAAGTGTCAAACTTAATTTATAGCATCACTTAGATGCCTCTTTTATCTTTATGCTAGTTACTAGCTTTGAGTTAACTTTCATCCATGTGGAAGTCAATTGTACCATAATCTGTGGCACTCAGGAATAGTGTAGCTTTCTCTTAGCTATTTTTTTTTTGTAATTGGATCAGTACTTCTAGAGATTACCCCATACAAACTAGCAATTTTACCTCTCTATAGTATTAGTTTAGATAATATCCAGGGCTATAAAAAACCCAATGTAGCCATTCATACTTACAGGTTCCACAGAATGTTCAGCAGTGAACTTCTGTAAGAGATTGGAGAATGTGGAAAGTTTCTCAGTGTCCAATTCCTTAGCCGGCTTCTCAACAACCCTTGCTGCCATATTGAGTAGGGCATCCAGAGTCTTGTCATTTGACTCGTCTGGTTGCTCTTCTAGTTTTGGCTTTTTATTTTGTTGTGGTTTTTTTCTACAATAAGCATGGTGACATACAGGACCCACAATAAGGTTTCTTTATGGTTAAAAAACAAAATTACGGAGAAAGGCAATGAGTTAAAAGAGAGTTTATGTAACATCATGTTTCAGGTGGGAACACTATGTGATTTTAATTAATCTGCTTTTAAGCCTCAAGCTTTAATAATTTTTAGTTTCATAACAAAAATGAGGAGGCTTACAGCAGATATTGCAAGTGTGTGTATGAAGATGTGGTTTCCAACTTATGATAAAAAACTCACTTTGAAAATGGATTTTTCCTTTTTTCTCTTTCTAGAATCCTTGAGAAGTCTAAATCAACATGTTTCTGGCTGCTTGATGCTTCTACAATTGGCTGGGAAGGTTGTTTCATGCGTTCCTAGAGACAGAGCATTTATTTAGATGTTTAAAATAATAACAGACTGTTTGGAATGGAAGTACAGTGACATGGCAACAGGTTTTTACTATGGGTATCATCTAAGCCTCTAGGGTAAGGTTTAATTAAACACCAATTAATGATTTCTGTCTTACATTACTCTTCTTTGTGGCTCCACTGCAGTTGAGTTAAAATTGAGGCTAGATACGCATCACAGGAGTACTTACAATCATGTTTAGGAATTAATGTAAAGTTGCTGATGACAGTGGCTGTTTTAAAAGAAAGATGTCTTACATTTATGATATTTAGGTTAGTACCCAATGCATAAATGATTGGGCTAGCGGCATGTCTGCGTATTTGTTGAAATCAAGCTAATATGCTATTAGTTATGAAATTCACCTCTTACTAAGTAATAATTAATTTCAAAGCATTATTTATTTATTTTGTTTTTATTAAATTAACGCCATGATGTGTTTGGCGTTACAGTATTCAAGTAAACAGGTATTATATTAACTTTTATTTATTCTTGTAAAATTAGTTTTTAACGTATAAATACCTGTAACGCCTTTTTTCGCTTTTTCAGCTTGTGCAGCTGCATTACTTCGTTTGGCCGCTTCCACGGCGAGGGGGGTTCCATTATTTCAGTAAACAAATAATATAGACTCGAACTGTAGCTTGATTCTCACTTCATCTGAGCTTGCATATAGCTTTTCAACTACCGAATCATTTTTGTTTTTATACTAAAAAAACACCTGGCAAAACGCGCCGCTTATCTGATTACATCAATCAAAATCAAACATTGCGTAGTCCAATGCTGCCAAATTAAAAAAAAATCCGTTGTTGACAGCAACGAGTTGCGTTCCAGACTTACTAGGTGGAATTCTGTATTTTTAACAATAATCACCTTGTTACACGAATGACGAAATAAATCTGCATGATTTCAGAACTGACAACCTAACAATAAATTAAATTCGGGTAAGTGTGAACCTGGGTCAACAATTAGGTTCATTCATCTAGAAATCGGAAGCTGTAAGTCAGCTGCTATCATGATAACATTTGAATTATAACAATTCACTGTACAGTCTCAATTCAATGTAGATGTATTTATTTATTTAATACTTCAAGCACACAAATGTACAGAGGCGGACTTAATGCCATAGGCATTTTCTACCAGTCAACCTTTGGGTGATGCAGAGACAAACTGTGGCAGGTGCAAATTATAATGATATTTTAGGATTAAATAATTTTATATAAGGACACTATAAACTTATTTAGTCTATAAATACATTTTAATACATATAACTAATTATATATAAATATAAGCACAAATAAATGTACATAAATACACGAGTATGTTAAAAACAAATAGGACAAACAATGAGAAAACATTACCGCTGTGATGATACTGCTAGCTTCTTACGAATGTGCTCGCGAACTTTAGTTTTAAAGGATAATCGGATGGCTGCCATCCTGATTTCCTGGGGGAGTGCATTCCACAGAGAGATAGATTGAACAAAGAAGGAAGAGTGAATGAAGTCTGTGCGGTGAGTGGGACATTGAAGAAGACGATTCTGTGAAGAACGTAGATTTCTATTGTGGTTGGCGCAAATGTACTGAAAGTGGGGGGCTAGATAACCAGGGGAAAAGAGGGAGAATCAAGAAATGAAAACAAGGTAGTCAGCACCCCTTGCTCTCTGCGCTGGCGTATGGGCAACCACTTTAGAAGCGACCGATGCGCAGAGACGTGATCATATTTACGCAGATTAAAAACGAATCGAATGCAGTTATTCAGAAGACGGTCAAGTTTGTCGAGGAGATCTGCATTCAGGTTATAGTAGCACCCATCACCATAATCGATGATAGGGAAAATTAAGGATTGCACAAGCATTGTCTTCGTACTTGATGGTAATAAATTTTTCAGTCTGTACAGAGCCCGCAGCGTGCCGGTAACCTTCTGGCTTACCCTAGCGACTTGAGTACGCCAGTTCAGGGTACTATCAATGTGCAAGCCTAGGTTCTTTACGTCAGTGCTGAAAGGAACGATCATACCATTGAAGAGGACCGGTGGCAAGGTTGTACCATCCACCTTGCTAATACTACGAGAACTACCAATGATGATCGCCTGACACTTCGTAGGATTTACAGCTACACCAAATCTGTTAGCCCAGGTTTTTATGGCTTTCAAGTTCCTATTTAATCTGCCGATAACGTCAGGCAATTCTTCAACCCTCCCTTGACAGTACAACTGCAAGTCATCCGCATACAGATGATACGCACACTGAAGTTCGGAAGTTATAAGATTAATAAAAATAGCAAATAGAAGAGGAGAAAGTATACCGCCTTGAGGAACGCCAGCTTCCAAGTCACACCAGCATGAAGAAGAATCCCCAACATGAACGGACTGCTGACGTCCCTGAAGGTAAGAGGAGAACCATTGCGGTGCTTCGGGAGAGACCATAACATATGACAGAATGGCTAACAGGATGTCGTGACTGACGGTATTAAAGGCATTCGAGAAATCAACCAACACTAGAGCAGTAACTAGTAACTAGTAGATTCTATTTACAATTCAATAAGAATAATTTACTCGCTAGAATATGTATCAATGTAAAGTGAACTTTGAACTGATATAAATAATTTCTTCGGCTCACCTCATAGTTGGTACAGTTAACCGCACATCAGTGGTGACACTTGCGATAGCGAAAATCACATTTACTGCTACGACATAAAGGCGCTGTCAATGTCAAATTGTTACCATTGATGTTCTGTTGAGCGTATCTACCTTCTCATTAGTGACTGGCGAGTCAGCCGGTCAACTGTTCAGCTCAAATATGCTTGTTTATTGTTGCTGGTGAATTAAGATGATCCTTTAAAAACTCTACAGTCCGTCTGTCGAGACAATGCGTTCTTGACACCCGTCAGTTTCATACAAACGAATACGTGTTTTGCGAATGTGATCTTTATTCGTTACTAGAATTGTGCGTTGGTTGGTTGGTTGTTGACCAGATTGTAGTTGTCGGACTACTGAGTACAGTAGAAAACCTAGTAAAACACTTGAAATGTTAATTAGTAAAAGGCCACTAAAAACTCACAAATAGGTATATTTAATCCGGACTGCCCGGCTCCGTACCCCTCGGTCATAACAGCTTACCTTATGACCTTAGGCTTAGTTACCAACAGCTGCTTACATGAATATACCTAAGTAGATGTTTATTGTCCATAGATAGACTTATTTTTCAAAATTATCAAGTTAATGCTAGCTAAATTAACTCTTCACTTAGTACCCACAACAATTTAGTATTTCCTTTCGCGTATACAAGTCACAGAACATAACAAGTCTAATTAGGATTACAAGTAAACTCCTACGCATAGACTACAATATAGTTTATGAGACTCCTACGCCTATACAAAGAGCGTTCGCGGGGATTAAAATGCGTTGACCTATGAAATCTCAGCGCGGGTTTTGGCGACACGTTCCCGCGTTGCTTCGGCGGCCGGCCGGTTTGCCGCACGTATCGCGGCATTTCGCAGTCACATGCTACACGCTGCTAGGAGTAATAGTGTTCTGTGACGCTGCGGCTCTAACATCGCGACCCTGGCATCATGGCATTCCTTGTCAGAACCAAAGAAACAGTGAATTAAAAAAAACCTTGGAGAGAGAGCGCGAAAATGTTTTTCCTATTCGACACGAATTTAAATTTCGACCGAAACTTTGAAGTTTTTTGTTTTGTTTTTTTTTGCAAATACAGTTTCTTTGAAAGTATCAATTTAAAATGAAGTTAACATCACTTATTAGCGACAGTTTTGATTATGTGCGGAGGCGTATTTATTTGGTAAGTAACAAAATCTTTTTATAAATTTTTAAAATCCTCAAAAAATCATTTGATCAACAATAACATGTTGAATGTTTTCGATCGAAGATTTATTAACTAACGTATCATACTTCCTATTATTTTACTCTTAAGAAGCATTGTAATCTCGGGAGCAGACAAGGTGCTAGCGCCGAGCGGGTTATTTCGCAAAATTCCGAGAATTATGATGATCTCAACTTTACGGTCAATACCGCATAGCTATTTTTATTAGCAACAGATTACTGCATTTGTTTGTCCTCACACGACATACGCACGTTGTAAAGAAGCGGTGTAAAGGGCGCAATCATAAAAATATAGCTGTGGCATGGCAGGCAGAGTTAGTGAAGGTTGAATCTTTCGTACCTTTTGACTTGGAGAAATAACTTTTTACTTATTTTGGTATGTGTAGATATAACTGAAAAGTCCTAAAAGTACCTAAATAGGTGTTTCTTCATATGGACAGGGTTACTTATTCAGTAATACGCATATTCCTCAGGATTTGATTAAAATCGACCATCTATTTAAAACGTCTATAAATTCAATACCTAGTGCCTCCCTAAAATGATAGGTAAAGCTGATAAGAATTTCCTGAAAACTATTTCTTTCCAGAAGTATCCTACCCAGCACAAGCTGTGCTATGCTAATTATTTCAAGAATACGCGACAAAAGCGTGCAGGACAAATAAAAGTATTTGGGTCAGGCGGTAAACTACAAACTGCAGTTTGTTAGCCTCGCGTGGCCGTAAAGTTGCAAAAACAAGCGCTTGGTTCAATGTAAATCTTCCTACTATCACTTAGGCAATACTTTTGCAAAATATCTCAAGGGAAAAATTGTTATATAAGTAATATTAAAATTACGTTATAGTAAATAAATCAATTACAATCTTAAAAAGTATAAAAACAACCTACTTATATAAAAAATAAAAAGAAAATTAAAGGGCATCGAAAAATTCATCCGCATCGCTGTCAACAGGAAATGTGCCCAAATTAAAGGCTGGCAGCATTGCCACGTTGTATGGCAATGCTGATTCTTTCGCCAAAAATAGGCCAGCCCTCTGGTCACGTGAAGAGTCGACCAACCGGTTGGCGATGTCTCGAAAAACTAAGTGGGCACTCGGACCCCATGGCCCTAGTGTTTCAACCCCAAACGGCTCAAACACATACTTAAGTCCCTAAAAGATGTGAGTATTTGCGCCGTTTGAGGTTTTCCGCACCTGCAGCAGCCGCCCCAGCACAGCCCGCTGTGCTAGGAAGATGGGAAGGCGCAAGGGTGTCGACACACGTTGCATCCCACACCAAAGGCCTACCTACCTTCCAAGGCATTATGGTCATTCCGTCTGGTCTCTTCCCATCGTCGCGTGCCAAGCCTTTGGGTTCTAAGACAGCTGGCACCCCGGCCGGTGACAAGAGCACGACGGATAATGTCATTGATGCTGGCGTGCCGTGCTATCCGGCCTGCGCTCTTACTGCAGGATAGGCCATGGTGTCCAAGGCAGTCGACACCTTATAGTCTGTATCTTTTCACCATAGAAGGATATTTAAAGAACATCCTCTGCTCGGCATACCTATTTCAACCCAAAAAACCCTATTACTAACCAGTATGCTTACAAATACAGTGTTACCTGTGCTCTGTGTATGTCTGTCCGTCGATCACCAGCATAGCTTTGGTACCTACCTATATGTACAAAGAATAGTTTTTTTTTTATTGTTTTTTTTTGGACACAGACCGAAATAAACATCATTCTGTTACCAACTAGACGGCTAAGGAGGGACAACCAATTATACCTACTTTACATCAATTATGTATGATGCGCGTGAGTGTAAATAATAATTGTTTATCGCTATGCGCAAGCGTTGACAGCTTAACACGATTACAGAGACCATACTTAGATGACTCACCAAAAGAGTTTCGACTCCAAATGTCACTCTAATAGATGGACAGTTTTATGTGATGTAATAATACGATATGGCCATGGACTATTGCTCATAGAACAAGAAATGGTTTATGTAGGTAGAAACAATTCGACAGTACGAATTACACATCGGTAATCGGTATTCACGTAATTACATAGGCCTCTTCCAGCTGCTTCCATTCATTCGTCGTTCGGAAATATCCAATTTTATCACAGAATGGATTTCCCCATTGATCTCTGTGGTCTTACTCACACCCTTGTAGATAATGAAAGCTAAGTCGATGGGAGTCCAGTAGACTACGCACATTTTATAAGAAATACCATTTAAATAGTGATTCAGCTTCATCCGCAAGCGGTTTACTGAAACATTTTGTAAATTACAATGCAAGTAACGTAGGTACTATGAGAGCCATAAAGCGCGGAGGCCTATCCAATAAACATGATTTATTCGCTCTAGTTATCATCTGTAACCACCCGGGTACGATCAATCGTGCAGTTATGATCATTACTGCATTTGCATTTATGTATCCTTGTGTTATTAAATTAAATCTGATTCCAATTAATTCAGCTTTATAAACTTGGTATGTGGCTCTGCTTTTGCGTTGAATTAGATGTGATCTTCATTTAATCTCATTAGAAGAAGCTTTAATTCGTTTATACTAGGAAAAAATAAGCAGTCTCCAATCAAGAAATCACCTTCTGTTATGATAACCATCCTCAATTTATGAGCTTTTATTGGGTGATCAATTGATCATGCAGTGTTTTAGTCGGATTGGTGGTCAAAATCAGGACCTAGCATGAAGTTATGGGCTCGTGGCTACATAACAACAGCCGAACAGGTCAAGATTGCCGCGGTCGGTTCGTGGATGGGTGACCAACCATTACATATCCAGAGCACCCGTACTTCGGAAAGCCTACCAAGGTTACCCAGTAACGGGTTGTAAATGTCAGACAGGCAGTCGCTCCATGTAAAATACTGGTATTCAGCTGCATCGGGTCAGACTGGAATCTGAACCCATCTCAACATACCTAGTCGGAAAAATAGACAGATCGGTGTAGATTATGAAGGCACCTTAGAACTGATCTCGGTTCATAACAAATGAACATACGTACTCACCTATAGTTTTCTAAGTCTTAAATTACCTCCGCAATATAATCTTTTTTCAGCAATAGGATCTACTTAAAATAACGTTACATTGACCTTTCACTAAAACTAGGTACCGTTTATTAACACCAGAAACACCTGTGCCTATTTAAATGCTTTGTCATCTACTTAGTTGACAAAATAGCTGACATCGTCTGCCTACTTCAGCAAACTATTGTTCATAATTAATTAGGTAGATAGTGTTGGTTTTACCTGAATTAGTTGTCTAGATAAAAACTGTATAGCAAGTGATTGATTGATAGTTTGTTTGTTTGAGGGAATGTTATGGTTGGTTGTGCTGACTAAAACCTTAAAGCATAACAAGTAATAGGTATCTTTTTAAAGTAGCTTAGGAGCATGAGAAGTATGAGAGTTTCGATTCTTGAGTCGGGCCTAGTGTTATTAGGTTTTTCCATCTTGAAAATTAGACCGTGTTTAAGTATACGCTAAGAAACGCTTTCTAGAAAGAAAGAAAGAAAAATATTTTATTTGGGACACGCAAAGGCAATACAAACAGTAAAAAGGAGCATTTAAAAGTAACAAAATTAATATTAAAAACAAGAACAAATAAAAAAAAAGAAAAAAAAAGCAAAAAGCCTCCTATCTCAGTATATTGCTGCAATATTATCTAGGTAGTAAGTATAGCTATGCATCCTCGCGAGTGATTTCGCAAGTGTATCTGCATCTTTAAATAACAAGTAGGTATTTAAAAACCAATTGAACAAAGACAGAGAGACAGGACTCTAAACTATGGAGGGTAGAATCAAGGAGAACTATCTTTGTGTATGAAAAGTGTCCGTCAAAATGTGCTACATAAGGGTGGCGATACAGTAGCCACCGGGTAAATTTTAAAAGCAATAATTTTAAGTTATGTTTAGAAAACAATGTTAATTGTTGAGGTATGGTATGGTATCACTAACTACTGTAGTCACTAAAAATATTAAATTTTCTGACTCGGCATACTTCAATCCGTTAATTTTCTAAGTCGGCATACTTCAGTCCGATAACAACTGCTACATTCATACCACACAATTTGCCTACGCTAGCGCCATTTTGGAGGGTTTTTGAACTATTATTTACTGTATAAGTTGGACACTTTCAACTTTATCCCCATAAGAGATAGTTCTCCTTGTCTCTACCCTCCATACTCTAAACTAAAGGACTAAATTGACAGCCAATTTATGCTTTTCGTGGATCAAACTTTAGTTATTATTCTAAGGATCAAACTTTTATTTGCTGCGTTAGCTATAGACAGTATGGATACAATGAACAGAAAAAACAGGCTTGAAAGAAAATTTTCCTTCTCATGGTTTTCGTTTTCAGTTTTCCAACTTAAACAAGTCTTGGTCGCTTTCAAAAGAAAATAAGTTCGTCTTTTTGCAACCGATAATCTCGAAGCAATCTCAGAATAGTCTCATTTCCTTCGTATAAGATAAAATATGAATAACAAATGCTCTCAAAGAAGCCGGATATTAGTCGTCGTGCTATACCTGAAGGAAACGCAACGCAGATTCGATTGAGGACACGATTCTCATTTCCCTTAGTATTTAAAGCATTTTGACTTCTTCAAACCCTTTACTTGTCCGAGGAAGCACAATACGAATGAATTATGATGAAGATTTTTTGTCATAAAACAGCAAAATTGCGTCTTTTTATTACGAGATGACGGGGTCCTGCTACACAGTTATAACTAGCGCATAAATCAGAGAATTCTATCATTTGATGTTCATCTTCTTTTTAACCGACTTCAAAAAAGGAGGAAGTTCTTAATTCGCCTTAATTTTTTATTTTATTAAACAATAAAATAAAAAATAAAGTCGAATTGAGAACCTCCTCCTTTGAATTGAGAACCTACCTCAGAACTTTCGACTGGGTGAACCGATAATAATTATTCTTTTTTTTTATGGAAGCTGGTGCTTCCCGTGTGGTCCCATTTAAATTTTATCGAAATCAGTCAAGCGGTTTTATAAAAATCAACAATAAATTATTATTAATTTAAAAAAAAAACCGCCTTTAAACGGACGTAGTCGTGTAAAGGTCTCTGCACACAGCGGGCGCGGCGCGGCGGGACGGGACGGCGGCGACGCGACACTGAGCAGTTGTAATGTACTAGATATTACGGACGACGCCACACAGAGCCGTCCCGCTCGACGCGACGACGGTAACCGTCTCTCTGTGTGGCGTCGTCCGTAATATCTAGTACAGACGCCAGCAGGTCAAGCTACCCGAAACTGTCAAATTTTCCCAATCAACCTTGAACCTTAATGCTTTAGCGATAAAGTTGAAAATCTATTAAAGAAATGTGACAGATTGTAGTAGCTTGATGTGCTGGCGTCTGTACATTACAACTGCTCAGTGTCGCGTCGTCGCCGTCCCGTCCCGCCGCGCCGCGCCCGCTGTGTGCAGAGACCTTAAGACGATCGTTTTAGAATTGGTGTGGGGTAGGTTATACCATAAGTAAAAAGTGAATAATAAAAAACTTTTTAACAAAATAAAAATACGACTTCAAAAAAAGAAAAACCGGTGTCTTTGGATCTGTATTTTAGTTTTTTCTACCGACTTCCGAAAAAAAAGTTATTTTTCACTTTGTAGTGTTTTTTTGGAAGTCTGTTGTTATTTTTTGTAAAAAACGTTTTTTTTAGAACAAAATTTCCATGTCGGAAGCGTTCAAACCAATAATGATTCGTGCGTTCGTTTTCGTTTGTAGTGTTCACTCTGTACACGTACCAGCCGTTTGTGCGGCATTGCTACCGCGAACGAACTCAAAGTCAAAGATTTATTTGCAGATAATTATGGTTACAAAAGTTTTTACAATGGTAGTATAATAAATAGTAGCTTAACATATTCAATCATAACATAATGACATGCAAATTTTTGGTATACAATAAAGTTAGGTAATTTAAATTTAAACAGAAGGAACTCGTAAACCATAATTACTCGTATTTTTATCGTGTCCATATTGATGAAAAAGATACAAATGTAGTGAAAACAAAACACTAATCAATAAACAAATGACTGTCTTTGAAAATAGAATCCCTTATAAAAAAAAAAAACATTTAAACGAGATGTTCCAGAAATGTATGGAGCCTGGGCCAGCACTATGTACACTATAATAATATTATACATATTATGTAAATATCGCTATGTATTACAGTAACCGTTTTTATTTGTTAATTTTCTTTAATTTCACTTCGTTTCAAAGTATACTCAAATTAACTTAGCCAAAGAGAGCAACACAGCATAAAATTAAACATGGTGGATCAGATTAGCAGCATGCGAAAAATTTCATTTTGACAATGACATTTGATTGACGTGTATTAGCTACCATAAAACAAAACAATACGAATTTTGAAAATCTTGGGTTGGGTTCCGGTTTCGATAAAATAAGACTACAGGGTATTCTACTCGACTGCGGCAGCACATCTTCTATCACCTATTCGAGCAGTTAGAGATTGGTTATATCGGTGTCAAGAGGAACAAGAAACGTAACGAAGGCTTGAACGTTTTGTTTAATAACAGTCCTACTGCTTCATTCTTTAGTGCCTATCAATATACCTTTTTTTTTTTTTTTTGACGGTTGGAAATCATCAAATAACTTCTCCCGCTCTGGGCAGAGTGGGAAGGCGTGTCAGACTCTTAATGACTAAAACCCACCCGTGTTCCTTCAGTTGCCTGTGCGAGGGGCCACGGTATCCCTCTCGGACTTCCCCGCAACCTTAGCAGGCATCGGCCCTAGCGGACCCCGTCATTGGTGCCGACATCTCTTTGAGGCGCGCGTGGAACACAACGCGCTGCCGTCGACCCGGGCCTAGTCCTTATCGAACGGCGAGCTGCCCTTTTCTCGCCGTTCGCAAGCCCACGCCTACGGTGGCCGGGAATCGGCCTGCGATTCCCGACGCCCAGGGCGTTCCCTGCGGCGGCTAGGGGCGTGAGGGCGCGAATTTTGCCTCTCCCTCACGCGTTCCGCCTCCTCCTTCGCGATCATTACTGCTTCGCAGAAGGAGATGACGGCTTCCCAAGCCGTCTCGCTCCGTACCATGGCCTGAACCAGGGCCGGACGCGAGAGATCGCCACCGCCAATCGCCTCCACGAGGACACGGCAGTGCTCCGCCCAAGCCGGGCAGACCTCCACCGTATGCTCCACCGTGTCCTCCGGGCGATCCACACAATGGTGACACCCGGGCGTTTCCTCCCGGCTTATCCGGAACAGGAACCTCCCGAAACAATCGTGTCCGGTGAGGACCTGCGTCAGGCGGAAGGTGAGGACGCCGTGGCGCCTCTCTAGCCACTCCTCGAAGAGGGGACTTATCGCCGCAATTGTGGCGTGCCCAGCGCTGGGTTGCGACAATCGCACTCCATGCCGCCCTGAGATCCCGCCGGAGCTCTGTCCGCTGTACCGTGATTTCTCGCGGCAGCGGAGCTACGCCCCGGCGTTTTGCCTCCTCGCGCCACTCCCAAATGTGCGCGAGGACTTTGGCCTCCAGATCCCATGGCGGTAATCCGGCAAGGATGCTCGCTGCCTCACCGGAGACCGTACGGTATCCCCGGACCAGCCGGGTGGCCATGACCCTTTGGGGCGCGTTCAACCGGCGGGCTGGCCGCCGCCTCAAGGAACGCGCCCACCCGGTGCCCCGTAAAGGGCCATGGACCGCACGGCCCCCGTTTAGCCTCCGGCAGAAGTCGTTTGGCCACCCTAAATTGGGCAGGAGCCGCTTCAAGGCAGCCCCGGCCCTTTCCAGTCTGGGAGCCAAACGTCGGAAATGCTCCACGAAGTTCCACCGGCTGTCGAGGACGAGTCCCAGGTACTTCATCGTCGACTCGACGCCAATGTGAACCCCTCCTACCGTTATTTGGGAACCCGACGGTGGCGCGTTCCGAGGACCATGAAAACACATGGCCTCGGACTTGTGCAGGGCCACCTCGAGTCCCAATTGCCGGATCCTCTCGACGATTGTCGTAATCCCGCGTGTCGCTAGTTCGGCCGCCGCCTGGTGCGACCTCCCCTGCACCAGGACCAGCGTGTCGTCAGCGTAGCAAACCATGCTGACGCCGCTAGGAAGGTCGGCGCGCAGCAGCCCATCGTAGCCGATGTCCCACAGATGCGGCCCCAGGACCGATCCCTGTGGGACACCGCTCGACATCTCTTGCCGGTTCCATTCTCCCTGGTGACCGGGGTAGATGACGGCCCTGTCCGTCAAATAGGCCTCGACCACACGACAGAGGTAGGTCGGCATCCGGTGATACCGGAGTGCCTCCCTGATGCAACTCCAGGGTAGGGTATTGAAGGCTATCAATATACCCTGGACTTCGATAATTCACAGGAGAGGAGTGAGCTGTGCTTTAAACTGTCAAACGTCATGTCAAACACAACTGTCATGGCTGCCCTAAAATTAGGGTTATCTTATTAAAACACTTTATAAATTATCATTTTTGAGCCACTGTACCCTACTTCAAATTAAATTGTTAGTATTTTTATGAATTTCTCCTATTTCTTTCCTATTTATCTATGTAGTGTACATAGTGGTGGCCCAAAATCAAACATCTCCGAATGGAATTTATTGCCAGCCATACTTACATAAATAACGTTTCAAAAGGCCAGTATTGTAAAACGGCAACTTCATAGGTAAAGATCTATTATTTTGCAAGATCATCGTCGCTTTTCAAATGAGACGTAGTTCCATGGAATCCTAGTGTTTATTTTTACCTGTAAAGACTCTGGTATTGAAATGTGTGTCATAAGTTCACTGCTATAAGGCCTGTCTATCGGAATGTAGTCGTATTGGAGTCCAAAGACGTCCAGCTTTTGACAATAGTTTTAATGTAGGGTTCTAGTAGCGGTCCGGCCTCACCATTGTCAGATGAGGCTAGAACACTTTATCATATTATTATTATGGGTACGCACGGCTACAGATCAAGCTATACTGTTCCAGTATAAGCTGATCTCGCATTGTTTAGGATTCCCTTACAATGAGAGGTCAGTGTAAACTGCAAATATATAGCTTGATGTGTTTCCGTGTGTACAAGGTTGCGGGTAGGCTAGTTTTGTAAGTTTATTGTATTCAATAATCGGGGTGACATATTCTTTATTGAAAAAGCCATGAAATAAATAAAGATAAAAAAAGGCCTGTCTATCTATACCCATATTATAAAGAGGTCAAATTTGTGAGTTTGTATGTAGCGGTAATCTTCAGAACTCTGATCCAATTCCAAAAATTCTTTAATGTAAAGTTACAGTATTGCCGAGTGTCATCATAGGATATACATTTTTTAAAACATGAAATTTCACGCGAATGAAGTCGTGGGCAGAAGTATTCCATGACTGCAAAAGTATTTATGATATGATATCATCAATAAATAAGGATTATCATTTGGTGGAGATCCGTCGGCATTCAGATATTTTTCTAGATTCTAGAACTTTCATGAAATAATTTTGAAAGTAGAAGTGTTATTGAAATCCATTTGAGAACACTTTATCGAAATTTATATTAGTTTCTACGACATACTGTTTACTTTCTGCGTCTGGTGTCTGTGAATTAACAGCATTCTGAACAGCTCTATTTCTTAACTGACTGAAAATAAAAGAAAATGTATCGTGGGTTAACTTGCTTGCGTCATCTTGCTTATTATAGAAAGTTTACTCATAAGTTGCGTGGTTCTTTGTCGATATTTCTGATATCTTTCCTTAGACTAATCTGTTCTGGCGAGTCTGTCAAATCACGTATTTTGAGAGCAGATAATTATGGCCTGCACATTCTTTAATTCCTAATAGTGCTATTGGCTTTTTCAAATATTGTGCAGACATTCGTTTTCTATATTTCATTTTATTTCCTGCTATTGCTATTAAATCTATACGCCCGTACTTCATCAAATCAATAATGAATGCCCTCTCTTCTGGCACGAGCACCATCTGCTACTAATAAATCAAAATAAACAATATTCTAAATATTCGACATTCCTGAACCATTTAACTTGACGAGAATACTCGAAATATATTTTAATCCATAGGCGGTATGATTGATAGCTTTCAATTCCCATTACTTCCTTATAAGATGGATTAATGCACTCAGGAGGAAAACCCCTTCATACATGTAATGTAACCACAGTGTATTTACCTTCTAGGGGGCTTTGGGTTCAAAGGTGAAGGGAATGTGCACACTTGTTAGCAACAATGTGATGATTTTGTCAGTTCATTTATTTAATTGAGCCGCTCTAAGGTTTCAATTAACTATCTGTCATTTCGGATTCCGAAAATTGAGATTTCCTAAATTTTGTGCCAGGGCTGTCTGTTTGGAATTTTCTATTTTCTCTTAAATACATAGTTTAATAAACCGTGTCTTATGTGTGTCTACGAAAAATGGTTTCCCAACCTTGAAATAAGAGTAAAGCGGATGCTATTTTTAAATTAGGGTTATCCTAAGTACTAGCATGTTTTAACACTCAACCGTGAATAACTGTATTTTATTACGTGCATTTATGTCATCTTCAAACGCACTTACTGCATTATTTTAGTACAATGAATACCTTTGTCTTTTAACTGCCTCGTTAGTCTAGTGTCCGCAAGCGCTGAAAAGCATGAGGTCCTGGGTCATTATCGGGTTTTTCCATTGAATGTTTCTCAGAAACAGCCTGGAGTCTGGATTGGTGTCAGGTTGATGGCAATAGGCTCGCCCCCTGTTACATGGGAATTTAAATTATCTGGCGGAATGTGGGTGTGCTATAGGTATACCGCTGCCTAATCCTTCTGGAAATGCAGGCGTAATGTTATGTTCGTGTAATGTTTGTATAACTTTGTATGTTAATTTCTTATCTTCAAACATTGGTACATTAATAACTGGCTAATTCTAATATCTAGGCTAAACCTATTCGTACTAGTTAACTGTTAAGTACTACGAGTTTATGGTCACCTTTACTTTTGTTGTCATGTGCTTCATTATACCAAGTGGAAATAAGCTAAAGCTTTTAATGCACTGCAATTGCGAGTCCAATGTCTAAAGCTGACATTATGCATATGATGCAAAATTAAATGCATGGTCTGTAGGAATTCTAATTCTGGAGCTTTAGTTACTGCCATAATTCCATCTACGATGTCGGTTCTGGGAACAGGTAAAGTCGTGCAACCTCATCATTCTCCTGCCCTGATCCTAATTTCTTTGGGGTCGGCGCAACATGTCTTCTTCTCCCAAACTTCTGTATTAGTCGCCATATCAATAGTCACCCCCTTTCTTGTTATATCATCATTCACACAGTTCATCCATTGTTTATTTGGTCTTCCTCTACTCTTATAACCACATTCATACTCAAAAGTTTTCTCACAACATTTTCCTTATTCCTCCGCATCACACGCCCATAGCACGACAGCTGATTTCCACACTACTTTTCAGTCACCGGTGCCACTTTCAGACTTTCTTTTATATTATCATTCCTCATTTCTTATTGTATCCATTCCACTTGCTAGCGATCTAATCAAACACCCTATCGCCTTACAAATCCGATCATTAAACATGTTAGCCAACATTAAAGTTGGCTGCCTCAAACTCATTTGAGCCTATAGAATCCTAAAGCTTAATAGGTTCTTTGGCCATAGTATCTACGATTAAGATACTGCATTATTTTTTTAGCCATTAGTTCAAGATCGAATCAATCACCTTATCGTACAAATCCCATCATTTAACATAATACTCGTATATGCAACATCCAATGGCATTCAGGTTGGACGTTCGATATCGTTAATTAATGCAAGCTCACACTCGCTTCACGCTGTCATCGGCTCCATTCACTCGTTCAATGGAGGTAGGCACAACACGGCTGTCAAAGGCTGTGTATAGAAAGCCGTCTACGCACCGACGCTGAATAGGGTCTGAAGTGGCTAGCTATACGTCCGTTTACACTTCCGACGCACGGCCGCCGACGCGACGTAAGCTGCAACGTAGTATTTTATGCTCTTTTGCGATGGCTGAAATGTGTCGACCACAACTGAAAGTTGCCAAGTCTGCAACGTGGTCCGAAATCGTTAATGTGAAAAATAAATGATAAATGATTTAATTTCTGTAAGTAGGTTTTTGCAAACACTTTTATACGTCAATCATATTTTATTTGTGAATCGTAGAGGCTAGGTACTTACTACGGTTGATCTCAGAATTTGAATCCAAAAACGACACATTACTTGACTCATAAATCATTTAAAATGACTACAAAGATTAGGATTATTCAAAGATTTTTTTCTGAGACTTGTCTTATGTATATTTTTTTGTTTCAGATATTATGGATCTCATTAGTGCTGTATCTTTTTTACGATACATTTATTTATTATGATATTGGACAGCAGTTTTATTATCTAAGAAGGATATTAGGGGTAAGTTAATCAATAAAATATCATATTTACACAGTAATGTGTGCTCAAGGGGCAACCCTACACTCCACCCTGTAAAAATGAAGCATGTGTTTGAAAATAAAAGAACATGTTATTTCATAAAACGCAGTTTTTTCTCACCTGCCAGCATTCAGCATACGGACTGAAAAAAAGTTTGAATAAACCTCGCCGGCGATATTTTTTTATTTTCAGTTAGGACTATGCATCTCCCGTGGCACGGCGACTGTTATAAATTTATGTTGCGCCCTGGTGTTACTTCCTCTGTGCAAGAAGTTGAATCAATTGCTGTACAGAGTTTTATCAAGATTATGGCCTGGATTGTTCTTTTTCTGGCTAGAAAAAGCGAAGAGTTTTCATATGACTGTTGCAATAACGCTTGTAGTTTTTGCCGGTAAGTGTGCTTGTATGCTTTCAAAGTTGTAATAGACTGATGCTACTGTTCTATGGCTACATTACGAAGTAGTAACAGTCACGTTTTTCCAATGAAATTGTGCTTTCCTAGAATCTTGGAATATCAATATAAGTGTGTGGGATTGTTTTTCTCTCTAAATTGTGCGTGTTTACGTAACAAGGAATGGAATAAAAAATAGTTTGCTTTGCTGAGTCAAAGAGGAGTTTTATAAACGTAGTCTGAAAATATGTTGAGTAAAAGTAGGCAAGCATTAAAAGAATTACAGAACGGTTATTGTATACTAAGAAAGCTGTAAACGGTTCCAGGCAGCTGTGTTATTTTGAAAATTTAACGTTCGATATACAAACTTCATGGAAACAGTTTGGCTTGTTTTTCATATTTTCGGAGCTATTTCTAGCCAGTCTCTACAAAGAAACTGAAAAAAGGAAGTTTTCAATGGGTTCCATTTTTCAAATATTCACAAAGCGAATTGGAAATGGTGGAAGGCTCGTTAAAGCCCTCTGCGTATGTAGAGCACCATTAAGTTGTTGAGACGAAGGCTAATGGCTGCCAACACCACTGTTAGGATTTCTAGCTTTTGTTCGTGAACCGGGACGTGGGTTTTAGTTTTACCTGTGAGTGAATTTCGACATTTTCATTAATATTTTGTTGAGCTTTTTTAAGCCTCTCTTTCTGTTAAACTCATTTAAATTTTTAGAACGACTGTCTTTACCGGTCTTGACTATAATTACTATAAGTCTACCTCAAAAAATACAATCGGAATTTAGGTTCCTACCCCTAAAGCTCCTAATCTAATCCAACAACTCATTCTAATAAAACACTTTACACCCGTACCGCAAACACTGCTCATTATTTACTTCAAAACTTCCTTAACAATTTCCGTAAGTAGGTACCTACCAGGGTTTACAACTGGCTTCGTAACCTATCTTACCTTACCTACCAACAAACAGTATAATACAGGTACATTATTGTTTCCAGTTGTACATTCCATTTCCCACCTGGTAAACTTGTGGAATTTCTCCAGAGGGTACGACCAACAGCACGCCGAGATTAACTTTGCGAGGCATAGAAACGAGGTAAGTTTGACGAACTTTAGGGTATCCGCGTTTAGACTTACGTAACCAGTGTGCTGGTGGTTTAGACTGGAATTGTTATGGTGTAGATTGCATTCATGAAAGAGTTTTTATTTGTGGTTATGAGGAACAGGGAAAGTATGTGGAAGTATATCGTGAGTGTGTAGATTAGGACCTAATCTACACACTATATAGATACTTCCACAGCATATTAATTTCTAGTAATTAGGAACGAATGTGCTGCTTGATACTAGCAGTTTTAACTGCAGAAGCTTCTGTGAGATGATGATTGGTGTGAGGTTGAAGAAAACTGAAGCCTGTTAAAACATTATTCAATAATACTTTTTTGGACACTCACAACTTAGTGCAGAAAAAGGTAGATTTAGGATTCAGACTGATTAAAGACACAGGCGTCATAATTACATTCGAGGCCTATTTGACAGACAGGGCTGTCATCTACCCCGGTCACCAGGGAGAATGAAACCGGCAAGAGATGTCGGGCGGTGTCCCACAGGGATCGGTCCTGGGGCCGCATCTGTGGGACATCGGCTACGATTGGGTGCTGCGCGCCGACCTCCCTAGCGGCGTCAGCGTGGTTTGCTACGCTGACGACACGCTGGTTCTGGTGCAGGGGAGGTCGCACCAGGCGGCGGTCGAACTAGCGACACGCGGGGTTGCGACAATCGTCGAGAGGATCCGGCAATTGGGACTCGAGGCGGCCCTGCACAAGTCCGAGGCCATGTGTTTTCATGGTCCTCGGAACGCGCCACCGTCGGGTTCCCAAATAACGGTAGGAGGGGTTCACATTGGCGTCGAGTCGACGATGAAGTACCTGGGACTCGTCCTCGACAGCCGGTGGAACTTCATGGAGCATTTCTGACGTTTGGCTCCCAGACTGGAAAGGGCCGGGGCTGCCTTGAAGCGGCTCCTGCCCAATTTAGGGTGGCCAAACGACTTCTGCCGGAGGCTAAACGGGGGCCGTGCGGTCCATGGCCCTTTACGGGTCACCGGTGTGGGCGCGTTTCTTGAGGCGGCGGCCAGCCTGCCGGTTGAACGCGCCCCAAAGGGTCATGGCCACCCGGCTGGTCCGGCGATACCGTACGGTCTCTGGCGAGGCGGCGAGCTTCCTTGCCGGACTACCGCCATGGGATCTGGAGGCCAAAGTCCTCGCGCACATTTGGGAGTGGCGCGAGGAGGCGAAACGCCGGGGCGTAGCTCCGCTGCTGCGAGAAATCACGGTACAGCGGACAGAGCTCCGGCGGGATCTCAGGGCGGCATGGAGAGTGCGATTGTCGCAACCCAGCGCTGGGCACGCCACAATTGCGGCGATAAGTCCCCTCTTTGAGGAGTGGCTAGAGAGGCGCCATGGAGTCCTCACCTTCCGCCTGACGCAGGTCCTCACCGGACACGGTTATTTTACGTTTCACGGGAGGTTCCTATTCCGGATAAGGCGGGAGGAAACTCCCGGGTGTCACCAATGTGTAGATCGCCCGGAGGACACGGTGGAGCATACGGTGGTGGTCTGCCCGGCTTGGGCGGAGCGAGAGCTCCTTCTGCGAAGCAGTAACGTTCGCGAAGGAGGAGGCGGAACGCGTGAGGGAGAGGCAAAATTCGCGCCCTCACGCCCCTAGCCGCCGCAGGACGCCGGCGCCGTAGGCGCGGGCTTGCGAACGGCGAGCAATGGGCAGCTCGCCGTTCGGAAAGGACCAGGCCCGGGTCGACGGCGCGTTGTGTTCCACGCGCACCTCAAAGAGATGTCAGCATCAATGACGGGGTCCGCTAGGGCCGATGCCTGCCAGGGTTGCGGGAAAGTCTGAGAGGGATAGCGTGGCCCCTGGCACAGGCAACTGAAGGAACACGGGTGGGTTTTAGTCAGTAAGAGTCTGACACACCCTCCCGCTCTGCCCAGAGCGGCAGAAGTTATTTGATAATTTCCCACCCTCAAAAAATAAAATAAAAAAAAGGCGTCATAATTACCTAGTACGTTTACGCAACGATCCCACAAAAAGGAGAAACCTTTAACGAAGTGTAGGTGTTACTAACCGAAATTAAATAGATTTTACTGACATACAAATGAATAGTTACGCCATTAAATTAGTTCCTTGTTGCCACGATACAATAAGGTGTCAGTTGACGATGTAAATGCAAAAAATCTTTAGTTCAGGTTTGTTGTAGGTAAGTCTATAAAGAATTTAAAGTTCAATGAGTAACATTGAACTTTCATCGCAAGGAATTAGAATGTAGGCAAACAACTGAATCTATTATTCTTGATAGAATTGCAGATAAATTATACTGCTTAGTGCCATTAATTTACATTCCACTGTCTATCGGTAATATCCGTGCAAATTGCGATGAATAGTTTATAGTATCGGGCTAATTGTAGCCAGTTACCTAATTGTTTGAGGTTAATATATGCGTATATTACCCTACAGTAAGTAAGTAATAAGAGTAGATGTAATGATGTAATCAACTAAAGTATCTAGTACATTACAACTGCTCAGTGTCGCGTCGCCGTCCCGTCCCGCCGCGCCGCGCCCCGCCGCGCCGCGCCCGCTGTGTGCAGAGACCTTATGGGAGAGCGGGTCTAACGCCGCTACCTGCACCCTAATTGCGTAACTCAATCTGAATAATTTTGAAGGATATTGCTAATCCACTGCTTCATATGTTTGAAAACAACAACGTAAATAATGCTTTGAATGGTGTTCAACTGTCAAAATGAAAGTCATTCTGCGACAAACTGTTATGCAGTTTGGCAGACTTTATGTTTGTTATTGTTTACAGATTTTGAATAAATAAAAAAATAAAACTACTTTTTGTGTGGTAGGTACGCATTTACCCCACCACTGGTCTCTACGTATAAAAAAATAAATTACCTAGATGTATTCAGCTAACAATTCCAGATTGCTATAATTTTGACTAGCAACCATAGTATCTAATTACGTTATCTACATCCTGTGGCTCATAATAATAGTGACCCAACGATGCAGCCTAAAGGTTAAGAAGATGGTAGACTAATGATAAAACAATGAGTTTACGTCCCTGAGTCCTTCTGCAACAAATATTTGTATCTAGTACCTATATTTGTCCTTTGTAGGTATTACTTTTCTGATTAATTTCTTTGCCAAGACAGTTAATTCACTAAGGACTCTGGGACTCGTCAACCTTCATTGTCTCGATTATGTTTCTCTGTGGTCGCCACTGTAGATTCTGGATTACAGTAATATTTAATGTAGTTAAAAATTGAGTGGCATTTCCTTAAAAAAGCTCTATGCCAATATAGGACAAAATGTGGCCTCAGGCTTTGTTTGTGTTTGGGTGGTTGTTTGAATTTATTTTTAATCGACTTCAAAAACGGAGGAGGTTCTCAATTCGACTGTATGTTTTTTATGTTTGTTTTGCGATCATTCCGCCAATTATGAATTGAGTTTGATGATTCTTTTTTTGTTTGTTAGGTCATACTTCAGAGGTGGTCCCATATACATTTTATCGGAGTCGGTCGAGCGGTATAAAAAAAAAATGTCAATAAAAAACCGCCTTCGAACGGACGTGGACGTGTAAGACGATCGTTTTCGAATGGGTGCGAATGAAAAAGTGATGAATAAAAGACAAAAGTTCTTTTTTATTGTCATGTTAATGATTTAGTTTCATTTCAGAATCCTCTATGCATGCTACTAAGCATGGCAGGTTTAACAGGCGTGTCCATGCTTATCATCACTGTATGCATGGGTCTTACGTCTATGAGGGTCGTCCGTAGACGGGTCTACAACGCTTTCTGGTATACCCACCAGCTGTATCTACTATTCATCGTGCTACTTATTATACATCCATTGAGGTTAGTCAATTGTTTTATCTATTTTTAAAGTAAATGATAAATGATAAATGACTTTATTTCTGTAAGTAGGTTTTTACAAACACTTTTACACGTCAATCATATTTTTTTTTTAAACTAGATGAGGTCGGCGTTTCCTATCTGACTACTCGTACTAGTAGTTTTCTTTCGTCAATAACTGTGGCATTAATAATGGATAACCCTGAAACTGTCGATCGACCAGATTATTATCTATCATTTACCCCACTTATATCGCCATATGCCCATAAATGACGAAATTATTGATATTTTAAATACAAATCAAAATCAACTGCCATTACTACAATTGGTGACTTGTTCTCGTTTTGTTTTTTTATATCACTCCTGAATATATGTTTTTTATCAGACCAGTACTAAGATTTTTTATTTCAATCTAAGATAACATTGCAAAAAATACTTACTTATTCTTACATTTTCAATTTTTTGCTACGGAATTAACAATATCGAAAAAGAAAAAATGTACGCGGATGTAGGCGATATAGGTGAGGTAAATGATAGATGATAATCTGGCCAATCGACAGTTTCAGGGTTATCCATTATTTACGCCACAAACTGTATAGATACATATTTTAAGGTTAAATATCAATATGATTTGAAAAATAAAAACAACACGAATACAAACTTTTAAGTTTGCTTTGCGTATCTCATGTTGAATTACGATTTTGTATTTTACAACCTAACGGTTATAACAAACAAAAGCTAAATTTTATAGCTATCCTGAAGTTAACGCAACAGCTGCAGAAATGCAAGAAACGCCTTTCGAATTTGCAACAAAGTTCAGGCTTTTAAATATGATTTAAACCAGCTATGACGTGCCTGGAGAATTGAAATGGGTAACAGTTAAAAATATGATTTGAATATCCGTCAATTGAGGTAATAATACAGGATTAAAAATAACACAAAAATCCGATGAAATCAGATTAAATCCCTTTACTGTACTTATATCTATTCTATCTTGTGACCTTACTGCATCACTACCTATGTATTCATTCATTGTATTTTCTGCTACCCACCAAAATATTATATAAATATAGCTTATTTTATTCAAACTCAAAGGTCCAATTTAAACCATGTCTAAAGGTTTGAATTTAAATGAACGCGAACACAATGAGCAGCCAGTCAACGGTGCGTGTGAGTCAGATGAAATAATGAATCACGTCGAACTTTATTTAAAGCTAGCTTTGACCATATTTAGTTGCGAACCTGCAGCTTGTTTATTGTAAAAATGTGTCAGGGTTCGATGATAATGGAATGGAAGATGGTACTGATAAATTTTGTCAAGGAAAAGCTTTAAGTAATATTTTCGTGGTGATAGTAAGAAAGTTTTGGTCGTTTGGAGAGCTACAAGCGACCAACTTTCTTTTACCTACCTGAAACATTTCCTGTACTTTCTTTTTAAATACAATTTTAGGCCCGTATACCACAAAACTTTATGCGTCTTATTACAAAAAGCGATCTAACTTCAGTCCGAGCCCAAACCATCGAGCCAGTTTTTGTATTTCGAACTTTATGCTTACTATAGTAAAGTTCTTAATACAAAATTGTCAATCTAAGACTGGACTAAGATGTAAGTTTTGTAAAAGGAACTGTATTCCGATTTCTGTTAGGTTCTTATTTCAAAAACACGCTCGATAGCTTAAACCATGTCTAAAGAAAAACCTTGTTTTGTAATAAGACCGTATAAGTCTACAATTCTACAAAATTATTAAATTGTAGAAAAAATTGCGTAACACAAAAGTTTAGGTACGTACGCCAGGGTCTCTACAAACTTGCTAAATTGTAGACATATTAAATTGCATACTTGTAAGATGTTTCCATTGTAATTGGTTTAGAGTTTTGTGGTACAGACACTTGTAAGAATTACAAATTTGCAAATTGTAACTTGTAATTGTACAGTTTTGTGGTGTAGGGCCCAGTGAAATTCGACTCAATTAAGTAATTAATTTTATTTCAGCGGTGTTCTGAAAGAAGAAGTCGTAGAAACAGAAACTAGTCCAAATTTTAGTCAAAACGAAAATACTCCGAAATTCGTCGCCATCAAATCAAAGGTGAGTCGTACAATTTTACAAGATCAATATGTAATCTTAGAAATCATTAGTGATGATAAAAAAAAACCATCTTAAATCGATGGTCAATATTGTAGGATCTGAAAATAAATTCAGTTCAAAGTCGAAAATACGCTATTTGATTGATTTAGATCGATAAACTGCACACCTGAAAGCATTTTTCATTAGATAAATACGTCTTGAAGAGATTTATACATTAGAAATGTGTGCTGAACATTGATTTATACATACACCATACAGGCCTTTACAACAGCGTCTGTGTCTGACGTTAACCCTTTTCATACGCCACTCCCGTGGGAGGACACCTGTTATAATGCGCCTTAAGTGAACTCTCATTCAGACGTGAACTCAAAGCTTCTGCGAGGGTAATCTAATAAGTATATTAATGTCCCTAATTGATGGTCCCGCACTCCGTCTAATGTATTCTGGAGTTGTGGACTGGGGTCCTTGTGCTATCAAGTTTCGGGTAGTTTGACGATATCACAATAACTAAGTACCTACCTAATGAATGATTTTAGTAGACAGGACCTATACGCAGTAACTATCATTCAATATAAAATATGTAGTCAATAAATTTTATTTGTAACAGTATTTGTTATAGTACCTACATTATCTATAGATTACAACATTTTTGTTTACATTCTTTTCTATATGATCATGCTCTAATTTTATGTACCTGTATCTTCCGCGTATGACGGACCTACTGTAACAATATCTTAGGTGTGTAAAGAATTTAAATTAACTGTTGTAAGTTGTTATCATGTTTCTTGATATTGTGTTCATTCATAGGTAGCTGATTTAGTAGATTACAAAATGAATAATACTTTTTATAAAATGGCAATAATGTAGGCAAGACCTCGAGGAGATATGTTCTGGGGGATGGATCGAGCGGCATTGATTTTGGTATAGGATCATTGGAAAATATAAGTGTTTTGCGGGAACACCGTTTAATTCAATATAGTGCGTTTTATTCTAAAAGTTCAGACGCCAGGATTAATTGAACCCATTTGCATTTTCGGCCGTAAGGTAAAACAGTAACTATTGAAGAGAATTGCAATCAGTTCTTTCGGTGCCGATTCTGTGTTGGTAGCAGCGCCTAGACCGCGTCGCTACTTCGCACGACGGTAATTATTGAACGACACAGAAGAGTCGAAATCGGAAAAACGTTGGTTTCACCAACCAAACCAATCCTTCATCGTCTGGGGCTTATCCCAGACGATGAAGGATTCGTTATTCTAAATAAATGAGTCTTCACACGTTTACGGATGGTCAGAACGCCAGACCATACTTTACGCTTTACCAAAATTACAAGGGCTGGCTATGCGTTGTTATGACGGCTTAACCAGCGTAAGATTCTCTTGGGAGGAATGGCAACTAAAATTAAAAACTGTTTTTCCATGCGAGCAAAATTACAGTGACCTCTTCTCGGAGATGTTGTTTAGGAAAACTCGACGGAATGAACATCTAGAGGAGTATTATTATGACAAGACCATGCTCATTAATAGGTGCGGTTAATAGGAACATAAAGATGAATGTGCAGGGTGCCAATATGCAGGAACCTGAGGATGTACTAAAATATTTTAGGAATATTTCTAGCAGCAATAATACTGAAACCTCAAAAAATTCTATTCAACTTCCCGTGACAATAACGATCCGAATAATTTAAAAAGACCAAAGGATTTAAACAGTACTAGAAAACCAGGCGCACTTATCTGCTATTTGTGGTGAGACGGGCCATACTGTCTCAAAATCTCCTAAAGAGATCATTAAAATATGTACTAAGTGTAGGCGTTTTGGTCACACCGACAAGAATAGTACAGGATTAGTTAGATTCAACACAAATTCACAGAAACGTGATATGACAACAACCATGTCACGAGACGCGAACGCAGCTGAAAATATTCTTAAAATTATGAATACTGGCTGCGGCAATGGTAAATACTTTAAGCAAATAAAAATCTATGGTCAATCCACGTCATGTTTCATTGACGTTGGAATTCAGTGCACAGTATTACGAGAGGATTACGCTTCAAAATTGAGACTAACTATTGATAGAACAATTTTAAAAGGTTTCGCTAATGGAAGTTTAGTTCCGCACGGCAGGGTAACAGTAAAGATTGCATTAGACGCCTTAAATTTTTTTTTTACGTGGAAGCTTATCTTGTAGAGCCTAAACTTCTGCCAGCAGCTAGTTGGGCAATCTTTGACTGAGCAACCGGGTGTCAGAGCACATAAAACTGTCACCATGTTGATACTACACAAGCATATACAGACTGATAAAGAAACGATTCCGGTGCTTGTGTCTAACAACGCATGTATAACAGGCTTGGATACCATCGAGGTACATACGTCATCAGACTTAAATAGGCCAGTGTACCTCGCCACGGATGCTTGTTTAAAAGCGGGCAAAGAATACACGGTAGTTCCAGGAGTTTACGCTTTCAAAAATGGCAAAGGTTTCAAGAATATAACGAGATTAGCTTCAGAGCCTTTTAAACTCTCTCAAGGTACATTAGTTACCCGTGCAAAATTAATATCTTGTGCGCCATTACCTGCTACCCCTCTTACCGACCATTCAGTATTAAAAGTAAATAATGTAACATCAGTCCAGACTGCTCCAAATATAGTATCATTGGAACAGCTCAACGTTGATAACGATTTGAACACTGATGCGAAAGAACAGCTATGCAAGTTACTGAACGCCCGTCGTGATTGTTTTGCTTTTACACTAGAAGAAATGGGTGACACTCCAACTGAAATGCATATAAGACTCAAAGACGAGTCACGTACAGACCTTACAGAGTTTCTATTTCCGAACGTGAGAAAGTCAACATTATAATTGGCGATATGTTAGCGAATGGAATAATACGTGAATCACAGTCAGAATATTCCAGTCCAATTATATTAGTTGCAAAAAAAAATAACGGTGACGTGAGACTATGCATTGATTATAGGGCATTAAATCGGAAAACGATTAAAGTTAAATTTCCAATCCCACTTATTGACGACCAAATCGATAGTCTCTCAGGGTAAGTCTATTTCATCTCACTTCCGGCTACCAACAGGTACCAGTCTCAGAAGAGTCCAAACCTCTAACAGCGCTTGTTACCCCAGACGGGCATTACAAGTATAATCGTATGCCTTTTGGCTTGACTAACGCGCCAGCTGTATTTCAGAGGCTTATTCTGAAGATATTGAAACGGCGCAATATCCCTGGTGTTCTAGCATATATGGATGACATAATTATCGCAGTCGATTGATGAAGGAGTGGAGAAAATGCACGAGGTGCTTGATCTTTTAAAAGAGGTTAACCTCACGCTAAACTTGACCAAATGCAATTTCTTCAAGAAATCCAATGACTACTTAGGCTTTGAGATTACACGAGACGGCGTGAGGCCTGAGAAAGATTGAAGTCGTTGCATACCTACTTTAAGACACCACAGAATGTACACGAAGTTCAACAATTTGTTGGTCTTTGTAGCTTCTTTCGACGATTCGTCTCTGGTTTCGCGACAATCGCGAACTTTGACTTTGCTCACGAAATCCAACGTTAAGTGGTCTTGGGGTAGTGAACAAGTTAATGCTATTGCGGAGCTTAAAAAAATTTTAACGACTCGACCCGTACTGGCTATCTATAATCCGACGTATGAAACAGAATTACATACGGATGCTAGTTCTAAGGACTAGTTGGTGTACTGCTTCAAAGACTAAGTTTAGCGACTGCTTTTCAGCCGCCTGTCGCTTATTTCAGCCGGCAAACGTCAGCTAAGGAACAAAACTTTCATTCCTACGAACTTTAAACTTTAGCAGTCGTAGCATCTTTGGAACGTTTCAGAGTTTACCTGCTTGGGATAGATTTTAAAGTCATTACAGACTGCAACGCGTTACGTACTACGCTAACTAAAAAGGATTTAATACCAAGAATAGCTCGTTGGTGGCTCTTGGTTCAAGAATTTACATTTGCTGTCGAATATCGAACAGTGACAGCACTGCAGTTAGCTCATGCGGATGCATTAAGTTGAAACTCCATCCCTATCGGTGATTCGAGCTGCAACAACTCAGCGGTGGACTTGACTGTATTACAGCTAGAAGAAGTACACTGGTTGCAGTCGGTGCACATGACTGATCCAAGGCTTTGTCACATAAAAGCTGTACTCGATAACAACGTGCAGAAAGCTAAGGATATACGTAATAACTACGTCCTCAAGGATGGTAAAATTTACCGAAAGTTAAACGGGGAGTTGCGATGGGCGGTTCCCCAAGAAACACGTTGGAAAATTTGTCAGCAATGCCACGACTATGCCGGTCATTTCTAATTTGAAAAGACATTAGAAAAAATTAAACGAGATTACTGGTTCCCTCGATTGGCGCAATTCGTAAAGAAATATGTCCGGGCTTGCAATCCTTGCGCTCACGCAAAACAACCCGGAGGTAAAAAAACAAGGTTTTCTCCACCCTATTCCTAAGCCAAGTACATCCTTTCAATGTCTTGATATAGACCACCTCGGGTCGTTCGTACAGAGTAAACGCGGAAAAGTTTACATCCTTGGTATAATCGATAGCTTTACAAAATTCATTATTTTAAAAACTGTCAAAACAAAAAAAAGCAAGACATCAATTACTGCACTTCGGGATGTCTTCGAGTTATTCGGAACTCCACGTCCTTTGATATCAGACTGCGGTACCAGTTTCACATCCCACGAATTCAAGATCTTCATCGACTCGTTAGAGATTAAACATACCTTGAATGCGATAGCCACGCCGCGCGCTAATGGCCAGATTGAGCGGTACAACCGGTCAATACTGGCATCGCCGATAGCACTCTGTCACGATAAAGATGACAGAGATAGGGATCTCCATGTCACTAAAGTCCAATGGAGCCTTAATAACACCATCAATCAAAGCACCGGAAAGAGTCCGACTGAAATTATTTTCGGACACTATTCTATAAATGAAGCAGAGGGTCATTTACACTTCGGCGCGTTGTGTTCCACGCGCGCCTCAAAGAGATGTCAGCACCAATGACGGGGTCCGCTAGGGCCGATGCCTGCTGGGGTTGCGAGAAAGTCCGAAAGGGTTACCGTGGCCCCAGGCACCGGCAACTGAAGGACCACGGGTGGGTTTTAGTCAGTAAGAGTCTGACACGCCCTCCTGCTCTGCTCAGAGCGGGAGAAGTTATTTGATGATTTCCCACCCTCAAAAAAAAAAAGAAAAAAAAAGGGTCATTTACACTTGCGGGAAAGTCCGAGAGGGATACCGTGGCCCCTGGCACAGGCAACTGAAGGAACACGGGTGGGTTTTAGTCAGTAAGTGTCTGACACGCCCTCCCGCTCTGCCCAGAGCGGGAGATGTTATTTGATGATTTCAAACCCTCAAAAAAAAAGGGTCATTTACACGATATACACCTATTCAAAGAAACATCAACATAAAAAGTGCAAAAAATTCGGGATGAAGCCAGTGCAAATATTGTAGCTCAACAGAATAAAATTAAAACTCGTTATGATAAAAAAAGTGTAAAGCCAAAGCTTACAAGATTGGTGATTAGTTATTTATTTATTTATAATAAGCACAGTCACTTACAATTCAAATAAATTATCAACTAAAATTTAGCATATCTGTAACCCTGCAATAACAGGTATGCATGACACCTAACTTAAAAAAATATTAGAGACAAAGGAGAACAATAAAAAGTGTTTCTAGTAGATCTCCTAGAACACTACAAAAACAAACTAATTTGAGTTACATAGACGTGCACTCTTCACACTGTCTAAATAGGGAATTTCTATAAGAAGCAAAACTCATGGAGAAAATATCAATAGGAAAATCTGTCAAGTTGGACCTTTCATTATATTGCCTTGCCATACGTGTTGGAGGGCTATTAAATGTGGTAGATGGTATGTGGTAGATAGTGGTGGATGTAGGCAATTCAAAAATACGATGATGACGCTTACTACGTTGGCTAGACCTAAAGTTAAAATAGTTTACCAATTGTGCATCGATGGAACCATTTATAATTTTATGGAGTATTAGTAAGTCAGAATGGCTACGTCTTTCTTTTAAGCTAATCATTTTAAAATGCCTTAACCTGTCATTGTAATCTGGTATAGCTTTACGAATCCCATTCTTCACACATAAATACCTGACAAAACGGGCCTGATCAGATTCAACACTATTAGAATCATCATCTTCCTGCCCTTATCCCATTTTACTTGGGGTCGGCGCAACACGTTTTCTTCTTCCATTCTCCCCTGTTAGACGTCAAGGCATCATCTACTCCCTTTTCACTCATATCATTTCTCACACAATCCATCCATCTTTTCTTTGGCCGTCCTCTTCCTCTCCCTCCATCAACATTCATACCCATCACTCTCTTAGTCACATGAGTGTCATCCCTCCTCATCACATGTCCATACCAAGACAGTCGATTCCCTTTCAGTTTTTCTGTCACAGGCGCTACTTTCAAACTTCCTCTTATATACTCATTCCTTACTTTATCCATTCTTGTCACTCCACACATCCATCTCAACATCCTCATCTCCGCTACATGTAATCGTTTTTCATCCATCTGCTTCACAGCCCAGCATTCCGATCCATACAATACGACAGGTCTAATCACAGATTTGTATATTTTCCCCTTTAACTTGAGGGGCATCTGTGGGTCACAAGTTGTTCCAGTGACCTGTCGCCATTTCATCCATCCTGAGTTGATCCGGTGTGTTATGTCCCGGTCTACATCGCCATCTCCTTGGACAAGCGACCCGAGGTACCGGAAGTCGGAACAGATTGGTATGGGCGTTCCAGCAAGAGTAACAGGCACAGGACTGGAGAGACCGCCAAAATCGCAGAACAAGTACTCTGTTTTGGTTCTGCTAAGTTTCAGGCCAACATTCTCCAGTCTTTGCCACCACATCTCCAATCTGTTCTGGACCTCTAGACCGCTCTCGGCAATCAGCACAATGTCATCAGCAAACAGCACGCACCAGGGAGCCTCTTCCTGTATGTCCGACGTCAGAGCGTCCATTACCATCAGGAAGAGGTAAGGGCTGAGAGCCGACCCTTGGTGCAAGCCGACAGCCACATTGAAGCTGCCGGTAGTGCCCGCTGTAGACCGGACTTGGGTAGTGCATCGATTGTACATTGCACGGATCAACTTGACATACTTCCCTGGCACACTTTTCTCCTTTAGGGCCCACCACAGAACCTCACGGGGCACTCGGTCGTATGCCTTTTCGAGGTCAATGAACACCATGTGCAAGTTTTTGTGCGCACTTCTGTATTTCTCGCATAGCTGGCGGATAGCAAAGATGGCATCCGTCGTACCCCGGCCAGGCATAAAACCGAACTGGTTCTGTGAAATTTCGGTCTCTTCTCTCAGTCGCCTTTCAACAACTTTCTCCCAAACTTTCATGCTGTGTGACATTAGCTTTATTCCTCTATAATTATTGCACTCCAGCACATCACCTTTGTTTTTAAAAATGGGCACCAGCGAACTATTACACCATTCGTCAGGTATGGCTTCTTCCAGCAACAGCTTATTGAAGAATAACGCTAACCACGTCCAACCGGCCATCCGCAATATTTTCCATACTTCAACAGGTATTCCGTCCGGTCCTAATGCTTTACCATTCTTCATTCCGCTTACAGCAATCCTCACTTCATCCACACTGACTTCTCTTACTAATCCCTCATTTTCTGGTTTATTATCAAGCATACCACTCCAGTCATTCTCCTCATTCATCAGTCTTTCAAAGTAAACTTTCCACCTATTCTTAATTTTCTCATCTTCCGACAATATCATTCCAGCTTCGTCTTTTACGCATTTTACCTGGACCACATCCTTCGCCTTTCCCTCCCTAGCTCTAGCAAGCCGGTATAGATGTTTTTGGCCTGCCGAAGTTTCCAACATGTCATAAAGCTTTTCGTGAGCACTAGCTTTCGCTATAGCCACAGCTCTTTTGGCTTTTTTCTTGAGAAAAAAGCCGATGAGAAAGGTTTCGACGTACGAATTATAAAGCCAAGCATTCTTTTAGCCTTGGTCACTATACCATATATATGACCGCGGAAAGATAGTGTTGTATCGATGACTACCCCTAGGTCACGGATAACCGACACTCTGCTCAGCACCGATCCATCAATATGATAATTAAATTTAATGTAATTCACTTTATTCGTGAATGTAATTGTCTGGCATTTTTTAACATTGAGCGTCATTCTATTCTTCAAACACCATTCCTGAAGGACATCAAGATCTCTTTGAAGGTTCATACAATCACTTAGTTCCAATATCCTACAATACATCTTTAAATCGTCAGCGTAGGCTAAACAATTGCACTTTATTAAATCTAAAAGATCATTTAAAAATACCAAAAAAGCAAAGGGCCCAACTTAGAGCCCTGTGGAACACCAGAACCAGGTGAAATATTTGAGAACTATTAATTAAATAACTCTCGAACCACCGCAAAAGAGAACCGTAAATACCAGCGTAATTCAATTTCATAGAAAGAATTGAGTGATCAACGCGATCAAAGGCTTTTGCAAAATCTGTGTAAACAGCGTCAACCAAACCAACTTTATGGCCCAAAAGAGTGCTAAGACGCAAGAGAAAGTCAAAAACTAGTTCCAGCTTTTAGCGGGCCATTTCGGGTGACGGCAGTAGGTACTTGACCATGATCGATATGAGATAAGCAGCATAGATGGATATTCAAAAAATACGTCTAAAAATATTTTTCCTGTAGACAAAATTAAGCCTTGGGTGAGGTTTGTATAGTCGGAAAAAATCTGAAAGCGAGAATGGGGGTAGTGATGATGATTAAATAAAAAACACAACTCAATTTAATTGCACAGTTGTACCATATTGTGACACGATAATATTTCTAAGTTGTAAAAAGAAAGATGAGGTAAATTAAATAATTTGAGATACAAGCCGTTGGCCTAATACGAATTACAAAAAAATAAAATACTTTTTCGTTTAGTTTTGGTGCACATACGCGTTACCCTTCTATACCTTCCCTTTTTCCTTCATGAACTGCGCTTTGGATTACGGAGGCGTGCAATTCAATGAATGCCGCTGCAATTAGTGTGTGCATGCGGTGCCCAGGTGATCTACTTACCTTCTGGAGGTGCCCGATGCACCTAGTGTGTGCAAGCGGTGCCCAGATAATCTCCTTACCTGTTGGGAAGGCCGATGCATCTAGTGTATGCAAACGGTACCCAGATAGTCTTCTTACCTGTTGGGAAGGCCGATGCACCTAGTGTGTGCAAACGGTACCCAGATAGTCTTCTTACCTGTTGGGAAGGTCGATGCACCTAGTGTGTGCAAGCGGTACCCAGATAGTCTTCTTACCTGTTGGGAAGGCCGATGCACCTAGTGTGTGCAAACGGTACCCAGATAGTCTTCTTACCCGTTTAGAAGGCCGATGCACTTAGTGTGTGCAAGCGGTATCTAGATAGTCTTCTTACCTGTTGGGAAGGCCGATGCACCTAGTGTGTGCAAGCGGTACCCAGATAGTCTTCTTACCTGTTGGGAAGGCCGATGCACCTAGTGTGTGCAAACGGTACCCAGATAGTCTTCTTACCTGTTGGGAAGGTCGATGCACCTAGTGTGTGCAAACGGTACCCAGATAGTCTTCTTACCCGTTTAGAAGGCCGATGCACTTAGTGTGTGCAAGCGGTATCTAGATAGTCTTCTTACCTGTTGGGAAGGCCGATGCACCTAGTGTGTGCAAGCGGTACCCAGATAGTCTTCTTACCTGTTGGGAAGGCCGATGCACCTAGTGTGTGCAAGCGGTACCCAGATAGTCTTCTTGCCTGTTGGGAAGGCCGATGCACCTAGTGTGTGCAAGCGGTACCCAGATAGTCTTCTTACCCGTTTAGAAGGCCGATGCACTTAGTGTGTGCAAGCGGTACCCTGATAATCTCCTTACCTGTTGGGAACGCCGATGCACCTAGTGTGTGCAAGTGGTACCCAGTTAGTCTACTCACCTGTTGGGAAGGCTGATGCACCTAGTGTGTGCAAGCGATACCCAGTTTTTTTTTTCTTATATTTTTAATGTATAGATATAGATTGAGGACATTCTTAGTTCAGGATGGATTAAGTAATTATTAATCCTGCCTCAGTTCAAAGTTAACCTAATATTATTTGAGAATTAAATATAAATGTAATATATTGTCAAGACTGTCTGCCCTCAAACCAGTATCTGAATGACAGATAATGAAATAAGTCAACAAGAGTTCATTTTATAAACTACTAGCTGACCCCGCGAACTTCGTACCGCCTAACCTTTTTTTTTAATTTTTCTCTCCGTATGAACCATCCTCGTATTTCAAGGAATATTCTAAAAAAAGAATTATCAAAATTGGTCCATCCGTTCTTGAGTTATAAAATTACAACGAAAAGTGGCATTGATTTTTATCATAGAGCACTCCGGTCCGCCCCGGTGGCCCGTGTTGCTCTATGATTTTTATAGATATAGATATAATAAGAGTTAACTTTATGTGCTACTTTATAGGCGTTAATTTTACATAAATTGTAAAGTCTGTTTGCCGCTATTATTATAATATAATGTTATATAAAATGGGATTATTCTTGTCTAAGAAATGTTGAAACAATATATTTTTTGTTTTGCATTGTTTATGTACCTACCTACTTAATTATTTTGTTAAATTGAGATAAGTTACCTACGTTACATATCAGCTTTAGTATCAATAATTATGGTGCAATTGTATTTAACTTGCACAGAGTGCGGGGTAGGAACATACTACCACATGTCGTTATATTATTTGTACGAATGGGACAGCTACAGTCAGTAGAATCACGAGTCAATATAGCGGGTGATAAATAGGTTTCCCAGTTAATACTGTGTCTGGGAGATATTTATAAAATGTTTGTTGATATTGTGTTCATTCATAGCTAGCTGATTTAGTCGATTACAAAATGAATAATATACTTTTTATAAAATGGCAATAATGTAGGCAAGACCTTGGGGAGATATGTACTGGGGGTTGGATCGAGCGGCATTGATTTTGGTATAGGATCATTGGAAAATATAAGAGTTTTGCGGGAACACCGTTTAATTCAATATAGTGCGTTTTATTCTAAAAGGTACCAGCCGAGCTATTCTGTTACAATCTCACCGCGATAAATTAGGTGAAGTGAGCTTGAAGTGAGTTGTCGATAGTGTCAATCCCTAGCATCAGATAGCTCACTTCACCTAAGTTATTACGGTGAGATTGTTACAGACTGCCGTAGGCAAAACTATATATTTCTATCCTGGGTTTCACAATCACATCCTTAAAATAGTTTTGGTATTTACAATACTATTCTGAACATTGTTTAGCTTACTGCGGTTCTTAGTAGAAATAATTAGTACAATAACCTCTAAGCTAGCAACTACATTAGATTAGTCAGACGTCCTTCTAGGTAGAAACAGAAATGGTTACACATCATAAATGTGGTCTTTTTGTACGCGAGTTTTGTCTGGGATGGGATAACTGTCACAACGTTTTCTACGAGAATCGTTGCTACATGTAACTACTTCCTCGCGCTAAACATCAGTCACTCCTCTATTTCTGAGCAACAAAACAAGCTCATTGCTTTTACGTAACTTCTTTCATTTACCTACTCGATCGTGAATATACTTTTTATTAATATCCGTTTCATCTCCTTCTGAAAGTAGTTTTATAGTGGCAATAGCTTCATTCTTAGAATATGTAGGCTAGGTAGGTATCAAAACACGAACTGGTGTTGAATATTATTGACCTTTTAAGGCGCGCTAAGAAGCAAATTTTTTGGTAACTGACAATAGCGCATTCCGGCAACAAATAAGGTTCAGAACAGCGATGGGTTTGATGTTAGTTGAATCGATTGACCACCAAAAATAAAAGTAATTTTGCCGTTTTAATTAAATTGAAAAATAAATGCACGGCTCAGTGGAATATTTTTTAGGTATTTCTTTAGTTGATTGATTTCCCTATAGAATAATTAAATAGAATAATTACTAATTATTATTAATTAATTAGTTATGTAAAACAATTTGCTTGGTCTTACGATTGTTCTATCATGATACTATTTTATTTTTATGAAATATTTCAGAATAAATCTATTCTTTGAACATTTGGAAATACACTTAATTTTTTCTGGCTTGTAATGTGTCAATACGCCTATCTGTGCGTCAAAAAACTGAGCGTTTTACGGTGTTCTACGTTTGGGCAGTACCTTTTAATCTGTTGAAAAAATCATGTAAGTATATAGGAAACCTATGGTGATGGTTTTAATCTATTACGGAACGTATGTATTCACCTAGTTCCTGAATTACCTATAGCCGAAGCTCTATTTTGAGACTTAATAATACACAATAGTACTGTGCACATAATGCTCATTGTAGGGGCTCAAATTGATATCGCAGGCGCGGCTAATTTTCGTTGACCAGCTGTGACCGGTCAAATGGGTGCATTTATAATACATTTACGATCTAAAACGGTTTGGTTAGGCCTCATTAAACATAATAATGTAAGGTATATCTGTCCTTCCGGATCCTGATTTGATTTAAGATTTTGTATGGGATTGTTCTAATTACATTGTTCATTGTTCAGAATAATCCAATCCTTTATATTAAATTGTTGCTACGAAACGCACACAGTAGAAATCAATTACTTAGCATTTTTTTTCGTGATTTTCATCACTGTTTCTAAATTCAGTTTGTTTATTTAATAAATTGAACCACTGAGGTTTTTACTAAGGTTTTCATAATACTTTAAAATAAGATATGACGCATCATATAAGTTCACTATAAAACAAGTGCGTGATTCAACTTCGAAAATTGGTTCAATAAACAGTCGTAGGCACGGATTAGCAACCCATTAGAAATTAACGATTTTTTTTGTGACAATATGTTTGCAAAATACTGTTGTATTCGCTAATGGCCATAATGTTTTTGGGGTTGGATTATCTTTATCACACATTTAACAAAAGGGTCCTTCAAAGGCTTGATTCTTTTTGTCCCAATTGCAAGATTCTACCAGTGTCTTTCTTATTGTGGTATCACAATAAACCTCTTGGCAGTTCTTGGAGATCTAGTTTTCTTTACGATTTATTGAACTGCTATCCATCATCATCACTTTATATCGCTAAACACACCATTCGATCGTAAACATTTACGTCAGCTTTCAGAGCAATATTGTTGTAAAAGTTGTAAATGTGACTCAGGTGACCTAATTTAGATGTGACATCATCAACCTGTCTGTACAATGATCAATATTAATTGAAATTTGTGACCAACAGTTTAGTCATCAATGTTCAATAGGCTATTTCATTTATTTCCGTGGAAAGGTACTTACACTAAATTGTGGCAAAGGGAGTCGTTGTATTTATGTTGTCTATTCTCTCTTTCATATTATGAATGAACAGAACAAGGACTTCAATGATTGTACCTAATTTGTTTATTATCGTTTTCTTAAATAGATCATACCTGAAAGATAGAAAAGTTATAGTTCAAGTAAACGGCATAAACTCATTAGGGTCTGAAATGGCAATGGGCGTTCCTCAAGGTTCGATATTGGGTCCATTCCTCTTTTTAGTTTATATTAATGATTTACCCCAATTACTTCAAAATCAACCGAAGATGGTGTTATTTGCAGATGACACATCATTGATATTTAAGATAGACCGACGGTCACACAATCTTGACGACGTGAATAGCTCTATTCTTCAGGTCCATGATTGGTTTACGGTAAATAATTTGGTACTAAATGGTAAAAAAACCAAATGCATTCAATTTAAATTACCGAATGTAAGAAGTAGCGAGTGTGACATCATGTTGAATGGAGAAAAGCTGGAATTTATTAATGAAAATTATTTTAAAATTATTTTATGAAATTATTTTATGAAAGAAAATTTTAAACTCATATCAAAAGTTCACTGTGTAAACAAGCATATTACAAATTAGAGGATTATATCCAAGGTAAGAATGCTTGGAAACATGCTGGTCCAGCTCTATAGGACAATCTAGGGTCTAGACAAAATTAAACTTGTTGCTACTTTAACTGTATAGTAAATTATTTTTTATGACACTGATTTACATTCTGTGATTACTTTAACTCACACACTGACATATTACTTGTTTACATAATTTGAGAAATCGTATACTTTTACAATGTTTGTAAATATGTGAACACCATGTATCTATCACTTAATTAACTTATTTATCATTGCTACGTTTATTAAATTCTTTTTACCAATAGGTACCTATAATAAAAATTACCCTACCACAATAGTTTTAGGGTATTTTTTATTATAGGTGCATCGTCTTCACATATAATCATATAATTAATGTATACAAAATATTGTAACATATTTTAAAAGAGTACCTAACGGTGGAGTTTCTTGCCCATTCTTCTCCACACGAAACTACCTTTTGGAAGGGGCGACTAGAATCAATTCTATTTAAATGTAAATGTTGACGTTCAAAAGTGCCTTATGTGCCTATTTGAAATAAATGCTTTGACTTTGACTTTTTTAATTAAAGTACATAATATATTATAAATCACTTAATTGATTAGGACAATGAACTTATTTAAATCATATCTCTTTTCGTATGATTGTTAGATATTATATATTGGTGCATTGCTTCACCTACTTATATTATCGCCATAACATTTAACCGCTTCATTTCAAGCGATTCCGTTCCTTTATTCAATGCTTCGTATGAAATTATGACCATTACTTTTTTGCGGGGGTGAAACAAAAATTAGAAGTTCAATTATCTGCCGTCTTCTCCGGTTTTGTGTCTTTATTTTCCGCGACGAGCAACTAATTTTAAGGTATTTAATGCGCTGTTTTATTTCAGACTTGGCTGTGGATGTCCTTGCCATTGACTTGCTACGTCTTGGATCTTTTGTGGCGGATCTGCTCTAGGAATAGAGCGAGAGTTAATATATTGGAAGTAAGTTAGGCATTTATTTATTATTATGTGTCATTTTATATATTTTTTCGTAATTTCTTATTCTAGAGCATAATGAATTATCGTCAATGGTATAATCTTTATTGTTCTAGAGTTCCAATAATTTCGCTGCAAGCATCCATTTCATAAACTTTAATAACACTGTCATTAACATTAATTTGTATTTTGAGATAATGTATGACAATTTTGCTCATCGATTAAACTATTTTAGAAAATTAATTACCTAGGTATTGTTTGTTCAATCGCGACCACGAACAATGTTTATTAAAGTAGATAAACCTCAAACATACGAGGTTAATACGGGTTTATGATCACATTTATTCAAAGATTTTCACGAAAACAGTTACGTCGGCCGTTTTAATCCAATAACCGATCAAGCTTTGCATAATCCTCTTATTGGGTTGGTTGGGACGATTGGATTCTATAGAATTCATTGCATATTTTAGATTCGTATCATGCTTTAATTGCATTACCCAACTCTTTTATTAGGTATGCTGTTATCGGCTATTTCTATTTTATCTAGGATCTCTAATTAAATTTACAATTTCGTGTTTTTTTTTTTTTTTTTTTTTTGTATAGTACCACATAATTGCATTTTACATTTTATGACAATCCTCCGCCTTATCCCAATTTATTTAGGGTCAACGCAGCCTGTCTTTTTCGCCCATACCAACTTACATCTCTTTTAGCTGTCATCTTTGAATTCACTAAGCTTCCTTTCTAGCCTTATAACTTTTCATGCATACCAATTTAGCTTTGTCTGCCTCTTTTCTTATAATCACCTCATATCCATAATAAGTAGGTATCTACTTAATAGTTTCCTAGTCACATGCTCCTCTTATGTGGCTAGGAAATTATACTAGGATACTTTTTTACACTTTAATATTTTTATTAAAATTCCTCTTGCCCTAGATTGAATATTCTCAACCCCATTATTTCTTGCTCAACAGCCTGCTAACAGGTTATGGCCCCATGGGCAATTCCGCATTGATGGGATTAGCGGTTTGGGATGAATGAGTTAACCACTTCCCCTTGGCTTGTTATAATTTTCGATGGGATGTTCAAATATTATTTGAGGTGGTAATGGGATTACGAGCTAAGAAGTGTTATTTTCATTCATAATGAAACACTGCTCCTTGCTGAATCTACTTTGTGCCCATGTATTATAATATTTATGAATGATTAGAATAACAATGTTCGTATTTATGTTCGAATTATTAATTCCTAAGACAACAAAAACTTTTGGGATTAACTTTGTCGTTTTTGGATAACAAAATGTATCAAATAATGTTTGCCACGCCACTGTCATCAATCGCTAGAACTGTAGATAACCGCACACAACTAAAACGGCGAAACCATTAACATTATAGGTGCATCACATGGCCGGGCGCACCATAAGCTTGACAGTGAGCTGCCCACATGAGCTGCAGTGCCGCATGGGGCAGTATGTGCTGCTGCAGTGTTTGGACGTGTCTCTCATCGAGTGGCATCCCTTTACTGTCGTTAAGGTAAGCGTACATGGATTTATTTAGTTGAGTATTTACACGGCCAGCTTTAAAACTTGCTTTTGAGCAAGTGCTAATTACCTACTTTTTAATAATTTTTGGTCTTGGTGTGTGATGAAGTGAAGTTATTTGAATTGGCTCCACTTCCCAACAGTTATCGGTTGTATCTTAGTAAGGATGGATGCACTTTATCAGTTACTGTCGAAAAAATAATTTCTTATGATTTATTTCAAGTTCCCCCATTTTTTTTTTTGAGGGTGGTATATCATTTTATAACTTCTCCCGCTCTGGGCAGAGCGGAAGGGCGTGTCAGACTCTTACTGAATAAAACCCACCCGTGTTCCTTCAGTTACCTGTGCCAGGGGCCACGGTATCCCTCTCGGACTTTTCCGCAACCCTAGCAGGCATCGGTCCTAGCAAACCCCGTCATTGGTGCTGACATCTCTTTGAGGCGCGCGTGGAACACAACGCGCCGTCGACCCGGGCCTGGTCCTTATCGAACGGCGAGCTGCCCATTGCTCGCCTTTCGCAAGCCCGCGCCTACGGTGGCCGGGAATCGACCTGCGATTCCCGACGCCCAGGGCGTCTCATGCGGCGGCTAGGGGCGTGAGGGCGCGAATTTTGCCTCTCCCTCACGCGTTCCGCCTCCTCCTTCGCGAACATTACATCTTCGCAGAAGGAGGTGACGGCTTCCCAAGCCCTCTCGCTCCGTACCATGGCCTGGACCAGTTCAAGTTCCCCCTGACGTGGTATTTCAAAGAAAAAGTAGGTGCCCTTAAAAATAAAATCTAGTCAAAACCGTTCTCTGAGCCAGTTAAGGTGTTAGCAATCACTACTTTAAACAATAGAGTATTTAGAATGTATTATAATTTATAATTCCCAATATATGACGGTTTCATGTACTTCCACTTAACCTGTCGTGAATTATTTATGTTCTAACAAGAAAAACGATATTCGGTTACGTAATTTCTAACTATAGTTAAAAGTATATTCAGCCATAAGTGCTATAGCCTCGTGGGTAGGATGGGAGACTCCATATAAGGTAGTTGACCCATAAGCACTCACGCTAAGCGTATTTTTGCTTATTGACAATGGCTTTTGTGGCATCTCAAAATGGTAGATAGTAATTGTAATGTTACATCAGGTTTTATAACGGCTTCTATGGAAGATCTAGTGACATCAAAATAGTGTCATCAGTTCATCAGTCAAAATAATATTTTTTTTGTATTCTGGTGTTTCTACTTTATATTCATAACGTGGCCAATGCCGTCTCACCATATTTTATGTTCTTTTGCCAAGGTAAAGGTGCAAGAAGTAAAGTTTTTGGTTTACCGTTAGGTATATACACTATATACTTTTGTCAAACCATCTGGAGGTGAAGAACGTTCTTCCCTTGCCATAGCCTTTTGGTTAAATGACTGAGAGCACACCTTCTTACCTGATTCTAATGTTCGTAGTTCGTATTCCTGATAGTGACAGTATTCCTTTTTTTTTTTCACTTTTCAGGTTCCTACACCATACCAAAGAAGCTTTGTCGTATGGATAAGAGTAAAGGGAGATTGGACTGAATCGTTAGAGAAGTTGTTGTTAGAAAGAAGGCCCAGTGAACTAAGGTATAATCGTCTTCCGAGATTTTCTTATGGATCATGAGTTTTGTGATTTTAAACATGAACGGCTTTTCCCGATTTATTGGGGTAAACGCAACTTGTCTTATTTCTATAAGTACAGTCGTACCTATTCGTCATATTAATTTGTATTTAGGTATCCCCTTGCATTTCCTTTTTATATACTTACCATTCTTTTGTTTTTGTTAAGTTTTAAAGTTATCTTTCATTCTTGCATGGCATTTATGTAATAAAACATTTTCAATTGTCCTAATTTGCAGTGTACTGGTGGACGGACCGTTCTCAAGTCCTATGGAGGGCGTCTGTCGGAGTGATGTGGCAATCTGCGTGGCTGCTGGAGTGGGGATTACGCCGTTTGTCGCCGTGTTGCATGACATGTTGCTGTAAGTGTTCCTATATTCGTTTTTTTTAAAAGAAAATACCTGTTACTTACTTGATCCCGCTTGAGTAGTTCCAAATAAATTCAGCAGTATATCTGTATGCAATAGTAATTGACCTAAATCTTATTGAATATGACAAAAAAAGTTACCTGCCTACTACATCTATTGTTTCCCATGCGAGTTATAACATTTACTTTGGATGCCTGAAGTCTCTTGAAAAAAGATCATCATTCCATTCTAATGTTCAATTGGTTACGTTCTAGGAACCCACGCAACCGCCTGCCCGGCAGAATCCACCTTCTCTGGATTGTAAGACATGAAAAAGAGCTTACATGGCTCGCAGACCTAGCGAACAAAACTATACTACAATTACGAAACGCAAACCGCCCAGACAGACTGCACGTAGAATTTTACGTCACTAACACACGAAATGAACTTAAGAATGATAGTAATAAAGAACACAATCCTGTAGCACACATGGTTGTTATTAACGAGAAAGGACTCAGTCATGTTTTGAGTAGAGATAGAGATGATGAGAGAGTGACTTTGCTGACTCCGAATCTGAACAGGAATTCTAATGAAGTGAAGTCAAGAGGGGATGAAGACAATAATTATAATATAGCGAAACAGTATCCTCTGATTGGATGTAGAGTTCGACGGGGCAGGCCGCACTGGGACAGTGTTTTCGGATATTGGGTGCACTTATATCCTGAGTAAGTTAGTTGATTATGAACATTCTTTGATCTGTGTTAAAAATAAGTACCTATATTTATTTTGTTTTTAAGTTTTTCAAGTTTTCTACAGATTAAAAAACCGATATTAGTTTTTTTGTGAACGCAAAAAAGCGTTTGAATGTGGTCATGTTGGCCCATTTACTGATAAACTTCGTTAATGTAGGTTTAAGTGATGAGTATTCATTGTTTGTCTTAAATCTTGAGAAAAGAATTTGTGAGTTGTGCGAGTTCCAGAGAAACATGGAGTGCCACAAGGTTTAATATTAGGTCCCTTCTTATGTATTCATTATGAAATTCCGCAAAACTAACTTACTTTAATACAATGACTGGATATTAACATATTCTTTTGATTTTGGTTTCAGGGACCATCTGAACCTATATTGCTGTGGACCAAAGAAATTAGTGAAATTATTGAGAAGCAACTGTAAAAATACTTCAAAGACTAGTAAAACTAAGTTTACGTTTGTACACGAAGGTTTCTCTTGATTAGTGATATTGTAGCTACTCATTATTATAAAAATACAATGCATTTATTAAAAGGGCGTTGTCTTATATTTTCATACAAAAAAGTTCAAGTTGGGTAGATACAGCTATTGTGTCTAGGGGAAGTTGCAAACGAATGAGGATTTTGGTCCCAAAACCTATAACCTTGCAGGAACTACGTCTACAGAATTAAAAAAAACCGGCCATGTGCGTCTCGGACCATGCTCAATGAAGAGTTCCGTAGTTGGGATGAATTTATTCCAAAAACCAACTTAACATTGTAGTTGAAAAACATGTTCTCCCATACATCGTTAAACGTTACGTCACCATGTGATAAACCTACAAATTAACGATTTTCGGACTTTTTCCTTTACTTATGCTTTGATACCTTGCTTCTTGCCAAATTTCATGATTCTAGGTCATCGGGAAGTGACCTATAGGTTTTGATTTATTTGCGAGTATCAAAATATGTCGCATAAATGGCGGTATTTTTTTATTGCGTTAACTTAGAAGCTTGATTTTTTTTGGACTCCGAGGGAACGGGGACTTACGTATTTGATATTAATTTTAACTTTATACCTCGACGCGTTCGTGAGATAAATGGTATTGAAACACTGACAACGGGACAACGAAGTGATCCTATAAGGGTTCCGTTTATTCCTTTTGAGTGCGACGTGGGTTTCGTTTACTGCTGGGATACTCATCAACAACATCTACCAACAGCAGTCCAGTGCTGGACCAAGGATTCTCCAATCTCTCGCCACTCATCTTGATTCTCGGCAACTCTCATCTAGCTACTACCAGTCAACCTGCGAAGATTTTCGCTCCACTTAGGAGACGGAGTCTCCGCCACTGGAAGAGTACATAACCATTAATTAAACAGTTTTCTTTGGCTAGGTACACTACATTGTGTCTCTCTCTTCATTTTAAAATAATGAAACTGGGAAACCAATGAGATATTGCTGATCTCCTTTTAACGTAGGTATAGAAGAAATAGAGAAATGTATTTTTTTATTTACATGAAAGACTGTCAGATGTTATGTCAAAATAATGTCTGACAAATAAAATTATTTGTAAAATGATTTTACAATATCAATGAAAACATATATTACATTTAAGACAACACAATATCAGTACGAAGGAATGACGCCTGGAATACCTGAAGCAAAGGAGAAAACAGTAAAAGACACAAAAACTAAAAAACAAAAGACCAAAGTAAGATCTTAAAATCTTCTTGATTACCAACTCGGCCTATCGCAATCCTCGATTGGACAAAGGCTTCGCCTCACAAATAATCTATAATAAAGAATTTCAATAAATATATTGGTATAATACCTTAGTTTAATAAAGCTTCAACTTGGATAGGTATTTATCAGAGCCATTAAATTATTAGCAAATTTAATCTCTTTGGTATTTATTGACATTTGAATACTGTTCTTTGCAGCCAAAATCAAAACGTAAACAACTTCTGCGAATCCGTTGCCCTATATGTTTTAACAACTTGGGCAAAGAATCAGTTGTTTCGACGAGGTGCGGCCATGTGTTTTGCAGAAGTTGTCTGCAGAAGGCGTTGTTACTAAAACCTATATGTCCTACATGTCGGAGAAAGTTGACAGGCTTTCAAGGCTACCATACATTGTACCTAGACGACAATGTGTATGAGGACATCACTATCGGTCAATAATATCAATTCACACAGCTTGTACTTTTGAGTGTGGTGTGACTATTTAAAACAAGATTAAGTAACAAATTATTTTGTGGCTTATTTTTGGATTGTTAATATTTTTGTATGATTAAGTTTTGTTTTTGTATTTAACAATGAATGTCACTACAGTTTTTATCTCCTGCAAATAAATTAATTTCAAAAGGTTTACTTTTACACTGCAATCCTGTTATGTAGAATTTAAGTCATGATGGAACTAAGACGGGCGTTCTGGCGATACTTGGGAGACGCCTTTGCCCAGGATTGGACTTCTTTTTTTTTAGCTGTCGACGAACGATTATGATGATTAGAGTCCAATTATTACTAATAAAAAGCGAAAAGCGAAATGCTAAAATAAAAATAACCACGTAATCTAATATACTTAAGCAAAATTAAAAGTATCAAGCTTCTCAGAATTTCAGTGGTCTAACTGAACTTGAACTTGGTGGTTGAACTTTAGTTTCTGACCATATCTTTGAAAAAAAAAGTGTGCTTTGAAACAGTTCAAAAGTTTTATATTTATAAACCATCACACAAAAAAACACACCCAATTTTATAGGATGAATATTAATCTTTAAGATAACGAAGAAATATAGCTTTATTCATACTTACTAACAAATATTTAGATATTTTAAAAATAGTTTTTTTTTACCCTTCGTACAAAAACCTATTTGCCACTCTACCTTATTCATGTTTTTGTTTCATAAAATGCGATACGTAACTAAATTATTGTAAATTACTACTACATTCATACCACACCATTTGCCTACGCTACCGCCATTTTGGAGGGTCTTTGAACTATTTCATGATATTATCTAAATCGGAATGCAAATTATTGATGTGATCACTGTGAGCGATTAGGTATGGTCGTGGTATGGCTCAGAACAATAACTAAAGCATAGAAGGCGCTTTCGGACATGCACACAAACCGGGCGAAGCCAAAACAAAACAAAAAAAAAAAAAAAAAAAAAAGTACGCTGGCTGTCATAGACAAAAGAGTATTAGCTAGTGATGTGACTATGCATAAAATAAATACCGATATCGACTTCTTAGTTTATGGTATCGCTCCTTAGCATTAAATCTAAAATATGCTAAAGTGAAATAAAGAACTCACATCTGTCTGATTAACTTATTTATTTATAAACACAGGATAAATTATTAACAAATTGAAATTACCAAGAAAACGCTTAAATAATTTTTAAAGAGCGATTGGCCACGGAACAAGTAACAAAAAATTTAAATCACTGTCCTTTAAAAAATATAGTTTTTGTTAGAAATGTCCTTACTTTTTCTACAGAAGATTAGAATTTTAAAATTCCAATTAACAATTAGAATTAATTATATCGAAAAATAATTATTTTGCGATATAATGAATTCTAATTGTTAAATGTTCTATGCTTATCAATGCAATCAACAAATTTCTATTATCATCCAATACATCATTATCGAATGAATGTTCGAGTAAATCATCAAAAATTGACGTTGGTAGCAATATTTTAATAAAGCAGTCATTGCTGAAATATTTGGAACAAATACGATGTTGTTTTTCCATTCCCAGTAGTTACGTCCAATAGCGTTGATCCATTTTTGCCTCATATCAATATTGGAGGGAAATCTGAAAAAGACAAAAAAAATCATAGCCACACGTGAGTTTAAATTATTACCTATACCATGAGCCACACGGATTTTTGACCACTGTCATTTCATTACTCATACGTAAAATTTGCTGGCAAGACCGTAGGTATTTATTTCACTCTTAAATATTTAATCCTTCCCAAAACTACGTGTAAAGAAATATAATGTAATAATTTAGATGACGCTAGTTCTATCGATATTCTATCGATAGTTTATTTTTGCAAGCACTATTGCAAAATATTTATATGCCGATTTAAAATTTATATTTTCCCTAGAATCGAATTATTTAATTGCATAAAATATTGATTTCAAAACACTACCATGTACACTAAGCTCAAATAATTTGAAAAAATGCCGAAATAACCTAAAGTGAGAATACAAAGCCGATAAAATGACCATATTTGATTACTTACCAATGGAAGCTTATGATTTCCGCATCATTTTCTTTGCGGGATGAATGTGATTTACATCCCACTATAATGCAGGACATTATTTAATCTTTAAGCTTTGCGATTTACACTAAATCACTATTAATTTTGTACTATTTTTACAAAAACACGTAAAATCAACGAAGCACTTCAACTCCCATGCGCCCATAAGCATTATACGAAAAAATGCGATGAACAAAGTCATAGACAAAAACCTGAGACGTTAAGTAGCTTCTAAACTTAGTATCATAAAGGTAGCCAAGGTAGCCAAATTGACGTTTGCTTTGTGACGATTTGCATTTTGAGCAACCTACATCTGTCTCTTTCTAATGCTGTTATGAGTGTGTAAGAAAACAGAGACGACTATATTAGTTAAATTTAGCTTCCTTCTATGCTTTAGTTATTGTTCTGAGTGGTATGGTCTAATTCGGAATGCAGGAAACGTCACCCTTGCGTCAACGTCACACAGGCAGCGTTCCGAATTGCGCTGTCATCGATTTGAGCGCGCTAACACCCGTACCGAATTAGCGTGAGCGCGATAAGATGTCCCGTGACCGTCGCCGACCATGCCCTAAATTAATATCACCGTGAGCGCTGTCAAAAATGATGGTAAACTAAAGCGGCATTTTCGAAATTGTGCTGTAAAATCCAAGACGTAACATAATACCTGAAATGAGTTATAAACTCATGCGCATTATGTTTGATTAATGTTGCATCTATGTTATTTGTAATTTTTGGTAACAATTAGAGTGTAATTGTAGTTTTATTAATTATTTTTAACATATCCAATAATATTGACACACATATAAATATTGTGAACGTTTTGTTTTAACGTGTACGGTACGTGTGAACGGTATGTTTTAAAGTGATACAATAACGCGAACTGTAAGAACTGTCTTTTCATCTGTGACAAACAATAAATAATATTAATATGAACATGGTATTTTATTTCGGGGTACATCTTTGCCGGGAGCATGTAAATACGCTAATATAAGTACTTCGATGTCCGTTTCATCCCTGTCGTGTTATCCGAGTCGATAGAGTAATCCAACAAAATAGAAGTGCCAATGCGTTGAACTTCCATTTGCAGAAGAATATCCAATCGGTCTTTTTTGTGTAAGGTTTGAGGTTGACGTTGAGCGACCACTGTGAGCTAGAGGTGGGCAAAATGTATCTTTTTTGCGATTGGTTCATTTGCATCTCGATCACTGAAATGATCCGAATCACTGATATGTCTCATTTGGCTCATTTGGATCATCGGCTCAAAGGATATAAATGACATAATGTTGGGTTGGGTATACATTACGTTGCGTCGCGGCCGTTTACTACTGAGTCAGAGAAATGGTGGCATCAATGCTGAAAGTTTTATGTGTACTCATTTACTGTACTATGTTAGATTTAAATAAAATAATCGATTTTCCTTCATACTTTATCCAGGCTTAGGACTGGCGGCTAATCGTTAATTTATGGCGAAGTATACTACGCAAACAAATTATAAACTAAATTATGTTTTCGTAAATTGACAAAATCAACGTCAAAAAGTCTGTAGTAAAACGGTTGATACGTAAGCGCCTTAGTGGTCATTTTTACGTGCATGGATTACGACAACGAATAAACGAAAATATGTGATTGTATGAGTGATATACATCTCATTTGGTATCTCTTTCTGAATTGTATAGATTGTCAAAAAACTCAGTGTGTCTGTCTCCCTCTCTCGCTCGCTCACTGCTCAGTCGCCTCGCGAGCGACGCGTCGCGTCGCGCAGAATGAGCCAGAGCAAAGTAATGTTTCAGATCCAAATGATGCGTTTGAAACGTTGTTACTGAACCAATCTTTTGTATCACTTCAATGATCCGGATCAGTGAGTCGGTTCCGGAAAGAGTTACACACGCCTACTGTGAGCGCGTTCACGACATTGACTTACGCAAAATATCGATGTGATCGCTGTGAGCGCTCACGGTCTAATTCGGAATGCAGCCACAGTAGACAAGTGATCAGATGACAGGTCAGTCACAAAAGTTTTCAAAATAAAAATTCATTGCTTTATTTAATATTCTATCTAAACTGAAAATAACGCCATGAATATGAGAGCAGAGAGAGAATTGAGTACTAATGCGTACAGCAAGCTATTTCTCCAGAAATTAGACAGCCCGGACGCAATATTCCAGAACTATGTGAAAGTTCTAGCCAAGCATTATTTTACTGTGAAAAACATAATACAGGTAAATTATGAATGATAAATAAAATTATAACAATTTATTGATATCCCAATGTTTAACCCAGTGTTATTTCAATTGTCTTATACATCGGAGGCAACTAAATACTTGCAAATTCACTGGTATTATATTCAAAAAATATTTCTCCTTCCTTTTGGATATCTAATGACGTGATTCGTAGACTAGTTCCGTTTTTTGTAGATTTCTCGAGTCCCCTCATCAATGCAAACAACTGACGTGAAGGAACACCACAAATCATCAATAAAAATGTGTGCATTTATCTTTGCATTTTATGATCTTTTGTAATGTTGTCATTACACTATTATAGGAAATTTTAGCTTGCCGAGATTCAATGGAAAGTCTAAACAAGCTCAACGAAAAAGGAAGGGCAGCTATATCAGTATTGAGGGATGAGATGGAAAATTTTGAACTTTATGGAAAAGATACCGGGGACATGAAATATGCTAGCGAGGTGGACTCGCAAAGGCACCAGCTAGCTTGGTTAGTGGTATATTAATTTACCTTCGAACAGTCATCATTCTGGGCTATAAATAAGCTTTCGTCATTCGTTCATTATGCATACAATCATAATAATTACATGCTCTTTTTATTTTTTTAATTTATACCTATAAATGAAAAGCGTTAGTGTTATCCAGTACTATTGTTACTTTTTTTAAAGTGTTGACTTCTACTTTACTTCCTTTAACAGACCCTTTCCTCTGCTGGATTTCCCAGCAATGGGAACTCAGGGCTAATGATATTTTGTTAAATTTTATTAAATTAGTTTTAACTTCTTAATAAAGAACAATCTTGGAAGCCTTTATATTAGCAGATCCCATTGTATTTTCAGTCTTCTAAAGGAATTCAAGGATGCCAACATAACAAGTATGTTTGCCATAGAGAAGGCTCAAAGAGATGAATTATTAAAATCTGGCGAAGGAGATGACTCTGGCATCAGGAACAGAAAGACTGTTGAGAGAGACGGACTGCTCAAAATGTCTTCAGGTAGTGTTTTGACGTATTCTCATACTGGTTTGGTTGTTTAACAGTGTCATTGTCCACAAAGCAGACAAATTACTTTAAAAAACTAGCACAGCACAGATCATAACATTAAGTGGTCTGAGGTGTTGTGAACCAGTTGTCTTCAGTTTTTTAGACAATGGCCCCTGCCCGATCCCTTCCAAGCAGCTCTGCTGCAACTCCTTTGGATAGCCTTAAAGGAGCAACAAAGCTATCAAACATGAATTTCTTAAGTGCACATCGCATCGCCATCAAACGTAAAAGTTTGGCGAGTTTAGAATTAAATAACACAAAGGTAAGCATTTACCATTGAAAAAAATATACAATATTTTTACTTGCAGTCACATTATCCTGTAGAAACATAACAAACACTCATTTGAGAAGTGTTATATTATTTGAAGGCACAAATTAATAGCATAATTATATCTCTCTTGACTAAATAATCTTTCATTAAGTAACTTGTCAATTCAAGTACATGATAATAAGTATTGTGGCTATTAACAGTTGACAAACATTAGTATCTTTAAATAAGCAGCATGTGTACTGGCAGTATGCCATAAATAAGCAGAACAACGAAGATGAATTGTAACAGGCTTGCGGCTGTTCAAAGTGGAATAGCTACGTTTATATATTTGTTTATATTTAACTTTATTATATTCATTTATGTGGGTTAGGGTGGGGGCCTACTCCAAAGTTTCGTAAACGCTAGGACTGTGACTACATATAGCAATTGGCAGTTACCCATGGAAGTTTACAGGCTTATCACTTAATATCTAGAAATTATGATTCAAAATTGATGGTGGTCAGGGGTCCCAGCTATGATATCCTCTTGATTAAGAGTCTGATTAATTCGTTTTTGTTTCATTCTTTTAACATAAATTAAGAGCTCAAGAATACCACCGTACTGAGACCAAATAAACAATCATGACATAGCACTGCAAGCAATACAGTGAAGCATGCAAAACTACACCTTGCTCTGTGCATACACACTCTCATGCACACATTTGCAACCAAATTACACCTCACTAAGTGCACACATATTATGTTCACGAAACCGGCTTCACGTCACTGTTGACAGTGCCATGTCTTGATTTTTTATTTGTTATGAGCCATCATACTGTTGTCTGTCATTATTTAGGTCACTTATCATGTCTTTTTTTCTCTAACTTACTAAATATTATTTCTCTTTTTAATACAGGTGTGACTGAACAGCTGCTATCCATAAGCAGACAACTAGCAGACACTGCACAAAGGAGTCAAGACACACTGGACAACTTGGTCTCTTCCAGTTCAACTGTGCATGTAAGTGGCCGTTTTTCTGTTATTTTTGTAGACCAATAGGTATTTGTTTCATTACTAGCTTTTGCTTCAGGAGAAGAGTGAACAGATAGAGTTACTTTCGCATTTAAAATATTAGCATGAGTGTTTAATAATTCTCAATAATAATAACACCTTATGAATGAGAATAGTTGTGCCTGGATTGATTGGCATTCAGATTCCATTGCTGATTCAGATGCAATTGTTCAAAATATAAATAAACTTATTGCATTGCTCCATAACAGTTATCTTGTGTACTTATTTACTTGGATATTCAATTATTTGTCCTTATTGTGTTTCAGGGTACTAAATCAGAGCTACAGAACACAGCCAGCACAATCTCGGAATCTGGCAAACTTCTAAAGAAATATGGCCGACGAGAGTTTACCGACAAAGTTATCATGTTCTTCGCATTCCTTTTCTTTTTAGCTGTCTGCCTGTACATTGTACAAAAACGATTTTAATTTATTGTAATGACCTTTTAATCATTTTATGTATAGGACAATATTTATTATGGATTATGTTAATGAATTGTAAGTAATATACTTTAATAAAATTACTTCAAATTTCATAACGTTCGGTTGTTATTTCTAAATCTATGTTCAACCCTTTGCTGTCTGCGTTGTTTTTAAATGTAAACAGCGCCATCTGTTGGCAATGCTGAATATTGGTAAGTCAAAGTGAGTTCAGTATGTTATATCTTTGTTACGACAGATGTCGTTGCTATCGTAATCAATCGCACCTGTTATTCTGTATAGGGACGCCAGAGATACTTCGTCACTGCCACTGCTGCTTCTTGATGCTATTGGTGTATTGTGTTTGGCACCAATATGTCAGCGTGAAATTTGAATGTCTTATAAAAAAGACAAAAATAAGTCTATAACCATTTATTGTGGGAGAGATTGCAGAGAGAATCTACTTTGGATCCTACGGTTGGCAGTCGTGCCTGGCAACAGTGGCAAATAAATAAGTCGGAACATAAGAAATATATCCTTATATTATAGTTCGATCGTACAGCTAGGCACTGAAATAATATATTTCACTTCATAGGTGGTGGTCGCAACTTCGCAAGCCCGACTGCTGAGCGTCGGTCCTGGGTTTGATTCCCAGGTCGGGCAAAATGTTATTGGGAATAGGAATATCATGGTAGCAGCCCGCAATTAGGAAGTTGGCGGTTTGATATCCCCGTGCCTCGGTAAACACGTTGAGCCATTGGTCCTGCGCCTGATCCCTCTCCGGTCGTGTCAGATTGCCGTCCCATCGGACTATGAGAGTGAGAGAAGAGATAGTGCACCTGTGTCTGCGCATACACTTGTACACTATAATATCTCCTGCGCCGAAGGCTAGTCTTCGTTGAGATTAGCCGCCATAACCGAAATTCGGTATTATTAGTTACGTCTTTCGACTCGTTACTCATAACTAAGTACGTCCAAAAAGGTCAAGTCAGGTTCGAGGTCAGTTTTCTGTCCACAACCTAACCTTAGCATCCAGTTAGTTTTCAGGGTTTCTATCTCACTTATGTTTGTTCCTGTTCCCTTCGCCTGGGAATACGGTGGACGTATAGAAACATATTAATATTGATTGTGGAGTGACGTGTCGGGAAGGCCGTCTGATCGTATGGCCATGGACAGCGACCCGTTGCGTACTACTGGAGTGCTGACATAGATAGCTAGGTACCTATGTTCAGTCACGAGCATTAATGAAGAAATAAAAATGAAATGCTTGTTCGTTGGAGAACATCACTTGTAAACGGCTGGACCGACTCGGCTATTTTTTGTTGTAAAATGTTCATATTAGTTCGAATAAGGTTTTTAGGGAAAGACACATTGGAAAAGACAAACGGAATATTAAAAAAATTGGCAAAACTAGAAGTGCTTTTTCCGAAACTAGGACATTGTTTGAGTTGATTGGATTTGGACAGGACGTCTGTCGGGTGAGTCAGTTAGCACTTCTAACATTAAATATCTAAGAGGTAAAATTCGTGAGTTTATATTTTATATGTAGGAGGTACTTAACCCTCTACCACCTACCACCTAATCTTGTTACACAACCACCTACCATACGTCTCACAGACGGGCGAGTAAAATGACTTTCGTATGTAAAACCTAAGGGTGAAAGGTTTGTTTTTTAATTAAAATCAATTAAAATATATATCAACGTCTTTATTAAAGCAAAAAAGGCACATAAAAATTAACATATTTTCTTAAAATCTTAATTTGTTTGGAACAACTCTTAATTCTAACGTAAAAATATTGTTATTCAAAAAACGAGATCTACTAAAAAAAATCACAAGACATAGGAACTTATTTCTTTCTGTTTATAAAAATATAATAATCAACTAGTAATATAAAATCAAAACTTTCTCATTATAATCATATATTTGGCAAAATTGCAGGGCATCACTCTTATAGATTTTCCCGACAGTGAATGCACATTTTTTGGGAGCATTCGATACAAATTGGCTTTTTGCACTCAAAACACATGTATTGTGTCCTGCGTTTCTTTTTAGGGTCGCAGGTCGAACAGTTTTTTCGAGAAGCCAATCTGTCTTCGGAACTGCTTCCACCTGGTAGTGCTGGTGGGTTCGAGTCATTGCCGCAGTGAAGTATGCGCCGAAGTGCGATTCGAATATTTCGTTGAATCTTCACATTTGTGTTACGAACTATTTTTTCAAGCACTTCGTCTGTGAAAAATATATTATGTTGCAATGTTCTCGATCGTAATGTAGGTGGAGCAGAAGACCATCGAAAGCGATTCTTACCAAAATAGTTTTTTTTTTTCGAGGTCTCGAACGCATTTGTAACAAAGGCTCTTCATCTTCAGACGAAAATTCTTGCTCTGCAGGTAAAACCGGGGGTTGAGATACAATAATGTCATGATTATCCTCAGCATTTGATTCTTCACCTTCAGAATTCGATTCGCAGCTATCCTGCAAAGCATGCTGTATGCCAATGTCCAAATCGACATCACTGCCTTCATCATTTGGTTGGTTTTCGTCGTCAGATTCATCTTGTTCCAACCAACGCTCAATAACACTATCACTAGAAGCCATTTTAAACTGACACAGAATAAAAACACAATAAATCTCAATTTCAAAAAAGTCACGCCACCACCTACCATACGTCTCACAGACGGAACACGACCATTTTTTACTTACCAGTGACAAACGCGCGCACCTCCAACAACGACGAGCGCTTGGGCGTCACTGAGGGACGCGGCGGGAAGGTACAGGGACGTGCAAGTTGATACGTGTTTTGCGCGCCAAAATATTAACGATTTTAATTTCCTTGCGTCTGAGAGACGTATGTCAGGTGGTTAAGGGTTAATCCTCGGAACTACTGATCTGATTCCGATTTTTTTTTTTACTAATGGGAAGCTACAGTATTGCCAGGATAGTATTGCATAATAAATACATGGTCAAATTAAATTAGCTAGCGAAACTCCGCAGACGTGATGGGTATCGATATCTAAACACGATAACATGTAAATTAAAAATTCTTGATGGTTTTTTTTGAGGTCAACTACCGCTGGTTGTGTTGTTACATGAAGTATGAGTTGGAAAACAGAAAAAGAAAGATAAGAAAAATACAAATAATAATAAAAAACAAAGCACATTAAAAAAAATACATAAAATACCAATCACGTCTGTGAAGTTTACACAAAAAAAAAACTGATATAATATCAAGTGAATACACAAACTGCGGTCAATGACCCACAAAAAAAATAATCTAATTAATTTATATTTGGTTTTATCATGTTAAGACATCGAAACCCATTACGTCTGCGGAGTTCCGCTAGCTAATTTAAGTTGACCCATGATTTTAATGTTAAAAAAAGAAATTTTACGCGGACGAAGTCGCGGGTAGAGGCTTGTGTATAATAAAGTAATACTTAACAACTTTTTAAAGTGCTTTGGTCCTACTGTGTTGATAATATTTTTATGTTGTTACAAACATACCTAGTATTTTGGAACCCATAATATTTTGAAATATGTCTTATCTCGAAGTTGCAATCGTATTTCCACGACAAAATTGAATATAAATTTTGCTAAGTGCATGTATAAATATTAGTGCAAGTGACTGTATGTGGGTTGGTCTGTTGGTATGAGTATTTACATTGGGAGAGTTTTATCAGACACCTAATGCGCTCTGTATATAGACCGCGTATGGACTACCGCTTTCTATAACACCCTGTATAAGTTACAATACGGAATAATAGGGGATAATCGCTGCTCGCCTAAAGGGCCCTCTGCGGAATATCGTGTGAATAGGACTGGCCAAGTCCGGCGCTACGCCATTGCCGGCCACAGGCCGGCGTTCCGCAGGAGTCAGTCGTGGGACCTCTCTTCTGTGTTCTTCCACGGACCTCGGCAGCGCCCCCCACCTGACGCCCACATCTTCGTGGAGGGCGTCAGAATTGAGGTCAAGGCCCAGATAAAGTATCTGGGCCTTGGCCAGGTGGAGGTCTGCCCGGTTTGGGCTGAGCACCGCCGTGTCCTCGTGCAGGCGATTGGCGGTGGCGATCTCTCGCGTCCGGCCCTGGTCCAGGCCATGGTACGGAGTGAGAGGGCTTGGGAAGCCGTCACCTCCTTCTGCGGAGCAGTAATGCTTGCGAAGGAGGAGGCGGAACGGAATCGCACCCTCACGCCCCTAGCCGCCGCAGGAGACACCCTGGGCGTCGGGAATCCCAAGCCGATTCCCGGCCACCATAGGCGTGGGCTTGCGGACGGCGAGCAATGGGCAGCTCGCCGTCCGATAAGGACCAGGCCCGCGTCGACGGCTCGTTGTGTTCCGCGCGCGCCTCAAAGAGATGTCAGATGATGGTGATGGATTATTTGTGTGTTTTTTTTGTGGTTGTACTAACAAGTTTTGTGGTTGTAAGTACGAACAAGTTTTGTGGTTGTACTAACCAGTTTTGTGGTTGTACTAACCAGTTTTGTGGTTGTACTAACAAGTTTTGTGGTTGTACTAACCAGTTTTGTGGTTGTACTAACCAGTTTTGTGGTTGTAGGTACTAATTAGTTTTGTAGTTGTACTAACCAATTTTGTGGTTGTACTAACAAATTTTATGGCTGTACTAACCAGTTTTGTGGTTGTACTAACCAGCTTTGTAGTTGTACTAACCAATTTTGTGGTTGTACTAACGAGTTTTGTAGTTGTACTAACAAGTTTTGTAGTTGTACTAACCAATTTTGTGGTTGTACTAACAAGTTTTATGGCTGTACTAACCAGTTTTGTGGTTGTACTAACCAGCTTTGTAGTTGTACTAACCAATTTTGTGGTTGTACTAACGAGTTTTGTAGTTGTACTAACCAGCTTTGTAGTTGTACTAACCAATTATGTGGTTGTACTAACGAGTTTTGTAGTTGTACTAACAAGTTTTGTAGTTGTACTAACCAATTTTGTGGTTGTATTAACAAGTTTTGTGGTTGTACTAACCAGTTTTGTAGTTGTACTAACAAGTTTTGTAGTTGTACTAACCTATTTTGTGGTTGTACTAACAAGTTTTGTGGTTGTACTAACGAGTTTTGTAGTTGTACTAACAAGTTTTGTAGTTGTACGAACCAATTTTGTGGTTGTACTAACAAGTTTTGTGGTTGTACTAACCAGTTTTGTGTTTGTACTAAGCAGCTTTGTGGTTGTACTAACCAGCTTTGCGTTTGTAATAACCAGTTTTTTGGTTGTACTAACAAAGTTCTGTGGTTGTACTAACCAGTTTTGTTATTCCTTAGAACCCATGGTTAATTTGGTTACCTTACTATATAGGTGTCTATTAAAATTCGTATTAGATGTATGAAAACGTTTGGTGTTCTATGATCTTACCTACTCTCAGAACATTGACGCCTGCATAATTTTCCTTATTCGGTAATAAACAGTGTCAGGTGTATAGGTGCCGATAGTGCACGGGCCGGCTTCCTTACACGTACATTTTCTATTACCGATATACCTACATAGGAGTAAAGCATATACTTACGTACATTATAATCGTGATAGGTCATCACTGAATTGGTTATACAGCATTGGAAATCGCACTTAGAGATTTCGAGTTTCGTAAGATGATAGAATCTAAGCTTCGCACGCAATCGAAGATAGGTATATTAAATAAATAAATAAATAAATAAATATCGTCTGACATTGCACACAGCACCATCTAGTTCCAAGTTAAGCACTTAAGGCTTGTGTTATGGATACCAGATGGTTGATACACTACTTAAATACTTTTTTTTTTGTAAATACATACATATTATAAATATATTAAGAATTTTTCCTGTGGCAACACTACAGCTAACAGCTGATTTGAATTTGTTCTTGTTATTTTAATCTTAAATATATAATTTCTATGTTTTTAAAGCCTATTTCCAATTACTCGTCACGTAAATAGGATAATAATTTGTTTTTTTGTGTTAGATTCACATACCAAGTGCAAAATAAGTGTTTAATTATCAATGTGAATCAGTGACAGTTGCCGGCTCAAGTGATTTTTGCATTGTCATCTTGTTAGCAGGTACAATACTTAATATTTTACTTGTTTTTAGTTTGTTTGCGTACTATAACTACACCAGCAATTACATTGTTCACTTTTAATACGGCTACTTGTTGATGCCAATGACTTTTTAGACGTAAACATAACCTTAGTTTGGTTTGGTGACAGAACTTCTTATTTTCCTCTAAATTTCATTTTTACTTTTAAACTAATCATCTTCTATACAGCTGCCACAACTACCTATTCTCTTTTAATTTGTTTTCTTTTTCTTATCAAGTTATAATCATGATTATGACTCGCAGCGCCCGTGCTCGTCTAGAAGAGTCCAAACTCAATCAGGCTTTGAGCGAATTAAAGGCGTCAAAGGAGTACTGTGACCAACTAAATAAGGAAATGGATGACAATGAAAAGGTGCTCTTTGATGCCCATGAAATGAATAGGAAGTTGAAAAATGAAATGGCTCAGATATACATTCAATACACTGATGCCATGGAAGCCCGGGATAGGCTCCAAGTTGTTGTGGATGGGTTCAGCCAGTGTAGCATAGAGTATGAACAAGCTCTTAGTCACAAGCATTTACTTCAACAGCAGCTACATGAGGCTCAAAGTCAGATTACACAACTAGAGACTACCAATCTTAACATCACCGCCTCGCTGAATCAAAGTCTGTTCAATGAATTGGTGCCTATTGCCCCGTCAATGGTTTCTGCCATAAACCCCTCTTACACTATTGATTTGACAGGTAATGATGAATCAAGATCATGTAATTCAGTGAGAATAGTCACCAGCAAAAACAAACTGGAAAAAATACATTAAAATCAATAAATACATAGTTAAAACACAAAAAATGATTAAAAGACAAAGGTTCTTTATCAAAAATGTTAAACTTAATAGAGAAAGGTTAAATTTGCTAAAACAATTAGATATGTATTCTTTTAATTTGGATCAAAGTACTAGGAAGTACAACATTGATACACAGGACTTGCAATCTCAACTTGACCATCTGCAAGAGAAACTTGGTTCAATGACTATCAAATATAATACCTCTGAAGAACTAATGAGGGAATATGTGTTGGCAATGAATGAGCTAGTAAACTCACAAACAAACAGCTGTGAGCTTTGTCAACCACCAACCAATGTACCTACCATTTGCCTGCCTGCCCATTCATTGTCAACATGCAATACCACCTTACCGCATCCTTGTGTTGATTTGACAACTCCTGCTGTAAATAGTTCCATTAAACAATGTAAACAAATGCTAAATAATGACATTGTGTTATTTTGTGACGAAATTGGAAAGGACTTAGGGCACTTGTTGACAGATGAATATCCCGGACACTCAATAATTAATTACTGTATGCCTGGTTGTTCGCTATTTGATATCATGAATGAAATTATTAAATGTAACTTTAAGCAGGAAACAACATTATTGATTTTTATGGGAAATAGGGGAAATGTGAACAAAGGAGAATTGCTCCAATATCATAGAACATTGTGCAACCTTAGTTTAAGGAAAATTGTGTTGTTTACTTTCCCCTATAGTAACAGTTTGCCACAGGAAGAAAATACCTTAAGATTTGACATTAACATGACATTGCACAATTTGACTTATAATGACAATCTGTTCCAGTTAGTTGACACTAACAATTATGTTGGTAATAATTTGTATTTGACAAAAGATAGATACAATATTGTTAAGTACTATCTTTCTAACTATCACAAAAGACAGATAGCTGTGTCGCTATCATATTATTTTTCTATTTCAGCCAAAAATTTGGCTAAACAACTTGCTTCTTTTGAGCAATGCAATGACCTTTTTAATTATTCTGCCAATAATTTAGTCAAAATTAATGACAATGGTCATCATTTAAATTAGAAATTAAGACAAAAGAGTCAGTCTCTTGCAAAAATATAACTAAGGCAAATAATAAATCATATGAAAGTGTACAAAAAGTAAATAGTATCAACCTGGTGCATCAAAACATTCAAGGGTTTTTGAACAAAGATTTAGAAGTAGAGTTATTCCTGAATTGTAGCAATATAGATATTCTTTGTATGACAGAACATTGGCTTAAAAGCCACCAGTTCATGTTCAATTTTAGTAATCACCAGGTTGGTAGTTCGTTCAGCAGAGTAAATGCTGTACATGGTGGCTCTTTAATTCTAGTAAATAAACAGCTTAAATTTAAAGACCGCAAGGATATTGTGAGCCTCTCTGTTGAGCGGACAATTGAAATAGCCTGTGTAGAATTGGAGCAGCTCATTATATTAAGTGTGTACAGACCACCTTCAGGATTGTATGATTGTTTTGAAAAGGTTATGGATGAAGTGTTGCACAAAATCTGTAATTCAAACAAATCTGTCATCACTTGTGGTGATTTTAATGTTAATTTGTTAGAGAACTCTGGGTTAAGTACTAAAATTATAAGTCTATTTCAGTCATACAATCTTGCTAACCAATTCTTGGAGCCCACTAGAATAACTTCCACTAGTGCCACATGCCTAGATAATATTTATACAGATGTTATACCAACCCACAAAGAAATTATTAACTTGATAGACTCAGATCATTGCGGACAATTGATTACTATTTCTAATTTAAACAAAAGAGTTACTAAAAAAGATATCACTGCTAACCCTAAAACTACTAATCGCTTGGAAACATTTAAATCTAAACTTTTAAATAAATTACCACTTCTGTTGACTAATGATGACCCTAATCAACAATATAATGATTTTTTTAAAATATATTGCACACAATTCAATACCACATTCATTCCAAAGACGTTCTCAGTTAATAGTAATGCTTCCTTCAGTGACTGGGCCACCATTGGTATACATACAAGTAGGAAAAGACTTTATGAATTGTATGATGAACGGGCATGTATAAACACTGCTGAATTTAATTTATATGTCAAGAATTATTCAAAATTATTTAAAAAAGTTTGTAGTATAGCCAAGTCACGTTATTTGAGTTCAAAAATTAAAAATAGTGGTAATGTAATTAAAATGACATGGAGTATCATTAATAGCGAAACGGGAAGGTCATGCAACCGATGTAGTGACTACAGCCTAGCTATTGATGACAATATAATTAAATCAGATTCTCAAGTCGCCGCGGCCTTTGAAAATTTCTTTGCAGAGATTCCCGTATCGACTACTAAATCTCTTAACTCTTCACCCACTGCTTCAGAGTCTTTACTTAAAGAAAACGTTCCAGTTTGTGATTCTGAATTTTATTTCCAATATGTCACGTGTAAAGATATAATTAAAACCTTTCACACGTTAAATGTTAAAAAGACCGCAGATCTATGGGGTAATTCTGTGGACGTTGTTAAGTCGATTATAAACATTGTAGCACCAACTTTAGCTGTTATTTTTAATAATTGTATTGACCGTGGTGAGTTTCCTGATCTTATGAAAAGCAGTAAAATAATACCGTTGTTTAAATCGGGTAGTACATCAGACCCTACTAATTATAGACCTATATCAGTGCTACCTACCTTTAGTAAAATTTTTGAAAAGCTTATTCTAAATCAAATGCAAAGATTTTTCAACGTACATAAATTACTGCATAACAAACAGTTCGGTTTTACAAGGGGTCGTTCAACTACCGATGCCGGAGTTGAACTTCTAGGGCATGTATATAATGCATGGGAGGACAAATGCGATGCGTTGGGCATCTTTTGCGATTTGTCCAAGGCATTCGATTGTGTTCTTCATGAAACATTAATCAGGAAACTGCACCACTACGGAATCCGGAACGCCTCTCTGGATCTTCTTACTTCTTATTTAAGTGATAGGATTCAGAGAGTTGATGTTAACGGGAAAAGATCTCCCGGATCGGTAGTAAGAATGGGGGTCCCTCAAGGCTCAATTCTAGGTCCATTTTTATTTCTTATTTATATAAATGACTTGCCTTACCTCATAAAGGATAAACATGATATAGTGCTGTTTGCAGACGACACTTCACTTTTATTTAAACTCAAACGTCAGCAGCTGGTTACTGACAATGTAAATAGCGCCCTCGCAAAAGTAGTTAACTGGTTTAACGTTAATAACCTTCTTCTTAACGAGAAAAAAACTAAATGTATTAAGTTTACGTTACCACATGTTAGACAGGTAGAAACAAGTGTTCTCATAAAGGGGGAAGAGTTGAAACCCGAAAATACCACAGTATTCTTAGGCATAACTTTAGACGCCAAGCTGCAATGGGGCCCCCATATAGATAAAATGTCAAAAAAGCTTAGCTCTGCAGCATACGCTGTTAGAAAAATTCGTGGTTTAACAGATTTAGAGACAGCCCGTTTAGTATACTTCAGTTATTTTCATAGTGTAATGTCGTACGGTATTCTGCTGTGGGGAAATGCCGCCGATATTCAGACGATTTTTGTTTTACAAAAAAGGGCAATTCGTTCAATTTATAAATTAAGTCCCAGACACTCCCTCAGAGAAAAATTTAAAGAGATTAATATAATGACTGTGCCTTCTCAGTATATTTATGAAAATCTTTTGTATGCACATAAAAATATTAATCTGTTTAAAAAATACAGTGATATCCATAGTATAAATACTAGGAACAAACACAAATTTGTTGTTCCTACAACCAGGCTCAAGAAAATAGGTGGCTCGTTTAGATGTCAATGTATACATTTTTATAATAAACTTCCTAGCCACATTCAAGAACTAAGCCTTAATAAATTCAAATCTTTTATAAAAAGGAAACTATGCCAGAAAGCCTATTATACTGTCAAATACTTTATTGAGGACAAAAAGGCTTGGGAGTGAGCTGTTCCAATAAATTTACACAGGGAATGTTGATTTATTTTATTGTTTTTTTTTTGCTAACTATTGTACTTTTAATCTTTGCTATAAGTATCTATAATTTTTTACATATACAATGACATGAATATTTACTGTATAAAGTATTATATTATTTTAATTGTTGTGAATGTGAGGACTATGTGGGTTATTATTCCAGTTTTAATCATGTTCTGGCAGTTTGAGTAGTTTATGTGGCCTACCCAAATGTCCTTTCTTTGGTATTGTTCGTCGAATCGTTGAGCTCCTTAAGTTCTGAGTCGAGCTGCACGGTTACTGACAAATGCGTGCACTGTCTGGACAGGTCCACTCAATCTGTGTGGTTCTTTTCTCAAAAGTCCATTTCAGACACCAATCTGCATGGTCCTCAATGATTATGTCCGGATTTTATATACACATTGACATTAATGAATTTTATATACATATACTATGACAAGAGTATTTACTTTGTAAAGTATTATGCTATTATTTTAACTATTGTGAATGTGAGAACTATGTTGGTCATTGCTTTTTTTTTTTGTATTTTTACTCTTAGTGTAATCATGATCTGGCAGTTTGAGTAACTTGTGCGGCCTACTCAAATGTCCTTTCTTTGGTATTGTTCGTCGAATCGTTGAGCTCCTTAAGTTCTGAGTTGAGCTGCACGATTGCTGACAATTGCGTGCACTGACTGGACAGGTCCACTCAATCTGTGGGGTTCTTTCCTCAAAAGACCATTTCAGACACCGATCTACATAGCCTTCACATGATCTGACCAAGATTCTGTCTGGACTTTAAAAGAGACTGTGACCTCTGAGTTTGTTTCGGCCTTTCTTCTCAGAGTAGTCAGATAGGAAACGCCGACCTCATCTAGTTTAAAAAAAAATATGATTGACGTGTAAAAGTGTTTGTAAAAACCTACTTACAGAAATAAAATCATTTATCATTTATCATTTATCATATACATCCATGACTCGGGTACAAATGTCCATATTCATCATACAAACATTTGCCCCTACCGGGATTCGAACCCAGGACCATTTGGTTTCGCTGACTACACTTAGCCACTGTAGCCACTACACCAAACGTGTCGTCGTATTTTATTTACTTATATGATAATATAATGAGGAAACGGAATCTTTGTTATATTATGTAAATGTAGGAGTGATTTCTAACGAGAATTCTATTAGGTAAATGAGAATGGGTGGTAGCATGAACCTACCAATATTTTAGGTTTTTTTTGTTATCTAAGTATTTTCATACATTCCTTGTAATAATTATATATAGATTTATAGTACCTACCTATATATTAGTGTTATAGTTTCTCCCCGATACTTGTTAGCGTGAAATATCTTGTTTTAATATAAAATATATCCTATGACACTTGGTAATACTGTAGCTAAACATTAGTGAAAAAAAAAATCGGAATCGGATCAGCAGTTCGGAAGATTACCCCCTACATACGCAGTTACAAATTTTATCTCTTTAAAATATTCGAGAAGTCTAATAAAGAAGTAAGAATAGGAGGTACTTATGTAGCAATATTTTGAAAGAAAGAAAGAATAACGTTTATTTGGACACAGTTCGTGAAACACAGAATACAAGTAACAAAATAAAAAAAAAGTGAAAATAACGGTTTAACAACAATAGTGTGTGTCTCACAGCTGCGCCAAAAAGGATCATTTCAGCATTAATGCCAGACACATGCTGTCTGACGCTGGTTTTCTAATGAACCTTTAGGGACAAGTGACGGGGAGTACAAACAGTTTCGACATAGGTAAATACCTAATAAATAATACATATTTTTATACTTATAAATAAATAAATGAACTAGTAATCAAATATAATTACTTACAAAACGAAAACACAGAGAAGAGAAAAAAAAATAGGAAAAATTAAATTTTGAAATGTTTTATTCATCATCATCATTTATTTATTTGTCAGATCAGTACTTACAATCCAATATTGTTAGTAAGGACATCAAACAACTTACAAACTATTGTTAGTACCTACATCTACCTCTGTCACTTAATAAATTCAAAAAACATGCCAGAGACGATAATAATAATAAAGCTGAAATGGCTATGCACCGTAATGTGGTCGCATTAGACAAGGGGCTCACCCCGCTCTCCATGGCTAAAGAGAACTGGCGCAAACCTGTAGTGCTTACTACCGATGAACGCAAGGAGGTATAGCAAAGCAAGGAGCTTCACGGACGCTTCTACCGGGCTCTTCATCAGCCCGGTGTAGACTTCTTAGCGTCCGTATCCTGGCTACGTTTTGGTGACCTTTTCGGGGAAACTGAAGGTATCGTCTGTGCAATTATGAACGAAGTTATCTTGACGAATTACTACCGGAGACATATTTTGAAAGACGGGACGGTTGACGTGTGTCGGGCATGCCACCGTCTAGGTGAATCCATCAGACATATTATTTATTTATTTATTTTTATTTATAACTTTTCGCACAAAAGGTACAAAGGCGGACTTAATGCCTTAGGCATTCTCTACCAGTCAACCAAGGGTGGTGAAGAGATTAGATGGCAGGTGCTTTAATTGAAAGGAAAGGAAAGCATTGATTTGAGCGATGTTTAACAATGATAAAATAAAATTAACTATCAAAATAACGTACACAAATATATAAATAAGTCCTATACACATACATACTATTTACTATACTATATACTTACATAAATATATATATATATATATACAAATTCCGGGAAGAGAGATGTTGAGATGACTTTACTCTATTTGTTTCGAAAATATCATAAATATTATCTCTGATTGTTCTCGTCTGGCTAACGGCGAGTACTTGCACAGGCATAATTCACCAGCAACTTGCTTTAAAATATAAGCTTGTGGATACTGAGGTACCGTATTACAAGTAGGTATGCGCCCGACCCAGTTTTCGAAAATAACCAAGTCACGTTGTACTGGAATCGGTCTATCATTACTGATAGGACTATTGTCGCCAATAAGCCTGATATAGTGGTGATAGATCGATTAGCGCGCCGCACAATGTTACCATTCCACGTGACGAGAACCTCGTGAAAGCTGAGAAAGAGACACAAATTAAATATCTCGACTTAGCACACGGGGTTGTTGACATGTGGAATGTGAGCTCGGCTGTCATTGTGCCGATTGACGTATCGGCCAATGGCATGATGGCCGAAAGCCTTGATCAACATCTATCGATGCTCTCGTTAGGCGGGTGGATCAAGGGCCTGATTCAGAGGGCAGTAGGTACTCCTCGATACGGCTCGTATCGTGAGGAGGTTCCTGTATTTGGAGCCCTGACCACCGGTAATTTGGACCCTGCTCCCGATACCGGCGGACTACTATTTTTATATGTTTTCATATAAAAAATATTAAACATTTATTTAATATGATGTATGAAATTAAATAAACGAAATAATAATTCATCTATTTATTGTAATTATATATATATTATGTTATTTCATTTTATTGTAATCTAAGTATTTTCATAGATTCCTTGACTAACGTAGTAGGTTAATTTAGAATCTAGTTTACGTACAGATCTGTGTGCTGACTATAATTTGAATTTAGAATCAAGGTTTATTTTTAACACAGGATGCTTGGTTAGATATTCTTGGAATTACCTATAAATATTAATATTATAAAACAGTTTTATAACGAGAAAAACTAATTAATAGATTTATTCAATTGTTCTTAGAGGAAACATGAAGCAAAATTAAAATGAAACTCACTTATTCCAACAATAAATGTAAGTATTACGTTCAATGAAGCTCCGATAGCAATATGTTTACATCATATTTCTGCGTATTTCAATACATAATCCTTCAGTAATTGGAACGCAATGATAACTCGAACAGTTCAAGGGTTATTAAAGGAATTGATAAAATGGGACTGCAGGATGTTTGTGCAAGACTTTTCATCATTCTGGGAATCTCTGATCGGTTGCAGCCGCGCTGGCTGGTGCAGGCTCTCTATCAATGTGATAAAGGAAAAAAAACAATCGACTTCCAAATAAACACTACAAGGTGAAAAATTACTCTAATTTCGGAAGTAGGTGTGTTTGGTCTTGCATTTTCGGTTTTTCCCACCGACTTCCGAAATTAAAGTTGGAAGTTGGTTGTTTTTGGAATTTAGTTTTTATTTTCACTTTTTAGTTGTGGTACCTACACCACAAAATTCGTATATCATCACTTGCTAAGTAAATAATAGTGACAGGAAGTTATTATAAGATCATCAACACACACTAACGGGAAAAATACGTATTATTGAAGCGAACTCAAAAATCACTCATTAGAGCTTGAGCAGGACCTCCATATAAGTATAGATACCCTTTCAAACAAAAGAAGAACTTTTTTAATCGGTTTGACGAGAGTTCTAAGGTAACAATAAATTAAAAATAAATACAGCCGAACCTTCTTCTTTATTTTGAAGTCAGTTAAAAATTCAAGGAAAATTATTTAAAAACTTATGAAGAATTTTCAATGTGGAGAAGTGCGAAAGGCCTATCAATTTCAGAATCAGAACTTCTTGTCTATTTTGATTATTTATCCAAGACAAAGAATCCGAATACACTTTGGTGCATATACTCAAAACTGAAAGCTACAATAAGCATCAAACACAGCATTGAAATAAATAGATTCACGAAATTACTGGCTTTTTTAAAAAGAAAATCAGAAGGGCATTGCGCAAAGAAGTCTAAAATTTTTACGACTCAAAATGTGGAAAAATTTCTTAATGAAGCTCCTGACGAAATTTTTCTGGCCACAAAAGTAAGTATACATGATTTAACTATGAATATTTCGTATCTTAGTAATGGTAATTATTATATTTACCTGTTTTTTATCTTTGTTATAGGTGGCCTTAATTTTTGGACTCAATGGTGCTTGCCGCGGATGTGAACTTGTAAACTTAAAGGTGGAGGACGTTGAAAATCATTCCGATGAGTTACTGCTGATTAATGTAAAGGAAACTAAGACAAAGAAAAATCGGTCATTCATTGTACAAGGACAATATACTAAAATCATTCATAAATACCAAACATTACGTCCCACCAACATGGAAAACAATAGATTTTTTATAAACTATCGGAATGGGAAATGTACTCGACAAGCCATTGGCAAAAATAAAATTAGCAATATGCCAAAGAAAATTGCTAAATATTTAAAACTTAAAGACCTTGAACTCTACACCGGTCTCTGCTTTAGAAGAACTTCGGCGACTTTCTTGGCGGATTCAGGGTATCATAATATCAGCTATTACGTCAATAAAAAGACACGGTGGTTGGAGCTCTGATAGAGTAGCTGAGGGTTATATCGAAAGCTCAATGGCGAATAAAACCATATTAAGCAGTCAAATCAACAAAAATATAAAACTTAATCCATCAGAGCCACAACCATCAACTTCCGGCATCATATCTTCGTCCGTAACTCACGATGCACCACCACCACTATCTCCGATGTATACTATCTACAATGAAACGCAAGTTCCTCAGACGCAAGAACAGAGAAATACTCAAATCAACTCATCAACAATAAATGTACCAAACAAAAATGTAACTCTCTCTATCAATAATTAGACCAATGTTTCGAATGTTAACTTTTACTTTTAATTGTCATTATTTTTAATAAATGCTTATCTCATATTATTATTGTGTTAATTTTTTCGCAAATGGTACGAAAGGTAGAGTATTTTCCTCGGTGATAAAGCTGTCTTAGTCTTGGGTGAACTTAAATCCCTCGCTACACTCTGGACTCGTCTTAAATCCCTCGCTTCGCTCGTGATTTAAGTTTTTAACACCCTCGCTACGCTCGGGAGTAAACCTCGAGTCCTTCATTACGCTCGCGATTTAAATCGTCACCCGCGACAGAAGACACTGCTTTATCCCCTTGGTTAATAATCTACTATTATCGTGTTAAGATATCGATACCAATCCCGTCTGTGAAGTTTACAACAAAAAAACTGACTTTTTTAAACCGATATTTCAAGTAAGTATACTAAGGTCGATGACCCCCCAAAAAAAATCTTTAAATCTATATAATTTTGGTTTTATCTTGTTTAGATCACTATCACGTCTGCGGAGTTTCGTTAGCTAATTTAATTTGACCCTGTATAGTCATAATAATATATAGTAAGTACCTATAAGTATGAATAACCTTATTCTATATTGGCGTACCTAAGTAGTTGTCTATAAAAAAACGATTTGTCTTGATTGATTGACTTGGTTAGCCAGGAGTCGAAGCTGAACGTTTTTTTAGCATCGAGAGCAACATGTAATCCCTACCTACCTTATTTATCTTACCTATTAATAGATAAAGTTGCTTTTGCTGATGAGGATCTAAGGCAAATAAGGAAAATTCTACGTCTTTAGACGTAGTGCGTAGTGTGAGTGTGTAAGGCGGTAGTGACCTATCATAAATATCAAACGCGATAGTGGTCCGGAACAGGGGCCGTACTATGACGTGTTAATTCCATCATTGTTCCAGCGTGGAAGAGAGACGGAGCTATACATGACCGATAGCACTATCTCTTTTTCTCAACGGAATCATGATGGCGTTAACAGTTCATAGTACGGCCCCAGGGACTAACCAGCTTGAATGGGTCTGTTGCTATTGAATCTGCATGACGATTGAGAGTCAATATGAGTCATTGAGTCAGTGTTACGCGAATGTTGGCCTCCACCTCTGGCAGGGTTGCCAGGTTACCCCTTTCTTTCTTTTATTTGAATATTTCTGAGCCAATTCAAAAGTCTTGCGGTCAATGTCAATTGTCAATTGCCCGAGAATTCGCTTCGTAATATCTAATGATATCTTAGTTTGTCTGGATCTGGAGAGTATGAAGAAAGACTTATGTGAGTCATACACTGTGGACTGTTAAAAAGAATTTGTGAGTGTTATGAATATGAATGAACCTATTGAAGAGGAGAGATACGGAGAGGTTAGTTTCTTTTTGGCAAGTTCTGAGTTAACAGGTGATGTTAAATCTAATCATTTGTGACTGTGATTTTTTGTGATAAATACAGTAGGTCTTATTAAACGAGCGCTAATCATTACCTTACTTGCATTATAATCAGAAAGCCAAAAAAACCATAGGTATTGGAACTCGTTACTTATGTAACGAGTTCCAATACCTATGGTTTTGGCAAAATGGCTGGCTAAATTATTTTAGCCAGCCATTTTGCCAGCCTCGTTTTACAGACCTGAAACCTCTGAACCCCTACGAAATTGCTCATAATTTTTCACGTACCAGGAAAAAAACATAACCATTCCATCGAAGAACCCAGACAGCCCTAACCGTTAGACGACATTGAGTTGCATTAACAAATAATTTGTCAGCAGCTCGGAGGTCGCCCCATTAGCTCTGAATTCGGCACTTGATAGTTTTAAGGCCGTTTCGCGAAATGATTGATGCCACAATAACTTTGGCAATGATTGGGTCCCGTTGCATAGACTTACGTAAGAGGTTTGTATTGCCTCACAGATTTATTAGGAGACGCTATACTTCCTTCTCGGACTTTGAATTATCTTTGAAGCGTTCGTTATCTGTGAATAGCATACAATAAAGTCGCATTTCGTGTCTGTCATTGTGACCGCTTAGTTTTATAAACTCCCCAATGAAATTTGATCCGTTTTTCACCTTAATTTAGTTTTTTTTTTCGGAAGGTTTACTTGTGTGGATAATTTAATACTATTAAACTTGCAACAGCAGTGGTGACCCAGTGGTGAAAGCCGCGACTTACGAGTTGTAGGTTGTAGGTTCGAACCCAGACAGGCGCTTTCATCATCATCTGCCTAGCCTTTTCCCAACTATGTTGGGGTCGGCTTCCAGTCTAACCGGATGCAGCTGAATACCAGTATTTTACATGGAGCGACTGCCTATCTGACCTCCACAACCCAGTTACTGGGTAATACAATACCCCTTGGTAAGACTGGTTGTCAGACTTTCGGGCTTCTGACGACCCGTAACGACTGTCAAAGATCCACGAATGACAGCCGGGACCAACGGCTTAACGTGCTTTCCGAGGCACGGAGCAGTGGTGATGAAATAATTTACACAAAGTAAAGCGCCTGTCGGGGTTCGAACCTACGGCCTACAACTCGTAAGTCGCGGCCGTTACCACTGGGCCACCACTGCTCTCTGCCAGACAGGCGCTTTACTTTATGTAAATTATTTCATCACCACTGCTCTTAAAACGGTGAAGGAAAACATCGTGAGGAAACCGGCATGTCCTAGAACCAAAAATTCGAAAGACATGTGACATCTACCAACCTGCACTGGATTACGGCCCACTCCCTCTCACCGAGAGGAGGCCTGTGTCCCAGCAGTGGGACCATTATAGGCTGATGATGATGAGATGAAACTTACAAATAATAAAGACATCTCGAGGATTTGTCTAATCGTACAAACAGAAGTAGGGGCTTCGCGAAAATGGGTCGTTATTAGAGAATAAACTGCATTTGTAGGAAAGTGAATAATTATATTATGGCCCATTTGACCCATACATCTGTAACTGAGTGTAGCGCTAAAAATATTTAAAACATCATTCTGTCTGTGTCATCTTCAAACGATTGACAAAAACAAAACGACAGACGTTATAAGTACGTTTAGCACTAAAAGTATTTAGCGATTTGTAGTGCATAGAGCTTATAATTTGCAATTTTGCGTAATTTGCAATCTAGGCAATGCACGGTTTGACGACTGTAATTTGTTAAGAGCAAACCGTAGCCGCCACAGCAATCTAAATGTACCATAATACCTATTTAGATTTCTTTAATAGCGAGTCAATTATTCTTGGCCGTATTTATTTTTCTCCAGTGTCCCCCGAAGTCCTGAAACCCGACAAAGAATATTCCATCTGTTTATAACAGGCTCACAGTTCATGTGCAGAAATGAACCCATAACTCTCAAGAAAGCCTGCTAGTTGGCCCTGCACCTTTGAACACACGTGGCCTCAACCTCACATGTTAAACATAGTCGGGCAGCCGGCACTCTGGCAGGATGGCCCGCCGCGTCTACACGCCCTGGCAATGAACTTGACTAAGGTCAGTTCAATCGCGTTCTTGCGTGAGGTCGCTATCTGAACGATATTAGACGTGTTTTAGGAAATAGAATAGAATAGAAAACTTTTATGTCAGACCGGAGTCCATAGGGTTAGTAACAATTTTACTTAACTTCTAGTGTTAGTAGGTTGCAAATACACTTAAAATTCAGTGTGGAGCTGTCTCCACCTCCGCCACATCGAGCAATCCCACCGATCTGCGAACAGACTGAGAATACTGTTGGTGCTGCCGTGAACACGCGTCATCAGGGATGCACATTTCGCCATGGGATCTGGAGGCAAAAGTCCTCGCGCACATTTGGGAGTGGCGCGAGGAGGCGAAACGCCGGGGCGTAGCTCCGCTGCCGCGAGAAATCACGGTACAGCGGACAGAGCTCCGGCGGGATCTCAGGGCGGCATGGAGAGTGCGATTGTCGCAACCCAGCGCTGGGCACGCCACAATTGCGGCGATAAGTCCCCTCTTTGAGGAGTGGCTAGAGAGGCGCCACGGCGTCCTCACCTTCCGCCTGACGCAGGTCCTCACCGGACACGGTTGTTTCGGGAGGTTCCTGTTCCGGATAAGGCGGGAGGAAACGCCCGGGTGTCACCATTGTGTGGATCGCCCGGAGGACACGGTGGAGCATACGGTGGAGGTCTGCCCGGCTTGGGCGGAGCACCGCCGTGTCCTCGTGGAGGCGATTGGCGGTGGCGATCTCTCGCGTCCGGCCTTGGTCCAGGCCATGGTACGGAGCGAGAGGGCTTGGGAAGCCGTTACCTCCTTCTGCGAAGCAGTAATGTTCGCGAAGGAGGAGGCGGAACGCGTGAGGGAGAGGCAAAATTTGCGCCCTCACGCCCCTAGCCGCCGCAGGAGACGCCCTGGGCGTCGGGAATCGCAGGGCGATTCCCGGCCACCGTAGGCGCGGGCTGGCGAACGGCGAGCAATGGGCAGTTCGCCGTTCGATAAGGACCAGGCCCGGGTCGACGGCGCGTTGTGTTCCACGCGCGCCGCAAAGAGATGTCAGCACCAATGACGGGGTTTGCTAGGACCGATGCCTGCTAGGGTTGCGGAAAAGTCCAAGAGGGTTACCGTGGCCCCTGGCACAGGCAACTGAAGGAACACGGGTGGGTTTTAGTCAGTAAGAGTCTGACACGCCCTCCTGCTCTGCCCAGAGCGGGAGAAGTTATTTGATGATTTCCCACCCACAAAAAAAAAAAAAAAAGAAGGGATGCACATTTATTCCTAATAATGGCGGCAAAACCATTAATATTCTCTCTTAATTTATATTTATTCATTATTGTATTGAACGCGTAGGTCGCCATATGCCCGCTGAGTGAAGTTGAAATGATAGGACCTGTGAACAAACTCAAAATCAGTTATTATTTTGAACACCAGATGTTTTTCACGATTTTACTGTTTTGTGTTCACATTAATCGTCAAAACGTAGGAAACGGCAGATTTTTCGGGATTTCTGGTTGGTCCCGATGTAAAAGTTGTTCAACAAAACTAAGCTTGTACACCTAAGTCACTTTCCAAGGACTTTTTGAGTTATATGTCATCATAATTATAACATCGGTTACCGTAGTACAGGCTCTGCCTAGTTCGGGACCTGAAGACCTTGTGTGGATGTTGTCTTATATTTATTATTATAAACACTGTCTTACACAGCTTTAGGAGTCTAAAATACCTCAAATTAACTAATACCTAGGTACCTAAGTACTAGGTATTCAATGACTTACAACAAAGCCATTTGTGAAAATGAAAGATTACATTTTAAGCTTTACACAAGAACCTATTGTTAACTTAAAACCGCAAATTGGGAGCTCACTGTTTTAACTGTAAAATATTGTGGTATCTAATCTAAAATGGAAATAACGAAAAGCAATAGAGTCGACATCACTACATAATTCTCGATATTTGAATGAAATAAGTTTCACAGATTCATCCATTGATTTAGAATTCCGTAGATTGGGCATGAGAGTGAATGAGAGCTCCCGCTCTTAACGGGACTATGCTGTGTTAGAAAGAGAAAGAAAGTGACGCTGTCAACAGGGCCAAACACGTATTTGCTAGCGGCCCATAGCGGCCCCGGTAACTGTTTACGTGAGCGTTTCGGCAATTATTTAAGTGAACTAGAGTGATAACCTGTGATTAAATAACCATAATACGATGGTTTCTTGTGCAGTACCAGGATGTGAATCTTCCAAAAAGAAAAATCCCCAGGATTACTCGTTTCACCGGTAAGTTTACAAATTATTTACATTGTTATTTCTGCATAAGCAATGCACTAATAAGCCGGTTTTAAGCAAAATATGATGAGAACATTATTTTACTTACGATTTAGATGAATTAGCATGCCTGAAACCACCGTATCTAAGAAATAACAAATAGAGAAATACGAAGGAGTTATAACCTCACTTTTTAGTGATGCGATAGCCTAATTTTTGACTTGTTGATATCGACATCTAAGATAAAGGTAGCTTCGTACAAATGCATATTCTTAGAAAGTTAGATTATATGTCGCTAATTGTTGTAACAAACAAAATAAAATGTAGATATATTACAATCTTATATAAACTAATACATATTATAAAGCTGATGAGTTTGTTTGACTTTTAATACGCTACACTATGGAACTAGCAACCTACCTGATGGTTCGAATTGAAAAATTACTTTAGTGTTGGATAGACCATTTATTGAGTAAGATTATAGGCTGTATAATATCGCGCTTCGATCCACGGGAGTGGAGCAGTAACCAAAAAAGATATGGGTGAAACCGTGGGGGACAGCTAGTTAAATAATATTGATAGACTTGATAACAGATTTGAAAGATTATAAAATATTTTTCCATTGAGTTCACTTAACAAGACACATAATGTGAAGAATGTATCACAGTTTTGCGTTCGCAGCACACTGATGTAAATTCTTTAATTTTTTTCAAAGACAAAGGAGGATTAGTCTATCCTTCAAAAGACGTGATAGAAATATGTTTGTTTTGTGAAAAAGTGTTTAGAGAAAATATAAGGTCCAAAAACCTTAATATAACTAAATTAAATTTGATTGTTACCAGGACCATATATAATTTCATGCACAAATTTTCCGCTCTAAATGACCACTGTTTTCCGTCTCTAAATGATCATATTTATGATCAGGATCCAATAAATAATCATAAATATCTACTAGTAAAGTTAAATAATGAAAAGTTTTTTAATATTAGAATTAGATACGAACACAAGTTACGAAATGTAAATAAAGATAGTATTCGACAATTCTATAACAAACTAGTTATTTTTAAGGGCACTTAAAAATGTAAACTGTGCATTTCATTAATAAATGATTTTTTATAAGTAAATCTTTTTTGTTTCACTATTTTCTCTAAAATGTTACCTTTATGGCCCCTCAGTTAGTGACACAGCGTGGGATGACCTGGCAAAGCATTAATAGAAATATCTAGGAACGCTCGAGAATCCTTCTGGTTAACTTAGGATCCCCTATAAGCCATACTGAGACTCATGAAGAAGGTGCACGGAGGGCTAGGGGTTGAGTAGAAGGGAGGGGAATCGCACAAAAGATCCAGAAGGGTCGAAGCGCTCTGGGCTCTGGCCTAGGGCCAGCAAAACAAGATAAGATAGGATCCCCTGGTATACCGAGAGTTACCGGGACATACTGCGTTAATTGTGAAGATGTTTTTTTGCCATTGAGTAAGTATATATTTTTTTTTATATTTCCAATAGAAATTGCGTGATACTCGGACAAAGAAACATTGTAATCCTAACTAATATTATAAATGTCAGTTTTACCGCTAAATGAGGTTACTGGCTAGTCGCATGCCGATAGTATTTATTGCGTTAGACCCTTAAGACATTTTTAACAGAATGACTCATTACGTCGCATAAATTATCGATAAAGACCAACAAAGGAATAGACAAGTCACAACACTGTCTATGCACACACTTACATTTTACGCATACTTAGATCAATGGTTTTTGGTCTTGTTTGATTGTTGACATTACCGATCTACGGAATTCTACATCTATGGATTCATCAAAATCATCATTTGTATTGAACCACAGAACAGTAAAAATTGTCTATGGTACCTATAGACGGCCCATTTCACCAACACATCAACGAAAAGATTCATCAAAGCAAAACACAATGTTGATTTGAGAAAGCTCATTTATAGCTCATTGTGTTTATGCTATGGCATGAATATGGCCTGTATCTTAGAATATGTCTCGCCTTCAAAGAACCTGAGAATCTAGCTCAATATCCTTTAACTTTTGATATAAGATACAATTTGTCGGGCGTTGGATGACACGATGCCCTGTGTTCCATGTAACATAATATTGTTTTGCTGCATCTGCTTCGATTGAAACTTTGAATGTCGCCACGAAAAATTCAGGAACATTATGAACATATTCTAGCTTTCAAGCTACGAATTAAAGAGAATTTCTTCTAGACCGTGCTGGGTTAAACTAAATACACTCGCACCGGTCGCTACTGCTGGACATAGGGACACCGTGTGCCCGGTTGGTGGCTGTTGAGGCACGGATGAAATATCTTGGTACTGTGTTTATTTCTGTTAGTAGGTTTAAACACATTTTAAACGTCAATAATATTTAAAAAACTAGATCGGTGTTTCCTACCAGTCGGTAAAGTCTGAGATGAAAAACCGAAACAAACTCAGAGGTCACAGTCTCTTTTAAAGTCCAGACAGTACAGTAGATTAATATCTGAAATGGTCTTTTGAGGAAACAACCACATAGATTTAAGTGGACCTGTCCAGTCAAGGCACGCATTTGTCAGTAGGTAATCTTTAGCTCTACTCAGAACTTAAGGAGCTCAACAACTTTCTGAACAAAAGTCCGGCTACTCAAAACCAAATGAAACCACCCTCTCCATTCCACTTTTGTCTGATACTATTACCTCTCTCCATGTAATTTGTCACCGTCCGTTCGGTTTTGTTAACATAAATACGTATCGGCAGACAAGCGAGCGACGGTTTCATTGCGAATAATAAGCTAAAATAATTGGTATCAGCTATTAATTGGTAACTAATTACTTTATCTTCAAGGCCTATATGTCTGGCTGTATTTGTAGAGGTAACTATATCGTAAATATAAAGACATCGAGAGAGATCATTTTCTTTATTGGATTTTAACAAGTTCTTATTGGCACAACACCTTCTGCATGAGGTCCCATGCTACTTGGGGTAGGTACAGTACAGGCGTGCGATCCATGGCCTTGTAGGGGGCCCCGGTGTGGGCCTCATAAAGCCGCAGAGAGCGATGGCCGTCAGAGTCATCAGGGGGTATCGCACGATCTCCTACGAGGCGTCTTGCGTACTGGCCGGATCCCCGCCATTGGACCTCGAGGCGAAAGTACTCGCGTCATTGTATCGGTGGCGCGAGGAAGCAAGGGCGTGGGGCGAGGGACCGATGCAGCGACACATGGAGCTACATCGGTCTCAGCTTCGCGAGGTCCTGGTGGAGGAATGGCGGGACAGGCTGTCGCGTCCTACCGGCCGGCCTCGTCACCATCGAGGGGTCCGGCCGGTGCTCGAGCGCTGGCTCGGGAGGAGGCACGGCTCCCTGTCGTTTCGGGCGACGCAGGTGCTCTCGGGGCATGGTTGCTTCGGGAAGTACCTGTGTCGCATAAACAGGGAGCCGGACGGCCGGTGTTACCACTGCGGCGACTGCCGGGAGGGCACGGCGCGGCATACGCTGGCAGAGTGTGCCGCTTGGGAGGAGCGAAGCCGTGCCTTCATCTCAGAAGTACGCAGTGACTTGACCTGGGACGCGGTGGTTTCCCTCTGCGAAACAGTCGTCTCGCAGAAGGAGGCTGTGGAAACGGAGAGGGAGATCTCGCGCACGTACTCGGCCCGCAGAAGGCGCACCGGGCATCGGCGGAGGGTGGACAACGCCCTCTTCCGCGCACGGTAATACCTGCGGATTAATAATACATTTTGATGTTATCAAATAATATTTGTTCAAATAATTGCTTGTTTATGTACTCGTACTTGCTTTATATTCTAAAAATGTTCTGTTTGTTTTATTTTATTTTGTTATAAGTAGTACCAATCATTGAACCTGACTTGGTTTCCGTACGTCCTTTTCGGGTAAGTAACCACTGAAAATCAGCGCTGTGCTGTGGGTCTCCCATAGCACAGCATCATGCTGAGTGGAAGCCTTCTTGTCACAGTCATAACGTGCAGCTGTCGACGATATCTGTTTTGTGCTCGTGATTAGAGATCTCTTTGTTATTTTTACTTTTTTCTTAATTATTAGAGCTAATTATCTTTTTGTATGCACGTGTTTCTGTGACAAATAAATCTATTTTTATTTATTTCTTTCTTTCTTCCAGCCCCCCTAAATGGGTCCAGGGGCGACGGACTCGGGGACGTCCGTCACCCCCCACACATCAGGACCCGAGGTGGCGGCGCGTAGTGTTCCACGCGCGCCCCTCTTAGACGTCGCGGGGGGAGTCAAACACCTCACTCCCCCCCCAGACCCGAAGAGGCCCGCGGCGGCGGGCCAGTCGGGGGTTGCGGAAGGATCGTACGTTCCCGCGACCCCCGGCGTAGGTGTGAGATGGAACACCGGGGTGGTTTTTAGTCAGTAAGAGTCTGACAGACCCCGCCGCCCGCCCCAGGGCGGTGGACATCCATGAGGATTTTCCATACCGGAAACAAAAAAAAAAAAAGGTACAGTACAGTCAGCTAGGAGGCACCGTAATAGAGTAGAGTCACGAGCACTAATATGTATACACTGTGTGCTAAAAGCGTACTTCTGAAAACGAACCGCTGAAAGCATAATGCTGTAAAAAGTAGGACCTACAGCTGAATGCGTAGCACATGTTTCCGGCTATCCCTATTATGAGTCCCTAATAAATAAGTAAAGCATGAAAATATCCACATCTAAAACTGAAAGGCAACTAAAGGATTAAACACTAAAGACAAAGGAATCCTACATTCAAAGCTTCCCAGAATCAACACTTGAGACCTAATTATGAAAGATAATAGAGTTTTTCATTTCCCGACGATTTACATATTGTGTGCTTAGAGAAAGTTCATATTATAATTGAGTTTGTTCACAATTATTGTTATGCTAATGTTTCTTTAAATACGATCTGAATACCTATTAGGTTGTACGTGTGGAATAGGCATTTGTAGTTGTAAGCAAACGTGTTGGTACTCCTGTGAAAATTCAAAGAAAATAATCAACATTACATTGCAATTGTTGGCTTATTACGAACAGAAATAAAAAGTGTTCTTCAGTAACTGTCCCACTTCAGAGGGGCAATTCCCGTATTTTAAAGAACGTTCGCATTCTAATTTCAGTCTCAATCTGTCAAAAATTGTATAGCGTTTACCTAGATTTTTGTCATTTGACTGTCGCTGAGATGAGATTGCGACTTGATTTTGAACGTTTTTAATTGCGGGAATTGGCCGTCAGGTCACTTCTTTTTGTACATTCGTTACTGTTAACTTTGGTCATCACGCTTACACGTGGTGTGTTAACTTTTTATTCCATGGGTTCACGATATTTTCCTTCACCGTAGTCGCATACGTCAAGCCCTAGCATCAGTGGGATGACACTGACAGCTCACTCCGTTCACTTCACCTAAGTTTTCACGTGAGATTTTTACGGAATAGCAATGCAGCTCCGTTGACACTAAAAATAAAAAATAAACATTTAAACAAAAAAAAAAAAAAACAACGGACTTCCAAAAAATAAATCTCTATAAAGTGAAAAAAAGAGATTCCGACGAATTGCGAGCCTTCTCCTTTTTTGAAATCGGTTAAAAATAACTTTAATATTGGAAGTCGGTGTCTTTTGATCTGTATTTTAGCTTTGCGACTGACTTCCGAAATTGAAGCAATTTTTCACTTTGTAGTGTTTATTTTTTGGAAGTCGGTTGTTTTTTTTTAATATTTTTTTTTTCACATTTTCGTAATGGTACATAGCCCACACCAATTCAAAACCGACCGTCTTACACGTCAACGTCCGTTTGAAGGCGGTTTTTTTTGCGGTTGATTTTTTTTAAACCGCTCGACTGATTTCGATTAAATTTAAATGGGACCACCTGGGAAGTATACTCTTTGAAACAAAAAAAGAATTTGCGAAATCGGTTCAATCGTAAACATAAAAAAAATACCGATGAATTGAGAACCTCCTCCTTTTTTGAACTCGGTTAAAAAAGTATTTGAGGAGGATTGTGAATTTATTCAGGTACTGCCATTGAAGATACAGAGATACCTGGCTTGACACCTTTTTGACCTGCATTGGCGCATTGTCGCCAACGTCACATATAAACAAATGTTAACTGAACAGACAGCAGTACTGCTGGGCAGTTTGTTGCGCCACTTCTTCTTCCCAGCTAAAGCACTAGGAAGTGGCGAAGGGCGGGCGTTTTGAGGGGACTGTGTTATGTAATTTTGACGTTCAAAAAGTGCTGATTCTCAGCCTAGTTTGAATAAATGACTTTTGATTTTGATTTTACCACATCAAAATCCCTCTCTCACACTTTCACCCCCACAGACACACACAACATAATACACGTTTTACGAAACTAGCCCTGAAAACCGACATATTTATTTTCTGCTTATTCGCACTCTGACCCCCAAGATACAAGCCCTACTTAGTTTGGGGGTCAACGGTCAACGGTACAAACTTAATTGTGATTATATAAAATTACTGCCTGTCATCACTTTTTCATAGCCAATAAAACGTTCGGTATTTGAAAAATCGTTCTTTTTAAATATCGCTTTCCGTTTTCAGACTCTCAACATTAAATACATAAGCTATGTATCGCTCGAGACCAGCAGATAGCAATAGAGTGGACATCAAATAGCCAGTTTACGTCCAAGCGCACATTATGACGTATAAAACGATAATGCATCCCTGCAGGTAAACTATATGGCTTTTAACTTCATAGCCTTCTTCAGGGGAAGTTAGTTTATTGGGTAGTCCTATATAGTGTAGTGTTTATTTGTTTTTCTATCTAGGCTGTCTAGAACTTTTAGTGTTTGTGATTGTTTTTTAATTTTAACTTGCGTGCTGGTTTCAAGATTATCTGACCCGCGATCCGGTCTGCGTGGTAATTTCGTAACTCACAGTTAAAATTGCTTTCATTTAGACAGTTCAACAACATTCATTGCGTTATTTACGCTGTTGAGCAGACATATTTTTCAAACATATGATGCAATGGATAAGGAATGTCCTTCAAAATGATTCAGATTCTGATTGATAGTGTGTTTCGCAATGATGGTGCCGATCATTAATAGTAGTACCAGGAAATTCCCCAGGTAGTTTTTAATTTTTGGGTAGGAAAATTCACCTTTGATCTTCTTCATGAATATTTAACACTTCAATCTTATGAAACTTGATAGAAGCCACGCATGTTCATGACTTCTATCAAGTTTCCTAAGATGTACCTAGTGTTGAATCTATGGAAACTTCTCATAGTCTTAATATTTTTTTTACAACACATGTGCTACTTTTTCCAAGATTTATGTTTCTTTTTGACCCAGAAACTTGTTGGAACCAGACTTAACGATTGGAGATTTATGAATTTAGTTGGTTACGCCAGATGTAAGTAAGTACATTAGCGTTTTAACACCTCAAATACAAGGTGCCCAGCTGAGGTGTCCACTATTAAATTCAGTGGTCGTTCGCTTTTAAACTAAGTGCAGCTATTCCCCTTTTACAAGCAACGCACAAGAAACGCGCGCAGAATTTCGTGAAGTTCGTTCAACCATAATGCGGCTTTGTTAGATATTCATCTCATGCACGAGGATAAAAATTGTTAACAAAATACCAACTTGTTAAAAAACTACTTGATAAATAAAGAACTAAAGATTTATGTAAAATCAAATCAAATCAAATTATTTATTTTTGCAGACAACAGAAAAAAAAACAAAACAAAATGTAATAATGCGTGCATCATTTACCTACACGTCTTACGTGGTCCGTTTCTGGTCTAGGTCACCAGTAATTACATAGCCGGCATTACCCTGTTACACGATGAGGTAACTAAATCTGCACATATTCTCAGTACACGCACAAATGTACCGGTTTACGACTTCAATGTTACCATACGTAAATATTGTATCATTGATGATGCGATTACGCTGATATCTATCAAACAGCCTGCAATATGCATATGAATGGAGTCGCAGCACTTTTTAGGGTTCCGTACTCACAAGGGTGCCAACGGGACTCTCCCCCTAATTGCGTAACAGTTTCCAATCACAATACGAGAGTTTAGAAGGATATTTTTAATTTTGCACAGAGAGTGTGTACTACTATGGTCGCTGTAGCAACAAATCATACAAAAATCTAGTTTTTTTTGTAATTAAAGTATCAAAAAATATCATCATCATCATCAGCCTATAATGTTCCCACTGCTGGGACACCGGCCTCCTCTCCGTGAGAGGGAGTGGGCCGTAATCAACCACGCGGGCCCAGTGCGGGTTGGTAGATGTCACATGTCATGTCTTTCGAATTTATGGTTCTAGGACATGCCGGTTTCCTTCTCCTCTGTTTTCCTTCACCGTTTTGAGAGCAGTGGTGATGAAATAATTTACACAAGTAAAGCGTCTGGGTTGGAACCTACGACCTAAAACTTGTAAGTCGCGGCCGTTAACACTGGCCACTACCACTGGATTAAAAAATACATTTATAATAAGTGTTAAATATTGTATGGTGGCACGAAACCCTTGGCGTTCGAGTCCGACTCGCACTTGGCCGCTTTTATGACTGCATTGTGACTCTATTATGACTTCTGGATGTGCAAAAGCTTTATGAATAGCAAACAGGTGGACAAAGAAGTCGAAGGATTAAATCTATGTATCATCATGTAATTGGAAAATCATGTTAATACTAATAATGTATAAAGAATTGCATAGATAATGAATATGGAAATTTTCTGCGAATGTAGTAGATATTTATGTAAAACACTGCGTTCTTTGTGCAAATGGTTTTGTTTAATACAATATTGTTTTATTTCTTGGCTGGGATTTAGGCCAGTTTAAAAAACGATGCTAAATAATATAACTGAATTATAAACGGAGATTTTTATTAAATTTTTTATATGATATTCATGCTTGAGTTTCGCTCTAGACTTCGAGCCATAAGTTTGGAAAAATAGCCACTGGTTTTGAATTTTAACCGACTTAAAAAAAGGAGGAAGTTCTGCAGTATGTATACTTTTTTTGTTTGTCACCTCAGAACTCTATTATTTATAAACCGATTTGAAAAGTTGTTGTTTTGTTTGAAAGAGCATACTTCCCGATTGGAAATTTATATGGGATAAATTTGGTCAAGTTTTGTTGAGTGGTTTTTGAGTCAGCTTTAATAATTACGTATTTTTTCCGCTTAGTGTATGTTGATGATGATATAATAACTTCCTGTCACTGTTATTTACATTGCAAGTAGTGGTATACGACTTTGTTTGGTGTAGGTACCTACCACAACTAAAAAGTGAAAAATAACAACTATTTCACAAAAAAAAACTTCCAAAAAAACATTACAAAAAAAAATACTAATTCCGGAAGTCGGTGGCAAACAACGAAAAAACAGAAACCAAAGACACCGACTTCCGAAATTAAAGTAATTTTTTACTTTGTAGGGTTTTTTTGGAAGTCGGTGGTGTTTATCGTGTTATGAATTAAGTCAACTTCAGGACTAAGTATTATGTTCGATAAGATGTGTAACAATCCGGAACTATGGACACATCATGTGTTATCGGCTGTACTCATAGATATTATATTTCTATGGCTGTAGTACACTCGCGTTCAAAACTACATAAGTTTTTGATGTTACTGGGCCGGGCCGCGGCCGGGCCGTGAAGTTTTTAAGTTACGAAGCTTATGGACACATCTAGCTTTGGTACGTACATTTATGAGGCTACCAAGTGCAAGTTATTTTACGATTTTATTTACAGTTTAAGTTAGCTGAAGTTGACAATACAACTAAACATAATGACAAGCAACCGACATTCAGATACTACTTGTATACAGGGTCAAATTAAATTAGCTAACGAAACTCCACAGAGGTGATGGGACAACATGATAAAACAAAAAATAAATTATTTTGATGATTTTTTTTGTGGGGTCATCGATCGCAGTTAGTATAGTCATTTTTGTAATATCAATGAAAAAAATCAGTTTTTTTTTTTGTGTAAGCGATACAGACGTGATGTGTATCGACATATAAACACGATTAAACAAAAGAAAACTCATTTTCTCAAATCAATTTAAACTAACAATACTACCAGCGGTCGTTGATCCAAAAAAAAACAAAAGTTTTTTTATTTTATCGCGTTAAGATATCGATACCCATCAAGCCTGCAGAGTTTCACTTGCTAATTTAGTTTCACCCTGTATATAATACAGGGTTATTGGTAAAACACCATCAACCTCTTAAGGGGTCATTGTACTCATCATTATGAACAACTTTTACTATCGGACCAAATATGAAATCACGAAAAAAAAAACAGCTGGTCCCTACATTTTGACGATAAATGTAGGGAACAGCTGATTTTTTTTACTCTGCCCAACAGCGACGCCACAAGCTTGCGTCATAATGTTTAAAAGTCATCCGTACGCGCTTCGGCAAACATAGTGGACGCACTGCAGAACCTCGGCCACCGCAACAACATCCTAAAGACGTTATTGTATCGTACCCGCAGTTACTTTTATCTAGTATATATTTCGATTTGTTAAATAAATAAAACTACAAAGTCAACATGTTTTAGTTTCCAGACGATTCACAGAAATAACATACCAGCAGACATCCATTGATTATCAATAGACCACCTACCTTTACAGTCACTCCAGCCAGTTCGATATTCCGTAGGTGGCATAGACAATGGAGCAGCGTTATATCAATAACACGATGCGGGCGTGAGCTGGTCCTATACAAATATTTCAATGTCCCTGGGGGTGGTGTTTTGAAAACATACTTACTTTGTATAAAAGACGTGACGAAAAACGGAGCTTGCATTCAGGAAGACGAGAAACGATTTGGGTTGACTTTTTGGGTTTGTTAGATTTTTTACGAATTCATACTATTCTAACTAATATTATAAATATGCGAAAGTTAGTCCTGTCTGTCTGTCTGTATGTTACCTTTTCACGCCTAAACCACTGAACGGATTTCGATAAAATTTGGTAAGGAGACAGATGGCATCCTGGGAAAGAACATGCTACTTTTTGTTTAAAAAAATCCTAAAATGATATGGAGGACGAAAGTTTGTATGGGAAACTTAGCATTTCTTAAGCTAGGGATATGAAAATTTAAATGTATGCTTTTGGTAAGAAATAAAAAAAATATTGTTTCATATTTTATGCAAAATCATTTCCCAAGGGTGTATAATATAAGGGATGAATTTAAAATTCACATGATTATTGAAATTTTTGTGTAGGTACTACCTCTTTTTAAGAGATTGGTGGAATTGGAAATATAGTCAAAACCCGTATCTTGAGGTATTATTTATTTTAGTATTTATTTAATTTAATTAAATCGGTCCGGTCCACCCGCTTAAAAGTTTTCACAATTTGAAGCTATAAAATAATATAATAATGGTGGCGCTAGTGTTTCAAATTAATGATGATAATTTTAATGAATTATTATTATTATTAAGTATTGGATTCAGCAATACGACACATTTAAAAAAGTTCTAATACATTATAATAATATGTAGGTTTTCTATATTTGTGTTTGTACAAATTTGGCAATAGAAAATAATTTTATTTCTTATCTGTACCTAATAACATACATAACGTTGTCCGTAGTCAACAGTAAATAAAAAAAAATAAACCCTAAATAATACACTTATTTAGGTACCTACTCACAGCTTACTTAATCATTTATATTTAAATATTAATTTAATTGCTTCAGTAGATACATATTTACAGACATCTCCGAAGGCTTGTTTAATTAAATCTGTGGTCAAATAACATATTAATTACGTCAGCTTACATTGTTTATGAGATTTACAGTAGATTTACTGATAATTTTGATAAATCTTTGAAAAACCGAGATGTTAACTACTTTTACCAATAAATGTTATAATGGAAAAGTTGCGCAACAAAAAGTTTCCAGATAATATCACTCAAAATAAATCGAATCGAGAGTAATACCCCAAGAATAGAGATTGGTAGGTATGTAATCGAATCATAATTATATACAATCTCGATGCCTGCCGTAATTGATTGACGATCGATTTATTTATCGACAAGTGGGTCAAATAAAATATTTATTTACTCAATGGAAGTAAGTATTCTATTGGTTCTTTTGACATGTTTGTTTAATGTCTGTTGGTGCTTGGCTTGTTGCTGTATAGGCTCACACCCTATTGCATGGGACGGCGAAATGTGGGTGTACTTTAGTCAAATAAACACACCTTTTCCAGTAAGTATAAACATTTCTGTATTTCAATTCTTGCACACATACAAACTTGGTATATAGCAATACTTGACCAACTATTTAATTAGGTACTCAGCATAATATCAATACAGACTTCTAGAAGACAACCTTTTGATTTCGAAGCTCGAAGAGAACTAACTTAGAAACCAGGCGATGCTCCAAACATCATATTTCCATTCTGTTTCGTTATAAAACCAGTACTTCTTCGGTAACTGTCAAATGAGATACTTATAAACTTCATGGCTACACTAATACAAAAATCATTTGAGGCAAATCACCTATTTTCGATTTTATATTTCGTATTTAAAATCACTAATCTTATTAATATTTGGAAATCATGACAATAGGTACACCTCTGTCCAAACTTCAGGGAAACGAGGCGTGATGATATGCTCTTGACAACAACAAATAAGTAAATATATTCTATTAAATTGATATCAAGTTTAATTCCTAGGTCTAAAATGTCTGTACAAAACTGTTTTTATTAGGTATCTATTAATTAACTATGAATCTGCGACATGTGGTTAGCAATTAGTGGCGCAAAATAATAAAGCAGTATGAAATGTCATTCTTTGCCAGCTTAGTACAATCATCCTATCATGGCGTCGGAAACCATAGACAACGCACCAACCTTGTTTGTACATTCCAAATTGAACTATTGACGAAATACCGTGTTGTTTACACCACGTATCGGGAATTAACGCTACATTTCGCGACTAACCGTCGGTTAGTGGACCAAAATTATTCGTTTGCTTTGATACGCGGTCGCATTGCATTCGAGCCTATAATTGCAAAACCCCCGTTTGTGAATTCTATGGTGCAACCGTTCTATTGATTTTACAACGTGTATTAGAAGGGTAATTAAAATGCTTTGTTCAGTTGGCTATTCGTTTATAATATGCATTTAATCGAGGGCAGGCAGGGAGCTGAATAGTTTGGACTATGTATTCAATTGTTAATGATTGTGTATTTACACTGGTAAGTTCAGTAAATGAGAGGCTCATTCCCTCTCACCGATAGGAGGTCTGTGTCCCAGCAGTGGGAAAATTATAGGCTGATTATGCTTATGCTAGTAAGTTTGATAAACTGAAAAGTTTCCAGGGAAACTGAAGAAAATAATCCTGTTACTCGTGTGAGCGTAATGTTAAATTAAAAAGAAAGTCTGTGCAGAGCACAGATATTTCTTATTTCTGTGGTACAGAATGATGTAAAACCGCAAATAAGATTAGACGTATCAAACTTGCGGTTACAGTTATAATATATACACTTTTGTGTCATTAAAAAAAAGAAACACTTTAATTAGCTTGTAAATTAAAAGAAACTGTAAAGCTTGATTACACTGTGCGATTTCATTTCCTGTGGCATACCATAACTTGAAGCCACAATAAATGTAGTCATTTGTTGCTTCAATTTTAGTGTATGCCGCAGGCAAGAAACTCCACTCGTGTATACGAAGCTTAAGTATCGGGCATAGTTAAAAAAAACAAAAAATCAAGGGATTGGTTTAAATTGCATTCCAAATCCAAATAGACGATCAGCCATTTAGAGCTTGAAAAAAGTTGATTCTTTTATGTAAACGAAGTTTACGGTACGTATTTACTTTGAGTTGAGTGGTCGATTTAGTTGGTTACTACGTGGCTTGTGTCGCAAGTTGCAACGTTGCACGTGACAAGCAATATTTACCCGTTAATTGTAAACGCACCTTCACTAGTTCCATTTGAAAGATTAATGAAGCTTCAGACAGTTTGCATGTAATAATATATTATTATATTGTGTGCAGGTATTCATTTTATGTAATAGTCTGGTCATTAGGTCAAAGGCCTACCTGAAGGGAAAAGGTTATTGCATCTATTGACACCTGTAACTCATTAGGATTTACCGATGCCTTACCTTTTACCATTAGAACACAAGCAGAGACAAAGTTTGAATGTCTATTGTCATGCGTCTGTAATTTTACCTGCACCATTTTATCTCCTTCAAACCGGAATACTGCAGCATTGTTGCATTCCGATCCACTTGGCAAACAGGAATAGTATGTTCAGTAGTCTGTAGTACTTCCACGGATAAGAGCGTTCACAGAGATCTCTATATTTTTACGTAACTTACCTACATCTGTAGGTATGTGTGTCACATTTTAGTTTGTAAATTGCACTGTACAATGCCTTGGGATTATATTCTGTAATGTTGAGCATGTAAACTTTAATGAATATATATAAATATAATACTGCAAAAAATATGTTGTATAGGAGGTATTGCCTTGAACTTTAGTGTAAGATTTTTGGCAAAACGCTGGTGAGTCGCGAGCGTCAGCTAAGGCTAATAAAAAGGAACATTTAAGGTTTTTGAAATAAAAAAGGTAATCGACTTTTCATTGCTACGTAGCAGCAAAAACAAGATCTAGATGAAAATGGAACCAAAAATAATGAATTCGAAAGGAAATACCTTCACACGGTTATTTTACGTCCAACTACATCTAATTATAGCCTTGCAGTCTATAAATATGAAACTCCATTTTATAGCGCTAACGATGACTTATAAGGCAAGTAATTAAAATAGTTAGGTACAAAATACACATAACCTGGCCACATGTGTTTTCATTATCCGCGAATTAGGCTAGTGAATGGTCGAGTAATTTACTTAGAGACTACATGTTTAGCATACGTGAGTATCCAGTACTTGTACGCTAGTGAATTTATAATGTCGGTTAAACGCAGCATGATGGGGATTTTTTTCTTTATTTTTGTGGTAGGCTATTATTTTAGTCGAAGTTATTGGCCAGAGAGAATTTACATTTTTCGATGGCTGTTGTTTCCGCAATTTGTGAATATGATCTACGGTTATCTTCGACGCTTTTTATATTGGTAAAATGCAATTGTAATTGGAGTAGTAAGGAATTGGTATTTATGAAATTACGGTATTGGTTCGACAAATTCTTTATTTTGTCGACCGGCTTTTTAGATTCTTATTTGATGGTCAGTTAAGATTTCATAGTTCCATAACAATCCAACAGCTGCATATTCAATATAATTTGAAAATTCAAATAGTCCAATAAAACCTCTTCAGACGAATACGTTTTTGACATCTCACCCATTAAAAAAAGAACAGGCAGAGACAAAACTCCAGTCAGCCAATGCAGAATACGAGTGGTGAAGCGTCGTGCTGAACCGTAAATTACGGACTGAGGTGAACGCTCGCACCACCCGTTGAACTTGACTCGCGGCTACCTTAACATTGCTGCGTACCGTGAAGATATTGTATAAGGAAATGATCTAATCATGCGTCTTTTGCCACCGTTTTAGTTTACGGTTTTGATGAAAGTTTTTAGACTGTGTTCGTATTTCAAATGTGTATTCTTAATTATTTTTCGTTTTTCTTTTTCCTGGTCTGGGGAAAGGAGCCTGGTTAATTGATTGGATCTTTTTGGTTTTAGATTCCCCTCTAAAGCTATTTGGTCTTCATTGTGAAGTCGTCGATGTGTCTGTAGCACTATTCATTATTTTAAGCGTATGTCGTTATTAATTTAAGTATTTTCTTAGAATCCTATTATAAACATGATTGTTTGCAGGTATTGAACTCGCGTTTATCTTTGGAATTTAATATTTAACTGTGTCATTGAACGTTGACATTAATTAAAACTATTCAAATATTAAATGACTTATTATGAGTGATAATAGCAATGTAATGTCTATTATTAAATTATTTATCAATAAGGAAATTGTAACGCTGCACAAAACTATACTGGTATACGAATCGATTACCCCACTTTGATATTTAAGTGCAAAACCCACTTACAATCCAGCTTGAAGCGAAACGTATTACAAAACGTACCCTTCGAATATACCGCAGCAATCAGTGGTCCAATGCGATTCCAGGGTATGGACCGTGAACCCGGCGCACACGCACCCGTGTTTGTCCGCCGTCGGATGATCCGAGGCCGATATATAAGCCGTCGGCATGAACACCCGGCACCATTCGCGATTAAACGCCACCGGAGTGAGCTTCCGCAGACAGAGGCCAGTCTGACCGTCAACTGAATTGATAAAATTGCTAGCCACCCTTCCGCGATGTCTGCGCTACGTGTTCTATTGGTCGCCGTGTTGTGCTTCGCCGTGACCGTCGAGTGCAAGCCCTTCTTCGACGCCATTTACGATGCTATCAACGGCAACGCGCGAAGATCTTATGGCTACAGCGGCTATGGAAATAACGGCTACGAAGGCTACGGCTATGGAGGCGGCTACCAACAACCCAACTACGGATACAAGCCGAGGAATGTAGAGCGTGCGCCGAGACAGGGGAAGACGTACAAGGAGATCTGCAGGGTCCACTTCCCTGACTCCATAGCGGTGCCGGGCGCGGGGGGCATCGTGTGCCCCTACTGAGGGTCAGATCGCGTGTTCTACGCAGTGGAGCGCTTGCTCCGAAGACGTAACATCATGAGGATGGGTTGAACTGGTTCGAAGCACCAACAATTCACAGATGATCTCTACTAGAAAACTTAGAATCACATGAGCATTTGTTTAATTATTATTTTGATGTTATAGAATGTGAAGATTTTCTTCAATAGTGAGTGCTCTGATATTTATTTTTGTAGCAGTGATTGTACTGAACGTCTCGATTATCGTAATCTGTCTCAAGTTTACGAAGTGCAAGTGTCAAGTGTCTTATTATCTATCCACGATGTTTACAATGCTAGGTCGACCTGTCCTAAAGTGTGATAAGTTACTTTTATTAGTCTCATTGTAATATATGGTGTGATACGAAGTTTATCATTGCCGTGATAACCTTGTGATAATTCCTCTATTAGTAATTATTATAGCTAATTTAGTTTCTCTGGACACCGGACGCTTAGAACACGCGATCATATTTTAAAAATTGATTTGTAAATACGTAATGTGGCAAAATTATGATTGGCTTTTTGTACTTAGATGAAAAAAATTGTCTTTTAGATCCAACTGTCTTTGAACTTCCATACTTTTTCAACCAAAGCGTTTCTTTTAATTTAATGTTTAGTACAAGTTAATTTTAAGTATTGTAAATAAGTATATTTTAAGTTTTAAAATAAATGTTATGAACTTATGAACGTGTTTCAAGTCTGTTTCGCGACGTGTCGTGAATTAGGTCACTTCTGGGAGTGCGTATCGTTACAATGATTTATCTGGGACACAACTCAATCAACAACCGTCTCTTTGGTTATGTACCACTTGACAGATTGCTTTTTATTTCCTTAGCCGTGATTATGTGTGCTAACGGCAAAGGAATTTCCTGTTAAGCCTTATTTGTTTGACGCCTGCACGCACCTTGAGTTTGAAAAAACACCAATAAGTAATTAAATCTATGAACCAATCTGTCATTTAAAAATAGAATTACGTACACGTTGACGAAGTGGTGCTGACAAAAACATGCATGTTCTCAAGTAAATAGTTCTCGTAGTAAATGAAAAGTATTTGTTAAGAAACTCAGATTTATTCATTCATAAATAAAAATGAAATTATCACATTGTAAATAAAAAATTTCAAAATACAAAAAAACGCTTTTAATTATGATTTTCAAGTTATTATTTTAGATTTAGACTCTTCACCCAAGAACCTATATAGGTTACCTACGTCCAGCTCCCTGGGCACTCAGCCCGGCTACCAACCTTTTCAAAGAAGCCACGAAAACAGAAGATGCATGGCAACATGCATGGCAAGTTCTAAAATATTTTTGCCATTGGTAGGAAAACTGCTTTACAAACATAATATTATCGATCATCATAATACATAAAATCTTGCTAATTATCGGTTATGCACACAGAACGAACAGATTTGTATCGGTTCAGTGGTTATGCATTACGATTCTAATAAATAGAAATAAGGAAGAATACAATTCAACCCTATTTATTCATATAATTATTTATATTTATGTGCAATCATAAAGCATAGTCGTAACAGTCTTTAGTTGTTGGTAAAGTTGCGTTGCGTTCAGCTTCGACCGTTTACGAGCGCGGCCGCAGGTGTAGCGCTGACCTAAAATACGAGGGCACTGATTTAAATGCGTGTTGATTGTTTATTATAGAGATATTATAGCATTATATTTACCTTTTATCAATTTATTATTTTACGATATTCTGCTTTGACTAGGCACTTATTTAGTTTTCAGAAGACTATCGAACTCAGCATGCGAGTTTCGATTCCTTTTCATTACTCTTTAGTATTATAATAGTAGTCTATGTTCATTACTTGGAAGGTAGATTGGGGTTGAAGTGTATTTTTGACCATACCTCCCTTCTTAATTCATCTTACTCGACTCAATGTTACTGAATTTGGACCTCATCAAATATTATTCCGCTAACAATGCTCTCATCGAGTGCCGAAGTGTCCATCTATTTTGTAGGTACCTATGCAGGATACAATAACTGTCTCATTATACAAAACTTCGAGCCATTTTTGAATTTTGAACTTTATTCCGACAGTTAAAAGTTTTTAATACAAAAGTTGTAGTTAGAAATATAATTTGGTCGATATGAAAGTTCGAAATTTAAACATACCTGGATTAAATCTGACTCCACAGATAAACATTGCTTTTTTAAGGCCGTAAATGTTTTACTCCGTCATTATACGCACTAAGGCGATAGATAGATCAGCTGATAGATATAGGTTAAAAGACGATGATATATAGGCCATTGGTCATACTGTACGGACTTCCTCCCACGTTGGACTAACTACATGTGATGTGACCATTTGCTGTGAACCGTGATTTGATTTAAATGCGGCTATTGAAGGTTCGGAGTTATCACATAATGCAAATGGCGAAATGTGGTGCTGGTGGATTTGGATCTAAGTAACATTGATATACTCGTATGTTTTTCTTACTTTTTTGTCACTGACCAGGGTTCTCTATAACATCCTAAAGTCTAGAAAGAAGACCTTTTTCGTCAAATTATCTGCTTGGCGCGTGTTTAACAAAGAAGCGTAGGTTGGATTTCATTTGTTTGCAACCATAAAGTAGATGCTCTCAATATAACGCGTTTGTAACATTCAAGGAACCTGCAGACTCGCATGTTATACCCACGTACCTACATTTAAAAAAATAACTTACTCAAGTAGCTCAAACGTGTTTCGCTAATTATCACAATAAGGCAACAGACACTAGTGTGACACGACCGTGGCTAAAAGCCGGGATGCTCCTGACAAGCAAAGCAATATTCTATAGAACTCAAATAGGCCTCTCCAATCGCACGCCGTTCTCAATCCTCGGCTACTCTCATCTAGCTGCTACCAGCCACCCTGCGAAGATCGTCGCTCCACCTATCCTGAGGGCGTCCTACCTTACGTTTAGGTATACAAACTTAAAAATAATAAATGCAGATGCAAGAGGTGGCATTTCAACTCAAAGAGTAGGGCTTCGAGGTTATTAAGGGAATACTTCAAACCTCTCTCATGCTAAGGAAATGGCACATCATACGGGGACCACCAGAATCTTTGACTGACGTCATCCCAGTCAGTTTACACATAACATATTCGAAGTCGGTACTCCACATCCAGTATGACATAACATAACCAGGAAATTGAATACCAAAACAGTATAATGCGCCCGTCCACGTTCATTAATGCGCAGGAGTCGACCACCCCCCAATCTTCATAACACCGTGTAATAACGACATGGCCACGCATACAAATTGTCCTAAAAATATGTTAAAATCATACTCACCGGCCTTGAAATGTGCAAAATGTAGTTTATGGTACTTACCCGTCTATCTTGACTTATAAATATTTAACTAGTGTCTTTGAGTCTATGGTAGAATTTTATATTGTTTTAGATCTCAATTTGTATTATTATTGTTTTTCATCTAATAGGGCTTGCTAAAGCTACGGTTTCCAAAAGAATGGTGGTAGCCACATAGCGGCCGCAGTAACGGCCGTCATGAAAATTACGGCGGTGTGGGTTTGACTTTATGGTGTCAGAAAACACACCGACTGACTTTCATATACAGGGTTATTGTTAATATGTTGGCAATACATGGATGTAGAGGAGGTCATTTGCAATCAAATGACCCCTTATGATCTGTATGCAAATGTCAACCATTTCCGAATAATTTGACATTTTATATTTTTTGGCGGTTTACAACTGAAAAATTATTTTAAACAAAAACAATTCATGTTTTTTTTATTATTATTGTCTGCGTCTACTTCAATACATAATAATAATTAACCATAAAATTACAACGATCTTTAAAAATTTTTTAATCACTGCACACAATTTTCATAATTGTGAGCAGATTATTTGACTAACACGGTTGATTTCTAGAAAAACCATGGATATACTTTATCGACAGAACATCCTAAAAATATGCACAACTTCTCAACTATCCAACAAGATTTAAAAATATAAGAAGAAAGAAAGAAAGAAAATGCGGTTTATTTGCGAAAAACATGACGCAAAAAATAACACAAACACAAAAAATGTGAAAAGGTTGGGGGAAATAATAACAGATGTCTTCAAAAAAATATAAAATTTCAATTTACTGGAAAGGTCATAAGGGGTCATTTGGTTGCAAATGACCTCCTCTACATTCCCTTAAAGGATTGCCGACGTATTACAAATAACCCTGTATGTATATCGTTCCAGTGACGTAATTAACCTGTATATTGCGGACGCTATGTGGCGGCCACCGTAGTCTTAGGAAACCCTAACTTTACTGGTGAGTAGGTCTACTGGTCGAAAGCGGGACTGCTGAGCGTGAACAGGGTTCAATACCCGGGCCAAGTCATTTTAAATTTTCGACTGGGAAATTCGCAGTCGCAATTCGGAGCCTGACTTTTTGCGATGTATAAATGTTTTCCCCTACTTTTATAACATAACTGGCGAAATGTAAATGAATGAGAATACAGCCGGTCTATTTTGTGAAAATGTTCACCGTGAAAATTTTGGTGGAGTAAGCTTGAAGAGAGCTATCATTCCACCTGATGCTAGTCAAGTGGAATGATAGCTCACTTCAAGTTCAAGCTCACTTCACCTAAGTTATCGCGGTGAGATTGTTACAGCCGGTTGATTCTGTAACAATCTCACGGTGATAACTTTGCATAGGGTCGCGGCATAATGCTGAGCGATAGCCGTTTTGCGTGGATGTGACGCATGTTTCCCCCAACCTTTTCATATTTTCAGTGTTTGTGTTATTTTTTGCGTCATGTTTACCGCAAATAAACGCATTTTCTTTCTTTCTTTCTTTTCTATCATCCCAACTGATGCTAGGCATTAACACTATCGACAACTCACTTCACCTAAGTTATCACGGTGAGATTGTTACATAATAGCTCGGCAGGTGTATGAATAGCTACGGTCTTGAATTCAATTCCGAGGTCGGTCAGTGTGATGAGGTTTTTCTTTTAAGTAAAAGGTACTAAATTACCGTTTTCAGATTTTCCTAGTAACTATTACCTAAGTGACCTTGCTTTGCCACCTCATCTTATTTAGTCGGTCTCATGACGAAGATAATCTATACATAATGTAGGTATAATAAAATCGTAGCGAAGTCAAGTGGTTTTTTTTTACGTTATTTTTCGAGCTCTGGTAACGATTCTAATGCAGACAGTATAATTTTTAGATTTTTGTCTGTTTGTCTGAATGTATGTTCCAGCATCACGCGAAAACTAGCGGATAGATGTTGTTCAAATTTTGCATAGATATTCCATATAAGTCTGGTCGTTCGGATAAATGATCACTATATATATAAATTATCCAACGGTTTGACCTGTGACCACTTGGTAGATTCTATGTAAATACAGGGAATTTAATTGTTAAGTAAATTGACTACCAAAATTGTCCGTACTTATGTTTAACACAACTGACATTTATTGACAGTTATATGAAATAGCTTTCGTAGTGTATTAATTTGATATACTTACAATCAAGTGTGCTGACTGTGTTACCAACCGGGACCAATGTAGTAAAATGTCCTCAAGCCACTAATCTTGGCGAGTAAAGAACGTGTCATACATTTAGTCGAAACTCAAGACCCCGGCAACGTTGGTGAATACTCTCATAAATCGATTCATATTCGTGGTGGCCGAAGCATCACTCACTGGGGGTCAAGACAAGTTATTAAACCCACCGTTTTCTTCGTGGGGACATCCTGACGTTCTGGAGAAAGCAATGGGCTATGCCAGACTCTTACGGCTAAAATGACTAAGGAGCCAGCACACTGTGGTCCGCTGGAAAGCATCGGTAACAAATTTCTTAAATTATATTACCCCTAAAACGAATATGACGTTCCCTATTTCATTGAAAACTAGTTGTCCTATCCAAATTTCAATAAAGCACAAAAGTGCTTTATTCAGTTTGTCCCGATATTTCCAATTTTCCGGGCTAACTTTCCAAATTTTATTTATTTAATAATCTTATTTAGATTGTTACGATAATTTCTTAAAAAAAATAACCAGCGATCTAGCCGTTCTCAAGTGATGCGTTCGGCATGTATCAGAAAGGTGTGGTCATATTTAAGAGTCCACAATTTCACAATGGGACTATAGAGGTACGAGGAACAGGGTGTAAAGTTCACTCATACCTCCATAGAAAAGAGAGGATCCACCGACTAGACGGGTGTTGGTTCTGGTAGCCAACTGCCCGGCGATTGATGTCGGGACGTTGTATTGTATATATGCTAGTTGCGCGGTAAACTCTGCTTGCGCGATGCAGGATTTTCGTGACGTCAGTGTGATGCGTAGTTCGCATGTGGCGATGTAGATACCGCTACAGGGCCAACACCGTAATCGTGCAAAAAATATCAACTGTCCCATACAAAACTTCAATACCTACTCGATCTAAATGTATGGGACGGCTGGCTATTTTTTCGCGATTATGATGCTGTTCCCATGGAGAAACTTGTTCAGTTTGATGACCATCAAACTGAACAAGTTTCTCCATGGTCTGTACCACACCTTTTTTTGACTGCCCCGTCGGTCTCCTGGTTGCAAGCGCGACTGCTGAGCGTGGGGTCCTGACTCCGATTACCAGGTCGGGCATATTGTTATTTGATTTTTCCATTAGGAATTTCTTAGTAACAGCCTGGAGTTTGGAAGTTGGCCGTGTGATACCCCCGTGCCTCGAAAAGCACGTAAAGCCGTTGGTCCTGCGCCTGATCTCTCTCCGGTCGTGTTGGATTGCCGTCCCATCGGACTATGAGAGTGAGGGAAGAGAGAGTGCACACACTTGTGCACTATAATATCTCCCGTGCGAAGGCTTGTCTCTGTTGAGATTGGCCGCCATGGCCGAAATACGGTCTGGAGGACTACATTTACCACACCCTTAAGGCGACATTAACTGCCCGCGCCCTTGAGCGAGTGGGAGGTGTTTGCGTCGCGCCCCGCGACAAAAGTCAGACAAAGTCAGCGATACACTGCCACCTGTCGCCCGCCAGAGCCCCGCTTCAACGCGCACCAAAATTATTCGAAAAAACAACCCACCTTGATTTATCAAACACAATACAAATAAAAGCCGTATACTAAAATATGGGTCATTAAATTGTCTTTTATATGATTAAAGTTTCATGTAAATACGCCCCATAGTTTTTGCGTGATTATCGTTTTTTTGTCCACGTTAGACAATACTTTACAAATTAATTACACTTTGTTATTAAAATATAATTTCACATTTTCACATATCAAATTATGAATAAAATTGTCTAGTATAACATATATTTTTTTCAAAGAAATAAGACTAGAAGTTTAGACGTGATGTTCAATATAAAATCATTAAAAGTCGTTTATCTGCGCCTTAAACAAGACTACACCTTTCTAATAGATGCTGTATAGATAAATGCCTGTAACTCCTGGAAGGTTTGATATCACCAAACACTTCTTCATTTCTGCTCTGTTTGTGGTGACAAATCGTGGCGATAATGTTTTTATTTGTAGGAAGTATGAGTGATGCGTTAGTCATACGTCTACTGTTTTTATTAGTAAGGTAAAGAACCGAGCTCTTACTAAGTACACTGACATGGTTTTGCGTAGAATCATGATGATGATGCGTTCAATGTTAACGAGGTAAACGGTGACAGGCATCTTATGTTTGCAAATTAATAATTGCAAACTTTTGTTAAAACGGTCATTGAACACCATACACTTTTAAGGTTTATTTTTTTAAATAACACTTACAATAAATAGTAAATAAAATAAAATATTCGGTCTTTTATTATAGTTTATTCTATTCGGGAAACTTACAGCTATAATACAAAGTGTTCTTAAACAATATGAAACTGAAGGCCATTTACAAGTTTCCACAAATAAACACCAAAATATAAAAACGAGAAAAAAAACCTTTTACATAAATTAGGAAAAAAATAGTAACGATCGACAGATACAAACTAATTATAATTTAGGCGTAAACAATTACTTTTATAGGTTTTCATTGTGGAATTCTACGAAGGAAGGGTATATATATATAGCAGGAAACTGGCAACTTTAAATTAATGTTTAATTTAACACTTGTTAGAAACGACACACATGTTGTGAACAAATAAATGCACTAAGTAATTGTTATCTTTCCATGCATTTGTTCACAAACAAACATTTAACAAGACGGGTACCTATATGTTTATAATAATAACACTAGGTACCAAATTGTATAAGAAAGACAATATCATAGAGTAACAAAATCATGTATAAATTATAACTATTTTACATTCAAGTTAATATTCTATAACTTTTACAATATTTAACACAAGTAACTATTTAAACTAAATTAGGTATTTGGAGCTGATTATAATATCGTTTATTGGTCAAAAACCTAGACATAATTCAAAAAGAGTAATTTTTGGGTATGATAATTTACATATAATTTAAAAGTTTAAATATAGTACGAGTGTCACGAAGCATAAACTCACATCATTCTAGCTCCCTCATTTTTAGGCTTTAGTGTAATATCGTTTTTATAGCAAAAATAGTAAAATTTGCTGCGTTCACTAACCTAATTAACTCAAAATTGCAGATTTTTTAGTTATGACACCCTTTTTGCCAATGAGCGATATATTACACATAAATAATGATGAACAATAAGTGCAGTAATGACCAGCTGTCAATAAGTATTAATTACCTCATGAATATGAATAAACTACTTGCACATATCTACCTACAATATTAATCAACAATAGGTATACATAGGTCTATTGCGCATAATCTTTGAATAGATGTTCTCGGGAAGTTAGCCATTGTTTAATTTTCAATACAATAGATTAATTATAAATTATTTATATTTAATTCCCAGAGTAACTTTAAAATACACAATTGATTGAGTAAAAAATGAGTTTTGTAAAATAAAGAGTCGGTTACAAAACAATTTCAAGAATCATGTGAAGAAATTAAAATTTTGTCGAGAAACCTTTTAGATATAGATGTTATGTACAAATTAAAAAAGTACTACGTCAATGTTGTTCTCTGTTCTGAACAAACCCACTTCTCCTTCTTACCTAACTTCCTAAATTCAATATTTATGCACTGCCCATAGTAAAAATCTTTGTTCCACCAACAAATCGTCTTCTACGATGGCCTTCTCACCGCTCTGGCTTCATTAATTCTTCTTTCTTTGTTCAGGCGGTTTTTCTTTGGAATTCCCTCCCTCTGAACATCAGGACAACAACCAGTCGGTTATCTTTTAAAGTGAAGGCACGAGAACATATCCGTCAGAAGTTGGCCGAAACATCCCAGCGCTGAGTTACTGGATTCATTTTCTCCTCTACCGATCGTTATTTCTCCTGACCAAGGTTTATTTTGTTTATATGTATGTATCTATGTATTAGTATTCTTGTATTTTATAGTCATTTCCGAGCTATCTATCCCGTATGTTGCGTTGCACCTGCCATGTTTTGTTCCTGCATCACCCTAAGGTTGACTGGTAGAAAATGCCTCGGGCATTAAGTCCGCCGTATTTCTTTTACTTGTGCATAATGATTTATAAAATAATAAATAAATAAAAGATAAACATACTTATTGCGTGTTTATTCAAATCGCGTACTTAATTACAATAGGTACATATTATTCATAAGCGTGTATTTTGTTCTTTGTATAAACAATTTAAAAAAAATTGATCCTGTATTGCATTGAACTCGCTAATTAACTCGAATTTCATATAATTATTCAATTTTATGAAAACTATGGCAGGCAACGAATTCTAGAAACAAATAAATAACTTACCTTTCAACTTTATGCCACATTTTTTTTTTAAATGAGCTAAGTTGATTGTACTTTTTAAATGTTTATACAACACGTTATGTACTAAGATTTTATCTACAGAGTTAAATTATAATTTTATAGCCGGTTTTATCTCTCGAAAAAGTTTAAAAAAATCTTTTTGTGCATGTTTCATATCCTTATAGTATCGACTGCATCGTAGCATTTAATGCATCTCATTAAATTATATCCACCGACTTCCGAAATTAAAGTTTTTTTTTTTTTTTGTTATGGCTTCGCACGGTTTGTGCATTTAGCAAATGTCACGTTTACGAGAACAAAGGTAGGGAATTAAAGTTATTTTTCACTTTGTAGTGTTTTTTTTTAGAAGTCGGGTGTTTTTATTTGTAAAAAAGTTTTTTATTTTACAGTTTTTAGCTATGGTACCTACCACACATCAATGAGTTCGAAAACGATCGTCTTACACGTCCATGTCCGTTGGCAGGCGGTTTCTTTTATTTTTTTTTAAATAATTTATTGTAGATTTTTTTTAAACCGATCGACCGATTTCAATAAAATTTGATTGGGACCACCTGGGAAGTATAATACCCTTTGAAACAAAATAGTAGATTATGCACCGAGGGGCTAAAGTTGTGTCTTATGTCACGGGCGTCATATTGAATCTCGAGCGCAATGAAGGATTCGGGATCTAACTCCCGAGCGCAGCGAGGGAGTTAAGAGTTTAACTCACGAGCGAAGCGAGGGAGTTAATACAAGAATCCTTCATTGCGCTCGAGATTCAAGCTAGCCCAAGGCAAAGACACTTTTAGCCCAGAGGAGGATACTCTACTTTTTACACCTACTGTGAGAAAATAATAGCTATAGTACAAGTATTTATTAAATAAACAAACAGTAAGAATAACATATTTAGAACTAGTTAGTTATATGCACTTACATATTAATTGAAGTTAATGATAACATTTGAGACATTAGTCCAGTTGTGCAAAGATAAATATGTCTTCGAAAACACGGCAACGATATGAAGAAGCAGTCGTTATGATTTTGTAGGAAATCGAGAATATCATCCACGCGTAGTAAGGGTTTCGAGAATAGCTTTCCTCTTTCTGGTACCAAAGGGTCTTTGTTAGTACTATACTGCCAATTTAGCTGAGCATGTGAGATTCCAAATTAAAATCACATTATTGACCAGCGGGTCATAATGAAATCCAGTACAACATTATTGACCGGCTGTGCCCCCGGCCACTAATGACTCACTTTGGGTTAAGGTTGCTTGACATATAATTTGACATTTTCGAGCAGGTGGTGTGAAAAACAATTTTCCAAATCAGTTCAGGCGTTTTCGATTAATCCTGCATCGCGCAAGCAGAGTTTACCGCGCAACTAGCATAACCGCTAAACGCCCGCGGGAAGCTTGGTTCTGAATAGATATATATACATATACAACGCCCCGACATCAATCGTCGGGCAGTTGCCCACCAGACACGACACCCGTCTGGTCGAAGGATCCTCCCTTTACTATGGGTATGAGTGCACTTTACACCCTGTTCTTCATACCTTCTATAGGTTAAATCCAGAATCTACTAAATACATATAAATAAAAATGAAATGCTGCTCGTTGTTAAGCGCATCATCCGAGGCTGGACCGATTTAGCTATTTTTTATTTTAAAATCTCTGAACTAGATTTTTATGGAAAAGAAAATTGGAAAAGTTCTCCGGAAAGTATTCAAATTCGGGTAAAACTGAACCTCCTTATTTCTATGGGTTATTATTTTATATGAACTATAGAAATTTGGACAGAACAATGTCTGTCAGGTCAGCTAGTACTAAATAGAATACAAATATAAAGAATACCAGAATATTAAATGTAAGTCGTAAGATATAGGTATTATAAAGTATCAGGGACAGTTTGCAAAGACGTGGGCGCAGTAGGTACCTAGGTACCTATACGTCTGTTTCATAATAAAAGCAAGTAAATATCGTCAGACCGATAGGAATGCCCTTTCTAAAAATGTCTACAGGCAAATAAGATTCTAGTTTATTTATAGACAAGACTGTCGATAAATCTAATAATAGATTCGTAAATATAGATAAATCTAATAATAGTCTCGGCAGAACGCTTCCTGTTTACGAAACGTATTACAAAACGTACCCTTCGAATATACCGCAGCAATCAGTGGTCCAATGCGATTCCAGGGTATGGACCGTGAACCCGGCGCACACGCACCCGTGTTTGTCCGCCGTCGGATGATCCGAGGCCGATATATAAGCCGTCGGCATGAACACCCGGCACCATTCGCGATTAAACGCCACCGGAGTGAGCTTCCGCAGACAGAGGCCAGTCTGACCGTCAACTGAATTGATAAAATTGCTAGCCACCCTTCCGCGATGTCTGCGCTACGTGTTCTATTGGTCGCCGTGTTGTGCTTCGCCGTGACCGTCGAGTGCAAGCCCTTCTTCGACGCCATTTACGATGCTATCAACGGCAACGCGCGAAGATCTTATGGCTACAGCGGCTATGGAAATAACGGCTACGAAGGCTACGGCTATGGAGGCGGCTACCAACAACCCAACTACGGATACAAGCCGAGGAATGTAGAGCGTGCGCCGAGACAGGGGAAGACGTACAAGGAGATCTGCAGGGTCCACTTCCCTGACTCCATAGCGGTGCCGGGCGCGGGGGGCATCGTGTGCCCCTACTGAGGGTCAGATCGCGTGTTCTACGCAGTGGAGCGCTTGCTCCGAAGACGTAACATCATGAGGATGGGTTGAACTGGTTCGAAGCACCAACAATTCACAGATGATCTCTACTAGAAAACTTAGAATCACATGAGCATTTGTTTAATTATTATTTTGATGTTATAGAATGTGAAGATTTTCTTCAATAGTGAGTGCTCTGATATTTATTTTTGTAGCAGTGATTGTACTGAACGTCTCGATTATCGTAATCTGTCTCAAGTTTACGAAGTGCAAGTGTCAAGTGTCTTATTATCTATCCACGATGTTTACAATGCTAGGTCGACCTGTCCTAAAGTGTGATAAGTTACTTTTATTAGTCTCATTGTAATATATGGTGTGATACGAAGTTTATCATTGCCGTGATAACCTTGTGATAATTCCTCTATTAGTAATTATTATAGCTAATTTAGTTTCTCTGGACACCGGACGCTTAGAACACGCGATCATATTTTAAAAATTGATTTGTAAATACGTAATGTGGCAAAATTATGATTGGCTTTTTGTACTTAGATGAAAAAAATTGTCTTTTAGATCCAACTGTCTTTGAACTTCCATACTTTTTCAACCAAAGCGTTTCTTTTAATTTAATGTTTAGTACAAGTTAATTTTAAGTATTGTAAATAAGTATATTTTAAGTTTTAAAATAAATGTTATGAACTTATGAACGTGTTTCAAGTCTGTTTCGCGACGTGTCGTGAATTAGGTCACTTCTGGGAGTGCGTATCGTTACAATGATTTATCTGGGACACAACTCAATCAACAACCGTCTCTTTGGTTATGTACCACTTGACAGATTGCTTTTTATTTCCTTAGCCGTGATTATGTGTGCTAACGGCAAAGGAATTTCCTGTTAAGCCTTATTTGTTTGACGCCTGCACGCACCTTGAGTTTGAAAAAACACCAATAAGTAATTAAATCTATGAACCAATCTGTCATTTAAAAATAGAATTACGTACACGTTGACGAAGTGGTGCTGACAAAAACATGCATGTTCTCAAGTAAATAGTTCTCGTAGTAAATGAAAAGTATTTGTTAAGAAACTCAGATTTATTCATTCATAAATAAAAATGAAATTATCACATTGTAAATAAAAAATTTCAAAATACAAAAAAACGCTTTTAATTATGATTTTCAAGTTATTATTTTAGATTTAGACTCTTCACCCAAGAACCTATATAGGTTACCTACGTCCAGCTCCCTGGGCACTCAGCCCGGCTACCAACCTTTTCAAAGAAGCCACGAAAACAGAAGATGCATGGCAACATGCATGGCAAGTTCTAAAATATTTTTGCCATTGGTAGGAAAACTGCTTTACAAACATAATATTATCGATCATCATAATACATAAAATCTTGCTAATTATCGGTTATGCACACAGAACGAACAGATTTGTATCGGTTCAGTGGTTATGCATTACGATTCTAATAAATAGAAATAAGGAAGAATACAATTCAACCCTATTTATTCATATAATTATTTATATTTATGTGCAATCATAAAGCATAGTCGTAACAGTCTTTAGTTGTTGGTAAAGTTGCGTTGCGTTCAGCTTCGACCGTTTACGAGCGCGGCCGCAGGTGTAGCGCTGACCTAAAATACGAGGGCACTGATTTAAATGCGTGTTGATTGTTTATTATAGAGATATTATAGCATTATATTTACCTTTTATCAATTTATTATTTTACGATATTCTGCTTTGACTAGGCACTTATTTAGTTTTCAGAAGACTATCGAACTCAGCATGCGAGTTTCGATTCCTTTTCATTACTCTTTAGTATTATAATAGTAGTCTATGTTCATTACTTGGAAGGTAGATTGGGGTTGAAGTGTATTTTTGACCATACCTCCCTTCTTAATTCATCTTACTCGACTCAATGTTACTGAATTTGGACCTCATCAAATATTATTCCGCTAACAATGCTCTCATCGAGTGCCGAAGTGTCCATCTATTTTGTAGGTACCTATGCAGGATACAATAACTGTCTCATTATACAAAACTTCGAGCCATTTTTGAATTTTGAACTTTATTCCGACAGTTAAAAGTTTTTAATACAAAAGTTGTAGTTAGAAATATAATTTGGTCGATATGAAAGTTCGAAATTTAAACATACCTGGATTAAATCTGACTCCACAGATAAACATTGCTTTTTTAAGGCCGTAAATGTTTTACTCCGTCATTATACGCACTAAGGCGATAGATAGATCAGCTGATAGATATAGGTTAAAAGACGATGATATATAGGCCATTGGTCATACTGTACGGACTTCCTCCCACGTTGGACTAACTACATGTGATGTGACCATTTGCTGTGAACCGTGATTTGATTTAAATGCGGCTATTGAAGGTTCGGAGTTATCACATAATGCAAATGGCGAAATGTGGTGCTGGTGGATTTGGATCTAAGTAACATTGATATACTCGTATGTTTTTCTTACTTTTTTGTCACTGACCAGGGTTCTCTATAACATCCTAAAGTCTAGAAAGAAGACCTTTTTCGTCAAATTATCTGCTTGGCGCGTGTTTAACAAAGAAGCGTAGGTTGGATTTCATTTGTTTGCAACCATAAAGTAGATGCTCTCAATATAACGCGTTTGTAACATTCAAGGAACCTGCAGACTCGCATGTTATACCCACGTACCTACATTTAAAAAAATAACTTACTCAAGTAGCTCAAACGTGTTTCGCTAATTATCACAATAAGGCAACAGACACTAGTGTGACACGACCGTGGCTAAAAGCCGGGATGCTCCTGACAAGCAAAGCAATATTCTATAGAACTCAAATAGGCCTCTCCAATCGCACGCCGTTCTCAATCCTCGGCTACTCTCATCTAGCTGCTACCAGCCACCCTGCGAAGATCGTCGCTCCACCTATCCTGAGGGCGTCCTACCTTACGTTTAGGTATACAAACTTAAAAATAATAAATGCAGATGCAAGAGGTGGCATTTCAACTCAAAGAGTAGGGCTTCGAGGTTATTAAGGGAATACTTCAAACCTCTCTCATGCTAAGGAAATGGCACATCATACGGGGACCACCAGAATCTTTGACTGACGTCATCCCAGTCAGTTTACACATAACATATTCGAAGTCGGTACTCCACATCCAGTATGACATAACATAACCAGGAAATTGAATACCAAAACAGTATAATGCGCCCGTCCACGTTCATTAATGCGCAGGAGTCGACCACCCCCCAATCTTCATAACACCGTGTAATAACGACATGGCCACGCATACAAATTGTCCTAAAAATATGTTAAAATCATACTCACCGGCCTTGAAATGTGCAAAATGTAGTTTATGGTACTTACCCGTCTATCTTGACTTATAAATATTTAACTAGTGTCTTTGAGTCTATGGTAGAATTTTATATTGTTTTAGATCTCAATTTGTATTATTATTGTTTTTCATCTAATAGGGCTTGCTAAAGCTACGGTTTCCAAAAGAATGGTGGTAGCCACATAGCGGCCGCAGTAACGGCCGTCATGAAAATTACGGCGGTGTGGGTTTGACTTTATGGTGTCAGAAAACACACCGACTGACTTTCATATACAGGGTTATTGTTAATATGTTGGCAATACATGGATGTAGAGGAGGTCATTTGCAATCAAATGACCCCTTATGATCTGTATGCAAATGTCAACCATTTCCGAATAATTTGACATTTTATATTTTTTGGCGGTTTACAACTGAAAAATTATTTTAAACAAAAACAATTCATGTTTTTTTTATTATTATTGTCTGCGTCTACTTCAATACATAATAATAATTAACCATAAAATTACAACGATCTTTAAAAATTTTTTAATCACTGCACACAATTTTCATAATTGTGAGCAGATTATTTGACTAACACGGTTGATTTCTAGAAAAACCATGGATATACTTTATCGACAGAACATCCTAAAAATATGCACAACTTCTCAACTATCCAACAAGATTTAAAAATATAAGAAGAAAGAAAGAAAGAAAATGCGGTTTATTTGCGAAAAACATGACGCAAAAAATAACACAAACACAAAAAATGTGAAAAGGTTGGGGGAAATAATAACAGATGTCTTCAAAAAAATATAAAATTTCAATTTACTGGAAAGGTCATAAGGGGTCATTTGGTTGCAAATGACCTCCTCTACATTCCCTTAAAGGATTGCCGACGTATTACAAATAACCCTGTATGTATATCGTTCCAGTGACGTAATTAACCTGTATATTGCGGACGCTATGTGGCGGCCACCGTAGTCTTAGGAAACCCTAACTTTACTGGTGAGTAGGTCTACTGGTCGAAAGCGGGACTGCTGAGCGTGAACAGGGTTCAATACCCGGGCCAAGTCATTTTAAATTTTCGACTGGGAAATTCGCAGTCGCAATTCGGAGCCTGACTTTTTGCGATGTATAAATGTTTTCCCCTACTTTTATAACATAACTGGCGAAATGTAAATGAATGAGAATACAGCCGGTCTATTTTGTGAAAATGTTCACCGTGAAAATTTTGGTGGAGTAAGCTTGAAGAGAGCTATCATTCCACCTGATGCTAGTCAAGTGGAATGATAGCTCACTTCAAGTTCAAGCTCACTTCACCTAAGTTATCGCGGTGAGATTGTTACAGCCGGTTGATTCTGTAACAATCTCACGGTGATAACTTTGCATAGGGTCGCGGCATAATGCTGAGCGATAGCCGTTTTGCGTGGATGTGACGCATGTTTCCCCCAACCTTTTCATATTTTCAGTGTTTGTGTTATTTTTTGCGTCATGTTTACCGCAAATAAACGCATTTTCTTTCTTTCTTTCTTTTCTATCATCCCAACTGATGCTAGGCATTAACACTATCGACAACTCACTTCACCTAAGTTATCACGGTGAGATTGTTACATAATAGCTCGGCAGGTGTATGAATAGCTACGGTCTTGAATTCAATTCCGAGGTCGGTCAGTGTGATGAGGTTTTTCTTTTAAGTAAAAGGTACTAAATTACCGTTTTCAGATTTTCCTAGTAACTATTACCTAAGTGACCTTGCTTTGCCACCTCATCTTATTTAGTCGGTCTCATGACGAAGATAATCTATACATAATGTAGGTATAATAAAATCGTAGCGAAGTCAAGTGGTTTTTTTTTACGTTATTTTTCGAGCTCTGGTAACGATTCTAATGCAGACAGTATAATTTTTAGATTTTTGTCTGTTTGTCTGAATGTATGTTCCAGCATCACGCGAAAACTAGCGGATAGATGTTGTTCAAATTTTGCATAGATATTCCATATAAGTCTGGTCGTTCGGATAAATGATCACTATATATATAAATTATCCAACGGTTTGACCTGTGACCACTTGGTAGATTCTATGTAAATACAGGGAATTTAATTGTTAAGTAAATTGACTACCAAAATTGTCCGTACTTATGTTTAACACAACTGACATTTATTGACAGTTATATGAAATAGCTTTCGTAGTGTATTAATTTGATATACTTACAATCAAGTGTGCTGACTGTGTTACCAACCGGGACCAATGTAGTAAAATGTCCTCAAGCCACTAATCTTGGCGAGTAAAGAACGTGTCATACATTTAGTCGAAACTCAAGACCCCGGCAACGTTGGTGAATACTCTCATAAATCGATTCATATTCGTGGTGGCCGAAGCATCACTCACTGGGGGTCAAGACAAGTTATTAAACCCACCGTTTTCTTCGTGGGGACATCCTGACGTTCTGGAGAAAGCAATGGGCTATGCCAGACTCTTACGGCTAAAATGACTAAGGAGCCAGCACACTGTGGTCCGCTGGAAAGCATCGGTAACAAATTTCTTAAATTATATTACCCCTAAAACGAATATGACGTTCCCTATTTCATTGAAAACTAGTTGTCCTATCCAAATTTCAATAAAGCACAAAAGTGCTTTATTCAGTTTGTCCCGATATTTCCAATTTTCCGGGCTAACTTTCCAAATTTTATTTATTTAATAATCTTATTTAGATTGTTACGATAATTTCTTAAAAAAAATAACCAGCGATCTAGCCGTTCTCAAGTGATGCGTTCGGCATGTATCAGAAAGGTGTGGTCATATTTAAGAGTCCACAATTTCACAATGGGACTATAGAGGTACGAGGAACAGGGTGTAAAGTTCACTCATACCTCCATAGAAAAGAGAGGATCCACCGACTAGACGGGTGTTGGTTCTGGTAGCCAACTGCCCGGCGATTGATGTCGGGACGTTGTATTGTATATATGCTAGTTGCGCGGTAAACTCTGCTTGCGCGATGCAGGATTTTCGTGACGTCAGTGTGATGCGTAGTTCGCATGTGGCGATGTAGATACCGCTACAGGGCCAACACCGTAATCGTGCAAAAAATATCAACTGTCCCATACAAAACTTCAATACCTACTCGATCTAAATGTATGGGACGGCTGGCTATTTTTTCGCGATTATGATGCTGTTCCCATGGAGAAACTTGTTCAGTTTGATGACCATCAAACTGAACAAGTTTCTCCATGGTCTGTACCACACCTTTTTTTGACTGCCCCGTCGGTCTCCTGGTTGCAAGCGCGACTGCTGAGCGTGGGGTCCTGACTCCGATTACCAGGTCGGGCATATTGTTATTTGATTTTTCCATTAGGAATTTCTTAGTAACAGCCTGGAGTTTGGAAGTTGGCCGTGTGATACCCCCGTGCCTCGAAAAGCACGTAAAGCCGTTGGTCCTGCGCCTGATCTCTCTCCGGTCGTGTTGGATTGCCGTCCCATCGGACTATGAGAGTGAGGGAAGAGAGAGTGCACACACTTGTGCACTATAATATCTCCCGTGCGAAGGCTTGTCTCTGTTGAGATTGGCCGCCATGGCCGAAATACGGTCTGGAGGACTACATTTACCACACCCTTAAGGCGACATTAACTGCCCGCGCCCTTGAGCGAGTGGGAGGTGTTTGCGTCGCGCCCCGCGACAAAAGTCAGACAAAGTCAGCGATACACTGCCACCTGTCGCCCGCCAGAGCCCCGCTTCAACGCGCACCAAAATTATTCGAAAAAACAACCCACCTTGATTTATCAAACACAATACAAATAAAAGCCGTATACTAAAATATGGGTCATTAAATTGTCTTTTATATGATTAAAGTTTCATGTAAATACGCCCCATAGTTTTTGCGTGATTATCGTTTTTTTGTCCACGTTAGACAATACTTTACAAATTAATTACACTTTGTTATTAAAATATAATTTCACATTTTCACATATCAAATTATGAATAAAATTGTCTAGTATAACATATATTTTTTTCAAAGAAATAAGACTAGAAGTTTAGACGTGATGTTCAATATAAAATCATTAAAAGTCGTTTATCTGCGCCTTAAACAAGACTACACCTTTCTAATAGATGCTGTATAGATAAATGCCTGTAACTCCTGGAAGGTTTGATATCACCAAACACTTCTTCATTTCTGCTCTGTTTGTGGTGACAAATCGTGGCGATAATGTTTTTATTTGTAGGAAGTATGAGTGATGCGTTAGTCATACGTCTACTGTTTTTATTAGTAAGGTAAAGAACCGAGCTCTTACTAAGTACACTGACATGGTTTTGCGTAGAATCATGATGATGATGCGTTCAATGTTAACGAGGTAAACGGTGACAGGCATCTTATGTTTGCAAATTAATAATTGCAAACTTTTGTTAAAACGGTCATTGAACACCATACACTTTTAAGGTTTATTTTTTTAAATAACACTTACAATAAATAGTAAATAAAATAAAATATTCGGTCTTTTATTATAGTTTATTCTATTCGGGAAACTTACAGCTATAATACAAAGTGTTCTTAAACAATATGAAACTGAAGGCCATTTACAAGTTTCCACAAATAAACACCAAAATATAAAAACGAGAAAAAAAACCTTTTACATAAATTAGGAAAAAAATAGTAACGATCGACAGATACAAACTAATTATAATTTAGGCGTAAACAATTACTTTTATAGGTTTTCATTGTGGAATTCTACGAAGGAAGGGTATATATATATAGCAGGAAACTGGCAACTTTAAATTAATGTTTAATTTAACACTTGTTAGAAACGACACACATGTTGTGAACAAATAAATGCACTAAGTAATTGTTATCTTTCCATGCATTTGTTCACAAACAAACATTTAACAAGACGGGTACCTATATGTTTATAATAATAACACTAGGTACCAAATTGTATAAGAAAGACAATATCATAGAGTAACAAAATCATGTATAAATTATAACTATTTTACATTCAAGTTAATATTCTATAACTTTTACAATATTTAACACAAGTAACTATTTAAACTAAATTAGGTATTTGGAGCTGATTATAATATCGTTTATTGGTCAAAAACCTAGACATAATTCAAAAAGAGTAATTTTTGGGTATGATAATTTACATATAATTTAAAAGTTTAAATATAGTACGAGTGTCACGAAGCATAAACTCACATCATTCTAGCTCCCTCATTTTTAGGCTTTAGTGTAATATCGTTTTTATAGCAAAAATAGTAAAATTTGCTGCGTTCACTAACCTAATTAACTCAAAATTGCAGATTTTTTAGTTATGACACCCTTTTTGCCAATGAGCGATATATTACACATAAATAATGATGAACAATAAGTGCAGTAATGACCAGCTGTCAATAAGTATTAATTACCTCATGAATATGAATAAACTACTTGCACATATCTACCTACAATATTAATCAACAATAGGTATACATAGGTCTATTGCGCATAATCTTTGAATAGATGTTCTCGGGAAGTTAGCCATTGTTTAATTTTCAATACAATAGATTAATTATAAATTATTTATATTTAATTCCCAGAGTAACTTTAAAATACACAATTGATTGAGTAAAAAATGAGTTTTGTAAAATAAAGAGTCGGTTACAAAACAATTTCAAGAATCATGTGAAGAAATTAAAATTTTGTCGAGAAACCTTTTAGATATAGATGTTATGTACAAATTAAAAAAGTACTACGTCAATGTTGTTCTCTGTTCTGAACAAACCCACTTCTCCTTCTTACCTAACTTCCTAAATTCAATATTTATGCACTGCCCATAGTAAAAATCTTTGTTCCACCAACAAATCGTCTTCTACGATGGCCTTCTCACCGCTCTGGCTTCATTAATTCTTCTTTCTTTGTTCAGGCGGTTTTTCTTTGGAATTCCCTCCCTCTGAACATCAGGACAACAACCAGTCGGTTATCTTTTAAAGTGAAGGCACGAGAACATATCCGTCAGAAGTTGGCCGAAACATCCCAGCGCTGAGTTACTGGATTCATTTTCTCCTCTACCGATCGTTATTTCTCCTGACCAAGGTTTATTTTGTTTATATGTATGTATCTATGTATTAGTATTCTTGTATTTTATAGTCATTTCCGAGCTATCTATCCCGTATGTTGCGTTGCACCTGCCATGTTTTGTTCCTGCATCACCCTAAGGTTGACTGGTAGAAAATGCCTCGGGCATTAAGTCCGCCGTATTTCTTTTACTTGTGCATAATGATTTATAAAATAATAAATAAATAAAAGATAAACATACTTATTGCGTGTTTATTCAAATCGCGTACTTAATTACAATAGGTACATATTATTCATAAGCGTGTATTTTGTTCTTTGTATAAACAATTTAAAAAAAATTGATCCTGTATTGCATTGAACTCGCTAATTAACTCGAATTTCATATAATTATTCAATTTTATGAAAACTATGGCAGGCAACGAATTCTAGAAACAAATAAATAACTTACCTTTCAACTTTATGCCACATTTTTTTTTTAAATGAGCTAAGTTGATTGTACTTTTTAAATGTTTATACAACACGTTATGTACTAAGATTTTATCTACAGAGTTAAATTATAATTTTATAGCCGGTTTTATCTCTCGAAAAAGTTTAAAAAAATCTTTTTGTGCATGTTTCATATCCTTATAGTATCGACTGCATCGTAGCATTTAATGCATCTCATTAAATTATATCCACCGACTTCCGAAATTAAAGTTTTTTTTTTTTTTTGTTATGGCTTCGCACGGTTTGTGCATTTAGCAAATGTCACGTTTACGAGAACAAAGGTAGGGAATTAAAGTTATTTTTCACTTTGTAGTGTTTTTTTTTAGAAGTCGGGTGTTTTTATTTGTAAAAAAGTTTTTTATTTTACAGTTTTTAGCTATGGTACCTACCACACATCAATGAGTTCGAAAACGATCGTCTTACACGTCCATGTCCGTTGGCAGGCGGTTTCTTTTATTTTTTTTTAAATAATTTATTGTAGATTTTTTTTAAACCGATCGACCGATTTCAATAAAATTTGATTGGGACCACCTGGGAAGTATAATACCCTTTGAAACAAAATAGTAGATTATGCACCGAGGGGCTAAAGTTGTGTCTTATGTCACGGGCGTCATATTGAATCTCGAGCGCAATGAAGGATTCGGGATCTAACTCCCGAGCGCAGCGAGGGAGTTAAGAGTTTAACTCACGAGCGAAGCGAGGGAGTTAATACAAGAATCCTTCATTGCGCTCGAGATTCAAGCTAGCCCAAGGCAAAGACACTTTTAGCCCAGAGGAGGATACTCTACTTTTTACACCTACTGTGAGAAAATAATAGCTATAGTACAAGTATTTATTAAATAAACAAACAGTAAGAATAACATATTTAGAACTAGTTAGTTATATGCACTTACATATTAATTGAAGTTAATGATAACATTTGAGACATTAGTCCAGTTGTGCAAAGATAAATATGTCTTCGAAAACACGGCAACGATATGAAGAAGCAGTCGTTATGATTTTGTAGGAAATCGAGAATATCATCCACGCGTAGTAAGGGTTTCGAGAATAGCTTTCCTCTTTCTGGTACCAAAGGGTCTTTGTTAGTACTATACTGCCAATTTAGCTGAGCATGTGAGATTCCAAATTAAAATCACATTATTGACCAGCGGGTCATAATGAAATCCAGTACAACATTATTGACCGGCTGTGCCCCCGGCCACTAATGACTCACTTTGGGTTAAGGTTGCTTGACATATAATTTGACATTTTCGAGCAGGTGGTGTGAAAAACAATTTTCCAAATCAGTTCAGGCGTTTTCGATTAATCCTGCATCGCGCAAGCAGAGTTTACCGCGCAACTAGCATAACCGCTAAACGCCCGCGGGAAGCTTGGTTCTGAATAGATATATATACATATACAACGCCCCGACATCAATCGTCGGGCAGTTGCCCACCAGACACGACACCCGTCTGGTCGAAGGATCCTCCCTTTACTATGGGTATGAGTGCACTTTACACCCTGTTCTTCATACCTTCTATAGGTTAAATCCAGAATCTACTAAATACATATAAATAAAAATGAAATGCTGCTCGTTGTTAAGCGCATCATCCGAGGCTGGACCGATTTAGCTATTTTTTATTTTAAAATCTCTGAACTAGATTTTTATGGAAAAGAAAATTGGAAAAGTTCTCCGGAAAGTATTCAAATTCGGGTAAAACTGAACCTCCTTATTTCTATGGGTTATTATTTTATATGAACTATAGAAATTTGGACAGAACAATGTCTGTCAGGTCAGCTAGTACTAAATAGAATACAAATATAAAGAATACCAGAATATTAAATGTAAGTCGTAAGATATAGGTATTATAAAGTATCAGGGACAGTTTGCAAAGACGTGGGCGCAGTAGGTACCTAGGTACCTATACGTCTGTTTCATAATAAAAGCAAGTAAATATCGTCAGACCGATAGGAATGCCCTTTCTAAAAATGTCTACAGGCAAATAAGATTCTAGTTTATTTATAGACAAGACTGTCGATAAATCTAATAATAGATTGTATCTTATTCAATATACGACTGACCGGTTGGTGCAGTTTGTAGCGACCCTGCCTTCTGAGCCGCTGGTCCCGGGTTCGATCCCCGGACAAGTCAAACATTTGTGTGCATGAACATGTCTGTTTGACCTGTGTCTGGGTGTGTATATGTATTTAAGTATGTATACCAGTCATGAGGTTACCGTAGTACAGGTTCTACCTAGTTCGGGACCTGAAGACCTTGTGTGGATGTTGTACCATAAAAAAAAAAAAAATCTAACTTAAGGGTACAGAGTGAATGTGATATTAAATTACATAACTTTGCTTTAAGTTAGAACAGGAGCTTTTCTATGCGAAATATGAATCATCAACTAACTTCTCCCGCTCTGGGCAGAGCGGGAGGGTGTGTCAGACTCTTACTGACTAAAACCCACCCGTGTTCCTTCAGTTGCCTGTGCCAGGGGCCACGGTATCCCTCTCGGACGTTCCCGCAACCCTGGCAGGCATCGGCCCTAGCGGACCCCGTCATTGATGCTGACATCTCTATGAGGCGCGCGTGGAACACAACGCGCCGTCGACCCGGGCCTGGTCCTTATCGAACGGCGAGCTGCCCATTGCTCGCCGTACGTAATGCAGGCCTGATGTTATGTGTAGTAAGATACCGAATTGTAACAACAGTAGGTACCTAAGGATCCCCTGTTAACACATGACCAGAGGTCGGAATTAGGTAGAGTTATTTATGTACTTACACTGATTTCATACAGCGTAAGAAAAAAGTGGATATGCCTCGGGATTTGTCCCGAGATTAATTTTAAAGAGCAGAAAAATCCCGTGATTTATTAAATAAAAAAGTTATACAGTGATGACGGAAGCGAACACTTCAAATCTTAGTGGTACTTTGAATGAATCGGACAAGGAAAATGATTCTGATGGGCCGTTTGAATAAGCAAACCCTCACGAGTCTAGGCTAGAAGCAAAAGTTCTTTCTTATTTATAAAAAAAAAGCGGGGTAAGTACGAGAATTTCCTTAAGACTATTAATAATTTGTATTGTGAATTAATGTAAATACGAATAAAAATTGTATGTTAATTATCTTTGCTTTATTTGTCTGTCTATCTCTGAGGTTTTTATTATTATTTATTTGTAATATTGTTGGCCACACGGGATTGTCCATTAGAAATCCCGGGAAGATCCATATTAATATCAACATTTCGATGCAAGTACATAAATAACTCCACCTAATTCCGACCTCTGCACATGACCAGTTTTACAAATGCCCGCGGGCCCCGTAGGCCGTAACGTCTCAAATAGGTACAGGCCTATAGATGCGGCCCGAGAAAACTTTAAGTACCGCTGTTTACGAGCAAACAGGCTTGAAACAGGCTGAAACAGTCACAGAAGATAAGACCATGTTCGACAGCCGGCGGCTCCAGTTCGACGTAGATCTTTGTCTTACTTTGTTGTTTTCATTACTTGCTCACTTTAAACAAAGTGTTTGAGATGGAATTGTATAGAGCTGTTGAGTCCCACTAACAATAATAAAAATTACCATGTTTTTTTTTAATATTTATGGTTGGTTTACTGACGTGTTGTTTGTGTTTTTAACCCGAATTTTATAAGTTTATTATCTTTTAAAAAGTGGGAAATAATTCTTAATAGTTGACATTGATTAACTTTGTTTGAATATACGAGGTCAATAGATTGACTCCCATTTGTTATCACTGTAAGTTCCACGCAATGATGGATTGATGACGTGTTGCGTAATTACTCATATTTTAATTGGAATTGGTCGAGCTACATACGTAAACATACGATAACGTATTCTTTATGTCTGAATACTAAACAACAATGGCAAAACATGATTATTCAATACAACGAAGGGTAACCGGATCTCAGTGTACCTATATTATTTATTTACTAGCGTGAACTTTCTTGTTTTAACATAAAATATGTCCCCGGACTTACCGCGCCGCAAGCTTCGCTCGCCCGCACTATAGGTACTTCGATTTCGTTTAGCGCTTTTTGTTGACTTTTTTGATATGAAACATCTATAGCCGCACGTCAAACCGATTGCTGGAGTGGCGACTCATGCCGTGGCGACGCGTCGCCACGCTATATTTAAAAAAAAGAACAATTTATTTCTTTAAATAAACTGAATATTTGGTTTTTTATCATGCCATATTTATTTTCTTTTATTAAACCATTCTTTCATACTTATTTACTACACTATTTTGTATAATAAATAAGTATGAAATAATGGTTTTTGATGTTTCACATCTGCCAGGCGTCCCGCGACGGCTCAATTTTTCTTTTTGCTTGGCTCCTAAGCGTCCTAGCGTGATGTTAAATTGCCTTATAACCTTCCTCAAAAATTGGGTTATCAAATACAAAAAAAACGAGTGGAAGTTCCAGAGATTAGCGCGTACACACGGCTACACATCAAGCTATACACGGTTAGCCTGCCTCTTCGAGTAATCCGTGAGCATACATAAAAAAAAAAACGACGAATTGAGAACCTTCTCCTTTTTTGAAGTCAGTTAAAAACAAACAAACAAACTCTTCAGCTTTATTACTAGTATAGATTTTCTTTTTCTTACTCTCCGGAAATAATAAAGGTTAAATTGAGACGAGTCAAAAAATGAATCCACTTGAACCCGGAACAGTTCTATAAATATTACTAGTGGTCAACGAGGACGACCACTTTACGCATATTTTGAATAAGTTGCATTGACCTCTTGTAACCCCGTATTTTCGAGTAAGCTCGTGTACTGTACATGAATCGGTTGCGTCGACCGCTACTTATTTAGTGGCCTATAATATAGTCCTCTATGCTGAATTTCGGCCATGGTGGCCAATCTAAGCGGACACTAGCCATCGACCGACGTTGAAGATACTACCTAATACCTACATATAGTACACAAGTCTGTGCGCAGACACAGATGCACTCTCTTTTCTCTCACTCTCATAGTCTAATGGGACGGCAATCCGACACTACTGGAGAGAGACTATGCGCCGGACCAATGGCTTTCCAAGGCACGGGGGTATCACGCTGCCAACTTCCACACTCCAGGCTGATTCTACGAAATTCCTAATGAACAAATCCAATAACACGTTGTCCGACCTTTTTTTTTGAGGGTGGGAAATCATCAAATAACTTCTCGCGCTCTGGGCAGAGCAGGAGGGCGTGTCAGACTCTTACTGACTAAAACCCACCCGTGTCCCTTCAGTTGCCTGTGCCAAGGGCCACGGTATCCCTCTCGGACTTTCCCGCAACCCTAGCAGGCATCGGCCCTAGCGGACCTCGTCATTGGTGCTGACATCTCTTTGAGGCGCGCGTGGAACACAACGCGCCGTCGACCCGGGCCTGGTCCTTATCGAATGGCGAGCTGCCCATTGCTCGCCGTTCGCAAGCCCACGCCTACGGTGGCCGGGAATCGGCCCGCGATTCCCGACGCCCAGGCGTCTCCTGCGGCGGCTAGGGGCGTGAGGGCGCGAATTTTGCCTCTCCCTCACGCGTTCCGCCTCCTCCTTCGCAAACATTACTGCTTCGCAGAAGAAGGTGACGGCTTCCCAAGCCGTCTCGCTCCGTACCATGGCCTGGACCAGGGCCGGACGCGAGAGATTGCCACCGCCAATCGCCTCCACGAGGACACGGCGGTGCTCCGCCCAAGCCGGGCAGACCTCCACCGTATGCTCCACCGTATGCTCCACCGTGTCCTCCAGGCGATCCACACAATGGTGACACCCGGGCGACGTTGTGCGACCTGGGAACCGATTGGGCAGTCTTCAAAACTTAGTACCTCTACCTACTAATAAAGTTAGGGACGTTAATTTTGACTACAAAGGGGTGAATGTGGTGGTCCATGCGTCATGCTCGTGAACGGGCGCCGTCATGGTCTCTCTTAGCTGCCACGGCTTATTTTATTTATGGATTGTTTTGTTTAAATTTCTATTTACTGTACCCTGGACACTCAACATGTACGTCTTATTTACATCGTTCTCACATGTAATTATATATTCAACATTAATGATGTAACTAATATCTAAGTAACAATATAATTTAAAAGAGTGTCCATGGAGTTTCTTGCCCGTTCTTCTCCATAGGTACTTACTACGCTTTGGAATGGGCAACTAGCTTCATATTTCTGACTGACCGTTCACTTGACAATTCAAAAGTGCCTGTAATTGGTTTATTGGAAATAAATGCTTTGAGTTTGAGAAGAAGATAATAGTTAGAAAATATTTTCATTACGTTTGTCAGTAGGTATTATACAGGGACCTCGACGCAAAAACCTGTTACCATGAATTTTATTCAGTACAAGATTCAGAAACCCACTGTGTCGAAATTTTTCTCGGCTGTTGCAATTCAGAGCATTTTTAGCGCATAGATATTGCACTTTTCTATGAAACAGCAGATATTTTTTTTGATAACCGACAAAAGAATTCTACGCTAGGGGTTCAGAATTTAGAATCGTGTGCTGAATTCATGGTTATTTGTGCGCGTTAATGTTACTAATAGACGTAGAAAGATTTATTGTTTTGTTAAAAAAATAATGAATATCTTAGCCCGAATGTAAAGCAAGCGACTTAAATAATAAAACTCGTCGTTTAGCATGTTTTAAATTGTGACACGAATGTGTAAGTTGAGTTTTATGATCCTACTCATTTAAGGTTTGTTCCCACGTTCGTTCAGATAGTTTGTTAGTAGGTATTTACACAGATATGATTTCATTTAGGTACCTTTACAACCTTTCGATCCAGATCCGCAGGAGAACCAAGGTAACCGACATAGTCAGAAGAATTCCCAAAGGGGACTACAGGATCTAAACGCAAGTTTTTTAATTGACTGACCGGTTGGCGCAGTTGGTAGCGACCCTGCCTTCTGAGCCGCTGGTCCCGGGTTCGATCCCCGGACAAGTCAAACATTTGTGTGCATGAACATGTCTGTTTGACCTGTGTCTGGGTGTGTATATGTATATAAGTATGTATATCAGTCATCAGGTTACCGTAGTACAGGCTCTGCCTAGTTCGGGACCTGTGTGACTGTGTGTGGATGTTGTCTCATATTATATTATTATTATTATATATAATGCCTAAACCTATATGATCCACTGCAGTAAACAAAATCAGAAAAATATATATGCTATATCAGGATATATCAGAATATATGCTAATCGGAATCAGGATATATGCTAGTTAGATAGTGTGTTGAAAGCATAATACAACTAATTTGGTACGATAGAAAAAAGTCACGAAGATTCCTCTAAAAATTTCTTTTCTTTTAAGTGTTTTCAGTTTTTAGTCCAATCAATAGATTTTTTGTAAATAGAGAATTGCTTCATATTTTGCAATACATTACCAGCTTTATGTCATCGCGCTTCTCTTTCTTTTCTGCATAATGCATTCTACATAATGCAGCATTGCATATGTAAGCGGGCACGCCCTTTATGCCAGGAGGCTTTTTATTATGTATTAAGTTCTGTTTGTGTTTTTGTTTTTATTATTTATTTCTGCTTGAGTATAGTTTTAAATATTGGCGTGTGCTAGCTGACATATGGCAAATAATTTTAATATTTTTGTGTTTCGTAATGTTAATTACTTATTACTATATGTATAGAATCCAGTTCTTCTAACTGAACAGACAGCAGTGCTGCTGGGGAGTTTGTTCCGCCACTTCTTCTTCCCAGCTAAAGCAGTAGGAAGTGGTGAAGGGTGGGCGTTTTGGGGGGACTGTCTTATGTGATTTTGACGTTCAAAAAGTGCTGATTCTCAGCCTAATTTGAATAAATGACTTTTGATTTTGATTTGATTCTATACAGTCCGACAGTGACCGCGCTTTAGCTGTTGTCAGCCAGTGAAGTGGCAGTGGGCTGGGCACATTGCTCGCCGATGAGGCCGAAAGATTCTGCAGTGGCGACCGCGTACCGGAAGACGTAGCGTTGGAAGGGCTACTAGGTCGACCGCAGGAATCCGCTGGATGCGTGAAGCACAGAACCGGTCGAAGTGGCGATGGCTGGGGGAGCTCTATATCTAGCAATGAGCGTCTTTCGTCTGATGATGATGATACTACAAACTTTATAAAATGTTCATAAAAGCATATAAAAAAAGTAAATCGACTTAGTGTGGTATTATCATCTCTATGTGACGCCAAACAGTTAAAGTAACATATCGTATCGATTTATAGAGGGACTGCTTCATCAATCACAGTGCTGAACTTACTTAGATAACTGTAAGCTCAGCAGCTTGACGGCTTCACTAACTTAGTTCAGAACAAGGTTCGATTATTATTTTAGAGGTATTTTGTAAATAAAATTTGACTTCGAGAAATGTGTGAGCAGGTAAATTATTTCAGTAATAACAATTTACTGAAATAATTGAGAGGTATATTCGACAGTCGTTACGGGTAGTCAAAAGCGTGAAAGTCTGACAGCAAGAACCGGTTCTACTAAGGGGTATCGTATAGTCATTCCGTATTACCCAGTGGCTGGGCTGTGGAGGTCAGATAGGCAGTCGCTCCATGTAAAATACTGGTATTCAGCCGCATATGGTTAGACTGGAAGCCGACCCCAACGTATTTAGAAAAAGGCAGGCAGATGATGATGACCATGATATGAGTAGTATATTTCTTTGTGAGTAATTCAATTGGTGAGAAAGATACCGGAAACTAAATTTAGGATTATCTAATTTGTCCTTCGTCGGTCTCGTCTTTAATCTATCTTGAGATTAGATTCTTCCTAATGGTTATCCCTCTATTTTTTATGGAGCATGATGATAAAATTTTATCTATAATTCATGGAAATAGGCCGGTCATGGGAGTAAAAGTGTTACGCATTATAATTCTTGAAGAGTTAGACAGAGGTGTACCTATAGTGCAACAACATTTCGCCAGTGTTATTTAATCAAAAATCTCAACCATTCAAAAAGGGCTACCTCACAAAAATTTATCAAAAATAATTGATACACAACGAACTCGAACAGGTTGCTCCATATTGTGGAAACGTATCAACTTCCTTTCACAACACAACTTTAGTAGAACTTACCTCAATACTAAGACATGACGCACACTATGTGACATGCGACTGCGACAGCTCGGCGGCTGGACGCAACGACAGGCTGCGGCCGACGATTTTCATATAACGCTTTGTTTGTACAGGCTATGGGAGCCACACGCTCTCGCCACTTGTCGCAGCGACTAGACGCAGTCGAAAACGAAAACTCTGCGTCTAGTTGCAGCGAGTAGACGCAGCGACGAGACGCACAGTTTGCGCAGGCACTTACAAAGTTTGTATTTGTAATTCCAATGCTGCACTTTAAAAAAATATTTCTGCTCATGCTTGCAACACTTGGCACTTGGCAATGTCTGTGACACTTGCTAGACGTGTTTAAAAGTAGGTTTTTTGTGTGAGATATAAATAAAACCAGGTGTAATTAAGAACATGGGATTAATTGCGTGTATAATAAGGATGCAAGTTTTTTTTGCGCAATGTTAAATCGCGAGAGCTTGTGCATGTATGTACCTAGGTGTGTTTAATCTCTTGTAAATCTGTGTGGGGCAAAATTTTATAAGTAACCATTTTAAAACAGAATTATCTATCTACATTTCTGTTTGTAATTAGCTCCGTCTACTCCAGTCTTTCATAATGATTTTCGACAGAATTCTACATGAGATCATTAAAAATCTCGTGAAACCAAGATTATTAGAGACACGCATAAACATGCATAAATTACCCACACGTTTCAGATCAAGGGCAAAGCAATTCAGAATACCTAGCGATTTCTCAAAACTCAGTCTATAGCTAGTTTTCATTGAACAAGGAAATACCTTCAGGTGCCATATAGTACAACGTAAAGAAGACGTTAAATGAAAACACTGGTAATACAAAAAACATGAGAGTATTTTTAAACTATCGAAAGAATTTCATCGAAATAAAAAAGGATTTTTGATGTGCGGCGGGTCAGACCGGCTTATGGCGTGGCGACGACGGCGACGTGTCCCCATGCCAATAGCGTTCCACGCGCTTGTGTCTATGCGACACTTAGCAGTCACGAAACTAATTTTACTATTAAAAATTAATATGTTTTTTTTAAATAAAGACTAATTTAAAAAAAAATACTGTATAAGTATTTAGTTTTTGATTATGTGTTATTTATTTTCTTTTAAACCATACTTTCATACTTACTTATTTACTTTAACTTTGACTTAAAGTATTGGATATATTTTACAGATTTTTTGTACACAAAGGTGTACCGCACATTCGACCACTGTTGAATACCTGGAAGCTTCATCTCAACGTTTTCAAATGATATTCCGAAAAATAATAGCTTTGAAAGTAGATACTGCGTCTAAAATAAACTAATCGAAAAATATTTTCAGGGTTTCCACACCACAAACCACATAGTCATGTCAAAAAGATTTATCAAAGGATTTTTATTCGTTCTCCAGTATATTAAAAAAAATACAAAAAAAAAACAACCGACTTCTAAAAAAAAAACTACAAACTGAAAAATTACTTTAGTTTCGGAATTCGGTGTCTTTGGTTTTGTATTTTCGTTTTTTGCCACCGACTTCCGAAATGAAAATTATTTTTCACTTTGTAGTGTTTTTTTAGAAGTCAGTTGTTTTTTTATTGTAAAAAAGATTTAATTTTTCACTTTTTAGTTATGGTACCTATCCCACATCGCACATCCCACAGTCGTATACCACTACTAGCTATGTAAATAACAATGACAGGAAGTTATTAGGTATACTTAACATCATCAATAAAAAAATAAGTGAAAAAAAAATATGTGTAAATAATTTAGTGAAAAAATACGTATTATTGAAGCTAACTGAAAAACTACCCAAGTAAAGTTAGTAAAATTTATATGGGACCACCCTTGAAGCATACCCTTAAAAAATAATTTTCGAAATCGGTCCACAATTGCCGGAAATATCGCGTAAAAAACATACGAAAAAAAAAACATACGGTCCAATTGAGAACCTCCAAATTCCTGAATGGATAAACCAAATCAGTGGTTTATTTTCTGATGAATTCTTAGATTATCGAGGTACATAGGGCAGGACACATTTATGACATGCAACCAAATTCCAACAGAAATCACCAAACTTGGTTCGCCATAGCAAGATTTCCATCCATTCAACGTTAATTAAAACTCGCAAAACCACAAGCTCTACTAATGACCAGATATATAAAGAAGAAAACAGCAAAGCTCTCTGAAAATCCTGAAAATACGTCAAAGTTTTCAGTACAAAATCCTCTAAAGCAAGGCTGCAGTATGAAGCGGTTAATAAACAAATGTGATGTAAATCCTCATGCAACGGGATTCAGAGCTAATCCCGCACTCCGGGACTAATCAGGACATCGCTGCGAGATTATTAACCCCCACATAGATAGTTAGTTATACTCTGATAGTTGATTATTTATTCGTGTTTCGTTTTGTAAGTGAGAAAATAAATTTCTTCCGTTTCTCTTCACTTTCTCGAATGTGTCCCAACGGTGGAATAATTATCCTGGCTGACTACTTTATCGGTTATTAGTAGTCGATCAATTGATATTCGATAATTTGGCATTCTACAATACGAAAATAAATTAAACTTGGTTTATCATAATGTACGTACCCAGACTGAATTTACACTGAAAAGGTGTAAATAGACATATAGGTTGCGGTGTATGGGTAGATTAATGGTTTGACAAGTGGGTGAGCTCGTTCAAATTGACCTACATATACTTACCCACATAACGGTCATGCTTCTATTTAGCTGCGTTCTTTATATATTTAAATGTCATTAACGAATAATATTACCTACATAATTATGTAACGAAGCCCTGTATTCAGCGTATAGGTGGACAGAAGTGAGTAGTATAACCACACATATCGTCAGTAATGTTACAAGTCCCAACTCTCATCCCTATCTATAAAAATCAATGCCACTTTTCGTTGTAATTTTATAACTCAAGAACGGATGGACCGATTTTGCTAATTCTTTTTTTAGAATATTCCTTGAAGTACGAGGATGGTTCATACGGAGAGAAAATTAAAAAAAAAATTTTGGCGGTACGAAGTTCGCGGGTTCAGCTAGTCTATGATAAAGGTGATGATCCTATGACCATTGCTTATGAGAATTCGCTTTTAGGAGAACCCGATAACACTTTGCCCAATCCGGGAGTCGAACCTAGGACCCCACGATCAGCATTCGCGTTTATATACGATCAGTATATAAGATAGAGGAAGTCAAATGGTTCTGTAAGATGAAGAAACACGTTTCATGAAGAAACATTTCAACGCCTGGTTCTGAATCATGTAGGTACTGAATCCATACCCGTGGTAACAGGTTGAGCGTCGGCCACTCTGTATTTTTGAGTACATACTTTTACATTTGTTTGTGCATGAGTGATTTAGTTTGATTAAGCAGAACTATTTGAACCTATTTAAATGGCATTGTCATCAAATGATAATTAAGTATTCAAATAGCAGCGGAAGCGCTACACTGGGCACGCATTCATTATTTAAATTGAATGGTTAACTAATTATGCAGCTAAATCAATATTTATGATAAAATAATATGTTTATCTAAACTTTATACAGGGTCAAATTAAATTAGCTAGCGAAACTCCGCAGACGTGATTGGTATCCATATCTTAACACGATAAAATTAAAATGAAAAAGTTTAATGTTTGTTTTTTAGGGGTCATCGATCTGCCCAGAGCGGGAGAAGCTATTTGAGGATTTCCCACCCTCAAAAAAAAAAAAGGCGGTCTTTGCCTAGCAGTGAGATAGGTCAATTATATTTATGTAGATACTCGTACATACCTAAATAAAACAATATGATACTTACTACTTTTTGTTATTGCAGGATTATTAAATCATCAGCCCGTGGACAAGGAATATCGTCAGCCTAGCCTTTCCCCAAGTATGTGGGGGTCGGCTTCCAGTCTAACCGTATGCAGCTGCATACCAGTATTTTACATGGAGCGACTGCCTATCTCACACCCCGGGTAACTCTGGTTGTCAGATTTACGGGCTTCTGACGACCCGTAACGACTGTCAAAGATCAACGAATGACAGCCGGGACCAACGGTTGTGGTTTTATGTGCTTTCCGAGGCACGGAGAGGTTAAAGTATGTAAAGATGGCCCCTCGACGCGACGGGCCAACCGCGCCGAGCGTAGTTTATAGCTGATCGATGCGGCTCTTATACCTACTTAGCCACAAGCCCCTCTCGTGGACAAGGAACATGTGTACTTGTAAAGAAATTTATTGTCATAAAAGACAACAGTCTCTTACATGAGAAATACAATACAATAGTGCTTCTTACTAGGATTTTCATCGTTCGTTTTTTTTTTGTATAAGCAGGTACTTCCATAATGCATTCAGTAGTTCTTGGCTTTTTATGGTCGAAGGTTATTGTAAATATCTGTGCCTGCCTAAACATTGATTTGCCGAGCTTCGTTCTTGTCTTGGATATTAAATGGCTTAATAATATGGCTTATTCTAATTCCATAATTGTTTTTATCTTTTTATTACGCACGCTTTTAACGTGCACGTCTTTCTACATCGTTCTCATATGTTTAATTACAACATGAATGATGTAACCACTTTTTTGTAACAATATTTTGATTTAAAAGAGTGTCCATGGAGTTTCTTGCCCGTTCTTCTCCATAGGTACCTACTACGCTTTGGAATGGGCAACTAGCTTCATCTTTCTGACTGACCGACCCCTTGACAATTCAAAAGTGCCTGTAATTGGTTTATTTGAAATAAATGCTTTGAGTTTGAGAACTAAAAAACTCGCTCGGCGTGAACTTCCTGGGTAAATTAGCTGGAAGGTACGTATATATTCACCGCAAAAGCTCCGTTATTAATTACATTAACGTTACTGTCTTTGTAACTACCTATTACCTACCCACTTATAGAAACAGGAATCAAAGGAAATTAATGAACTGCTACAGGTATTTGAATGTATGTACTAAGGCATAGACATACGTGAATAGATTCGTGTAATGATAGACAGTTGACAATGAAGAGGAATCGGTAAATGAAACAGAATACAGACGTTCTAATAAATACCTAACATTCATGTAATTGCCTCCTTGAAAGCGCCTACTCAAAGTGTCTGAGCAGTGTGTTGTGAAATGGGGAATTGCTATAACCTATACATGTTTTTTTTACAGTTGGTAGAGATTTTGATGTTAAGTTTTATTTAAAAAAAAAAAACAATCTGCTAATGCAGGTATATCATAAAAATCGATGCCTGTTCATTGCTAAGCGTATATACTAATAGAAATACTTTTTCTCCAATCAAACGTTAAGAAAAGAAACTAAAATATTACAATACTTTCTTGTGTTAAATTCCTTATATAAATGAAGTTTGGCAAGAGATTCATTGAAGTTAAATCTACATGATGTCTAACTATCGATCAAGTTTATTTTCATCGTATACGTACCTGATTACCTGCAGTTTATCAGGTAGGTAGGTTAGTAGAGACTTCCTTTTATGAAACGTCGTAAATTGTATTTCAAACAGCAAAGGGTTTCCAATTAACACCTATAGGAAACTGTACCTATCCCTATCATTTCAGTTCCATTAACGACCAACGAATGGTACAAAAGATAAGGCATAACGAATAGTTAACCAACACAATATACGCCATTTTATTGTTCAATTACATTCGCTTTCCGCATGATAGATTTAATCGGAAACGATAATATATATACCCAGCGGCACCACTGCTTTTTGACATAAATCTTATGATATTATTGAAGGTAAATATTGGTATTCTGGGAATCAAAATCAATGGAAGTGAGTGAAACTTTCGTAAGCTTGTGTATTTTGTGAACTGCTGCCTCAAGGATTAGGTTTCTTTCTAGTCTATGATATACTTCCTTACCCCATCACTGCCTCCAAATATCGTGATCCCCAATAATTCTAGCCCTTAATAATTTCGGGTTACAGTTATTCGGGCCAGATTACGGCTTTGATTTTTGGGAATTTCGTATAACATTACCCAAAATTCTATTATATCTACAACTAGCTTTTGCCCGTGACTTCATTCAAGTATACCTACCTACTACGTAAATCTTTAAGAATCAGACTTTAATTAACCCAGTGCAAATGCCTCATCCCTTCTTTTACTTAGAGGAGGAACAATTCAAGATTGATTGGTCTCTAGGAACTGACGATTTCATAATTGGAACAATACTCCATCCTTACTTCCGTAGGTATTTGGTACAGAACTCTATGGTATGTTGCTTCGTCATTGATAAACATAAAAGGCTTTTATGACATGAGATTGATGAAATTACTTTGATCCACGCCTCGTGGTCAACGCATAGCAAGTTACATTCAACTACTGATTTGAGCAATGATTTGTTGTCTGGCATTTTTGCTGAACTGTACCTATGTATGTATTTGGCGAAGCCGCGAGGCACACATTCTTGCTAATTTCTTCTCAACGCACTTTACACTTTTTATTTGTTTTATTTTTTTTATATTTCTTTTTCTACTTGTATAGGTTGTGTTGTGTACGGTGTGTGCCTCGTAGTCGGTGCTAAATAAATGTATTTTCTTTCTTTTCTTTATTTGTGAAATTTCCTGACCCAACCTCCTTTATGATAAAAACTTATAAAATATATATTTTTTAAATCGTTTTAACACCAAAGCGGATTTAGATAGACTCGGATTTCTCACAAAGTTGAACCGTTTAAATCACATTAGTTTTCCCTCATGAGTCGGGTTTTCTTGTAAAAGGCGATTTTCTGTGAAGTATGCGTCGTTAAAATAGACTGCAGGTTGATTTATCACAGTACTAATATATAGGGAAAGTTTTGTTGGTACGTTTATCACTTCGATAGAGTTATTTGAAGGTTCTGACGATTTTTTTCTCTGATTGTGGGATTAACGTAAAGTCGATTTTCAAAGTACTTCGCTTCAAAATTGATCCATAAATGAATTGTTACAATTAGGTAATTATGTGTAGTACTAAATTATACAAAAGTGTGAGCTTTGCTATGAAAAGAAAGCTCCTGCAGTGCTATTCTGTAACCATCTCACCGTGAAAACGTAGGTGAAGTGAGCGTGGAGTGAGCTGTCAACAGTGTCAGTCCCTAACATCAGCAGTGCTATTCTGTAACCATCTCACCGTGAAAACGTAGGTGAAGTGAGCGTAGAGTGAGCTGTCAACAGTGTCAGTCCCTAACATCAGCAGTGCTATTCTGTAACGATCTCACCGTGAAAACGTAGGTGAAGTGAGCGTGGAGTGAGCTGTCAGCAGTGTCAGTCCCTAACATCAGCAGTGCTATTCTGTAACCATCTCACCGTGAAAACGTAGGTGAAGTGAGCGTAGAGTGAGCTGTCAACAGTGTCAGTCCCTAACATCAGCAGTGCTATTCTGTAACGATCTCACCGTGAAAACGTAGGTGAAGTGAGCGTGGAGTGAGCTGTCAGCAGTGTCAATACCACTAGGTATTGACACTGCTGACAGCTCAGCTCAGCTCAGCTGAAGTGAGTTTGAAGTGAGCTTTGCTGATACTAATCAGCAAAGCTCACTTCAAACTCACTTCACCTAAGTTTACACGGTTAGATTTTTACATAATAGCATTGCAGGTGGAATGACAGCTCACTTCAAGCTCACATCACCTAAGTTTTCACGGCTAGATTTTTACAGAATTTCATTGCAGGTGGAATGACAGCTCACTTCAAGCTCACATCACCTACGTTTTCACGGCTAGATTTTTACAGAATTTCATTGCAGGTGGAATGACAGCTCACTTCAAGCTCACATCACCTAAGTTTTCACGGCTAGATTTTTACAGAATATCATTGCAGGTGGAATGACAACTCACTTCAAGCTCACATCACCTAAGTGTTCACGGTTAGATTTTTACAGAATATCATTGCAGGTGGAATGACAGCTCACTTCAAGCTCACATCACCTAAGTTTTCACGGTTAGATGTTTATAGAATAGCATTGCAGGTGGAATGACAGCTCACTTCAAGCTCACATCACCTAAGTTATCACGGTTAGATTTTTACAGAATAGCATTGCAGTTGACTGACCGGTTGGCGCAGTTGGTAGCGACCCTGCCTTCTGAGCCGCTGGTTCCGGGTTCGATCCCCGGACAAGTCAAACATTTGTGTGCATGAACATGTCTGTTTGACCTGTGTCTGGGTGTGTATATGTATATAAGTATGTATATCAGTCATCAGGTTGCCTTAGTACAGGCTCTGCCTAGTTCGGGACCTGAAGACCTTGTGTGGATGTTGTCCCATATTATTATTATTATTAGTTGGAATGACCGCTCACTTCAAGCTCACATCACCTAAGTTTTCACTGTTAGATTTTTACAGAATAGCATTGCAGGTGGAATGACAGCTCACTTCAAGCTCACATCACCTAAGTTTTCACTGTTAGATTTTTACAGAATATCATTGCAGGTGGAATGACAGCTCACTTCAAGCTCACATCACCTAAGTTTTCACTGTTAGATTTTTACAGAATAGCATTGCAGGTGGAATGACAGCTCACTTCAAGCTCACATCACCTAAGTTTTCACGGTTAGATTTTTACAGAATAGCATTGCAGGTGGAATGACAGCTCACTTCAAGCTCACATCACCTAAGTTTTCACTGTTAGATTTTTACAGAATAGCATTGCAGGTGGAATGACAGCTCACTTCAAGCTCACATCACCTAAGTTTTCACGGTTAGATTTTTACAGAATAGATCGGCAAGTTTGATTTTATTTGCTACTGCTACGTTGTACACTGTGGGTTCGCCAAAGTTTTCACTAAATACATTTTAAAGGATAGGAAATTAGTTTTCGTTCTTAGAAAACGCGTTGGCAAAGACTTTAAACTCACTCATATTTCCATCGCAAATACCTGTCTGGAGTGGCATTTAAAGGATAGGAAATTAGTTCTCGTTCTTAGAAAACGCGTTGGCAAAGACATTAAACTCACTCATATTTCCTTCGCAAATACCTGTCTGGAGTGGCATTTCAATTTATCTATTTAAGAGCTAAATTCTAGATATTTTTATATTAGTCAAGTGAATCCTAGTACAACCTCCAAGTAATTTCACAAACAAGTCCTGTATGTTAGCATGCTAAAGTGAATGTTGCAGTGAGGACCATTTTCCACTACGTTCATCAATCCAGACGCCATTTTTCTTTTAGTATCTCTTTGTACAGCTGTATGAAATGAAGAACCGCTTTTATGTATAAATTCTAGGAAAAGCTTATGGCTTCGATTTTTGTTGATGCAAAAGATAACTTTAGGGAGCACTAGTCTAGTAATAAGAAAGAATTATTCAAACCATAATAAAAATTATTTTGTTTGTGATACTTGGTAGGTAAAATGTTGTGATCCCTACATTGTGTTATTAAAATAAATGTTGTAACACTACTTATGCGCTGTTTTACAAGGCGTACAAAGATGGTCTACACAACAATATTTGTATAGCTTATAAAAAATCTGCGAAGTAACCGTTTTAAGACTGCACCGAGTCACAAGTGGAGCCCCCAATCGCCTTTCTAATCGTAATCGTAAAAATCGGAATTAACTAAACGGAAACCAGTTTCCGTTTAGTTGATTACGATAAAACTATGGGATATAAAGCTATGAATATAGTGTCAAAAGCAAGTTATCTTTATGAACTACAATTCATCCCTCTTCTTTTTTACGTTTTAATTAAAAAATCTGCGAAATTTCTTAGAAAGGCGATTGGGGGCGCCACTTGTGACTCGGCGAAGTCTTAAAGCTTTAGGAATAAAACAAAACAATATGAATGAAGGTAACAATTAATAGCTAGCCAAAGTGTACCGGACGGGCGTGTTCGCAGGACGCGAAATGTGTTTGGAGGTTGTATTTCTACATCGTACACGTCTTTCTACATCGTTCTCACATGTATAATTACAACATGAATGATGTAACCACTCTATTGTAACAATATTTTGAGTTAAAAGAGTGTCCATGGAGTTTCTTACCCGTTCTTCTCCATAGGTACCTACTACGCTTTGGAATGGGCAACTAGTTTCATCTTTCTGACTGACTGACCCCTTTTTTTTTTTTTTTTTTTGTGGGTGGGAAATCATCAAATAACTTCTCCCGCTCTGGGCAGAGCAGGAGGGCGTGTCAGACTCTTACTGACTAAAACCCACCCGTGTTCCTTCAGTTGCCTGTGCCAGGGGCCACGGTAACCCTCTTGGACTTTTCCGCAACCCTAGCAGGCATCGGTCCTAGCAAACCCCTTCATTGGTGCTGACATCTCTTTGAGGCGCGCGTGGAACACAACGCGCCGTCGACCCGGGCCTGGTCCTTATCGAACGGCGAGCTGCCCATTGCTCGCCGTTCGCAAGCCCGCGCCTACGGTGGCCGGGAATCGGCCTGCGATTCCCGACGCCCAGGGCGTCTCCTGCGGCGGCTAGGGGCGTGAGGGCGCAAACTTTGCCTCTCCCTCACGCGTTCCGCCTCCTCCTTCGCGAACATTACTGCTTCGCAGAAGGAGGTGACGGCTTCCCAAGCCCTCTCGCTCCGTACCATGGCCTGGACCAAGGCCGGACGCGAGAGATCGCCACCGCCAATCGCCTCCACGAGGACACGGCGGTGCTCCGCCCAAGCCGGGCAGACCTCCACCGTATGCTCCACCGTGTCCTCCGGGCGATCCACACAATGGTGACACCCGGGCGTTTCCTCCCGCCTTATCCGGAACAGGAACCTCCCGAAACAACCGTGTCCGGTGAGGACCTGCGTCAGGCGGAAGGTGAGGACGCCGTGACTGACTGACCCCTTGACAATTCAAAAGTGCCTGTAATTGGTTTATTTGAAATAAATGCTTTGAGTTTGAGTTTGAGTTTGTATACCTATCCAGGCTATTCCGGTATGAGGATAAGTCTCCCACAGTCCAAGCGGAGCAGACGTCTCATAATTATAGTCCTAGAGTCTGTCTGTAGCATGGACAAGCGATGTTGGAGCGTCGGGTGTGGGTCGATCGTAATATTCGACTATATCTTGAGAAATACGGTTTTCATTTACTTTGGTATTCTTATTAGATGTTATTGTTTATTCTATTTATTAGTATTTTTATAAGAAATAATGTCCTCTATATGTGTATTCACGGAGACGAGTTAGTATAGCGCCTTCTCTATCGCACATTGCGTGCACTGTCTGGACAGGTCCACTCAATCTGTGTGGTTCTTTTCTCAAAAGTCCATTTCAGACACCAATCTGCATGGTCCTCAATGATTATGTCCGGATTTTATATACACATTGACATTAATGAATTTTATATACATATACTATGACAAGAGTATTTACTTTGTAAAGTATTATGCTATTATTTTAACTATAGTGAATGTGAGAACTATGTTGGTCATTGCTTTTTTTTGTATTTTTACTCTTAGTGTAATCATGATCTGGCAGTTTGAGTAACTTGTGCGGCCTACTCAAATGTCCTTTCTTTGGTATTGTTCGTCGAATCGTTGAGCTCCTTAAGTTCTGGGTTGAGCTGCACGATTACTGACAATTGCGTGCACTGACTGGACAGGTCCACTCAATCTGTGTGGTTCTTTCCTCAAAAGACCATTTCAGACACCGATCTACATAGCCTTCACATGATCTGACCAAGATTCTGTCTGGACTTTAAAAGAGACTGTGACCTCTGAGTTTGTTTCGGCCTTTCTTCTCAGAGTAGTCAGATAGGAAACGCCGACCTCATCTAGTTTAAAAAAAAAATATGATTGACGTGTAAAGTGTTTGTAAAGTCATTTATCATTATCATACAAATGAAAAAGACAAAAAAACACTTTTTTAGGGTCAGTGGGCGTTAACAATACCTTAGTTGTAAATGTGCGTTCACACTGCGCTTCTTAAAAGTTCGCATAGTTTATTCCTGCGGCTTCGTCTGTCGTATAAATTGAGAGACATTTATTTGATAGAATTTTTTTATGGGTGCCTACTTTTTTATATATCTAATGGATATGAAGGAATGAAATAAAATCGAGCGTTAATTATTAAATTTTCTTTATTATATTATAATATCTACCTATACAAGTTTATAACATATCATCATCATCATCATCACTACTGTCGTCGTTTCCTACATTTATTATGAATCTTTCAGTCATTGCTTCCACATTTCTGTCCATGGCATCCATTTTGGGCTCAACTGTTTCTATGACATGCTTTATACATTTTTTCCATTTCTCTGCGTCAATATTTTGAATTAATTCGTTTAATAAAATTTTTAATTCTGCCATTTTGTGTGTTTTCATGTGTGAAGCTACATTTCCTTTAACTTGAGCAATGATGTATTCGCAATGATACGGCGGCAGTCTCAATACAGTTTTGTTTTGTGATTTTGTCATTTCGTCTATAATGCAAGCGTCGCGTCGTATCGCTGTCTATGATTTTTAACGATGTTTAATAATTCACGTTTCAACATTTCAGCGTTACAGCTAATATTTTTTTCGCGTAACCAATTAAATATATCCTATTTTTTACATTTGGCCGTTGGGATTCGCTCTATTTTCCTAGAGTGATAGGAAGCGTTATCCATGACTATCACAGAATTATCATCTAGCTTATTTAAAACTTCTCTAAACCAAGTAAGAGAGTCACAAGTAAGAGCACGTCTGCACAGTACGGGAAGTATGAGTAGACTAAAAAGTACACGTACAGTGTACACCGCCTTAGCGTTTATCACTGACCAATCGCAGTTAAAAAATTGTGTGAATGAGATAGCGCTCTACTAACTCGTCTCCGTGAATACACTATAGTGGGATTTATTTGATGTCCGTAGGTGTGTCCGTGGCATCACAACGGGCCCTATCAGAATACCAGCGCTGCGGTATTTGTTTGTTTTTCAAATATCGCAGCATCATGCTGAGATAGGAGCCTTTTTCATGATTTTGTTAGGTTTAATGTTCTTTTTTTTATTATTATTATTTGTATTTCCTGTGCGTGTCCCAAATAAAATAATTTTCTTTCTTTCTTTCATACCTATAGGTTCCAGGTATCTACTCAGATGGTAACTATACCCTGAAGTCTACACGGGCAGGTTGTTGTCGAAGAAATATAACACAGAATCAATTTTACAAGTAATTTCAGGAAGCACTTACGGGTTTGTTCAGGAGTAGGTACTATTGGTATACTAGTTACTATGTAGGTAAAGTCTTGTTGATGACTTGTCGATGACTACTACTTGATGACTAAAAATTGTTAGTTATAGACCCCGATTTGCTTCCCGTTTCAAAATTTTATTCGTTCTTATTTTCTCTATAGTTACATGATACCTTACAGCTAAACACATTGAAATATACAAGTTATAGGATGTATTTATGTACTTTCAAATTCGTTACAATATTATCCGTCTACTGAATTTAGAACAATTACTGTATCTATTTCTTTTTTGTATTTTTTCTTATTGTAAAAAGATATTACAATGTATTTAGGTAAAAATAACTGTTTAACAGAAAACTCTCTTACGTGAAAAGAGAGCAAGAAAATAAATTTATTTGACCCAGGTTAAAGCACACAATATTACACAAAAACAGACAAACAGTACTTAAAATAGTATTGAACCCACTTACAGAAATAAAATCATTTATCATTTTCATTTATCATTTATCATTGTGTGCCTCACGGCTGCGCCAAATAGGCACAGTTCAGCATAAATGCCAGACAACTAGTGCCTGACGCTGGTTTTCAACTGGACCTTATGTTACGAGGACGTATAAAACTAAAACGAAAAAACGTTAGTATAGAACTGATTACAAATTTACATATAGAGCCCTCAGGCTGGTATATAGACCGAAAGAAACCTAATATTTGAAACACTTCCTCTAGATTTTCAGGGCGTGAAACGCCTCTGAAAGCATTTTGGTTAAGGGGCTGACAACAGCTAAAGCGCGGTCACTGTCGGACTGCATAGAAAATAAAGAGAAGCGCGATGACACAAAACTGGTAATGTATTGCAAAATATAAAACAATTCTCTATTTACAAAAAGTGTATTGATTGGATTAAAAAATGAAAACACTATCACGTTAATATGTTGCTTGAAGAACAATCAGCAAAAAAAAAACAGAATGATTGCAGTATATTACGCGGTGTCCTGCGTGAGCGACGAACGCGAAGCGACGCGACGCTGCGAACGCGACGAACGCGATCACCTCAATGGCATACCCTACTTGCGGCCTATATGACAGTCTGCGGCGTGACGCGACGTAATGCGGACTTGTTTTGAGGGCGACCAGATGCGACACCACGAACTACGTAATGGTTGATTCAGAAGCGTTGATCGCCGCAGTGCGTTAGCAAAGATTGTTGTGGGACAAAAAACATAAACATTATAGGAATCGTTTATTAGTACAAAGAAGTTAGAAGAATGTTGCCGAAGCAGTAGAAGACTCAGGTTCAGGAGATGCTCATCAACGAAATATCAAAACTGAATACCCCATCAAACACAGAATCTTCAATGATGGGTTACTTCACTTCTGGTGATTCATCTCAGTGATAATTTCATGATAATTAAAATATTTTCAATAATACAATATTATGTAGTTTCATTTCTATGTACTCACCGCAATGTCAAGAGTAATCTTTCTTCAATAGAAATAGGTTTTTGAAAATTTGTTGTTTTTAATTGAAATTCAGACTTAATATCAACAATAATGTAATCGAAAGTAAACGGTAACACTCCACAATATTGTTTAAACATTTTAGAATCCTTTCTTAATCTTGGATTGATGATGGAACTCGCCAAATGTGTTTCTTTGTAAAAATATTATATTTGTTTTCTTTCTGTGCTTTTTACGATATTTTTTAAAAGTCTGTAAGTACTTTAAATATGAAATTTCAAGCAAAATTGAACTTCTCCATGATTCGAGAAATAATGACCAAAATCACGTAGTATTTGTCGCGTGTAGCATCGCGTCGCATTACGTCGCGTCGTGTTGCGTCGCGTCGCGTCGTATTCGTCGCTCACGCAGGACACCGCGTTAGCATGGTTTTTAATCGTTAAAAGAAATTTTTAGAGGTATATTCGTGACTTTTTTCTATCCTACCAAATTAGTTGTATTATGCTTTCAGCACACTAACAAACTAGCATAAATCCTGAAGAATAGCATATATAATTCTGGTTTTGTTTACGGCAGTGGATCATATACTTTTAGGCATTTATAAAACTGGCGTTTAGGACATGTAGTCCCCTTAAATAAGTTTTACAATATTAACAAATTATTATTGTCACAAGTTATCAACTCAATTAAGTAGGCTCTTCTTAAGGACTAAGTGTATGAATGATACGTCTAGGGCTAGGTATCGGTCTAGGGTCCCTGGACGCACTAAAAGACTATAGGTAAATTACTACTGAATAGCCCACTTAATTGAGATTTATAATGTTTTACTTTACAATTACTTCGTAAAATCATTATTTTGACACAATTCAGATGCAAATTACATTAATGGACCAATATGATACGTTTGAATCTAATTTATTATACAATGATATGCTATTTACAGTTTGGTGACACAAAGACGCGTTATTAAATCTGGGCATAAGGCATTACGGTTTGAATTTTTCTTCTAAATATTCATTAGTGTATTATGCATTCTGTATTAGGAACCTATGGAGTGTTTTTTTAAGTATTTTTATTTTGTAAATTTTTAGTAGTTTGTTAATTATTTTTGGAGTCATTATTACGTAGTAACATTATAAAGAAAGAAAAAGTATTACAATCAAGTAAAGCAAGCAAGCATTGTTTGTATACAAGCTTAGCTCTGGATCCTGAGTTTTGGTCCTTGTAATATAATATCTTTGAGGTGTAATATCTTTCCTCTCGCTTTCCTGCAATCTGTGGGAGTGATTTCATGAAATGCGAAGGAAGTGTGTAACAGGAAGCCGGGGATAAATGATTTTATTTCTGTAAGTAGGTTTGAACAAACACTTTTTCACTCCTCTTGCTCAAAAAGACCGTCATTGTGGCGTACCAGAGCGAAGAAAAAATAGCAATTCTTCCTCTAGGGGAAAAAGTTTTTTTTTTTTTAATTTTTGTGTGTCAAATGACAATGAGCCTACAAAAACGAAAAATTCTTTAGTCATAAGTTTAGTAGAATAATCATGAATATAGACTCGACTTATTACTGTTTCATAAAAAAAGAACTTCATTTTATTTTTGAAAATGGAACTAAAATCGGCGATCTCTTTGGTAGAATGCATGCAATGCGTTGCGGCTGCAGAAGAAAAAACAAAAAAAGACATTGGCGCGAAATCTTTATAATTTTTCTCTAATTGCAAATTGAATTGGTAGTGACCGTAATTAATTTTACAATAGTGAAAATGTCATCATCTAGTGAGAATGGAGACCCTAATTTGCAAATAGAAGAGAAGGGAAAAGAACCACTCAACATTCATCTTCACAGAGGACTGAAATTAAGTTACCGGGAAAAAACATCTCGTTAAATATCCAGAATTGTACAAATTGTACATTTAATTTTTAATAAAATAAACTACATAATTATTTCATATTGTTTTGGATTGTTTTATTTTCTCGCAATCGTAGTGAAAAGTAGAGTGTAACACACGGCGCTAAAAACCCATTAAAACTCGGTTTCTATTTACTCCCTCGCTAAAGCTCGGGAGTAAAACTACCTCGTATATAATGGGTCATTTTAGCTCCTTGTATAACAATCTACTATTACACGTCAATCATATTTTTTTTTAAACTAGATGAATTCGGCGTTTCCTATCTGACTACTCTGAGAAGAAAGGCCGAAACAAACTCAGAGGTCACAGTCTCTTTTAAAGTCCAGACAAAATCTTGGTCAGATCATGTGAAGGCCATGTAGATCGGTGTCTGCAATGGTCTTTTGAGAAAAGAACCATACAGATTGAGTGGACCTGTCCAGTCAGTGCACGCAATTGTCAGTAATCGTGCAGCTCAACTTAGACTCAAGGAGCTCAACGATTCGACGAGCAATACCAAAGAAAGGACATTTGAGTAGGCCGCATAAATTACTCAAACTGCCAGATCATGATTACGCTGAGAAAAATACAAAAATAAATATAAAAAAACCAATGACCGACATAGTTCTCACATTCACAATACTTAGAATAATATTATAATAATCTTTGAGGATCATGTAGATTTGTGTCTGAAATGGTCTTTTGAGGAAAGAACCACACAGATTGAGTGGACCTGTCCAGTCAGTGCACGCATTTGTCAGTAACCGTGCAGCTCAACTCAGAACTTAAGGAGCTCAACGATTCGACGAACAATACCAAAGAAAGGACATTTGGGTAGGCCGCATCAGCTACTCAAACTGCCAGAACATGATTAAAACTGGAACAAAAATACACATAGTCCTCACATTCACAATAATTTAAAATAATATAATACTTTATACAGTAAGTATTAGTGTCATTGTATACTCGTATGTAAATAAGTATAGATACTTATAGCAAAGATTAAAAGTAAAAATAGTTAGCAAAATAAAATAAATTAACATTGCCTGTGCTTTATTGGAGCAACTCGATCCCAAGCCTTTTTGTCCTCAATATAATCTTTGACAGTATAATAGGCATTCTGGCATAGTTTCCTTTTTATAAAAGATTTGAATTTATTAAGGCTTAGTGCTTGAATGTGGCTAGGGAAGGTAATTGGGCACCTTAGTATGGAAGCCATACCCATGGCGGACACAAACGAAATATAGCAGAGTGTATTGATATATGGCTCTGATTTACTATGGCATTAGTCACATTAATGTGAGCCACGGGAATCTCGAAAAATTCAAGTGTTATAAACTGATATAGGGAAGATGAATAAAACGCTAATTCATTTATGTATTTTTTATTCAATTTGATCAAAATCAAGCATCAGATCATTTAAAAAGGCAGCGGGTGCGTCTGTTGCTTCCTGATGTCTGGCCCAAAACAGATAATAAACTATGCTAGCGATAAGGGCGCAGCTCCCGACAGTGCGGCGGCCGTGTATACATGAGCAGTAGTATTCTTATATTCTTTGTCTTCCGTGTTGTGTTGGGTTTAACAAAAAATATGCATAGTACTGTTTCATTCGAATATGACGTGACTGGATTCGCCCTCTGATCAAAATCTTATTATTAATTAAATGTTGGTGTCGATACAATTCTATTCTATGATATAATCCCCGTTTGGTCATATGTGCTCGTGACAATAAGACCTTGCGATTCTCAAATGGTATGAGCCCAACGTAAATAAGATTAAATGTTCAAAGCTCAGCTGTGGAAAATCCTCAAATTCTGGACTGTTTCACACAGATCGATTGCACGACACACAACTGTTTTGTCTTTCCATATCAACAAACATCCAATCCAAAAGCAAATAACCAGAGTCCATGAAGCACGCTAATGTAGTCGATAAAACAAACTGGGTAAACGTACAAATCACAACGGTAGCTACCGAAGGACTGCGCGGGGGGCGGTGAGTCAGTGCGCGAGCGCAACGAAACTTGTTCTACTTGTCTAATGTGCGAAAGAGACAGCGTATATACAAGGTGTTGTTTTGCATCCTCGTCAAATTTCAGGAGGCTGTTATGAAATACATAAATAATCAAATAAAATTACGATCCTGCTCAATAATTAATACATACTTGTTTTTTTAGGTATTTAAGTTTGACAGTATTTCAGAATACTCCACTTTCAAAGAACAAAATCGCCCCGTTGCGTATGCGGTAGGCAGTGTCGTACGACTATGTCGCTGTGTGCATGCGTTACAGTTGCAGCGCAGTTACAGGGCTGTATCACACGGGCCCTACACATGCCGATTTCCGAAAAATACAAAAAATAAAAATAAATACCTAATTATTTTATTATTGATTCGTGTCGAGAATCATTAGCATAGTTACCTCCTCGAATTTGACGAGGATGCAAAACAACACCTTGTATGCCTCTGAACATTAGCTCTCCGTGCAAAATGCTGTTTGGTATCGAAAATCTTTTCGTGCCTTTATGCTCGTAAGATGAAATAAAATCCTCTGAAACTGTTTGTTTTTTATTTTTTTTAAACGATCCTGTACATTTTTCTACATCGATTTTTAATAAAATAATTATATGCAATGAAAGGTCATATTATTTCCCTTAGTTTAAAACTATTTTGGTTAATGTCCGCCACTCTTCGCAAAGCGGGTCAGATATGCCCAATGACCTTTATTATAAAAACGTATACATTGGCATCTAAACGAGCCACCTATTTTCTTGAGCCTGGTAGTAGGAACAACCAATTTGTGTTTGTTCCTAGTATTTAAATTATGGATATCACTGTACTTTTTAAACTGATTAATATTTTTATGTGCATACAAAAGATTTTCATAAATATACTGAGCAGGCACAGTCATTATATTAATCCCCTTAAATTTTTCTCTGAGGGAGTGTCTGGGACTTAATTTATAAATTGACCGAATTGCCCTTTTTTGTAAAACAAAGGGCAATTCGTTCAATTTAGCGGGGAAGCGCGCGCTACTTGATTTGACCAATGAGCGCGCGCGGTGGTCGGTATAGTTGGCCGTCAGATGGTACCAACCCGTGGTACCAACCATTTTCCGTTGGTACTGCCAAGCCATCAGTTACGTGTGTGTGATGACTGATGACTGATGAGAAAGGGAAATAGAGCGGTATAATAATCATTTCAAATAATATCTGAATCATTTATTTTAGGATAGAATGTTAATGTTTTGCTTATTACCAAGGTGATATGTCCTTACACAAACATCATATACGACTACTTTATGGCTGGTTTTTAAATTTAAAATTAGAAGTCAAAATAGGGAATCGAATCAAACTTTGTTCCATTATCTGACACCTCAATACTCAATACTCAACATCTTTATTGCTTTACCATAATGTCCTACCTCATACCTTAGAAATCAGACTTCTCAAAATTTTATCCCTGTGGTCAGTGCAGCGTGCCTTCTTCTACCATAAATTAATAATAATACCAACCTATTACTGTCCCACTGCAGGGCGAAGGCCTGTACTCATTCAGAAGGCATTAATGAATTTAAAGATGATTGCGATTTAAGTTAAGAATTTATTTTAAGTACAATTTGTTTTTATGTTCTACTAGAGTTATTTATTTTAGTTATAATAGTATTATTGTGGTATGTATTTTAATCTTCGGTTACTAACAGTTTTTAAGTATACTAACCTATATAGGGATCACTGTGTCTGAATTACATAAATAATTAAATTGATCACCACGCTTGCTCACCACGCCTGCTTCTTTTTTCATACTGCTGTATTAGTCGTCAGCCAGTATCATCTTCTTGAAATGTACCTTGATAAAATGTTTATAGTTTATGTAGCTATATTTTATTTACAATGAAATCAGTTATGCTGTTCATAAAATCCTAGTATCTTACTGCATCTTTAAAGTTTGTGTAGTTTAGATACATAAAAGAGTTAACAAATCCATTTTAAAACAAGTTTTTTACTTCTTAAAGGTAGTAAAATAAAGAGAAGTAAGTACCGAGCAGTATTCTGAGATTAAAAAACATAAAACAAACTAGTTAAAAGGCGAATTAGGTTTTGAATTGCACTTTAAATAATATAAAACTAAAAAAATATGGTGAACTAAAATAACTTAACCCTACTTTGACAGTTCATTAGTCCCCCTGTTTTTAGCCACGTACATTTTTAGAATATTGGCACCGCATTTTGACCTAAAGTTTTGTAGAATTTACTTTACCACATCCCACCAAACAAAGAATTATTCAAAACCCACAACTTATTGAGTCATCCCAACCAAATCTTCACGAACCAAATTCGTGAACAGAATAAAAACATAAAGAAAATCCATTTTATTTTTTACACACTACATAAATCATAGATAAAAAGGGTTGACAGAAGCGCAGAGACAAATTGGACCGTTTCTCTTGACATAGACAATAAGGAGTTTGTTCCCTGGGGCGGTAGCTACCTGCAACGTGCGTGTTAACAGTTTAAGGCTTGAGTAGGTACCTAATCGGGCGGCAAAGGTCTCTGGGAAAGGATTATTGGTACCATGTTGTTAGTTGAGTGTTAATTGGGCAGTTTAGAAGTTTTGTGTACAAAGATGTGGATCATAACTAAACGTCACACCTGTTAACCTCGAAGGGTTAGGTAGAGGTGTACCTATAGTACACCACACACACACAGTACTGGCGAGCGTTGACCAGCCGGGCACTACTCCAGATTTCAGGTTGCTATTGAGTAATTCCTGGTGGATAAACACAATAACAAGTGTCCGAAGTGAATTTGTCCGACCTGGAAAACGAACCTAGCACCACGTGCTCCGCAGTAGCGCTTATGGCCACTAAACCAACGCGTCTGTAGTAGAATCAAAGCAAAATTAATTGGGTTTTTAGAAAGTTTTCATATCACATTTAGTTACCTGCAGGATTCTTTCGTAATTTTACCTCATAGTCGAACTATTATAGGTAATTATTATTAATATATACATTATACAACGTGTCGTTTTGCATCCTCGTCAAATTTCAGGAGGCTGTCATAAAAGACATAAATAATCAAATAAAATTACGATCCTGGTCAATACATAATTGTTTTTTAGATGTTTAAGTTTGACAGTATTTCACAATACTCCACTTTCAAAGAACAGAATCGCCCCGTTGCGTATGCGGTAGGCAGTGTCGCACGACTATGTCGCTGTGTGCGTGCGTTACAGTTACTGCGCAGTTACAGGGCGGTATCACACGGGATCTACACATGGCGATTTTCAGAAATTATAAAAAACTTTAAAAAAGAACCTACCTATTTTATTATTGATTCGTGTCGAGAATCATTAGCAAAGTTACCTCCTCGAATTTGACGAGGATGCAAAACGACACCTTGTAGGTGTATATTAATATATTATTAATTCGTTTATTTATTTTCATACATAAATATACATTTTTAAATATTTTTAAAAAAACATTTAAAAATATAAAAATTGTATTCCGCGGGTATCGGGAGCAGGGTCCAAGCTACCGGTGGTTAGGGCTCCAGAGACAGGAACCTCATCACGATACGAGCCGTATCGAGGAGTACTGCCTTCTGAATCAGGCCCTTGATCCAACCGCCTAACGAGAGCCTCGAGAGATGTTGATCGAGGGTTTCGGCCATCTTATATATATTATTTTATTATTAATATAAGTAATTTTTCACCCATTTGTCGCATGCTTTCTCTTGCCAACTCCATTCGCAGTGAAATAGTTGTGTTTGCTGGTTCCGTGGCCTCAGTAAGGACTAAACTTAGAGACTTAATTGTATAATATTTTTATTTTGTCTTTCCCATAACTTTTTAATTATGGAAAAGTTTTCAATTTGTTAGATTTGTAGTATATATATATTTTTTAATTGTATTATCTTTATTGTAAGTGTTACTTAAAATATGCATGCTAGATTCACATAGATGTCAATCAGACATATTACGTTATCGTGCATATTATGTTGTAGCTACTTTATTGCATTTTTGATTGCACATCAGTTTTGTGAAGACGTAAATGCATTTACAACTTAAAGAAAATGTTGAAACACCCAGACCCGGAACAGAAAGAATATAGACTGACCCCTTTTTTTTTTTTTTTTTTTGAGGGTGGGAAATCATCATATAACTTCTCCCGCTCTGGGCAGAGCAGGGGGGCGTGTCAGACTCTTACTTACTAAAACCCACCCGTGTTCCTTCAGTTTTCTGTGCCAAGGGCCACGGTATCCCTCTCGGACTTTCATAGACTGACCCCTTTGATTATATTATAATCAAAGACTGACCCTAACTAAGTCTTCTTTGGTCCGAGGCCCTGGGTATTTCACCCGTCGTCGACTGTATCGCAGAAAATCAATCGCTAAGCTAATTAATCGAATCGTCTATGAAAGTAAACAGATACCAATAAAATATCGAGATATTCGTTTCTTCTGAATGCTCCGAATTGGCAACTGGTACCTACAAACAAAATACATTTAAATCGAGGGTATTTTTATTTATAGTTCCTCTGAGAAATATTCTCCCCATGCATCGCCGACAGCTTATATCGTTTTAATATTAAAAAAATATATATTTCTGTCATATATCCAAAATATACGGGCTATTGGAGGCCCAACTTTTACGCTTATAGGATACATACATCGACTCATATGATTAACAGCCGTTAGTAACCAAAATATACAAAAAAAAAGTTTGCAATGAAAATAAAACATCTCCAAGCAATTGGAAACGGGTTATTGGCCAAAAGCTCCATTTACACGATATACCATAGAACACATACACATCGAACGAATCCAATCGCAGTTCCATTGATGGGAAATTATTCCTAATTGACCCAATTTCAAAAAAACGGCAACGTTTTCAAAAAAACAAAAAAAAAAAAAAATTACTGGTAATTCAAACAAAAGCAAAAAAGTTGGAATTTTAAATGTATTTCCATTACGATAACAAGAATGAACATTACTTAGTAATATCACGACTGTATACCATGATGGGTGAAGCAGCGGTGTACCTATACTACAATCAAATTTCGCCAGTTCGCCAAGAATGGTTGGTTATAAATGCATAGGTTTTTTATGGGTTCAATGGGAAGGCAATTACATCGAAGTGCGGAAGCAATCGATGCGTTATTTACTATTTGTTTGCTATGTAGGTCGTGGACGGAAAATTTTCTTTGTGAAGGCATCCGCTGATAATTTCCACTGCTAATGTAAATAATAGCGTCGTTGGTGTGACCGTCCGTTTCTAGCCTCAGGATATCATTTTTTCCCAGTAATTGGGTTGCAGGGATCCGATGGCAGTTCTCACGTGCAATATTAATGCTCTGCCGCATCCGTTTGTCTTTTATTTAAAGTTGTAGTTGGTTTATTATTGTGTTATAAATATATTAGATATAATCATTCAAAGTAAAATTTCAAAATTTGGCTATAATGGATGGACTAAGCTCCATATTTTATATTTTTAATACAAAAGATTAAAAATATAAATAAAATAAATGCTTGATTACATTAATATAAATTTTAGGGTGATTACGTCCTTTAGTCGAGACTGACGTGAAATTTGGAGAAATTTGACTAACCTGGAAATTTGGATGTAAAATATTTTTCTAAGAAATAATACGACAATAAACAGAAAACCAGTAATATTGGACCATTAATAGTCAAAAAACTAACCTTACAATAATAATAGAGCGGAGGTGAGCTTATAAAAATCAAGCAAGAAAATAATTCCCAGGCGCGCCATTGCAGTAAATTGAATAGAAATATTTTCACTGGTAAACAGAACCTTTTGCATTGTATTCGAAGTTCTTCTAAACTTTACGATCATTGGGTCCGAAATAAATCCTAATTTGTGTACCTGTGTAGTACAAGCCAACTGCATCCAACACAATTTTATGTTTGTGCCATGTGCTGTTAGGTAAATCAGTAGAAGAAAATGTAAAAAAATATATTGTGTATTTATTTATGGTGTCATATTTGTATTCTCTTTCACGCCAATATTTTAGGATATTGCTACTTTGACAATGACTTAATAAAAATAAAGTTTTTTTTTGTTTTTTATTTTTTATTCCTATAACTGAAGGCCAATTCCCGCAATTAAAAATGTTAAAATCAAGTCGCAATCTCATCTCAGCGACAGTCAAATGTCAAAAATGTAGGAAAACGCTATACAATTTTTGACAGATTGAGACTGAGATTAGAGTTCAAACGTTTTAAAAAAATACGGGAACTGTCCCTCTGACAGAAATCCATCAAATCAAAATATTTATTGAGAGTGAATATATCTGCTATTTTTACTGCAAGATTTGTGAAGCGATGAATATTTTACCACCCCTGTGATGTCAATCAATCAACTCAGGCTATCCCCGTCTAGCCTTCCGTCTAGTATATCCCAAGTTTTGCCTGTCTCTTTCCGTAGGTAGATATTTTTATCATCGGACGGATGCTAACGGTATCGGAATAAATAAAACGCGGGTTTGTAGAATAACTTGGAAAAATTATTACTATATTTTTGTCTACAAAATTTTACAAACAGACACGTGCTTGTCAGCTGTCCATATCATTACTCTTAGCGGAGGCTGACCCCCTACTTGTTTTTTTCTATTCTTAATTCGTAATAGTCTATAACTACACCCATGATATAAATCCTGTATAAAAGTTTTTGAAACAGCTTATTGCCAATATTAAAACAACCAGTGGCATAGTAACCATAATATCATCCAAACGAGTGTTATAATGTTGTACTAAATTTCATTATGCAACTCGAATTCGATCCCTTCCTTACTCATCAAACAGCCACATTCTCACTAGGTACTCAATTCGTGGTATCTTTATGAATTTCAAAAAAAGAACATTGTCATGCACGCGCGATTCACTACAACAGCTAATAATAAAATAAAACCATAGATTATTCCAATTCACGGCGTATCCCGCCATTTTTGTTCGTTAATAGTGTAGGTATTGCGAAAAATTATTACTTTGTTGTTTACAAAAATGAGTGATACGTACAAGCTTAAAAGATATTTCTTAGCTTGTTTGTATACTCAGCAATTAAACTTACCATGAATTTACACAGGGTTCTTACAACAGTGTACAACACCCTATGGTTTCAGAATCTTTTATAGAGGATTCATATCATGGGTGCAGATAAAGTACAAGTATGCAACTGTACATAATTAGGTATTAAAACACTCATGTGATACTATTATCACACTCAGCCACATTCGTGTTTTAATACCCCTTATTATACAACAGCTGCAGAAATAACTATTATCTCGTAATCTTATGCCATTAACTCAATATTATTCGAAAAGGTTGCATGTTAAAACCATGCAGGTTAAGAATTTCTACAGTACCACAGAATGTGATTTACTTAGGAATGACTTCAAAGAGTTTATAGAGGTTAATAGTTAACACACTGATGGTGGTACAAAACGTCACTTAAAACTTTCTTATTTAGCGCAACACGTGCTTTTGGGCTTTCAGTGGTTTATACAAAATGGCATCCCTTTTTGTATCGGCCACTTCTTTCCACGTTGAGTTAGAGTAGAATGGGCAAAGTCGCAAGACCTTCCTGACTTTCGTAAAGTACAGAAATAATTTAAGTAAAGAACACAACCAAATGAAAATACCAAATTCAAATAAATAATTTGATTTGATTTTGATTAGATAAAAATGAGTCCCCGTAACATGTTCGTTTCGATGTTTGCTCGTTTGTCGATTCCGTGCGGCGACTATGTATCCGTTCGTCAATATTGAATGTAAATAGAACACAAATTGCTCGTATCCGTTTTAAAAGCAATCAAGCACACGCATGCTCGCTATTTTGCGTGGCGTGGGTAAGCGTTCATGCTCGCGGTGAGCGAAACTTCCAATGGATAAGTATGTTGGTTTATTTTTATCTGTTTTACAGTACATTAGCATGTAAGAATTGACAATTTAGTTTTCTATAACACTTTTTGTTTGGTAATCTTTATACCTGCTCATAAATTACGCTTATTAACGTGATATGGAGTTTATTTGTACTTAATAATAAGTAGTAGATTAAATTAAGATTATTAGCAAAACCCATTTTTAAATATGGTTTTATCTGAAATATTTTAATTTGAAGTTTTATTATGCCATTAACGTCCAAAACCACACTAGAACGAAGAATCGCGAAATATACAATCTTAGTTTTTTTACCCTAAATAGAAAGGGCTTGGAGTTTCCCTACGTGACCGAATCAGAAATGAAAAGATCCGTAGAAGAACCAATCCCAAGGTAACCGATAGCCCGAAGAATTGCCAAATTGAAGTTGCAGTTGCAGCACAACGCGTGAGGGAGAGGCAAAATTCGCGCCCTCACGCCCCTAGTCGCCGCAGGAGACGCCCTGGGCGTAGGACGGCGAGCAATGGGCAGCTCGCCGTGCGATGAGGACCAGGCCCGGGTCGTCGGCGCGTTGTGTTCCACGCGCACCTCAAAGAGATGTCAGCAACAATGACGGAGTCCGCTAGGGCCGATGTCTGCCAGGGTTGCGGGAAAGTCCGAAAGGGTTACCGTGGCCCCTGGCACAGCAACTGAAGGAAAACGGGTGGGTTTTAGTCAGTAAGTGTCTGACACGCCCTCCCGCTGCGCCCAGAGCGGGAGAAGTTATTTCACGATTTGCAACCAAAAAAAAAAAGTGGTCAAAAACCATTGTTTGCAAAATGGCCGATAGGGCCGCAAGGTTCTGGAGTAGCGACCACGTATCAGAATGATGGATGAAGTGTTGGAAGGCCTCTCACAAGGTGGACCGATGACCTGGTGAAGACCGCACGAATCCGCTGGGTCCGAAAAACACAGAACCGGTCGAAATGGCGATGCTTATGGGAGGCCTATGTACAGCGGTGGACGTCGTCGTTTGGCTGAAACGATGATAATGGTGACCTCTTAAGGTTAAAGTTCTTATGACTCTTAAAATAGTCATTGTTATCATCATTATGAATAACTTTAATAATCCTGAACCCGCGAAACGAGTCAGCTGTCAATATAAATGTGAGAGACAGCAGATTTTTTTCGCTGGTACGTTGTATGTTGCTAAAATCAGAAAAAAATGTGCTGACTTACCTTCTACGTTACCTAACCTACGGACCGAAAAAGATGGCCCGTTCTGTAATCCTACGTTAGTACTTGAGTGACTTGTCTCTCATTAAAGCCTCCCAGAGCCATGTTAAACCTATCTTTTCTTTCTTTAGAAAATTCTGTTCGTTCGACGAATTTAATATAGATTGATGACAGTTTCATTGATTCTAGATACCTAATTGCCAAATTATTTCTTACGTTTTTGCAAACCTTGTCTTCATTACGAGTTGTTAACGTAAGAAACATCGACATTTTTAGAAAAGGATTGGCGACTTGGGTACGTCATCAAATCTAAACGTTTCAAAATCTACTTAAATGCAAATTATAGGTCTTATATTCGTAGTTATTTTCCAAGCTAAAATGTTTTAATAGTTGTTGGGAGTAATTAAAAAAAACATGATTTTAGGGTGCAGCCCCGTCACGGAAACAAAACGCACTAATGCAAAACAAAACGCACGAAATATAGCCAATTAAACGTAATACGTCAGTGTTGCTATACAATAATCCCAAATGGACGATTATGAGTTTAATGAATTAATCACATAAATAATTGGGACTCTGAACCGTGGGTTGTTGTTCACATGTCATGAGTGTAGTTTGGTATTTAGCTTATGCTCGACACGAAGGACAACCCCCTGCGGTATTTCTTGACAATGCATTGTTAACATTAGAATAAAAAGTTATACAGTAAGAATAAATACCTACTATGGATCGTTGAGCTCCTTAAGTTCTGAGTTGAGCTGCACGATTGCTGACAATTGCGTGCACTGACTGGACAGGTCCACTCAATCTGTGTGGTTCTTTCCTCAAAAGACCATTTCAGACACCGATCTACATAGCCTTCACATGATCTGACCAAGATTCTGTCTGGACTTTAAAAGAGACTGTGACCTCTGAGTTTGTTTCGGCCTTTCTTCTCAGAGTAGTCAGATAGGAAACGCCGACCTCATCTAGTTTAAAAAAAATATATGATTGACGTGTAAAAGTGTTTGTAAAAACCTACTTACAGAAATAAAGTCATTTATCATTTATGGTTTTATTTTTTACCTATTATATTTTAAGTTGTTCATTAATTAAGTATCTTTTATTCTGTTGACGACCATCTTGTGGACGGACCGTGGACCATCTTGGATGCGGATTCAAATCCCGCAAAAGGTACGTTATTACTATTATAAGTGACGTTATATAAATTGGATGGCCTAAAATAATTCAAAATCTTTTTATCTATAATTGCCGTTTTCTTATCTCAACTTAGAACACACTACTTTAAAATCTTAATAGACAAAAATCCCTCTATAGTTATTAAAGTACAATCAGATAAAGTGGATACTTTATCTGAGTGAAATTATGATTTATAAGGGTCTGCCTTGAGTTACATAAGTAGGTAGGTACCAAGCATTATTTTTGGTGGTCCATTTTGAGGTTATGTATAAATCAATTTAATATCCCCAAGTCTAACGTATGTCTTACCGTTACATATTTTGTTATGCTCTATTGTAGCATTCAAATCCATATATTCATTCTATGAAACGGTAAGGCTGTATGTGATACTGAAAATACATGGGTTTCTGCCAATCTCCTTTAGAGATGTAATATGTAGGTTGATTTACAGGCGAAATTCCACCTGCTGAAAAGTTTTGATATCAAGGGTTTACCGATAATTATGGTGCTGTAAAAAGTCTCAGCGGCTGTAACTTTATTTGCTGTTTTCGAGACAAATGCAAAAAGGTATTCTTTTCTTGATATCCTTGAGATTTTAGTATGGTCATAGACCAAAGAAAGATAACTCTTTCCCTTGTTACATAATAAATAACTTGGTAGTGTGGGGATAAAATGTGCATTCGTTCCTTTGGTCTTTAGCGGCCTTAAAATAGTTATAATGTCTATAAAATATAGGCAAGCAGTTCAATTGCTACTAGAACGTAAGGTTTTGATCAAAGATCTTCACAAACTTTAAATTTCTTGTTCGTTTCCCTACAATGTTTGTTTCTCAAGAAATTTTAAAATACTGAAACAAGCTTGTAATGCTTTGCAGAAAGTTGTAAGACGATTTATAACGCGCTCCATGTTGCTACTTGCAGAGGATTTGTGTAGTAGGTCAGTCTGTTTATAGGCTAATAGTTCATGTCAGTCAAGTTAAAACATAAATTGGAGTGGGGAAGAGCCTGCTTGTGGTCGTATTTTTTGGTGTTTTCCTTCCTTATTTAGTTGGGAAATTACAGTACAAAATTAATATGCTTTTGCTTTTATGAACATATATTTGACTGTGACGAGAATATTAATTTAATGTTTGTAAAGTCAGGAAAATTAATTGTAAATCAAATTGACTACCAACTTGAATTGCCCGTATGTTCAGATCACAGCAGCTGTCATTCTTTGAAAGTTGTACAAAATGGCTATAACATGACAAATTGCCGTAGGGTGTCAATTTGCTTAACAATAAATTTTACTGACTGTAGAATAGGTTTTGTATGTTTGCCAGCAACGAATGCGCTTTTTCAACCTACGTAATAATTGCAATAGGCAGCAAATTTTGATATCTGTCAAATTTTATGATTATCTATGACTCTCCTTCCCTCTCCACCATAGGGAGGCACGATGAACAGGGTGTAAAATTCACTCATACCTCCACAGAAAAGGGAGGAATCTCTGACCAGACGAGTGTCGTGTCTGGTGGGCAACTGCCCGACGATTAATGTTGGGACGTTGTATATATGCCATTTACGCGGTAAACTCTGCTTGCGCGATGCAGGATTTTGCGTGACGTCAGTGTGATGTAGTTCACATATATGGCGACGTAGATACCGCTACAACCTCTCTCCTTTGACCATTGTAGCGATCGTTGGGAAGTAAGGCTGAGTAGTGACTTATCGAACTCCTAGTCAACAAAATCTTTAAATCAAATTGAAACCAACTCACAAAATAATTTACTTCCCTCCACTCCACAAACTATTTCAATACATTCAATCTTACATTTTCAAATCGTAGACTAGCCGGCAAGTACTTACGTGGTTACTGAAGCGTCCGTAGTGAACCAATCGCAGCAATTGCACCTTTTGCACCAGCCGCTAACCGGGCAACCGGGCAACCGGGACGAACCCAATCGCAAAATGAAAATTGCTTTATATTTGCATACGGTACGGTTGTATGAATGGAGACTTTCAATCTGGATTATCATCGAGAAGGTTTATATTCGTTTTGACAGGCCTGATGGGAGTAGGCTTTTTTGATAGGTTGTGGCTTTTGAGAAATGTGGTGTAAAAGCTTATGTGTTTGAGCTTAAGCTTTAGTTCTAGAAATTCTAATCACGTCAGCCAAGACGTCTACCGCTGGACATAGGTCTCCCAAAACATTAGCCTGACAACGAAAATGTGCTGAATAATCTTATTTTACTTGTTCAAATATATCTGTGGTGTTTGGTATATAGGATGAAATTAAATTAGCTAGCGAAACTCCGCAGACGTGATGGGTACCGATATCTAAACAAGATAAAACAATAAATTAATTAATTTGATGTTTTTTTTTTGTGAGGTCCTCTTCCGCAGTTAGTGTTATGTCATGATATTGTCACTGTAAATATCAGTTTAAAAACTGTTTTTTTTTTGGTGTAAACTTCACAGACGTGATTGGTATCGATATCTAAACACGATAAAATATATTTTTTCAACTCATACTTGCTGTAACAACACAACAAGCAGTCGTTGACCCCTAAAAAAAAACATAATCTGTTTTTTTTTATTGTGTTTAGATACTTATACCTATCACCAACAAATTTAATTTGACCCTGTATACATGATAATAAGTCCAAAATTGGTAATTTTCTTTTTTTAAATCACATAATATGTTTAATTTGTTTCAACTATCGCTTGGTCTATTCTTTGTAAGTCTCCTGCTGCTACAACTATGTACATGTAACATGTTTGATCAACAAACGTAACTTTTCTGATTTGTAGCATTATTTAAAGTTTCAAATGCTCATAGTTTAAAATCAGATTTCTGGACTTATCATGTATACAGGGTGGCAGGGACATCAACGCGCAAACTGTATGTATGAATTCAGCAGATGATTTTAGACCCGTTGTGACATGTTTCGTCGGTTATCAAAAAAAATATCTGCTGTTTCATATAAATACCGACTTTTACTCCTACTCCTTCACTGTGCACGCGGTGCGGTTGTGGAATTCACTTCCGCCTGACATTAGGGACTGCCAAACTGTTGCAGTTTTTAAAAGAAGAGTGAAAGAACACTGGCTTTCCACTTCGTCATAGTTGCGTATATATTAATACTAGCTTTTGCCCGCGGCTTCGCCCGCGTGAAGGTCGGAAATTATCTCAAGGGAACGTACTATCGGAATAAAAAGTATCCTATGTCCCATAATAATATGCAAAGTAATTTTAATAATACTGAAATATCTTATGTTCAAACATTTTTGTAAAACACAACAGTTTCAGTTCCATCGATTTTTTTTCCGAGAAATGTTCACAACGGAGCGAAGAGAAGAACGAATCAGTGTCTCCATGTACACGATAATTACCGTAGATGCACCGTGTTCTGGTCTTACTCTCTCTCTTAATCTACCGTCAAGGTAATAAATAAGGTATTACCGTGTCGTTGAAATTACGTTGTAAATATTTCATCATAATATACTGCGTGAAACCCAGCAATCAATCAAAGAAATTGCAAAAACTGTATTGGTTTCAGGGCAACTAACGATAACGATATTGTTGTGCTAGGAGAGCCAGATTCCGAATAATATTACTTATGTTAAATTTTTCATGAAACATTAAATATTTCTTAAATTATTTTTTTGGAAATAATTTAAAAGCAAGAATTTAAATAATGTAATATATTAATATGCTATTAAAAATTACACGGTAGTTTACACGGTACACTTTAAGCGGATGCAATGCACCGTAATTTTGTCTAGAAACACCATATTTTTACCCTTGCCACACGGTAACTCACGATTTACCTGGAACCAATTAAATTCTGTCTGGACTTTAAAAGAGACTGTGACCTCTGAGTTTGTTTCGGCCTTTCTTCTCAGAGTAGTGAGATTAAAAACGCCAACCTCATCTAGTTTAAAAAAAAAATATGATTGACGTGTAAAAGTGTTTGTAAAAACCTACTTACAGAAATAAAATCATTTATCATTCATTTATCAATTCAATATTATTATTTACGAACTATCTACGAACGAACCAACCAACGACAACCATCGAACGACCAACCTTAATCGAATATAATACGTTGCATGAATGAGCGTCACTGTCCCGCGGAAAGTCTTAACACTGCAATTCAGAAAATCTATCGAGCACACTGATAAACCTAGACTCTCCGTTCCAAGCTGTTGCAAGTAGTGTTAAGTTTTGACCTAGTGGACTGATTTTAATGAAATAAAGACTAAACGTCACCTCCAGATACGGACTATTACTATATTTCCAATCCCTTAAATCACTTGAAAATAGTTACACAAAAATATCAATATTACCTACATGTGAATTTTAAATCAACCCCTATTTTACCCTTTTGAGGGATTATACTCATATCATACCCATACTATACCGATATATACTATACATATCGATACCCATTTTAGAAAAACGATGAAATACGTAATTCAATTCGATTATGTGTTACCAAAAGCATACATTTTAATTTTCATATCCCTAACTTAAGGAATAACAGGTTTCCCATACAAACTTTCATCCCCTATACCCCCCCCCCTTTAGGGATATTTTTGAGATAAACAGTAGCCTATGTCCTTCCCCGAGATGCAATCTATCTCTCTGCCAAATTTTATCGACATCCGTTCAGTGGGTTAGGCGTGAAAAGGTAACATACAGACAGACAGAGTTACTTTCGAATTTATAATATTAGTATGGATTCTAGTGATATTTATTTTAGAAGTATGTATGTTTGTATTTGTAGGTATGTATTATTTATTTTATTCTCATATTATTTGTTATTTTATTAAGTGCATTGTTTTTGATTTTATGTACCTATTTTATTTTCTCTTTTACTCTTACACACGCTATCTAAATATCTAAATCTACTATCCTATCGCAGGTATGCTGGAAGAGATTTCATTAGAAATAAGCATCACCTTTGTACTTATTTTTTGTTCTTTTCTTTATGTCCGTTTATATATGTGTGTACATAAATGGTTAAATAAATAAATACCTACGCGGTCAAAATTAATGGAACAGCAAATTGTTTTATAAATAACCGACGAAACAATTCAACGCAGAGGCGGATCCAGGGAAACAAATTGCAAGTCGATGTCCCTGCCACCCTGTTTAACAGACACCACAGATACAAAATCTGCCACAATTACATCTCTCATCTTGATATTATGTTTAATACCAAAAAAGGTATACTGACAAATGAATCTAAATTTAATTGAATTGAAAAGAAGGTATCCAGACAATCACCACATACCACTCACACACACCCATTCGCAACTTCTCGTGCACACTCCTACACACTCACCCACACTTTACACTGAGCAATGCTTAGATGGTGCTAGCAGTTCACTTCATTCTGTATGTTTGTTTCTGCTGCATGTATTGTATAGCGATTAAATTGTAAATCCGTAATTGGCTGTAAGACTAGTTTATATAATATTAGGACAAAATTTCCAAAACCTGTGGATTTTGTAAATAATAAATAAATAAGTAAATAAACAAGTGGATACCTACTTACCTATAGAAATAGAATAGAAAACTTTTATTTCAGACCGGAGTCCATAGGGTTAGTAACAATTTTACTTAACTTCTAGTGTTAGTAGGTTACAGATACACTTAAAATTCAGCGTGGAGCTGTATCCACCTCCGCCACATCGAGCAATCCCACCGATCTGCGAACAGACTGAGAATACTGTTGGTGCGGCCGCGAACACGCGTCATCAGGGATGCACGTCTATTCCTAATAATGGCGGCAAAACCATTAATATTATTATCCGCAAACATCCCTGATGCACTACAACGCCACGGCAGCCGCAGCAGTACTCTCATTGTATGATTGAACGAGTAGGTCGCTGTATGCCCACTGAAAGAAATTGACCCACAGGCTGCGCTGACAGCAAGCTTTGAAAAGCGTTACTTTAACTGCCCTCGTACACCGCGCAAGTCTGAGGGCCAGCATGTTACAACGAACAGCCAGTGACCTCACAATATGACCTCTTACCACAATTGTCTTTAAGGTCTTCAGTGACCTATACCGTTGACGTAATAATTAACAACAGATTAGGTTGTATTCCCGGAGGATTGTCGAGAGATGTGTTTGCTCACTATACTGTATTAAATAGATGACTGTATAAAGTTAGCATGTATGTAATACGAGCGAGCCTATTGCGAATTACAGGGCGTAATTCAGGACTCCTCGTGACTATTACAGTGTTACAGAAAATTTCAATTATATCCCACACGAGACCAATGAAAACATAGAACTCTTTTTCAATTCCAAAAGGAATAAAATGAGCGATGAACGAACGATTTTCCTTTGACTTTTACAATTTTATAAAAGCAAAGAAAGTACACACAGTGATACAGTGTAATGCCAAAGTATATTAAATACAAAAACGTGTATTTTCAATAGAACGTTGGCGTAGCGTTGTCAAAGAGTACCGCGTAGCCGCGTAGCCTTTATCGCTCGTAGCATCTATTTCGTAGCGTCTTTTTCTATCTTAGAATCAAACAGGCGTTAAAACCTGCAGAGTCAACTTAATACATTAAAGTTCGTACAATGTGAATGTATCGTATAGAAATGGATTAACATGCTATAAAGCCAGACAAGGCGAATAAATCAATGTTTCAGTAGTAAGTAATTAGTTGTCGTCAATGTATCCCTTGAATATAATTTCCGATAGAGAGCCTATATTGTGCTATTGACCGCTTTCTTTAGTTTGTGCTTACTTTCAATCAACCGGATATAATAGGTTCTTTTTATACAGCCTATATTTTTCGTATATGGCAAGCTTAGAGTGGTTTATGATGTACCTTTTTGTAATGTAGATCCTGATGCTGTTCCTGTTTAATTATTTGGAAAATGAACTATATTTACCTGTAGATATCCAATTTTTAGAGAGAGGCTCGTGGCTCAATTAGCTACGATTGCCACGGTCGGGTTGAAGATGGGTGACCATCCATTACATATCGAGACCCCTCCGTGCCTCGGAAAGCACGTTAAGCCGTTGGTCCCGGCCGTCATTCGTAGATTCGACTGTCAAAGGTCGCCATCAGAGATTAGATCATGACTACCCAGTCAGAAGCCCAAAAGTCTGACAAACAGTCTTATCAAGAGGTTCAGTTACTGTGTTGTGGCGGTCAGATAGGCAGTCGCTCTATGTAAACACCGGTAGTCAGCTGCATCTGGTTAGACTGGAAGCCGACCCCAACATATTTGGGAAAGGGCTAGGCAGATTCCAAGGGCAAGGGTTTGGTCCAATTAAAGAATTAAATTCAGTAAATATATGCTGATGTAAAAAAAAGGTTATTACATTTTAAAGTTGAAAGCTCTGAATGTCGTCTCATAGTTTAACTGTTTTAGAACGATGTAACTTCTTTCATAATAAAATGTTGGATTGCGTGTTGGTTTACGACACATACTTTAACCTCAGAACAATAACTAAAGTTATTGTTCTGAGACTTTAACCGACTTTTTGGCATTTATCTGTGTCACCAGTTATCTCCTTAATACCTTAGCAGTTTTAATAAGACAGGGCTTTGACAGAACAGGCAGTGGCTTTGTATTTTACGAGGTGTTACTTCGTTGGTCATAAACCGTAAGATGTTCCGTGCACACCGTACATTTTATAATGTAAGAGGCAATTTAGAAGTAAACGTAACTTAAATTGGAACGTTATTTGAAAAGGAAATAATTTTTTTGAGGCAAACACAATTAGTATCACTCATAGATATGAATATTGTCTTAAAATGCAATCAATATAATGTGCGAAACAAGTACTTTCAATTTTAAAATTATTAGAATATGTATACATACGTTACGTGTACTCAGCGCGCTTGTACTACGCCAATGTTATCTATATTATAACATATATAAATATTATCTATTATTGTTCCACTGCAGAGGAAAGGTCTATTCTCGTAGAGTACGGAGAAGGAATGAGCATTGATCACCACGCTTTCTCAAGGCGGTGGATTGGCGATTTAACCATTCTTAGATAAAAAAAAACAATTTAGAAGAGACGAACCATTATCCTGGATTCCTGTGTTTTTAAGGACAGTGTCACTCTTCAAAAATACCTTTACGTACGTTTTTGTCAATTCTTTGACATTGATTATCGCGTTTGGTTGAGGTTTTACTATGGGAAATCAATTGAGATAGGTTCTCAACGTTTTTAATTATGAAAATTGGCCTTCTGCATTGCTTATTCTGTAACCATCTCACCGTGAATACGTAGGTGAAGTGAGCGTGGAGTGAGCTGTCAACAGTGTCAATACTATCTGCCAGTCGATTCTGTAAAAATATCACCGTGAAGACTTGCGTGGAGTGAGCTGTCAGTGTCATCCTAATGATGCTAGGGATTGACCAACGTTACATTTGCAATCATAATCGAGATTTTAATAATATTTTTCATCCAAATTCTATTGATCATTTTATATTATTTCAAAGCTAGTATGTAGTTAAGTGGCTAAACGTTACTATTTTCGGGGTTTAAAATAAAATAGCAAATCAGAAATTCAGTTATAAACTCAATGTTGTTTATTTTTGTTTAGACACTTTTAGACTAGCTTTGAAATAATATAAAATTATCAATAGAATTTGCATAAAAAATATTATTAAAATCTCGATTATGATTGTAAATGTAACGTAGTAGGGAGTGACCCTAGCATCAGTGGGAAGACACTGACAGCTCACTCCACGCTCACTTCACCTAAGTTTCCACGGTGAGATGGTTACAGAAGAGCATTGTTGTTGTAGTTCGCCGCTACTTGTCAATAGAATAACATTATTCTATTAAAAACTAGCTTCTGCCTGCCAATTCGTCCGCATAAAATTTCTAGTTCTCCGACCCACCCCGTCGCATCACATCGCCTGCCCGCGCTATTATTTATTTTTCGCTTAGCGTTCTTTCTGACTTATATTCTTTTTGCTCGGTTCCCAAGGGTCATAACGTGATGTTAAATAGCCTTCTTCAAAAATTGGACTACTGAATGTAAAAATCATTTTTGAAATGCGACAGGTAGTTCCAGAGATTACCCCCTTCATACAAACAGACAAAATTTACCTATTTATAATATTATAAGTATAGATGTATTTTTTTAATGAACATAAACGTTTTAGGCCAGATGAATATACCAAATACACTGCAGGGAATTTACAATCAACACTTAAAGCCTAAGCTAATACTATTCATAGCTTTACAAACATAGACAGCCTATAGACTAACAGACGATAAGGCTGCTGTTCCACCAGAGATGTGCTATGCAGCTATGCTGCGAGAATGTGAAAGCTAAGCTCCGAAACTATGTGACCGTTCCCAGTAATGCTCAGCGGGGTGAGCACGGTCTCTGTGATAGTGTTGAATCACGCATTTTATCACGGTTTTTGCTCCCAAACTGTGATAAAAATGTGTGACTCAAGTCTAACACAAGTAGGCCGTGCTCGCCCCGAAGCTGTGTAGCGGAGCGAGTAAGATGTGCTATGAAGATGCGCAGCCGCGAGGCTGTGCGAGCGAGATGCTAATTGCTGGCAATTGATTCTTGTTGAATTCCATCATTCACTAAGTATTGTTCTGCATTTTATGAAGGAGCCTGGATCTCACGACACAGGGAATCCTAGTGTGAGTTCTAGGAATCAACGCAATCGAATGTAATTTCTTAAACAATAAATTATTCTATTCTATTCTTAACTTTTTGATTCCCTACTATTCTTATTTATTTAACTTTGATTCATTGTTTGTATTTTTGTTGATTTGTTTAATTTTATTATTATTCACTTATTGATGTTAATATTATTTTTATCACTGTGCACACATTTAAGTGACAAGTTCGCTATTTGCATCCACAGCACGCATCCAAAGCATGCATACATAGTACGCATCTACACGCATCCACAGCACGCATCTACAGCACGCATTTATAAACATAGCTTAAATGAGATAAGATAATTTTATTTGCCCAAAACATGAGTGTACCTACATATACATGGCATACAAGATGTTACATCAAATTATCTGACAGTCATATTTTGCCTGAACGGCGTACAAATATAAGACGTCGGACGCGACACAGCATCAAGTGATTTTAAATTCGTCCATTACACACATCCAATATAGCATTTAACAATCCAATTTAGACCATAACTTAAAACTAAAAGGTAGAATAAAATGTTAAAGCAATTATTCATAAAATTAGGATGTCAATAAACGGGTCAAATTAATTTGTCAGCTAGAAATTCATCAGTGCTTTAATAGACTTTCTCTAACAGAAGGCCTGAACCCGTTTCCACCTGTCCTATATATATTATGTGAATCAATGAATATTAAACGCATCCATAGCAACATAGCATAGCACATCTCTGATGGAAAAGTAGCCTTAGACCATTACATATATTTTAAGAGGTCCTATATTAAGGCGAGCATGCGCCCCAGGGCCAGATAAACCGAATGAACAGCCATTTACTCAGATTTACAGAGATGTACCAGACGTCTGTGAAGACAGTTTTTTATGGCATATATTTAATCGAACCTCAAATAATTCCGATTTTGCTTTTCTAAAAGTATTATTGAACACTCTAATATAATGACTGCGCCTCTTTTTGTGAACCTCAATGAATTTTTATTTTGGCCACCTAAAAATACTAAATAGCCAAATAACTGCGACCAACTTGGATGTCGCGGTTTGTCGCAGTTCTAACCTAACCTAAGCTATTTGGTCGGGGCGCCCAGGCGTAGTTACTGCGACCAACTGTGAGAAAAACCCATAAAATCAAAAAGAGGCAAAATTATTTATAAAAATGTGAATTATTAGAAGCGCAAAAAAGTTTTTATTGGCTCATTAATTTAAAAAAAAAAGCGTCCTACATTAGAAGGCAAATATTATGTTTTAGAGGATCAGTTAAACATTTCGCCTTAGGTAAAGTCATCCTTATTGAAGCCACAGTGAATAGATAAACGTTTATACGAAAGGTGGGGTTCGCTATCGAACGTGTGAACAGGCTCTTAGGTTTTTATTTTGTTGGGATCTAGGTCTATATGGAATGGAGCGGCCTTATCTAGAGCAATATCTATGTATTTTATCTAAAGCAGTGTTGAATTTCAATAATGCTTTAAATGTTTAAATATTTGGCCTTGAGAGAGCTTGAATTTGAATCTAAACGTCTAAACTAAACTCAGGTGTCACGTCAAACAAAACTTATATGCTATTAAAACAATTAAATGTTTCCCAAATAAGCGATAAAATGTATGATTGTTGTGTGTGTGCCAGGAGGCAACACCGTGTCGGATGGCCGAATGTCATGATTTCCAAATATTAATAAGATTTGTAGTGATTTTAAATACTAAATATAAAATTGAAAGTATGTGATTTGCCTCAAATGATTTTTGTATCAGTGTAGTCGTGAAGTTTAAACGTTTGACAGTTAACGAAAAAGTACTGGTTCTCTAAAGAATCGAAATGGAAATATGATGTTTGGAGCATTGCCTAGTTTTTGTGTTAGTTCTCTTCGAAATCTAAAGGTTGTCTTCAAGAAGTCGGTATTGATATTACGTTGAGTCACCTTTTTTATTTTTTTTGGGTGGGAAATCATCGAATAACTTCTCCCGTTCTGAGCGGAGCGGGAGGGCGTGTCAGACTCTTACTGACTAAAACCCACCCGTGTTCCTTCAGTTGCCTGTGCCAGGGGCCACGGTTTCCTTCTTTCGGACTTTCCCGCAACCCTGGCAGGCATTGGCCCTAGCTGACCCAGTCGTTGGTGCTGACTTCTCTTAGAGGCGCGCGTGGAACACAACGCGCCGTCAACCCGGACCTGGTCCTTATCGGACAGCGTGCTATCTATTGCTCGCCGTCCGCAAGCCCACGCCTACGGTGACCGGGAATCGGCCTGGGATTCCCGACACCCAGGGCGTCTGCTGCGGTGAATTATGTTAAGTACTTAATTACAATTTGGTCAAATATTGCTACATACCAAGTTTGTTGTGCAAGAACCGAAGTACAGAAATGGAATGTTTATACAATACTGGAAACTTTTTTACTGGTGGGTTCATACTGATGTTCATTTCAATTGCTTTACTTTATTTTATCCTTTTCAACTTATTCTATCTACTCGAGGCCATTTTTCTCACGCATTGGCCCGTGGCGGGACGTGTACTGGAAAAGTGGAAAATAGTTGCGATACCCGGGTGCAGCCTGCATCCTTGTGTCATCCGATAGGGATGATGTAAGTTATGTATGCCATTTATTTTGTACTAGCTTATGCTCGCGGGTTCGCCCGCGTGGATGTCGGAAAACATCCCACGGGAACGTACTACCGGGATTAAAAGTACCCTATCTGTTAATTCAGGTAAACAATGTCTTCTCACACTGCTTATTTATAGTATCCGAGATGCGGCAAGCGGATTGTTATATGATTGCTGGAGGATATTAAATCCTAAAATCTAACAATAGTAACGGAATAGGTGAATATATTTACGGGTTTCCTATACAAATTTTTCATCCCCTATTTTACCCTCTTCTGGGATGATTTTTCAAAAACGCTGATACATGTAATTATTAATTACCAACCAAAAGGCTTAATACAAATTTTCATCGGTTGAACTACAAAACTAACGGGTTTCCCATTTATACTTTCATCCCCTATTTTACGACCTCAGGGGCTGATTTCCCCCGGAAGACACGGTGGAGCATACGATGGAGGTCTGCCCAACTTGGGCGGAGCACCGCCGTGTCCTCGTGCAGGCGTTTGGCGGTGGCGATCTCTCGCGTCCGGCCCTGGTCCAGGCCATGGTACGGAGCGAGAGGGCTTGGGAAGCCGTCACCTCCTTCTGCGAAGCAGTTATGTTCTCGAAGGAGGAGGCGAACCGCGTGAGGGAGAGACAAAATTCGCGCCCGCACGCCCCTAGCCGCCGCAGGTGACGCCCTGGGCGTCGGGAATCGCAGGCCGATTCCCGGCCACCGTAGGCGCGGGATGGCGAACGGCGAGCAATGGGCAGCTCGCCGTTCGATAAGGGCCAGGCCCGGGTCGACGGCGCGTTGTGTTCCACGCGCGCCTCAAAGAGATGTCAGCATCAATGACGGGGTCCGCTAGGGCCGATGCCTGCCAGGGTTGCGGGAAAGTCCGAGAGGGATACCGTGGTTCCTGGCACAGGCAACTGAAGGAACACGGGTTGGTTTTAGCCAGTAAGAGTCTGACACGCCCTCCCGCTCTGCCCAGAGCGGGAGAAATTATTTGATGATTTCCCTCAAAAAAAGGGTCTATTTTCCAAAAAAACACTGAATAGCGTGGTTTTTAATTTTTAACCAGAATGATAAACACCAATTTTCATATAATATATAAATAACGGTTTATAAACTACAAAAATGACGATTTTCCATACAAACTTTCGTCCCCTATTTAGCTCCCTTATGGGTTGAATTTAGAAAAGTCCTTCCTTATTCCTTGTGTACATTTTATAGGAAACCTCTGTGCAAAATCTCAGCTTTCTAGGTCCAAGGGCCCAATGGTCCAAGGGTCCTAGGGTAGGGGTTGGGCTGGGCGTTGATGAATCAGTCAGTCAGTCAGGACTTTTCTTTTTATTTATATATATTATATAAACAAGACTCATACCAAGGAAGTAGGGGAATGAACTGTCTTCTTTTCTGTGAATTTATGGTGGTAAATCATTTAGGAAAGGTTTTTGTAGGCTGTAGCCCTCTGCTGGACACACAAACTAACATCAAACCATTGCTGAAGGGATATATACCTTTGTAGATGAAATATATTTAATTACAAAAACAATGCAGTTACCAAAATTATCTATCCATCTAGAGAATAAATAAAAATCAATTGCCGTATGTATGAAAGATCATCACTAGAGAACGGCTCGACCGATTATGCTGACTTTTTTTTGTTGTGTTCGTAATTGTCAGGACAAGGTTTGTATGAAACAAATGTTTTGGAAAATCTACCGGAATGTGGGAAATTTGGATGAGATAGAGACGTATGTGAAATTGAACCGGGCCACGCCGGGCACGAACAGCTAGTCTGCAATAAAATCTAAACTTAAATTATATTTACCAAATAACAAAGCAAAGCAAAGACGACGCATAAAATATTTTATGCTCACGGTACTACGATAATGACTGTTGATAAATTCTGAAACACTTCTTAGGAAACGACAACGACATTGTCCCACGCCATGGCAGCTGAAGAGTTATTCATTCAATTTACGACTCCTGGCGAAGAACAAGGATGGCATTGACTGGATGTGGCAAAGTGCCACAGCTTCAAAAATATCTCAGAGGAGAGAAACATATTAGGTATGCGTTCATGGCGTAGATATAAAAAGCTTTTAAAAATATAACATGAAAATAACAGTACCTATCTATCCTTATCTCAATAATAGTCTTTGATTGCCAAGAATCAAACTTTTCAAACCAGACTAAACATTGATTTGTTGACTGTCTGTAAGTTCACGAGGTTTGTCAACAAAACGGTATATATCTGGATTTCGCTTTTAATAACAAAATATCAATCAATAGGATTATATAAACTTAAAGGGAACTTAACTTAACGTATTGATGATTTTGATGATTATAATAATTCAGTAAATACATACTTGTTACGGTCGCGAATCATATTGTGTTCAACATACAACCTGACACTGATCTGCAAATTGCATAAAAATTAAGAAAAATTGAATTTCTCGGGCAATCTGACGCTTCCCCTTTAAGTAATCACATAAATAGGAATTTGTAACGCAAAATCGGTTAAGCCATTTACAATGAACTGTGACAGGTTAAGCTAAGCGTTCAACGGTTCCTACTTAATGAACTTACGATTATAATGCCTTGGAAGGTAGGTAGGCCTTTGGCGTGGGATGCAACGTGTGTCGACACCCTTGCGCCTTCCCAGGAAGATGGGAAGGCACAGCACAGCGGGCTGTGCTGGGGCGGCTGCTGCAGGTGCGGAAAACCTCAAACGGCGCAAATACTCACATCTTTTAGGGACTTATGTGTTTAGCCGTTTGGGGTTGAAACACTATGGCCATGGGGTCCGAGTACCCACTTAGTTTTTCGAGACATCGCCAAGCGGTTGGTCGACTCTTCAAGTGACCAGAGGCCTGGCCTATTTTTAGGCCAACAAATCAGCATTGCCATACAACGTGGCAATGCTGCCAGCCCTTTGGGCACTTTTCCTGTTGACAGCGATGCGGATGAATTTTTCGATGCCATTTGATTTATTTTTTTATATACTTGTACATATTATTATTTTAACACTTAGCTTTTTAAATTATGTAAATATTAGTTCACATATGTTGACTATTTTGTCGAAATAATATATAAAATACAATACTTACGATTCAATTTCTTAATATTGTGATTTTTCAAAAAGTTTCGAAACTTACAGTCACCATATTCTTGTTTAAAAGGTGCGATCTTGCCACTCAAAACTTTTGTAAAAGAACAATGGTTTTTTTGACAAAGTAATGTCGCGTCCAGTATTCAAACCGAATTTCTACATCCTAACAAGCAATCTGTTAGAGCAACACGTTGAACAATTTTGTTTGCTTAGCAGTTGGATAGCCGATCGAGTGCGATGATCAGCGAATATGGCCAATAAACTGTCCGACATAATACAGCCAACATTGTTGGCACTGGCTGATTATGTTGGCGAATGATTAGTGTCCAAGTGTCGTGTTTATTAAGTATGTCCAATGTTTGGTTTGGATTCTGGGTGTTGATTGGTGATTGTTTTTGTCATTCATCCGATGATACTGATCGACAGCATGGGCTAGCGTTTGAGCGATTGGTTTTGCGCTACTAGTCGTAGGTTCGTTTGCAGTTAGTGCATGTGAGATTTGCGTTTGTCAACGCACAAACGCACAGTTTTTTAAGGTTCTTGGGACTGCCAAAATATTTATTGTGTCAGGAGCCACGTTTAATTATTAACTAGAAAGTCTAGTAAATATTTATTTAATCTTATAAGCATTTTGGTTTCCAACTTGCTTTCATCGTCATAGATCTCTAATTAATAATATTATATAGAGGTGTTTTTTTTTTGTTTGTATGTAAGAGGTAATCTCTGGAACCACCAGTCGGATTTCAAAAATTCTTTTTAGCTTTTTTAGCTTAAATTTGATAGCCCAATTCTCGAGTAGGCTATAGGCTATTTAACATTACTCTAGGACCATTAGGAGCCCACCAAAAAGAAATAAAGTCAGAAAGCACGCTTAGCGAAAACGAAGTGATAGCGCGGGCAGGTGACGCGATGCGACGGGGGGGGTCGGGGGAACTAGGGGGCCTACTCCGTAAGCATGAAATCCGTAGTTTCGGCCGATGATACGGGCGTATCTTACTCCGGATCACATAAGGACCTAAGATTAGGTCGGGGCCTGAACTAACAATGAATGACAATACAATTTGACAGTTGTCCTTACTACCGATGTGGTTTAATCGAAAAAAATAATTAATCGGGCGTAGGGTTCATTCCAATGGGCACGCCACAATTGCGGCGATAAGTCCCCTCTTTGAGGAGTGGCTAGAGAGGCGCCACGGCGTCCTCACCTTCCGCCTGACGCAGGTCCTCACCGGACACGGTTGTTTCGGGAGGTTCCTGTTCCGGATAAGGCGGGAGGAAACGCCCGGGTGTCACCATTGTGTGGATCGCCCGGAGGACACGGTGGAGCATACGGTGGAGGTCTGCCCGGCTTGGGCGGAGCACCGCCGTGTCCTCGTGGAGGCGATTGGCGGTGGAGATCTCTCGCGTCCGGCCTTGGTCCAGGCCATGGTACGGAGCGAGAGGGCTTGGGAAGCCGTCACCTCCTTCTGCGAAGCAGTAATGTTCGCGAAGGAGGAGGCGGAACGCGCGCTCACGCCCCTAGCCGCCGCAGGAGACGCCCTGGGCGTCGGGAATCGCAGGCCGATTCCCGGCCACCGTAGGCGCGGCCTTGCGAACGGCGAGCAATGGGCGGCTCGCCGTTCGATAAGGACCAGGCCCGGGTCGACGGCGCGTTGTGTTCCACGTGCGCCTCAAAGAGATGTCAGCACCAATGACGGGGTTTGCTAGGACCGATGCCTGCTAGGGTTGCGGAAAAGTCCAAGAGGGTTACCGTGGCCCCTGGCACAGGCAACTGAAGGAACACGGGTGGGTTTTAGTCAGTAAGAGTCTGACACGCCCTCCTGCTCTGCCCAGAGCGGGAGAAGTTATTTGATGATTTCCCAACCACAAAAAAAAAAAAAAAAGGTTTCATTCGAAAGTATTGAACTACTTTCGGACGGGCCGGTATCTTCGTTGGCGGACTTAGAGAGTAGGCCCTCAGACACGCGAATGATGTACGGGCAGAAGCTAATTAATAACAGCTTTGAAAATCGTAAAAGCAGATTCAGAATTCTTATTCTTACATCAGCAAGTCTCAAGATAATTATGCAGAGTCATGCAGAGGTACTCCTGTATGTTGTTTACATGCACATCGAACGACTATGATGTCACCAACTAATGGCCGGTGAACTTACAAGCGAAGGAGACATTCAACCTTGTGTCTATGCTTCGGCTTTTCGAGCTTCGCTACGACATTTGAAATATATCGACTATGTGATTTTTACAGAAAAAATAAATAAAAGAAAATATACCATTTCGTTGGAAGTGAGCTTCGCTACGCCTTTTTGAATAGGACGACTATCTGTCGTGATTTTTTTACATAAATGATGAAAAAATAAATAAAAGAAAAGTCTCACCGTAAAAACTTAGGTGAAGTGAGCTTGAAGCGAGCTGTCATTCCTTCTGATGCAAGGGATTGACCCTAATCACAGTTCACTCCGCCTAACATTTTACGATGAGCCTTTTATACAATAGATCGGCTTGTGGCCTGCCATTAAGTTACCGTATGTTTTCAAACTGGCCGAATCCACAGCCTACCACACAAAAATAATAAATTATTAGTTTACTTCCCGAGGTTTATCTTAAACCAACGTTTTCAACTGTGCAACCTACCGCAGGTCTGACTTCAATCATTTTCGATTATCTCTTCTACTTGAATGAACCCGGGACAATGCGCTGTATATCTCTTACATTCAATGTTCGAGACACTCGACTTCATGTTATGTGGGACTGTGATTCAATGCAAGAGTGAAGTTTCAACTAGAGCCATTTTGGCTTGCACTGATGATAGACGCTCACACAAGTAAAAATAGTAGGATTATTAGGAAGTTTCGGGGAAACTTTTCAATGTACTAAACTTACTCAGACTGTATGTACCTAGCCTTTTCCCAACTTTGTTGGGGTCAGCTTCCAGTCTAACCGGATGTAGCTGAATACCAGTATTTTTGGAGCGACTGCCTATCTGACCTCCACAGCCCAGTTACTGGATAACACGATACCCCTCTCTGGTTATTAATCTTTTGGGCTTCGGATTACTAGTAACGACTGTCAAATATCTACGAATGACAGCCGGGACTAACGGCTTAACGTGCTTTCCGAGGCACCAACGGGTCTCGATATGCACCGACCACTGAGGCAGATGACATCATTGAGTACGTGCGCCGAAAGCTGAACTACACGGCGAGGGTGCTGCTGTTAGAGTCGCGCCGCAATGTCAATTTCAAGGCATTTGTAGTGCGTATTCCGACGTGCTACCTCAACCTGGTGTTGGAAGAAAGCTTTTGGCCGCAGGACGTGGTGTTCCGTCGCTTCCGCGGACCTATTCCACACGACAGCACAAAGACGTAGTGCAGTGCTAGTGAAGTGTTACTAACATAGGCTTAAGTTTTATTTACTAACACTTATTGTTGATAATAATATGTATACTTAGGTTAAGGTATTTATCTATGGGTCTATGCAACCCGAAATAAATAATTTGATTGATTGATTGATTGATATGTAATGGATGGTCACCCATCCACGCATTGACTGCGGTAGGCACAGCTTAACCATCTCTCGACCCATGTGGCTGTTATAATTCAGCCACGAGCCCATGGCTAAATGATAAGAGCCGTGACAGCCGTGTCAATGAGTTATCTCGGCCATACGAAGTTATCTTCTGCCTGATTTACCTGCTTGTGGGTTCCTTATATTGCATCGGAGGGACATCCTTCTTCTCTTTACCCTAAGTAACAAGTTCACACTACTTACTTTCATATTCTTTTAAGAAATAAGAGCTAGCTTTACTTTTTAGTTAACCGTGGATTGTTTTGGAATTAATAAAGTCATTTTTATTGATTGACGTCACATAACTTATGATATTTTTGATGATATTTAAAGATAAATCTGAATTTGAATGTGAGTACCCATGCTAGATTGAATAAGTACATGACTTTATAGCTGTGCGGTTTTGAGTATTTTATATATGGCCTACGCAAATGTCCTGCAGATCTCATAGAGTCGTGTGACGGGTCATTGAGCTCCCTAAAATAGGGCTGAGCTACACGATGACTGATGCGTGCATGCCGTCTGTTAGGTCAGGTCAACTCAAAGCTGCAATGGCTCTTTCTTCAAAAGGCCCTTCCAGACATAGCCCTGCATTGTTAGACTCACATAAAATCCTAATAATAGAATGTTTGGTCTTTAAAAGAGACCATGTCCTCTGAGTTTGTTTCGGCATTTCCTCTCAAGGATCAGTCAGCTAGGAAATGCCGGCGCCATCTAGTTTCAAAATATTGACGTGTGTATTGTGTGTCTTAAACGATCTACTTACAGAAATAATCATTTCATTTCATTTCATATGTGGCGTTCTCATCCAAATACACACTTCATCATTATCATCATCCACAGCTCGACTCCATCCACTGCTGACCAAAGTCCTATCTTTTCTTGTGCCAATCCAGCTTCTACCCGCCATGGTAACAATATCATCCGCACACTTAGGCCCAATTTCACCGCTAATCATTAAACACATTTAGCACTAAACGAGTTTTAAACATCATTCTGTCTCTATCGTTTTAAACTCGTTTAGCGCTAAACGTGTTTAGTGATTGGCGGTGAAATTGGGCCTTAGAGGTTTATCTATTAATGTTGCTTAAAGAGAATTTTCGTTAAAACGTCAAAAATGTATGGTTAAACAGTCGCTAATTATAACTTAACATTAAGCAACGTTTATAAATAAAGGGATAAGTCGATTTCTTAGAACAAACAAAATGTTGTGCAAAGAAAATTCATCATTGAATCAAATTGTTTTTGTACTCTGAAGAATTGTTTACCAAAAATTCAAGTTTATTCAAGTGACGAAACTTTCCTGCTCCAAGTTAGAAATAAAGTGAAAATAGAAAATTTGATTGATTTTTGATTAACAACAGATAAAGTTATCGAATTGATTAAAGAAATTGATTCAAGACGATAAAATAAATTACTAACTAAAGTGTTGAGCGATAAGACCACTCGAAAACTATTGTATTATTTTATTAGGCAGGTATATCTTCTTTGTTGATTAAAATCCAGTTTTATATTTTTAGCCGTATGTTCTGTAAACAAAAGCTAAAATAGAAAAATATAGATTCTTTTTTCTTATATTAATACATTTTACAAGATGTACCTACCTTTTTTTCCCGTTTGGAATTCCTCATGGAAACCCTCCGCCTGGAAAGAACGGAGGGTTATGTTCGACTCCTACCGACTAAAAGCCTACTGTGCCTTCTAGTACCTTGAGTCGGGGGCCCGGGAGATACTTGTACATTCAGCGCACTCCTGACTTGTATCAGCCGCCATGCCTAGCGGGCCCCATCACCAAGTGCGGCTGATCCAACGACCGCACGTCCTCCCATTAAGGCGCGCATACTGCGTGCCATCTCTTTGAGCCTGACTGCTCGAGCGATGACACAGCCCCAATTTCGCAGCCCGCAGGCCCCTCCTCATGGTGGCCGGAGATCGTACGGTATCCTCTTATCACTCTCACAGCCATCGGTCTCTGCGGCCTTCGCAATATTGCGACGTTGCGAGCTGTCAGGGTGTCCTCCCAACGGGCACCCATACAGAGCCATGGATCGCACGATCCCCACGTACAGTCTGACAGGAGGCGCTGGGCCCCCCCAAATTGGGTAGCAGTCGCGCACGGGTAGCTGCAACGCTCATCAACCTGGGGACCAGCCGCTAAATGTGCGGCCCGAAGCCCCATCGGCTGTCGAGCACGAGTCCTAAGTACTTCATCGTCGACTCGACACCGATGCGGACGCCTCCTACCACTATGTGTAAATCCCGAGGTGGCTCGTTCCGAAGCCCATGGAAACAGACTCCTCAGACTTGTGCAAAGCCACCTCGAGACCCAAACGCCGGGTCCTTCCAACGACCTGCGTAACCCCTGCCGTGGCCAGTATCGCCGATTGCCGATGAGTTTGTCCCCGGGCCGTCACCAGAGAGTCATCGGCGTAGCAGGTTACGTAAAAAAGAAAGAAAGAATAACGTTTAGCCATGCCTGCGTACGGTTACGTCGACGCCGCGCTGTGGGGAAGTGCACCGCGCAGCACGCAATCGTAACTAATGTTCCACAGTAGCAACCCAGAGAGCAAGCCCTGTGGAACACCGCATGACGTCTCTAATCTCACGAATGAAGGATATGTTGAAAACTGGGCTGCGCGCGGCCGAAATCTGAAATAATCGTTTGCCGCCATCTCGACGTTTATATCAGGTGTCGAGAGATTGTACAGTGTTCAGTATTTTCCAAAGTAAAAAATCGCCATCATTATGCCGACAGTGATTAAAAGTGCTGGCAGGGATATCGTCTTGAAGGTCAAACACGCGCGCAGATTTATCTTGCGTGTACTCTAGACTAAGGCCTGCTTGCTGCACCACAAATCACTAAACCCGTTTAGCGCTAAATAAACGGGCTGTAAAAAGACCCAGCACAAAGCCATTGTCAACGCATTCTGTAGGAACATAAAACTTAGTAATATTGTTAAAATAATTGCTAGGAAACGTCTTTTATTTTTGGTGTGAAAAATGACTGTTTACGGTAGTGCGCAATAAAAAATAAAAAAAAAACGCAAAACATTGTGCTGATGGGTGCACGCAACGGTACAGGGGTTGTGGGGTTACTAAAAGCTAAGTTATAACATTTATAACTTCATTACGTAAAAAAAACCTCAAATAAAGTTGGCATTTGACTTTCAATATCTCCATAACCGTGCCTGCCATCTAATCTCTTCACCACCCTTGGTTGACTGGTAGAGAATGCCTAAGGCATTAAGTCCGCCTTTGTACCTTTTGTGCGAAAAGTTATAAATAAATAAATAAATAAATAAATCTTCAAACGATTGTCAGAAACAAAACAATGTATTAAATTTGTTTAGCACTAAACGTATTTGGTGATTTGTGGTGGAAGCGGGCCTTAAAATAAGTTCTGCTACATTTACAGAGTATTAGGTAGTAGTTGTGCTATACAGAGTGAGGAAGAGAGAGATACATTTGATTGACAGTCTAAGCTAGTGATTAAATCATTCCTTTATAGTTAACTTCAGCGTATTTTATAGACAGCATGCTCGCGTGTAGTCCACCTGATCAACTCTTGGGCCCGCTTGCACCACCAATAACTAAATACAGTTAAATCTTAACGTAGCCATTTACAACACCACTCTGTCTCGTTCATTTTCAAACAATTGTCAGAAACACAACGTTGTTTTAAATTCATTTAGCGTTAAATGTTTTAGCGATTTGTGGTGCAAGTGGGCCGTAAAGTAAGTTTTGCTTCTTTTAATATCACACAATTGGAGAAAAAAGAGATACCTACGTTTGATGGTCAGATTTGACTAGTGTCTGTGTAGCTAGTGTCTGTGTAGTGTGTAGCTGTCGTTTGCTGACAGCATCAACCCAATAGTAACCTTATTTTAACGAAAATACAAGATGCAAGTAACTGTGAAAGGACTGTAGTCCATTTTGATAGTCTCTCAATTGATGAGCGCGGCTTGATTACGCTAGCAACAGTTAATTCCAGTGACAATTAACATCATCCGTCACTTCAGTTCCAATACATCGAGTTCTAATCACGTATGTTGTTGATATGCCACCGGCTCAATTTACTAAGCAACGGACCATATGCTAGATGCATAATATGCGTGAAACAGACGCTGATTATCTCTCATTAATTTGATTACCTGCTGCTAAACCCTTGAATACCGCAGCAATTTGGGGTGCGAATTAGAACTAGGCAAATTGATACCGCAAGTCCAATTCTAGTAGGTACTAAAAAACATTCAAATTCAAAGTAAATGTCTTGTCCAAATGACGGTAAATGTAGGTTAGGGTTACATTGGTTACATTTTTTTTTTAATTTCAAACTTGTATGAATAATAAGTGTAGGTAGGAAATGAGATTATGTTGAAGAAATGTAATTGTGTTTTTAATTGTTATTATTTAATTATTCGCTTATGTACCTTTGTAAAAAATCAGACACAATGGAAATTGTTATTGGATAAATAAATGAATTGAAATGAAATGATCAAATTCGCCAAACACGCATTCTCATGACGGCCGAACTACAGAGGTTTTTTTGACAGATAGAGACTGAGATTTGAACGCAACCGTTATTAATTATAATTTTGAGGCTCAGAACAATAACTAAAGCTGAGTTTTGAGGCTTTGTAACGATCATTTGATTTTAGAAGAAGTAGCTGCAAAAATAGTTATTACATTGATATATTTTTTTCGACGGTACCCTATTTTAGCCTGGTAATGAAAAGGCTTTCGTTAGACAGTCATAGGTATCAAGGTTTGATCTAAAAAACTAACATAGATACACACATTTCAAGTTAGATAAAAGCTAGTAATATAAATTTTGCACAAAATTATCAAAACAAAAAACGGAAGTCATCCGTTTGTCAAAAATGAATTAGTTCCCAACTAAATTAAAAAGTAGTTTAACTGTGTGAACTGCACTCTTTTATACGTATTATTTTCTTTGGTCGCATATTCAGAAGGCTCTAGACATTTTTATTTTATTCATTTACTGTGTCACACTGTGAATTCTGCAACAAGAAAGGCATGTCGCTCCTATAGATTATGTCATATGGTTGACCCTTGCTAGCATTTAAGGCAAATTGTAAGACATGGCATATTATATCACTTGTTGTCACAAACGTCTTGGTCACGGCCATGTTCGCCCCGTGGGACATGACACGTCATGTAAGGAGGTTACTCTTTCTGAGAGCGTTTATTTTTAATGTAATTCACTTCGCCAAATAAAATAAAAACAAACATAAAAGTATTTAATAACATCTGTGTCCATCAAAAAATGTGGTAGCATATTTTACGATTCTGTACGGACACTATTAAGATTAAAATATTCAGAAAAGGAAAAGTCGCATTTCATTGTCGTTATGTTGGGAATGGAAGTCTGTCTCGTTTATTTGACATGGCTGTCAATTGGAACGAAGTGAACATTATTTAAAAGATTGCAAACTGAAAACATATTGAATAGAATTAAATAAGTCGACCTACCTACATTTTATAATTTTTTTTAAATTTAAGGGTGTTCATGATTACTATTATAGTGCTGTATTTTTTCGCAGCAAGCGGTGTTAAAACTTTTACAACTGGCTGAACATAGCTCTGTCTGGTGGTGGTAGGTTGGAGGTGCGAAAATGATTATATACATGATACGTCACGTTCGTGAACGGGCGCCGCGCCGTCAGTACTCAGTAGGCACTGGTCATGTCTTATCTGCCACGGCTTATTTTGATTCCTGAATTGTTTTTATCTTTTTATTACGGACGCTTTTAACGTGCACGAATGATGTAACCATTATTTTATAAAAATATTTTGATTTAAAAGAGTATCCATGGAGTTTCTTACTCGTTCTTCTCCATAGGTACCTACTACGCTTTGGAATGGGCAACTAGCTTCATCTTTCTGACTGACCGACCCCTTGACAATTCAAAAGTGCCTTTAATTGTATAATTTGAAATAAATGCTTTGAGTTTGAGTTTGATTGTTCCCCCAGTTTCTTGTAGTAGGTAATCTGTATGTCTTTACTGGAAACTACACGAGAATCTTAGTATCCGAAGACAAAAACTCTCATTATTTTTATGCTTACTTACACGAAAAAAGGTTCTAGAACAAAATCTTTTCATTCACTATAAAGTCTAGCTCGGCTCAACGATATAAGAAATAGGGAGGTCTGCCAAAAAGTATAACATTAAATATTATGGACAATACATTGTAGTTACAAAACTACGTGGCTCGGCGGCCATTTTAACTTGTTATCAAGATGGCGCCCAACGTATAACGGATATTATTTTCGGAAAAATTATGAGAGTTTGGGCAGCTTTATGTCCTATTTTAAAATGTTATTGCTGATTAGAAAATAGATTAAAATTTGTAGTTTTTTAATGTAATGTTCGCTTGGGCAGGTGTGAATTATCAGAGCACCAAAATCTCAGACTAGTGTTTTCATTGGGCATACATAAACTGCTGTTGAGCCATAAAAACTTGCAGGATCGTTATAAAGGCGGCTATTACTTGTGCACAAACCACCCTCACCCTCTCTAGAAGTAGTGTGACCACACTGCTGCGAAAGAATATTTATTATTTATTTATTAGGTACACAATATCTAAAGCTACCATTATAATTTTCCAATTCTATATTGTAGAAGAAATGACAAAAATATAGAATGAAACGCGATTTCTACGCGGATCAAAGTGCTACGGACAACGATATGAGAAATGAACATGTTAAGATTGTAGCTTAGTAAAGAACTTCACTACAAGTTTATATACCTACAATAAGTAAACTGTACGTAACGTCAGTGGGAACAAAACCAATATAAGCTGGCCTTATTTTTAATCGACTCCTAAAAGGAGGAGGTTATTATTCGGATGTTTGTATTTTTTTTACGTATGTTCGGGCATAACTCCGTCATATTATAGACAGAATTACAAAATTAATTTATTTTCGAACGAGGTTTATTACGAAATGGTCCCATTTAAATTTCATATAGATCTGATGATGAGTATCGGAGACAGACAACGTAACTCTTCAAAAAATTACAGCAAATCAACCGCGATCGCTGCTATCGCATAAATATGCATTTTTTTTTTGAGGATGGGAAATCATCAAATGACTCCTCCCGCTCTGGGTGGAGCGGAAGGGAGTGTCAGACTCTTACTGACTAAAACCCACCCGTGTTCCTTCCTTGGCCCTTAATGTTCCGGGTCAGCGGTAACCCTTTCGGATGATCCCGCTTTCCCGGCAGGCTTGGGCCCTAGTGGGCCCCCTCTTCGATGCTGACATCTCTTTGAGGCGCGCGTGGAACACGTACGCGCCGTCCAGCACGGGCCTGGTCCTGATCGGACGGTGAGCTACCCATTACTCACCGCCCGCAGGCCCGCGCCTACGGTGGCCGGGAGTTGTCACGCGGCTCCCGACGCCCGGAGCGTCCACCGCGGGCATAAATATGCATTGTTTACGCAATCACACAACATAAAATCACGCCTGTACACTCGAAGGGGTTACGCGGATGTATTCAGTATATCAGGGTACACCCACATTTTCATACCAAAGTTAGTAGTAGTTGCTTATTCGCGGCTGGAAACTAGTTGTAGCACATAGTATTCAAGCTTGATTTATACAAAATTACATAGCAAGTAGTGGTATACAAATTTTGTGGGGTAAAAAGTGAAAAATAAAAACTTTTTGTATAAAAAACGGTGACAAAAAACGCAAATACAAAACAAAGACACCGACTTGATACGTGAAATTTAAGTTATTTTTCACTTTGTAGTGTTTTTTTGGAAGTCGGTTGTTTTTTTTTTATAAAAAAAGCTTTTTATGACTCCGTAATACGCTAGGACAGCTCAAGGGCAAAGGGTTAATATTAACGCAGCACGTCGCAGCGCATCGAAACGAAGACAGCAGCATGTGCATTGCATTGCTAGGTTTCAAGAATACTTACCTACTCGAAGAGCACATCAGAAGATGGCTGCGTGGATGGAGGCGAAACCTTGCGCGTTCCCGCGCACGTACGAAGGGAGCCAAACAAGCTGTGGAAAATACTAGAAATTAATTTGTTCAATATGAATTACTTGCGTTCAAAATATGCATTATTTCAATACCTATAGATACCTACCCAAATAATATCCCACTAGCATAAGTACTAAGAGCCACCACAATTAATTGACTATTGTTACAGAACTTAATTAGTACGATCAACAGAATGCATACAAAAAAAAAAAAAAAACAAAAAAAATATCTTAACAACAAACTATAAGAAAACCTCGTGAAATTATAATTTTGTAGGTGAAATGAATCAAACTATTACTTATTTCATGTTTTTACATAATGCATTAGGGGAACAGAGGGTAATGGGAGCCAGAGGGTAATGAGAGCGGTGCGACTAGAGACAAAACTACAGTTCGTATTCACTCGGTTGCCACTCGGGCGCCTTCGGCACGCTGCGATCGTGTTTCCCTGCGGCGCTAGACTCGCCAGTGCCACGTGTTGTGTGACCACGGACGCTTGTCGATTTTTTGGTCCGCGCTTATAATAACTACGAAATTTCATCGGCCAGGTATGTGTGAAGTTATACGTTTATTACAATCAAACCCGTTTTATTTTATAGCTAATGTTATCAAATTTGAGTATCTGTGCGTATAATTTCGTTACAAGCTAGATTCAGTATATCATTTTATTTAATTTCAAAATGGTGGTAGTCGGGTAATCAGAGCTTATTAGGCTCTGATTACCCTTTGTAGCTCCAATTGCCCCATATGCTTTTTAATATGTAAAACTAAAACCGCAGGAAAAGGAAAACAACGAAAGAAGGTAACCAACAAAAAAGAAACTTTTTGAGGATGACACGTCTGAAGAAGAAGACATTGAGAATCTTTGCGACGATGAGTCAGAATATTCAGAAGAAGAGACATTATGTGCTATGTGCTGTGACACAGGAAAAAATAACGAAATGTGGTACCGTTGCAGAGGTAAATGGGCACATAAAGAATGTTCTGGTTCTGACAGCCCGGTTGATTATATTTGCGTTTTTTGCTTGGATCCTTAAAGTTAATTGTAATACGATTACGTTTATATTAAAATTTATATGATTAACTGAGATTTTAGACTAACATAGAAATTTTTGAGACTGATTTAACAATAAAGTAGCTCCCATTACACATATGGGAATTTATAGGCTCTCATTTCCCGCAAAGTCGGGTAATGAGAGCGATTCTGTTTTTTTCTTTAAAGTTTATCTGTGGCCAAATGCCTAATAATCTAACGTTAACGCTGTGATTAAATGATAGTCACATGAATAAGGTTTTAGTTTCTAATAAAAAGTTCCTAAGGTATCCATAAATTTGCCTTTTATTCAACTTTTTCCTTAGTAGGCTCCAATTCCCCCCTTCTCCCCTACATTTCACACTATACACAGTAATGATTACCTATCTATGATTGACGTGTAAAAGTGTTTGTTCAAACCTACTTACAGAAATAAAATCATTTATCATTTATCATCTAACATTTATTTTGTTATTAGTGTAGCATGAGATTTGCTCAGCATTTCACTTCAGTCAACAGGAAAAACATTTCCGATTGCATTGTCCGGCGCTACTTATTTCCTGAATGGTCCTAATATTCACTGTCCCATTAATCTATAAACAAAATACGTTCTCAGGTATGAGTTTTGTGAACAGCAAATATTCAACGCTAATATTTCACGTAGTTTGGATTTTTTGTTTATTTATAGCTAAACTCAAACTCACAGCATTTATTTCAAATAAACCAATTACAGGCACTTTTCAATTGTTAAGGGATCGGTCAGTCAGAAAGATGAAGCTAGTTGCCCATTCCAAAGCGCAGTAGGTACCTATGGAGAAGAACGGGCAAGAAACTATCTAATACTATTGAACACAAATATTCATGTACCTAGTTTTTGTTTTTTTTATTTTTAGGTAATTCTCTGTTATTGAATAGTTAGGTTAATATAGTCCGATCACTTTATTTGGACCAACAGATTTGGCAGTCATATTATTATGATGTCACACAATATAATATATCTTGAGGGAAAGCGTGTGTAAGTCTTTAGTATCTTAATGTTTAAAAGTAGGTTGTGTCTTCGCGGGCACAATGACTTAGCTGTCGCAATGGCCATGGCTCGTCATAAAATAACAACTAGGTACAGTATATTTATTTCACAAAGCGACGCGCGCTTTACTTGTGGTTAGCTAGTGTGCAAACACACTGTCAATGTGTGCGTGAAGACAAATAGCGTCAGCACGTAACATACACAAACGCACACATACACACTTCCGACTTCGCCGTTGTCTCGAACAGTACCGAGAGCTCCTGCGCTTACAGACACATCCACAGCGTGTTTGTACACTTGGTAATCACAAGTAAAACGCGCGTCGCTTCGTGAGACAAAAATAATTAAGTACCTACACTAGTTTATTTTAAGGTCCTGATAGAAATGAGCTAGAATTAGCGAATGTTACATTACAGAAAAAACCAACGGGAGCGTTTTAGCGAGCATTCTAGCGAAAGGACAGTAAATTTGCTTAACCACTAACCTATATTAAATGAAAGCCTCTTTATTTTTACGTGTCTATTTTCTTTTTTGACGAGCATTGAGTAGAGCGTTCGCTAGAATGATCGTGAAAATGTTTGTAGTGATGTTTGGCTCTATGCTTGGCTCTGTTCGTTGTTTAGTTCGACAAATTTAAAAAAGGTGAATGCTCGATGTTCTGTAACAAGTGAATGCTCAAGACTATCAGCACTTTTACGCCATACGACGTTTTCATTTTGAACCGTATCCTCCAAAAATACTCCGAATACAAACCTACTTGACTAAAGACCAGAAAAATACTCCGACTACAAACCTACTTGACTAAAGACCAGAAAAATACTCCGACTACAAACCTACTTTACTAAAGACCAGAAAAATACTCCGACTACAAACCTACTTTACTAAAGACCAGAAAAATACTCCGACTACAAACCTACTTTACTAAAGACCAGAAAAATACTCCGACTACAAAGCTACTTTACTAAAGACCAGAAAAATACTCCGATACAAACCTACTTGACTAAAGACCAGAAAAATACTCCGACTACAAACCTACTTTACTAAAGACCAGAAAAATACTCCGACTACAAATCTACTTTACTAAAGACCAGAAAAATACTCCGACTACAAACCTACTAGACTAAATAGCAGAAACTTTAGTATCAAATCGTAATAGGACAATTTCCTGTAAAAAAATATCATGTTTACCCTAAAATAAGCGGTGATAACTGCAAATATTAACCCGTCGCAGTCGGGGTCATTGTTGCCTTTATATCTATTCGTAAACACTTTACAACTCACGATTTGGTATTGTTGTTCAACATTTACGCTCGTGCCGACTGTGCCGGGCGCGGCGGGAGAAGGGTTAACTCTGCAATAATGTTGGCTAACAAACGCTTGAAGGTGCTCGGGGGGTTAGCGAATGAGGGCAGTTTAGTGAGCAGTGTTAACTTGTGTTTGGTTTTCATATTTTCTTGCTGGCTACTAAGTCTTGCTCAAGTGACTAAATGTTATATGCGTCTTAATATCTCCTCTTTTTTAACAGACTTCAAAAACGGAGGAGGTTATAATTATGTTCGTGTGTATTTTTAATGTATGTTCATCGATATTTTCGTCACTTGAGGACCGATTTTAAACATTATTTTTGTATTTGAAGGAGCGGTGGTCACATATTTTTTTTTTTTTAATATTTGTTTATTAAAGATTGGTTTGCTCTTGACTCTAGTCTAGGTCAGTGGTGACAGAGACAGAGTCGATGATGGAGTGAGCTTACCCAGAAGAAGCCTGTTCACTCTCACTTTGAAGAGATTAGGGTTGTAAGCGTTCGGAAACATAGACGCAGGTACAGAGTTCCACTCTTTTGCTGTGCGCATAACAAAAGACATTTGGAAACGCTTAATGCGAATTGGTGGAATAGCAACTAGGTAAGGATGATAAGTTGCAGTGCGTCTAGATGACCGATGGAAGAAGGGGGCCGGTGGTATGAGGTCGTGGAGTTCTTGGGCATACTCACTAAAGTACAATCTGTAGAAGACCGACAAGCAGGCGACCTTACGGCGATGAGCCCTGAGCATATTAACGTTGTTTGGGTAGTTTTTGATTACCTTCGTATTGAATCCACTTTTTGTATCTTGATGATGTTATAATACTTCCTGTCACTGTTGTTTACAAAGCAAGTCGCGGTATACGAATTGGTGTTAGGTAGTTACCATAGCTAAAAAGTGAAAATAAAAACTTTTTGTTACAAAAAACCAGAATCGACTTCCAAAAAAACACTATAATGCGAATAATAACATTAATTTCAAAAGTCGGTGGCAAAAAACTGAAATACCTACAGATTCAAAGACACCGGCTTTCAAAATTAAAGTTATTTTTCAATTTGTAGTGTTTTTTTTTGGAAGTCGGTTGTTTTTATTTATTTAGCTACATAAGATACATAGCATTATTTATTAAAACTTTATGCACAAGTAAAAAAAAATACTGTACAAAGGCGGACTTAATGTCTGAGGCAATTTGTACCAGTCAACCTTAGGGTGATGCAGAGATATACCATGGCAGGTGCAACACACGGGATAGATAACTCGGAAACGACTATAAAATATAAGAATAAATACTAATACATAGATACATAGATATAAACAAAATAAACCTTGGTCAGGAGAAATAACGATCGGTAGAGGAGAAAACGAATCCAGCAACTCAGCGCTGGGATGTTTCAGCCAATTTCTGACGGATATGTTCACGTGCCTTCATTTTAAAAGATGATTGACTGGTTGCTGTCCTGATATTCAGAGGGAGTGCATTCCAAAGAAAAACCGCCTGGACAAAGAAATAAGAATGAATGAAGCCAGAACGGTGAGAAGGACATCGTAGAAGACGATTGTTGGTGGAACAAAGATTTTTACTATGGGCAGTCCATAAATATTGAATTTGAGAAGTCAGGTAAGAAGGGGAAGTGTGTTTGTCCAGAATAGAGAACAACGTAGACAGAAGTAGTAGTGACAGTAGTGTAGTGCAGTTCCTGAATAGGTAGGCAGGTGTGTAAGTATGTAGAGTAGGTTTAATTCGTCAGCTATGTTAAAAATCCTTTGTAAGTATTTCCTACAAACTAAATGCAATGTTACCAGCAACATGCTTCGCGCAACACAAAAATATGTTTTATAACGTTTCTATATGACATAGATATACTAGGTGCTCAAGGCAGAGCACCGCCAAGATGGTCACACGCGATCAAGAAGGCTGTTGGAGGCAGCATTTACCGAGCAGTCCACACTGCAGAAGATCGCATGACTTGGAGACGCGTCGTATGTGGTCGCGATCCTCACTTGTGAGGGAACGACGAAGAAGGAAAACACTATTTCTATCTCTATACCTACTTATTAATTACAATTATACCCTCTTAGCATTTGGTATAATCACTTAGATAGATAACTAGGTACATGTCGTTTTTTTTTGGGGTCGCGGGCGCATACAAGGAAAGACGGTGCCACAGTGGTCACGTGCTGCCTCCCCATAGGCCATAGCGAGGCCCAGTGGGTCTCCCTTTGCAGTCTCCCAAGGGATGTGCCTTACAGGCGTTGCACAGGGGGGTTCCGGAATTGGTCTTTTAAGAGGAACCGGGACCCCCTCAATGTGCTGAAGGTGATCACCGGGGTGGTTTGAGTGAGGTAAAAATCCCACACTCTCCGACCTCCCTCCCCGGAGGTCGGGTGCCTTTTGAAGGTTACGACAAGAAAAAAAAGGGTACATGTCGTTTACCTATATTACAGACCGACTAAATAATTTAATTTATTTATATAACCATTTATGTACACACATATATAAACAGACAAGAAGAAAAGAACAGAAAAATGGGTACAAAGCTAATGCTTATTACTCAAGAAATTTCTTCCAGCATACCTGCGATAGAAAAGTGTATAAAGAGATGTATGTAGACAGCGTGTGTAAGAGTACAAGAGAAAAGAGAGAGATAGTAATTCCAAAGTTATGCCTCGCAAGTACGCATGGTACCTATACGTTGTTATGCCTAACAATATCTAACAAAGTTCCATCACTATTCATCAATACAATACGTAAATCCTAATGAATGAGCACTTCATTATATGACTCCTCATTAGATAAGCATTTAGCTAATTATGGTGCTGATTGTGTTAGGCATAGGAGATGCCCTGTCATCATTACAGTATAGTTTAATTGTTTGTCACAGACCATTGATAGAAACCACGCTTTTAATGAGTTGATAGTGGAAATCTAATGTTCTAGGAACATCTGGACCATTCGATTTAATCTCTAGGTCGAGCAGGACCAGGATAAGGACCAGGTCTGGGTCGACGGCGCGCTGTGTTCTACGCGCGCCTCTAAAAGATGTCAGCACCAACGACGGGGTCCACTAGGCCCGATGCCTGCCAGGGTTGCGGGAAAGTCCGAAAGGGTTACCGTGGCCCCTGGCACAGGCAACTGAAGGAACACGGGTGGGTTTTAGTCAGTAAGAGTCTGACACGCCCTCCCGCTCCACCCAGAGCGGGAGAAGTTATTTGATAATTTCCTACCCACAAAAAAAATGGCCTTTCATTTTATCCGGTCTTCTGTAATTTTGGGCCAATTCTTTAAAAAGGAGTTCTTATGATCCTCATCCGCCTGGTTTTACAAGACGTTAATGACATAACTGGTAAATTGAGAGGACGTACATCTACATTAACAATAACTGTGACTACCTCTTTGGGTAGTACTGACGTGGTTTTAGGTAGGTTACGGTACTCCTACTGATGTTATTGTAAAAATATTCTGATGCGGAAACTTTTATCTAGGTACTGTGATAAATGATTACCAGAGATTGAATATTAGGATGGATATTTACCTAAAGTTAATTCTAAGCTATGAAAGTATGGAAGCGGTTTCTTACAATATATTTTTTTGTAAAAAAATCGGGAGGCCAGGAACACCGGGAATGCATAACTAACTAGTCGGGTGTTTAATATGGACATGACTTCAAAAAAAATGGTTTGCAAAAAAACTGGGTATTTTAATAGGTACTTACATGAATTATTCTAAATATATGTAGTCCGGTATCGTATCTTGATGTTGTTTGCTATGGCAGTTTGGTTTCTACCTACCCACTTTACAATATTAGGTAGGTAGATATGCATCGGATTCTGTAGTAAAAAAAAAACTTGTCGATTCCGGAATCGCGGGATTTTTACGATCGATACCAAAGTGCATTCCATAAAAGCCAACATCTCAACTTTAGGCGAATAAGTATCCGAATATCCGACCTCTAATGATTACCCATTACGGGTCATTTAATCTCATTTTATTTGATCAGGACAATACAGCTTATCGAATAATTAATTAAAATGTCAACGAACGTTATGTAACCGAACACATTACACTATTATCTTGTCACCAACAAAACAAAAACAGATTAACACGAAAACAATTAATTATAACTTTTTAATATCCCGTCTGTTCAAAGGGGAAGCAGAAAGAAAAGTTTTGATAAAAAAAGATCATATACTTCTCGCTGACAAAAGTTTGAGAAGGCGGGGCTTACTCGCACATGCGCGGTACGGCTGCCGAAGAAATGCTTGGCTGACATCCCCATCAACGACGACGGACGCTGGGCAGCAAAGCAGTCGCCGCGATACCTCAGTGCTATGCGGACGCGAACCAAATGCACCTCTGCATAACTCAACGCATGTCGTAGTGAATAATTACGCCGAAAGTACTTTCCGACGACCGGACATAGCATATAATATACTTTCTACAAAGTTGAAAAACTTTTGAAGTTCTAAAAAGTTTCGCGAAGTATCGAAAGTTGTTTGTTGAATGAAAATTCGTCTTATTTAATGTAGGTAAATAGTTTGATATGATTATTGATAAGTTTTATTACTTTTTATCACTACCATTCTAAGTTATCTGGTTATATTGTAAATTATATTAAACAATCGAAATACCAACTAAACTACCTTACCAAAAAAAAAAACCCTTATCTAACAAAAGGTTTTAAAACTATAATAACAACAAACACAACACGTAAGTATAATATAATATTTTTAACTACACAATGTAACATCTGCACTTTATAAGAAGAAATAGGTTTAGCATGGTATTTTCCGTATATTACTTTAGTTATTTACAACTTCACCCGCCGCACTTTAAACTGAAAGCCGTACAACTATGTCAATTTAAACTTTCGGGATCTGCTCAATTTTATTAAAAATGCGCAAACTAACTGTAAAAGAAAATACCTATACCCACTTTAACCGTACGTAAACTTTTCCAAGACTTGTTCCACGGATACTTTGCAAATAGTTAATAAATAAAACTAATAAAAACAAACGAAGAATCACCGTTCCAGAATTTTTTTTTATAAATAAAGAACATTTAAAATCAAAATAATAAGCAGTTGAATTTCAGCGTCCCAAAACCTTTACCTCTAAAAGTGGTTAATTAAGAAATAAATTCACCTAAAACTGATGCCATTTAATTCCCAAGTCTACGCATTCATGCCCGCTATTCACGAAAATGCCAAATATAATTAAAACGCTTACAAAACATAGCGATCAGTGATTCAAAACTCATTAACCCTAAAATAGCTTACTACGCTACCTACCCTTAAAATTATATTTTAGAACAAATCCCGTCGGTACCTCAATAATGTCCCTAAATAGGGACCGAACACCGAAAACGAGCCGCAATTATGTGACATAAAGACCCCATTGACGGAATGATACCCCTCATCATAATACTTAGCCAAATGTTGTTAGTAATTATTATTTAATGTTTTAAATATTCAATATCTGCGTCTTTTTTGGAGGCAGTCTATATGAAGCAAAGTTTATTTTCGCATTGTTATTATGATTTTCTTCGATGCAAACTGACTTGATTACCTACAAATTGTAAGGAGAAAAGCTGTCGGTTTTTCCTTCCACCCTTTTTGTACGTTTTCTGTAAAATTTTGCAGCCTCTATTAACTGATTTTTTACGCATTTTTGCATGTGATTCTCACATTGACACGAAAACCTGCCTACGACATCATCCCCCTATATTTTTATTGGATAATAATATACTAGACTTATAAGAAAAGTTTTTTAAGTAATGATCTTCCTTTTAAGTTAAAAAAAAATTTTGACCATTAAATGGTTATTGAAATGAAAACTAACAATGAAAAGTAACAGCATCACCACAGTCGTAAATTATGTTAAATAAGTACCTGCCGTTAACTTTTTTACTTAATAGGTCATAACTTCATAAGATAAGCCGTAACCAAAGTACACCACACTAAATTAACAGATTGCAAAAACATTTGTACTAGCTTATGAAAAGGTGCAGAACTGGCCATTGGTTGCCTATTATAACTCTAAAACGGTTACGGATAACGGTTATTATAACTCTGAAAGTTTGAAAATGTTTGATACTGTCTTACACACAAGTAGAAGCATCTAGAGGAAAATGGAATTCGTTTTTACAGTGTATATCTCTTGTATTCCTAATTATCAACATTCCCAGAGTTAAATCAGGGGTCCTGTTGTAGTCAACATTCAATTTTAGGGTATATTCTAATATTAAACAACATTTTCAACAACCTATTTTTTTAGTCCCATAAAACTAAAACCACTTATAAATCGCAACGCATTATTAATAGGGAATCCTTAATTATTTATAAACCTAACATTTTCTCATGAAATCGGTTCTGTAAATAATACATGTGTAACATTAACCCAGAAAAGGAATATGTAATATTTTTCATCGAAGGAATCGTAATAGTGGGACGTAAGTACTTTGAATAAATTGCTTATCAAAAAGCGTGTGTTCGGCTGATATTGTTGCTTAATATCGGCCGTCCGATATTCGGTGCTGAGCCAATAATATGTACCTTTATTATAACGTTTTTGAAGTATGGCGTTTTTAATGAATTCGGAACGTTTTTCTCTGTTTATCAACTCTTGCTCTGGCAGATAGTTTAAATTCTGTTCCATTTTTCAAATTATACAAAAAAAAAAATTACATGTTTATTCTCACACAACTCTTTTTTTAAACATTTACCCTTTTTCACATAAAGGTTAATAAAACTATTCTCTCATTTCTTTAAAGATCAAATACATTTTTTTTAGGTGTTCACTACTGTGAAGCTCATAAATAGTGGCTATCATAGTTGGGCACCGTTAAACAAATATTTAAGTTCGTTAATTGCTAATCCGTTACTAAATAAGTTAAGTTCGTTAAACGTTAAAGCTTTACATTTCGAAAGATTTAACGGAAGTTAACGTTAATCGTTAACTTGTCATAGAAATTGCATTTTATATGTCGTTGCGTTAGTGATTTACTTATATAAAAATGTTGGTAACAATATTTAGAGATTGTCAGAACGTGTTTTTCGTGGCGCGGCGCCGCGCCGTCCGCGCGGTGTTCTTTTTGTGTCCTAGTAGCGTCCCTAATTAACGATTAACGGACTTATGGAAAGTTAACGTCCGTTAACAATTTTTAAGTTAACTTAAAAGTTAATTCGTTACTCGAAATGTTAACTTCGTTAATTAACGATTAACGGTCTTGTGCCCAGGTTTGGTGGCTATCCGGAAGTGGGCAAACTTGCCATAAGTCATTTATTCATGAGCTATAAACTGTATCTGAATTTACATAGTATAAAAAGAAAATTAATATTAAATTACATAAGGGAAAAAAAGAAACACGCTAAATATTAAAACAATGCATAAATACAACATTAGCAGGAATTTCGTTATAGATCTTCAACAGCATAAAGACACTTATTAAACAGGAAAAAATTTCTTAGTTGCTTTTTGAATTAGCTTGAGTAGAGAGCGCTTTTAGCTTTGAGCGTATCTATGGGCAACTTATTAAATAATGCAATCGGTTGGTATGTGCCTCACAATATTTAAATTAGGCTGTACCTTGTAACGTACAATGTCTTGTCTACGTGTGCCGTCTCTATGTGCCGTCTCTAATCTGTCCTTCTTCTGCTGTCTCATATTCGTGTATACATTTGGCCATGTTATTTAGAAGTACAAATACATAAATGCTCGGCACTGTCAGTATATTCAGATTCACGGCAACTCTTTCTTTGCGGGATACGGACTAATGTGCGAGTTGCGCGTTTTTGTAACACAAAAGCTCTTTTGATATTATAATCATAACTTGTTCCCCTAAACATTATGCTGTATCTAATTTTTTATTCTACCAACGCGAAATATACCATTCTCAATTGCTCAATGTTAATTTCTGTTCTAAGTGATCTTAAAGCATAAGATGCGGAACATATTGAAGCATTTATATCATTTAATTCCGTATTCCAATTCAGCTGTTCGTCTATATGTATAACCAAGAATGTTACTTCCTTGACGAGATCAATTTTATCATCATTCAAAACAACTTCTAGATCGTCCTTATTACGGGCTGTAGTTCTAAATAAAAGTATTTTGATCTTCGCAGTGTTGATTGACACTTTGTTCACAGTGAACCACACGTGAAATACTTGCAAAGCTGCATTAACAGTCTCTATTAATCGTTGTCAGGCGTTTTTATTTGAATTATTATTGTTTTGTGGTTCTAAAAATATATTTTTATAGCCTGTAGGCTGCTTGGGGTGTCCTATAAGGCTTGTTGATAAGTTATGGTCAATATCATTTAAAGAGGTCCTAAAAGGATCATCATTTGCCTAGAATTTTCCCAACTAATTTGGGGTGCGATTCCAGTCTAACCAGATGCAGCTACATACCAGTGTTTTACATGAAGCGACTGCCTATCTGACCGCCACAACCCAGATACTGGGTAAAACGATACCCCTTGGCAAGACTGGTTGTCAGACTTTCGGGCTTCTGACGACCCGTAACGACTGTCAAAGATCCACGAATGACAGCCGGGACCAACGTGCTTTTCAAGGCACGGAGGGGTCTTGGTATGTAAAGATGGTCACCCATCCACGGACCAACCGCGGCAAGCGGAGCTTAACCTGATCGATCAACCCGTGTGGCTGTTATTACTAAACAAGAGGATATTGTCCTTAATCGACAAGCTATGTGCTGGCAGTAAGAGACACAATGTTCATTCGTAGTTGAAAATATTATATGGGCATGGACTTTTTTAGAAAGCTTTCAAATAAAATTTACCTCTACATGAATGTGATCACTAGAAATCAGGGAATATTGAATATGTTCACAATATTTTATGAAAAAAATACTTAATTCCCACCAACGCGGTTACTAATTTCTGCGAAAGCTTTCATGCAATAACTTCAAAGCTTCACTTATGTGTGTGTAAATACTTGAATATGGATGAATAAATATGAATATAATCAAACGAATGAATAAAATAAATATGAAAATACACGTTCATGCAAAGTACTTCAGCGCCATCTAGTGATTAAAATAATAAATTTTCTGTTGGGTTTCTCTTCAGAAATCCGATTCTCATGACTTTGCCTGCATGCGGGTGCGGTCTGGTATGTCCGATATGGTTTGGATCTGCATCTGCGGTTACTGCAACCTCACTTTGACCGCACAGAAAATATGACATCATGCAGGAAGAAATTAAAATTTTATGAAATACGTAGAAACTCTACCCATAAACCCCCAGATGAAGCCTAAAAGCATATTTTAGGATTCAAATGAAACCAAATATATTGCTCATATTGGAACAAAATACGGCAATTAATATTCGGAACCGTATAATTCGGTATTCAGAGAATTGTCCTTATAATTTGGTATTGAACGTATGTCTGTCCGTCCGCATGTCGGGGATTGCAGTAGATTAAAATGCTTTCATTGATTTAATGGAATATTCATAATAAAATGTTTCATGTAGATTCCCGCAGAATATTAATCACAATAAGGACGGATGTGTATAAAAAGTATCAATGGGTATAATTATCGCATCTAAATTTGCACAAAAAAAAAACAAATATGAAATAAGGCTTAATTCTAGGAATTTCTTCTGCACGAACTCACAAAACCGTTCCTTTTACAAAACTGACAACTTAAACCAGTCTTAGGTTGTCAATTTTGTAATATTAAGAACTTTACGCAAGTTCGAAATACAAAACAAGGTTCGTTTAAAACTCATAAAAAATAGCGACAACACAATTATAAATATTTATTCAATGCAGGAATCGAACACACACTACCATCAAAGATAGTCAGGTTTCCTTATGTTATGCTATCTCGATTCAAATGCAAAATATTTTATTTCACAGAAACCTACATGGGCACTTATGAAACGTCAGAAGCTAGGTGCACAGTTCTAATTGGTCGTTTCCTATGAAAAAGAGCCGCCAAGAAACCACGGTTACTCTTTTAAAAATAATAGGCTTTTACAATGTTTTCAAATTACATTATTATTGTGTATTGGGGGACAGTGTAGGCTTGTCAACAAGTACCAGGTACTAAACCAAATAGGAAAAGGCCAACAAATCGAAATATTTATGAGTCTACAAGAAATGTGTATCTTCAGTGTCCTTGATCATCTTACTGATTTGCCACCAGTACCTAACGTACCTAAGCATTTTGTATTATCTGTGCTACTACTGAATACCCACGGAAACCTACTCCGGTTTCTACTTTACATTCTATCAATTGGATTCTACCAAGAGGAACTTACTACTGCTAACATTTGCATCATTCAAAAGGAATGAAATAACTTTTCCTTCAATATCCGCTTAATCTCAATATTTGGCTTACTACCAATGCAGTATGTTTTCTCTCGATGTGTAGGATAACTGCATCTAACTAAAGTTGCAGAAATGTCTTATTTACTCTTTACATTTCATCAATCATGGATTTTCAAATGCTTATTTTTTTGTCAACCTGACTTTCAAATCAAATCAAATCATTTATTCGCATAGAATGTAGGTATTGGACAATAAAGTTGTTATAAAAATATAGTGAGCCGGGTACATTCTGCCTGAGCTTTGGCATTCATAATTTAACAAATAATATCACGATCAATAAGCTCATGAGCACACTTATGAAATAGTTAATAATTTAATAAATCACTTTAATAAATTCCGATCATGCACAAAAGTGTATCAACTAATGTCAATAATAATATGTCAAATAATAACATAGGGTCAGTCAAAAAAACACTTATCGAATAATAACATTTCTGTATCAAAAAAGCCTTCAGCCTTTTACTTTGAATGTAGACTCATTAAAGATTATTATAGCTTTCTTATTAGTCTTATTTATGTATACTTCTATAATAATATAATAGAGGTTAAGTTTTCTGTGGGTTTTGAAAGGGTAATCCCTGGAAATACAATTTCTATTACTAAAATTCGTTCACCCATATGATTTCTTCTTATATCTTTATATGCAAAAAAAGCACGGCTTGTGTGAGAAACTACACGTGGGCGCTGTTAGTTAAAAAAAGAAAAGTTTTGCTTTTATGGAACATGTTTTCATAGAAAAAAACTATTTATTTCAACGAGCATTAATATTAAAATAGTGGTTTGAAAGCGAGCGATTCAATTATCGATTATATTATTATATACGATGATACAAAGACATGGACTAATGCAATTCAATTTAAACTCCATTTACGTTGATTCAATATATCACGTTTATTATAAAGGTAATGGCGGTATAATGATGTGTTCATGTAGTTAATCGTAATACTGTCTTTGTTTATTGATATTTACACTAGCTCCCCTGTACTTTATTTATCCAGTTAAATGAAGTCACGTGACTGAAGCCGCAATTCTAAGCTCAGCCTCAATTTTCCAAAATTTCTTTAATTTCCCTACCTCTTTGACCAGTTTTTGACATTGATTGTCACTGAGGTGAGATTCTGACTAGATTTGGACCTTTTTTACATCAGATCATATTTTTTTGATTATCAATGTCCATATTATAAGCTTCCTTCATAGATTTCTAAATTACTCTCTTTTAGGCCAGTCACATTCAATGGCTTCCTGCTTTGCCATGACGTCTATCTTGTTTTGGCTTCTTCATTTTCGTCTCCTTCTTTCAAATTGGTACGGGAATAGGCCAAAGGGCAAAAGTTATTTCCAAATATTTTGGTCATCTTGGAATCCGTTTTCAGTCACTGGATACGGATGAATGTCACTTTGATCTTCACTAAGGACAGATTTACTGATGATACTAAAATTTAATTGTCTGACCAATTAACTTTCGCTTTGGGTTTAAACTACCTGTAACGATTGACAAATGAGCCTGAACGATCGATCTGAGCCTATTTACCCATGAAACTCATGCAGCTGTACCTAATATTAGGCTTACACATAAATAGTACCAGGTTTCTAGGTCATTGCCTTCAAGCGTCGCAATAACCCACTTACTTCAGTCGACTTCTATGACTGTCGGGCTTAGCCTAGAATATGCTTCGATTCTTGCCGTAACTATCGGAGATCTTTGATTAGAATATACTTTTATTAGATATGATTTGATTCAGAGATGTGGGAACCATCTGAACTGTAGTTCCGATGTTGCTTGTTAGTTAGTACAAGCAGGTATTTTTGGATGCAGGTTTTTAAAATTTCACAACGTATTTCATAGTTTTTTCTGATAGTTTTTGTATACTCCATACAAAATCCAAAAACGCAAACGCGCTAAGATTTGACTTTCCAAACAAAACGGAGTGTTGTGTTACAGATGGCATTGTCAAGGGAGATGTACACGATATATTTAATATTCAACGCAAACTTAGTTAACGGGATGCACGCTTGATTAGTTGGCTCGGGAGCCGCAGGGTTAGATCCCATATTGCAGTGTAAAGTTGAGGTCATGTCGTTAATGGAGATTATCTTACGTGAATTTCTGGGGAGGGTATTAACAGTGTTAAGGACCTCCTTGGTATGTTGGTCTTGTAGACATGTTAGATAGAAACCATTGCAAACTAACTTATACAAAGTACCTCTGTTTGGAAGGTACCTACTATATATATTTACAGAATATAATGCTGTTCCTTTTTCCAAAATTGATCGTATTAGGTTTTATGTTTTGGATTGGTTGTAAAATATTTATAGATATACTGAACCGTAAAGTTCAGCAAAATTTCTGCCATGTAAGAGTTCCTAACTGAACAGAATTATTACAAAAAAAAAAAAAACAACTAAGTACCTACACAAGTTCCCGCAAACTTTGAACATCAGACTGTAGAAAACGTAACGCAATAATAAGCTTTGAGAAAACACAGGTGTATGCGAATCACAAGGTCTCTAAACACTGGAACTACGCTAAGACTATCACCATCTTTATATGTCTCACTTACATTTGAATCTACACCTTATCCCCAGGCAGCACGTAAACACGTAGCGATCCCAATGATCCAGCGGTCGTTTATTATCCTCGAGGAGCAGGGGCTTAGCACCGACATACGTGTTTCTAAAATATGCCTTTATATTTATTTATTTAGACGACATCCTTACATTTGACGAAAACATATTATGAGAAAAAATAATTGTGTGGGAATTGGGGAAAGTTGTTTACCTCTTTTTTTGATGGTGTATGTAATTAGTTTTCCTATGAATCACTTTTGACGGGTCATTTGTAACTTTGCCCAAAAGGAAAAGTTTTGTTAAGTAGTTTGCTTCATCATCATTATCATCTAAAGCCCAACTTTACCCATTCCTGGGCATATGCCTGTTTTTGATTGTGTCAATCTTTAAACCCCTGTAATACCTAGGCTGGTAGGTAATTATTGTATTAACTTGAAAAATATGTTGGCTATATAAACAGGGTTGTAGTTGTGTGAGACCTTAATGATCCTATTAGGTTACCAGAACCACCCAATTATAAATGTAGTCCTCAAAGTTGTCAATAGCCGATTTTGTAGTTCAAAAGGTAAGGTATAAAAGGGAGAGGTCATATTTTATACTGTTATGGTTAAATGTATGCTGACCAAACGGGCGACTATTATGCTCGGAAAGGCCCCCAATTATAATGTTGCTGTAGAATCAGAAAAATATTTAATTTAATATTTATTTCCTTCCCTTGCGAATAACTTTTTTGTTTTTAATTGTATTTCAAGTTTGTGTACAAAATATGCAAGTTTAAAAACTTCTCAACCCATAGTTCTTAATCGGTCTCAATCTTGAGCTTGTTTTCATTCAATTTTTTAACTTTCTTTCGAAGTAAAGTCTCCTGGGTGTTTTGATATTTTAATGAGTCTCTGGATCCAAGCTGGCATGATAAACCCACGAGATAGTCTTCACTTCAGGTGAAATTTTCACGGCATTTTTTCTATCTTGAAACCAAAACACGTACGTTATAACATATTCATGTGTCTTGTAAAACGCAACTGCACATTAAGTATTCATACTGGTACTCTGTTTATTATAAACCACACAAGAAAGTTTGCTTTAAGATTACGCATAAAAATGTAAACGTCAAAGACTTAGCTTTTCTTTGAGACTTTACGAAGGCTGGCGGTTACAGCTCTCATATATTTTATCACTAGTTGAGTTATGGCTGAAGATTTCCAGCTGATTTGTTCGTCCTTTCATAGCTGATAGAACTGATTCGATTTTATTGACATACTTTTCTTTTTCATTAAACTAATCTTGTAAATGTTCATATTCTGTATGTCCTATTTTTTAAGTCTTCATGTATATAAGTACCACTTTGTGCGAACCACACTATACTTGTTGATAGGAGCTTCATATAAATCTTTATTGAATATATTAAAAGCAAGCTCAATAATAGTCTGGAAGCGGTTTAGATTAGCTTCTAAATCTGTTTATATTGTGAGATTAAGTTGTACTTAAGAAGTATTCATTTCCATTTAAAAGCATCTCAAGAAATGAACGGCCCCTTAAATCTGAAAAATAATGATTAAAGCAAACATTAATCTCAATTTCATCGTTCTTTATTTTCGTAAGATTTCTTTTTCATATGACCGAACTGTTCTGTCATCAGAAAATGCCTCTCGCTGCTCATATAAACCGAGGACCCTCGTCCTTTATTAATTTGTTTGACTTTTGTGTGATCGGCGACGTGAAAACCGGCTTGGGTCAACCGAAAAGATATTTTTATTTTGACTAGCTTTTGCCTATGTGTGTGTGTGTGTGAAGGTCGAAAATCATCCTACAGAAATGTACTACCGGGATAAATAGTATTCTTTATCCTAACCCAGATTATGGTCTATCTGTGTGTCACATCCAAATCCGTTCAGCCGTTTAGGCGTGAAAAGGTAACACAGAAACAGACGGAGGAATTTTTGCATTTATAATATTAATATTGAAGTACGGATAAACATCATGATCTGCCTAGCCTTTTCCCAACTATATTTGGGTCAGCTTCCAGTCTAACCGGATGCAGCTGAATACCAGTAATTTACTTGGAGCGACTGCCCATCCGACCTCTACAACCCAGTTACTGGGTAATACGATACCCCTTGGTAAGACTGGTTGTCAGACTTTCGTGCTTCTGACGAACTGTAACGACTGACAAAGATCCCCGAATGACGGATAGGTCACGTTACAGAATAGAACCAAGAGCCTCGAGATAATAAGAAATTTGGATTGCCTTACAATAATCACAGCACTGAATTCCAATCAATACGGAGAGTAGATAAGTGTGATTCGACAAAAGTTCGCCGGGATAAGGCAACTTTGCCCACGAGGCGTCCCTCTTTGACGCAACTTTCTGTTCTTCTATTATGACGAGCCTCTTTGCCTCTTTGTTTTTCCGAAGCGCTACCTTTCGAAAACATTGCCTCGAATGTTTTCTCACAATTTCCTTTTGCGACGGTTTTAAAAGAATAGTTGAGTAGGAGTAGGAAATAGGTTCATTTCGGCCGGACGATTATGAAGACATCATTTTTCAATCCTCTTTCTCACTTTTAGATATACATTTCCAAATTCAAATTTCACTTTCCAGCCGAAACAGGAAGTTAAACCGATTCAATACTCAAATGCGATTGTAAATAAACAGCGGAGCTAACGCTCGGTTAACTAAGCATAAAGTGCAAGAACTCAACGGGCTCACTGACTTGTTGATTCTAAGTTGTTGAGATCAACCAAGTAACGAAGTTGAGTATTAAAATATCCGAGCACCCTGTAACAGTTTACGACGCTACCGTTTCTTGAAAACTTTGTTTCATTTAGTACGATTTGTTTTAACGTGTGAGTATGTGCAAATTAAGGAAATTATTACCCTGTACTTACAGTAATGGTAAATGTTACGCTTATTAATTGATTTCTCGTACACTATAGACATTTCATTAGCAATAAATCATACTTGTACGTTAATTGGCTTTAGGTATATTGTGTTGATACTATTATTCTTGTTTGTTAAGGCTATTAATTATTAGAATAATCTTAAGTAAAACTTTCATGATGCTGGAATCGGAACATAACGACATTATAGTTGTTACATTTGGTGGAACTGTAAATATTTTAGATTTCTGTCATTGATTCCCTCTCACTCAAGATGATCCATAATAATATTCGAAACTGATTTTTATGTCATTGTTCCAAAAAATAAAACACTACCAAACCGCCTCATTGCTTCACACTTCATTATATGTAGGTACCTATATAGAAAACGTTGCCAATGTAGGTACCTATAGGATTGCTTCAAGACAAGTTGCCTCGGGGAGCTCGCTCCGGAATCCAAGTGACAGTATCGCAAGCCGTGACGTCATTGTTTTACACGTCGACCCCGTTCGAACATGCCGCCAACATAGCGTAGCTTATTTAGGAAAGTTTTCGAGTAAAACGTGCTATGTGCGAGGCGTTAGTAATTATAAGTACAATGGCACTGTCAGATACACCGGGTTTTGGGTAGGCGCGGAATGAGGTTGGCGTGGCTAGACGGAAAGGAGTTGTTTTGGTGACTTCTTTCGTATTGAAAAATGTTAAAATGAGGTTTTGCAACAGCGCTAGAATAAGAATCTCTCCTTGCACAAAAATATATTCTATAAAATCTCTCAGTTGAGATGTGGCTGAAAAGTGAATAACAAAGACAGTATAAGTTCCATTTCCATAATATGAAAATAACAAAAAAATTACTGAAAAACGCTAGCAGGAAATAGCTTTGTTTTAACCTAGATAAAAATATAACGATACAAAAACTATAACCACATGTGGCGTTTATAGTTTTAAGTTCATCATCATTATCATCATCGGCCTATTATCGTCCACTGCTGGACGTAGGCCTCTCCTAGTGAACGCCACTGAACCCGATCTTCGGCTCTCCTCATCCAGTCTCTGCCAGCCGCCTTTCGCAAGTCGTCACTCCACCTGGCCGGCGGGCGTCAAACACTACGTTTGCCTAAACGCGGTCTCCACTATAAAACTCGTTTTCCCCAACGATTGTCGGTTCTACGAGAGATGTAACCAGCCCATTGCCACTTTAGCTTGCTTAGTCTTTGGGCTATGTCGGTTAGCTTGGTTCTCTGGCGGATCACCTCGTTTCGGATTTTTAAATTATCAAAACCTTTCTACTCTACATAAAATACGAATTTTCATTCACAACCAACCATGTAAAATAACCCCTAAAAAACAGTGCTCATAGAAATGTACAAAACTGAAACGTGCAGCAGCTGAGTAGAAAACCGATCACCACATCCCTAAAACCATCTAAGATGATGTCCCAACATCTGACGAGCATGTTCGAACAGCTCGGAAACTTCACGAAGAACAACTTGACGCATAACAGTAAGATAGTGAAAGAGAAGGAGAATAAAGTGAATTCGAACCATGTTGGTTCTGGGGGTGGGGGAGGAGAGAACCAGCAGCCATCTCCTTCGCACAAGCATGGGCAACCGCCGCCGCCGCTGAAGAAACCCTGCAAGCTGCGGAACGTGTCGTCGAGAGCAGAGGCGTATGATACGCTGTATGGAAATTGCAACTTGGTAAGTGTTATGCTATAATTCTGGTGTTTTGAAGGAGATTTGTCTGAATGTGCCTGACAATTACGCATTGCGGCGCAGGAAACCACGGTTACTCGCAGTGCCACACGCACGAACCAACTCGCTCAGCAAAGCGCCTATGACGCGCGTTTTGCACGCACTCAATGACACTGCTGATGCGATCGGTTTATTTTCCTGCTCTCTAAATTAATTCACAAAAATAATATTGTATGTGTTATGTTATTTAATTTTAACATAGTTTAATTAAGGACCACGCTACCGCATTAGGTATTTCCTGTAATAATAGCAGTGATTGTGATAAATAAATAAATAAATGTTGTAATTTGCTATATATTTGACGGTTGAAGTGTGACGTAACTATATAGTAGAGGCGTGATAGTGTTCTCTATTGCGTCGCTTTTTTTAAGCGGTGTGACGTCATATTCCAGTAGTGGTACTGTTACTAACTTTGTAACATCATTAAATTGAAGACTGTTTTGTAGTGATCGATTGTAATGTGTGATTTCGTTACGTTTGTGAATATTTCCGGATCACCAACAGGAAAATTTACTTTTAAATCAAGACTGCTCTAGACTACAGTCTTCTATATTTTATTTCAAATTAAATATATTCCAATGCCGATTTCAGCTATGGTGACCACTTCTGTTTTTGACGGCCATGGGTTACGAGCGTGTGGTCATACGTGGCAAAAATATACCAATCTTACGTCAAACTTAATACGTCATTAGGATACGCACTTTCACAAACACTTCTCGCTACATACCTACTTATCTAATTGTTGGTTTTCCCTCAGCCCCGTAGTCAATCGGTTTGTTTAGCGATAAGGCATCGATACAACGGTTCTGATTTAAACACTTGTGTTTGATGATATCGGCATGACTGTAGATCTGTACATAGATAAAATGTTTTTGAACAAACTCAGTGGTTCGAATAGGTAAATAAGTTATTAAGTAAATAGAACACTGTGCAAAAGAGGAAAATGGAAAATGCAAGATGAAAGATAAATAACTTTTTTTCTGCTTACGTCAAACAGGTTTGGGTTATGACTACTGATACTTGTTCCCTAACTTATAACACTGCTTAAAGTAAGTAAAAAAATAGGATGGCTCAGCAGGTTTTTATCATAGTAAACGTATGCCCTATACATTTTTGACGCTTGAACCTGTCAGCGCACATTTAGACGGGGCGCACCGCTTTTTTGTATTGAAATAATAATAATAATAGTTCTTTATTTCTCCTCACAATGACTTATTCTAGGTTTCACATTATTAAGTATAGGTATTTTATTTATTTTTATTAGCAATGTGAGGAGCTGGTGTCTGAGTTAGGCATAAAATGCCTGTATTACAAATCACCAGGTCCCCACCCCACGGAAGAACAGAACGTTTTACTTAAAAAATAGGTTATTATAATCTAACGATGAAATGCGTTGCGCTGCGGCTGTAATGTGCGCCAGCCTTTGGTAAGGGGGTTGTTGTAAAGCGACGCGCAATAGTCAATGTTGTTGATGATGTTGAAAGCTAGCCTTTATATAACTGCATGTTGCCTACTAGGTACTTATGCTCTCCATGACTTGCCTATAATGATTGCTTGATGATTATGCTTACCAAGTTACAGCAAGTTATAAGCAAGTTAGGTTGACTGCTAAAACATCACACAATGGCGAAAAACTAATCTTATTCTATCTACTTAGAGTTCATAATAAGTACAGGTATTTCATAACGAAACTTGAAATAGTATTTTACTAAACTGCGTCAATTGAAATAAAATTGAAAAAGAAATCTCAGACTTAATTAAGATATCCTAATTAGGATAAAATAGAGATACAAAAAGATACGGAGCGGCTTCAGTATTTTTATTACATTCTCAATGTTACTGAAGTTTCAATAAGGCAATAAAGTCATTAAAAACTTAGAAAATTAATTAAGAACAAACTCTGCTTTTAAATTAATTAGAACTTAAAGCACCATTTGAATGGACTGGTGTTTAAAAAACATGTATTCAGGTAGAAAGTTTTGATTCATAAGAAAATTACTAGTGGTATGTTTTAAAATGTTAATTAATATAAAAATATCAGTAACAGATTCATCAAACATTTCATAGGTAGCCGTGGGTGGCTAAATAATTATTATGGTTCGACCACAAAAATAATTATTGGAAGACAACTATTTACCTACTAAAACTTTGTCAGTTTCCCTAATGTGTCTTAGCTTCATAAATTTGGCAAAATATATTTATATTAGGCCTAGACCTATAAAATTGCCGTTTAGTATACAGAAAGTTAAAGTCATCCTAACTTAATATTATACCTAAATGCCAAAGTAAGTTCGTTTGTTACCTTTTACGCGTAAACCACTGAACCGATCATTCTGAAATTTTGCATATACGTTGTCAGGTGTACAGAAACGGACATAGGGTACCTTTCATCCCGAAAAAAAAACTGTTCCCGAGGAAAACAACAATGACGTTCTTATGTTAATAGATGGCGCCACATGTAGTGCGTAGTGTAGTGTGCTAGGTTTTTTTTTTATTTAAGTACCTAATACGTTTTGTGTGTCTACGAGTGTCGTTAGACCGGTTTTTCATCCTCCCAACTATAATATGTAGATGCGAAAGTAAGTTTTTTTGCTTAATACCTTTTCACGCCCTAAACCTCTGAACCGATCATCATGACATTTTGCATAGATACGTTGTCAGGGATACAGAAAAGAAGTAGGTACTGTTCTGAACCCATGAGTGCAACGGCCAAACAACAAACAGAGTACAAACCGAATTGATTGTCAAATTCTAAATTAAAGCGAGCGAAGCCGCGAGTCAAAACTAGTTTTTATATAAATATTTTTTTTTTCTATCAATCGAAATATGCACCCATGCTATCGATGCATTTCTGCCAGCGCAGAGGTAATATGTCAGTACCCTTCTTGAAGAAGTCAGGTGTACGGGAGCCAATAAACTCCTCAAAGGCATTTTGTACTGCCTTTCGGGTATTGAATTTTTTCCCTGCCAAGAAAGTGTCCAAATTTTGGAAAAAGTAGAAGTCTGTCGGCGCAAGGTCTGGTGACTACGGTGGATGACACAAAACTTTCAACCCTAGCTCTTGTAGGTTAGAGACCGTCTGTTGTGCCATATGAGGTCGAGCGTTGTCGTGTAGGAGGAGCGGGGACGACCGATTAACCAAGGCTGGCCGGAGATTTGCGAGCTTCTCCATCATCGTGTCCAGTTCCTCACAGTACACATCCGCAGTAATGCTGGTGCCATTTGGTAAGAAGCTGTGATGAATTATACCGGCACTAGACTATCAAACAGTGATCATGACTTTTTTAGGGTTAAGTTTTCGTTTGGGGCATTGCCTAGGCGCTGAACCTTGGGTCTAACCAACACGATAACCGCTTACGATTATCAAAAAGAATCTATTTTTCATCGCAAGTGGCAATGTGGTTCAAAGTCCCTTCGTTTCTGTGTCTGTTAAGCAACGCAGGGCATACCTCAACGCGTTCGTCGCGCTGGCGATCGTTCAGTTCATGCGACACCCACTTATCAAGTTTTTTTACCTTGCAAATTTGACGCAAATGGACCAATATTGTTTTGATGCTAACGTTGAAAGCTGCTGCTAACTCAGCCGTAGATTGAGTATCGTCAGTTTCCACTATTACCTTTAATTCGTCGTTGTTGATTTTAATTTTCGGGCGACCACGGCGATAATTTTTTAGATCAAAATTTCCATGTCCGAAGCGTTCAAACCAATAACGAGTCGTGACTCGTGCGTACGTTTGTAGTGTTCACTCCGTACACGTAAGAGCTGTTTATACGGCATTGCTACCCCGACGGCACTCGTATTCCATAATTAGTCGTATTTTATCATGTCATTATTGATGAAAAACGAATGTAGTGAAAACTGTGGTGAAAACAAAACACTAATCAATAAACAAATTCAATATTTTTAAAACAATATTCATTTGAATTTAGAATTTATTGCCAGCCATATATAAATTATGTTTGAAATGGCCAGTATTGTACAACGGTAACTTCATAGGTAAAAAGACCTATTATTTGAAACAAATCCATACAGGTAGTTACTTAACTCTATGTGCGTTGTTATAATTTATATCGTGACAATATTATCGTTAACGTCCACGGCATCGGCGACACGAAAACACAGGGAAGTAACATGAATGGAAATAGGTACCTTTATGAAGACGCTTATAAATTTCCGTCCACGATAAATTTATAACGTGCACGTTTACGTTACGGGTTACGGGTTTACGTTATCGTAATGTCGTGGACGTCCACGACAATATTTTTCCGTGAGAAATCATAAAATAAACAGAATTCCTCTAAAAAGCTAAAAAATTACCGAAACGCAAAAAGTACCCGTTTTCGGCTGATTTCTCTCACGTCTTGCTGAATAGGTCCACAACACGTCCTGAGATCCATAAAACGAGTCTATCCCTCAGTTAGGAGTCACGTGAGGATCACACAATGGCATCTTACCCCGCGGACAAGGCTGTAAAACCCGCCGTAGATTGGAACGCAGTTTGCCGCCTTTTCGATACTCCACGACACGTATTTTGTGTATTGGGGGAATATTTAAGTGTTGTCAAAAGATTTGGGTTTCTTTTTGATATGCGAGATGGGAGTATACGGAGAGAAAATACAGTGGATACCTACCTGTATTGGTTGAATTGAAATAAAACCTACTTACCTTATGCGAAATGTTCTTCTTTTTTTATTGTCTCTGCCATCTTTAAACGATTGATGGAAACAAAAAGATGTTCTAAAAACGTTTAGTGCTAAAGGAGACAATTTTTTTTGCTTGGTGAATAGGCCCACTACAAATTGTGGCGTATAGTAATGAAATGCATGTTGGTTTATTCCTTATAATCTCTAGATTACAGTGGTAATATTAGCAAAACTTTATGTAACCGGAATACTGTGAAATACGGCAGTCAAAAAATTACTCTCATAATAACCTAAAATCTCACAAGAGCGATTGTCTAATGAGTGGATAGGTCTCATTGGTATTTTAAGTTAAAATAGTGCACTGTTCAATGATAAATAGCATAAAACAAAGTCACGTGTGTACGACGTGCCAGATTTTGTTGTGATTTACACGATATGCTAGACTTATTCATGAAAATGGATTAGATGTATTAATTTCGAAATAGCGCGGTTTTTCCCGGCCATTGACTGTAGATCTAAAATAATAAGATGATGTGTTATAAGCTGCTTGTGTAAGGAGAAAAAAAAACACATTATAGGTAGGTACGACACAAGAAGTATTTATTACATCATCATCACTTTCAAAGTCATCTCTTAAAAGCAGTACTTCATCTAAAAAAGATGCAGGTGGCTCAACCTCACCTTGATGCCGCGCCCAAGATAAAAACCACACTATACACATCACGTGTGCACAGCAGCCGACAGTGCGTCTGCCCACTAAACAATTACAATAGTACCTATCCGGCAAGAGCAGCCCTAGTATTAGTAATTGATGGGGTGGTGTCAACTAATATATAAATATAATAAGTTTGCCTACTTGTGTGCCTTGATTGTATCCTACCTCGTAGAAGATAATTATTTGGACCAAAATCATGGACAGGTTGTCGGTATACTTCGATTTTGAATTGCCCGGAGGCCCTGACATGCTCTCCATAGTACGAACGAGATTGTTTGATTTGATAAATTCCTAGAGAAAATAGAATTAGGTCCTGAAATGTCAATTGAGGAAAATTATCCAGCTCTGGAAGATTACCATCAATACTGGCAAACTGCACTCTCACTCTGTTTAAATTGTGCATTTCTATATAAGAGGCTAAATGGTTTGGAGTGTTTAGTTTTGCTCGAGCAGTCGCTAATATCTGTTCAGCATAAAAATTATCTCTGATTAACGTATGAAATCGATTTATTAATGCAGCAGCTATTTTAAAATCAAGTATGAGGTGGGATGATGCTGCATTGAAATAATTCTGACGGAACAATTTGAAGTCCCGTTTAAATCTGCCATTTACGACTTCAACCACCCACCTACACAAGGTCACACAACGGGACTTATTGGCTGAAATGGTCGATAATTGGTGTTCACCAGCCTGTTTAGATTCGGGCATATAAGCCTTGTAACCATGTTGTTGCAAGAATGGAATTGCATCCCTAAACCCCCTATCAAGAATGAAAATGTCTAGAAAAAATCAGTGTCAAACTGATAAACAAAGGACCACAGAGCATCTACAACGGGCTTATTAATTACGTTTCGTTCCAAGGTGATTTTTAAAGTACGTTACTCGACATTTGCGTTAACCGTTAATAACAGCATTAAAACAAGTTCCACTGTACCAATTAATTATTATCTCTTTAAACGCATTTAAAACCGATATTATTACCGCCGCGCACCGTAGTAACATATTTTTTTCACGTTAAAATAAACCTAAAAGCGCTCCTAAACACGCATTTTTTGCCGTAACACTTTTTTACTATTATTTCATTATTCCGGTTAGATTTCAATATAATTTTTGGTCTGTTAATTATAATAAGATGATCACTTCTTTATGTGTAATATGAATAATATACGTTACCGTTAACAGTGGGCCCAAAAAATTGTCTCCTTTAATTAATGATTTGTGGTGCAACTGTAGCTTATTGTCGGGAAAGTTAGAAAAATCAATTTTTATGAAAATGTATTACTAACTTAAATTGTTTGTTTGTTCAAATTACAAGCGTCATGCGTCGTTGCATGAAATAGGTATTACACGGAAAATTGACTTAGGATTCAATTTGCTCAACAATTTATTTCCTTGCCAGTTATTTTTTTTTCAATAACGAAAGGGAGTACAAATGCAAACCATTTCTTGTAAAAAAACACATTTCAAAAGTTGTGAGTCTTACTTTTCTAGAAGCGAATATTGTACAAAATTAACCCGTAAAATCAACAATAAAAAATGAAGCTTAATTATTGTTGCGTGGTGAACACCAATAAATACATCGCTGGAACAAGTTATTTGCGTTTAACTGGGGAGCTAAAACAATGGCGATTAATTATTATTTTATAGAAGGTATGTGGAAGTATATTAAAAAACAGAATAAGTATGTATTATGTTCTTTACTAGTTTATTTTTATCCGGTTTCAATATGCGCTTACGAAGCATTTGTCTTACAATTGCATTGGGTTACCTAGTACTCTGAGTTATAATTTGCGAAGACAATACCTAATGCAAATCTTATTTTGAGAGACGTTGAAAAACTTAGAGGAAGGAAAGAATAAAAATAAAACTGTTAGAACGAAATACAAAATGCAGAAAACTGTGCGTGCCAACTATGCACAATTACAGAAGTCACAATATTTTAAAAGAAACCTAGAATCTTATTCAAAATTGCAAGTACCAATGTAAACTTTTGGCACTACTTGTAGGCACTATATTCAGACGTGAGTGCACAGACGGTATTTGTAATTCTTTTGTTATGAACACAGAGAAATTATGAATAACATTATTGTGTCTTTGGTTACGAATAAAGTCTGAAGAATAAGGGGACTACATGACCTAAACGCAAGTTTCGTAACGCCTAAAAGTATTATATGATCCACTGCGGTAAACCAAATCAGAAAAATATATGATATTCTTCAGGATATAATATGCTAGTTAGATAGTGTGTTGAAAACATAATACAACTAATTTGGTACGATAGAAAAAAGTCAGGAAGATACCTCTAAAAATTTACTTTATCAATTAAAAACCATACTAATATACATGCAATCATCCTCTTTAGTTTTTTTCAGATTGTTCTTCAAGCAACATATTAACGTGATAGTGTTTTCATTTTTTTGCCCAATCAATAGATTTTTTGTAAATTGAGAAATGCTTCATATTTTGTAATAAATTACCAGCTTTGTGTCATCGCGCTTCTCTTTCTTTTCTATGTAGTCCGACAGTGACCGCGCTTTAGCTGTTGTCAGCCCTTTAATAGCTATACGACATTTGGGCGAGAAATAATGGTGTCAACTGAAATGAAAACACCTTTTTCAGTAGAAACTTTTCTATATTTCAAACAATGACATGGTATATAACAATATTTGACCAACTATTTAATTAGGTACTCAACATAATATCAATACAGACTTCTTGAGGAAAACCTTTTGATTTTGAAACTCGAAGAGAATTAACTTAGAAAACTAGGCGATGCTCGAAACATCATATTTCCATTTCGTTTCGTTATAAAATCAGTACTTTTTCGGTAACTGTCAAACGAGATACTTTTAATCTTCATGACTACACTGATACAAAAAATCATTTGAGGCAAATCACATACTTTCAGTTTTATATTTAGTGTTTAAAATTACTACAAATCTTATGAATATTTGGAAATCATGCATGCACAACATTATATTTTTAGTAAGTACATGAAACTCATCTTATAATTTTAACGTTACTCTAAATAATAATTAGAATCGATTACTACCTACTACTATTTGATTCTATGTGAGCAGTGGTGGCCTTGTGGTAACGATCGCGACTTACGAGTTGTAGGTCGTATCCCAGACCGGCGCTTTACTTTGTGTAAATTATTTAATCACCGCTGCTCTCAAAACGATGACAGAAAACATCGTGAGGAAACCGGCATGTCCTAGAACCAAAAATTCGAAGACATGTGACAATTACCAACCCGCACTAGGCCCGCGTGGTGGATTACGGCCCACTCCCTCTCACAGAGAGGAGGCCAGTGTCGCAGCAGTGCGAACAGTATAGGCTGGTAATCCTGCTACTACTATATTTTCAGCTCAACCTGACACTCGATAAATCTCGCTCAAACAAATTTATTCAAAAACCACATTACACCATCATAATCATCATTTTCCTGTCCTTATCCCAATTTGTTCGTGGTCGGCGCAACATAAAACTTTCCTCCATGCCTACGAGTACTTCTCTATTACTCGTCATCTCTGGTCACTCCCTTTCTAGCCCTATCATCTTTCAAACATTCCATCCATCGTATCTTTGGTCGTCCCCTATTCTTCTTTCCATTCATACTCAAAACTTTCTTCACGACATTTTCCTCATTCCTCAAAAGCATTCCAAAAGAGGTTTGTTGTCAGGCCGACTACAAAAGCGCCAAAATCTCTTAACCACATTACATCACTATTTTTTTCAGAAACTTTAATCAAATGATACAACAAAGCGTACGTTTTTCTGTATCCCCCTGCCAATTACATAAACAGTGTTAAGTCCCAATGTCGGGACATTCCTTTTCTTTCGATACCGTCTTGAAAACGGATTGTTTGTGGCGATAATAAAGCCAGTGCTTCACGGTTAGATAACACAATAAGCTTAGCAAAATGCTGGCAAGTTAAGTTACACACGAGACGACACGTGTTTTGTTGTCGAGGACTTGTGCTATTGTGTTTGAAGATTTTCCACTTGTATTTTATTTTAGGTTTTTTTGGAAGTTGAGGTGTTTATTTGTCATGTATTTTCTTCAATTTTGTAAGGTTTTATTTTCTATAGTTACATTTTCCGGTTTTAGTCTTGTGCTGAACTGAAACTTGGAAGTTATGTAGTAAGTCTACACGAGGCAGTTGGTGCCGGATTTGCTTGACGGCGACCCTCGTTTTAGATTTGCTAAACATGTGTCATATTTAGATAATACGCGATGAAAAATGATATTTATTTCTTTAATTTGGTAAAAAAAAACACAATTGTACGACAAAATTATATTATGTTTTTAAAACGAGATGCGTTCGGTGTTTCCTTTTATCTTCGGTTTTTCTTTTGGGTGCTTTTACCACATCATGAAATAAATTAATCTAACAGGTCACCTCACAAGGTTAGAAGTAGGCTGATCATTCAACAGCTTTACTTTTAATTGTATCAAAAACTCTCTCTCCTTTATGTCACGATTCGATTGTTATATAAAAGCCTATTCGCCTTTTTTGAGGTTGGGAAATCATCAAATAACTTCTCCCGCTCTGGGCGGAGCGGGAGGGCGTGTCAGACTCTTACTGACTAAAACCCACCCGTGTTCCTTCAGTTGCCTGTGCCGGGGCCACGATAATCCTTTCGGACTTTCCCGCAACCCTGGCAGGCATCGGCCTTAGCGGACCCAGTCATTGGTGCTGACATCTCTTTGAGGCGCGCGTGGAACACAAGCGCCTATTCGCCTGGACTTAGTATTTACCAATAGGTCTTTGACCTACATATCCAAAGATATTATGAACGCTCCCTTTTATTCTGCCGGTTGGAATACTACCTATTATGGAGAGGGAAAATGGTGTGAATATAAACTGAATACAATATAATGCTTTCCTTTTATTATATCTAGCTTCGAATACAAGTTAATCTGGTCATTTTTAGATATGCCTTGGAATTCTTATTTATTGTGAACCTTTCCGGGCGGTTATGATCTCCTGGTAACTGTTATATATATTTAAAGGAAATGGTTTTGGAATATATTCCTCTAGACAGTTGTTATGGGTCCCAAAAAAAGATTATGAAGAAATCACTTTTTTAGAATTTTGAAAGACATGTTCTGACTATTGTCAAAGCATAACATGTTATTGCCTCGATTTGACTGCCTCATGTCTAGTAGTCACAAGCGCCACAGCAGAGCATGAGGTTCTGGGTTCAATTCCCGGGTCAGTCAAAGTGATATTGGGTTTTTCCTTCTGGAATTTCTCAATATCAGCCCGGAGCCTGGATTTGTGCCCGGTTGATAGCAATAGGCTCGCCCTCTAGTACATCAAATTGGGGACTTAAATATAACGGGCTAAATGTGGGTGTACTGTAGGTACATCTCTGTCGAACCCTTCAGGAAACGAAGCTGATACGTAATTACACGTATAACGTATACACGTCATTAATGTTGCGAGCCTTTTGTGGCATTGCTACCGCGACCGAACTCGTATTAGGTATACAATTACTCGTATTATTATCGTGTCCATATTGATAAAAAAGATACAAATGTAGTGAAAACAAAACAATAATCAATAAACAAATGACTGAATTTGAAAATAGAATTCCATATATTTTTAATAAAAAAATCATTTGACTTTAGAATCTTTTGGCAGCCATACATAAATGACGTTTCAAATGGCCAGTATTGTAAAACGGCAACTTCATAGGTAAAGACCTATTATAAAAAAAAAAAAACATACATTTAATAGACCTGGTAGGTACTTAACTCATGTGCGTTGTTGTAATTTCTATCGTGACGATATTATCGTTGACGTTCACGGCATCGGCATCACGATAACACAGGGAAGTAACATGAATGGAGAAATTTTGAAGAAAGTGCGACCATAATGATAGTTAAATTTGTAAAATATTTATAATCAACCTGTTAACGTACCTACCTGGAAATAACTCCCTCTGAATGATGAAAGTAGGTTCAAGTCTGGTAGATTTTATTCGTGACAACGTATTCATTTTGGAAATTCATATGCCCGTTCTTGTCACGTTAAATTAGTGGTCGCTTTTTAAAAGACCCACGGATAGGAGCCTTCTGTTTGTTAGGAATCAAAAAGAACTATGAAAAGTACCAAAAGCTCGTGTATCAACGAATGGACTACAAACAGTTACTTTGATCTGGGGGTCGCTCTAACTGTTGTCATGATTTTCAATCAAGACTATCATTTGCCTCATCTGCCTATCCTTTTTCCAACTGTGTTGGGGTCGGCTTCCAGTCTAACCAGGTGCAGCTGATTACCAATATTTTGCATGGAGCGACTGCCTATCTGACCTCCACAAACTCAAATTCAAAGCATTTATTTTAAATAAACCAATTACAGGCACTTTTGATTTGTAAAGGCGTCGGTCAGTCAGAAAGATGAAGCTAGTTGCCCATTCCAAAGCGTAGTAGGTACCTATGGAGAAGAACGGACAAGAAACATCATGGACACTCTTTTAAATCAAAATATTGTTACCAAAACGTGGTTACATCATTCATGTTGTAATTATACATGTGAGAACGATGTAGAAAGACGTGCACGTTAACAGCGTCCGCGGGTAACAAAAAGATAAAAACAACTCAGTTACTGGGTAATACGCGTTGGTAAAACTCGTTGTACTTTCGGGCTTCTGACGACCCGTAACGACTTTCTCTTTGACAGTCGTCCACGAATGACAGCTGGGACAACGGATTAAAGTGCTTTCTGAGGCACGGATGGGTCTTGGCATGTAAAGATGATCACCCATCTATGGACCAATCGCGGCATGTGTAGCTTAACCTGATCGATCGACCCGTGCGGCTGTTCATACTTAGCCATAAGCTCAATCAAGATAAATAAATGAACGAAAATAGTCTTTATTTCCTCTGACCTTCTTAATACTTCTACAGGTTCTTAAGACTGATGACCTATTGCATTCCGGTTGCTAACTTAACATTATCAATAATCAGCTTCCAGGTCAGGCTGTCCTGTGACATAGACCTTCTCTCTAATCAAGATACCACCAAATTAATATGCCTATAGAGGTATGAGGAACAGGGTGTAAAGTTTTCTCATACCCATAGTAAAGGGAGGATCCTCCAACCAGACGGGTGTCGTATCTGGTGGGCAACTGCCCAACGATTAATGTCGGGACGTTAAATATATGCTAGTTGCGCGGTAAACTCTGCTTGCGCGATGCAGGATTTTAGTGACGTCAGTGTGATACGTAGTTCACATGTGGCGCTGTAGATACCGCTACATTCTGTTCAACTAGTATTCCATATTATTGAAACGATAAATAGTTTCAATACAACGTTGTCAAACTCTAAGCGATGAACATAGCTGAAGTAGTTTACTGTTCTAATGAAATTTCAGCATTATTGGCAGCGTAATCTTAGTCAGAATATGGAAATTCCTGAATATTTAGCTGGATACAAACCTATTGTACCTACCACGCTTATTTGATAGTACCAGTACTCAGATAAATATATATCCGTTCAAGGTTTTTAAAAGTATAATAATCAACATCGTCTGCCTAGACGTTTCAAAATAATGTTGGGGTCGGCTTCCAGTCTTAGCGGACGCCGCTGAATACCAGTATTTTATATGGAGCGACTGCCTATCTGACCTTTACAACGTACTTACTAGGTAACATGATATTGACTGACTGGTTAGCGCAGTTGGTAGCGACCCTGCCTTCTGAGCCGCTGGTCCCGGGTTCGATCCCCGGACAAGTCAAACATTTGTGTGCATGAACATGTCTGTTTGACCTGTGTCTGGGTGTGTATATGTATATAAGTATGTATATCAGTCATCAGGTTACCGTAGTACAACTCTGCCTAGTTCGGGACCTGAAGACCTTGTGTGGATGTTGTCTCATAAATAAATAAAAAAATAAAAAAAAATATGCCAAAGAATATGCATAAGAATTACAGTTTTAAAATACTTACCGACTACCATTAACAAAAGGAATAGGCTTCCGAAATATAGGCAATATCATACGGTTCAACCGAATTGGTTCACCTTGATTGAAAGGCGCGAGATTTGGGGTATGGCAGGCAAATAATGATTCACACCAATGCTTCACACACCATTCAATTTGGTTAGCATAATCAGCCTTTAATGTTCCCACTCTAGGAGGACTCTAGGAGAGGACCCAGGAGAGGATTCTATGAGCCGTAATCCACCACGCTGGCCCAGTGCGGGTTGGTAGATGTCACATGTCTTCGAATTTTTGGTTCTAGGGCATGCCGGTTTCCTCACGACATTTTCCTTAACCGTTTTGAGAGCAGTGGTTATAAAATATATTAGACAAAGTAAATTGCTAGCTTGGGTTCAAACTCACGACCTACAGCTCGTAAGTCGCGGCCGTTACCACTGCATTCAATTTGGTTATTTCGTCCGAATTGATTCGTCAGAATTAATACACATTATAAATGTGAAAGTTAGTTTGTTGGTTTATTACGCTTTCACGCTAAAACGGGTGAACGGATTTGGATGAAATTTCACACATAGATAGACCATCCTGGATAGCAGACGATGTCGCGGGCAACAGCTAGTATGGTCATAACTACAGAGAACGGAGACCCTTCGGCACCTGCTGCCTGAGACGGCATTGTAACACTTTTCATTCAAACCAAGCGTCACTGTTTTCTCGCACTACGACACTGACGGCTTTGAATGGCGGACAGGCACAGAAGCTGTGCGCTAAACGGACTTTCGGCGCCACGAATTTAATTAGTAATGCCGTATCTAGACTTTTCCGTGCTCTGTGGGCACAACGAACACGATCCAAGCTAACAATGTATGTATGCATATTTTGATGGCAAATACTACCTCGGAATGATTTAGTCAAAGTGGATATGTAATTGGTTTTCCCTTGTGTGCATTTTCAGCAGAGGAGCAAAGTTTGAGAATGTTTTTCCTTCCCCTCAATTCCTCACACAGGGCCTAAAACAGTTATCGTTGAAATGCGGTCAAAAGCCGCACAGTGACGGAAATTAAGGGCAGGAATTGGATCTATCACTTGGTTGATGCTGAGGTTTCTTGCCCTTCTTTTCCATAGGAATCTAGCCGAAGCATAGGAATCTAGGAGCCAACTAAGCGTTTTTACTATTGGGGATGTCGCTGGTGAAAAGCGTGAAGATTAGGGGAGATAACACGGAGCTCTGAGGGACTTCCGCGTGATTAGGGCGAGGGGACGAGAGTGCACCCTCGCTGCGATAGCGAAAAGTGCGATTAGACAGAAAGTCCTGCAAGATGAGTACGAGTACTTTATGGCACGGGCAGCTAGCTTCAAACTCGTGACTAAGTGACTGACTCCTTGGTAATATTTAAAAGTACACTAGTACTTTAATCCCGGAAGGGTTAGGCAAAGGTGTTTCTGTAGTAAACCCTCATTTCGCCAGCTAGGTTTAAGTCCCCAATGTACAAGAGGGCGAGCCTATTGCCATCAACCGGCCACCAATCCAGACCCCAGGATGGCACTGAGAAATTTCTGCTGGATAAACCCAATAACACTTTGCTTTACCTGGCAACCACTATACTGCCTCCATAAGAAAGAAGGCCGTAACTGACTATTTTGTCAAACATTCGTTATTTACATATTCGGAATCAGCAAAGAAAATGCTATTTTACGGTCTTACACACGAAGCTGTAACTCGAATTAGAATAAAGATTTTAGCTATAACTACGGCATAAATTCTGGCTTTTGAATCTGAAAAGCCTTAATTACACAATAACGGCGTTTTGTGTCAATTATGGTTCAAAATAAAGTCTATTGTTTTTGGTGTCATATAAAACAAGATTCACTAACTAAAACCATTCAAGTAAATCGCGGGCTTTCATCATTTTAGATAAAACTTCAATTATCTCGGAATCAACGTTAACTTAGTTACGGCCTTCATTCTTATGACGGCGGCACAGTACAGTACTACTACAGTAGCGCTCGCAACCACTACATCAAAAAGGCAGGTAATTGAAATAAATGTTTTGTAAGTTTGATTGTAAGATTGAAAACATAGTCGCTTGTACAAGCATCATCAAAATGAAAATCAAAATTGATTTATTCAAACTAGGCTAAGATTCAGCACTTTCACAAATCAAATCAAATTATTTATATAATTAATAAAAAAATAAATAAAAAAAAACATTTGTGTATTACTGGTGTTTATTGACATAATACTTGACATAATATATTGAGAAATATAATAACCTAAACTAACTAAAACTATTAACAAATTAAAATATGGCGTCGAAAAATTCCTCTGCATCGCTGTCGACTGGTAAAGTACCCAAGAGACTGGCGGCATTGCCACGTTGTATGGCAATGCTAAGCCTCTGGCCAAGGTAAAGGCCAGCCCTTGGATCCCGGGAAGTGTCAACAAGCCGTTTGGAGATTTCGTTGAACAAACCGTGAGCACTCGGACCCCACGGCCCGAGGGTTTCAACCCCAAACGGCTCGAAAATATAATTGCCGATAAGGTTATTATACTTTCGCCGTTTGAGGTTTTCCGCAGCCGCAGCAGCAGCGCCTGCACAGCACGCCGAGTCAGGAAGATGGGATGGCGCAAGAGTATCGACACAAGTTGCGTCCCACACTAAAGGCCTACCCACCTTCCAAGGAAATAAAGACATGCCGTCCGGTCTCTTGCCATCGTCGCGTGCCAAGCCATTAGGTTCTAATACAGCTGGAACGCCGACGGTGACAAGAGCTCGTCGGATGATGTCATTTATGTTCGCGTGCCGAGCTAAGCGGCCCGCACTTAAAAAAAAAAAAAACATTTAATTCAGACCAAACCCATAAGTATTACATAAAAATACAATTTTACAATACTGCAACAGAATAAATCACAATATAGAATAAAATGTCAATGCAATTAAAATAGGTACAAATTAAATAGGTCACAGAATTAAAATTGTATCTATCACATAATTTTGACTGACCGGTTGGTGCAGTTGGTAGCGACCCTGCCTTCTGAGCCGCTGGTCCCTGGTTAGATCCCCGGCCAAGTCAAACATTTGTGTGCATGAACATGTCTGTTTGACCTGTGTCTGGGAGTGTAATGTACATATATAAGTAAATATATCAGTCATCAGGTTACCGTAGTACAGGCTCTACCTAGTTCGGGACCTGAAGACCTTGTGTGGATGTTGTCTGAATTGATATTGAATATATAATATATTATAATTATAATTTATTAATATATTGATGTTGAATATATATATATATATTTCCAGTTACTTCCGCCACTCCTTTGTCGTCGAAACAAAACATTTATCTCGCGGTCATCCGACGGCTACTGTTCTAATGGGGGTCAGCTTGTTGGCTTTTACTCGTCGTGATCTCTGTGTGGGAGGGTTTTTAGTTTTGTATTGTTTTTATACAATTATAAGAACAAAACTTTTATTAAGTAGGTAGGTACTTTAAACATGTTTGAAAATTTGATTCATTGTCTCCTCTGCAAAAATTGCTCCTACTCTACCGCTGTAAAACTTGTCACCTACATTCGTGTAAGTAAAAAGTTTTCCACAAATAAATAGGAAAGATATTATTTATGGCATACCAAAGGCTCTTCTCATACACAGATCTAAATCACGACTAAACTCAATCAGCAAGGATTTACCTTACTATGAGCCGGTTGTTTGATCCGTAGTTAACTCGCGCATTAGTTAAAAATATTTTGTTTACCAAAATGTGTTTAACACATTTTGCCAACATTTAACTATTACCTCAACCATTAGTTAAAAATTGTAACTATGGTTAATATTGGCAAAATGTGTGGATCAAATCAAGATATTTTGCCAAAATTTTACCATTATTTACTATTTTTAACTATTGGTTGAGTTGACTACGGGTCAAAAAACCGGCCCTTACTGAGTTTGGTCGTAACTAAACCCTTATTCATCTTAATTCATAAGTCTCTTGTGGTTCGATGACTGAGTCTAGCGTTGCTAGTGTCATATGCACTGAATCATTAAAATAGCCAAGATGGGTAAGTGCCATAGATAGACCTTGCTTACTTCAGTAATCGCAAACGAGACACGTTTTAATATTTATTGGGGTTCAACACCTAGGAAAATGAAGACGCATTTAATATAAAATTATTAAATTCTTGCTCAAAATGACGTGGTATGCACATTTTTCAATTTATTGCGTAGATGTAGGGTGCTCTCAATATTATTTTAATTTTAAATGTAAAAAACGGATTAAAATTTGATCACTTATTAACAGTAAATAATGTTGGATGTAAATAGCTCAGTTAATCGTTTAGCTGTCACGAACCGTTCTTTAGACTTACAGATTGTGCATTTGATATATTTAAGTGATCTCTTCCAGACGATTTTGGGTTACCTACTTAATTGCTTGTGATACCTATCAGTTTCAATTTATTTTAAGAATCTTTGCAGATCTATAGGTACATGATTACATATAATGCAATCGTAGCGAAGTCAAAACTGTACATTGTTTTATATGTGTGTAATTTTTCTCAATTTCCGACGATAGTACCTATCTTCTTTTCGTCTTCAGTTTTCGAATTGACTCAGATGCTAAACGATCTTACGAGTACCACGGCAAGCATAGATGTCGGATTCCAAATGAATATGTCAAAGACCAAGTTGATGACGAACAGCGAGCATCGCAGGATCACTGTGGCGGGTAAGGAGGTTGAATAAGTTGATGAGTATCTCTATCTTGATCAAATAGTCTCATTACAGGCAAGACAAAACAATGAAGTTGCAAGACGCACCGAAAATGCCATGAAATATCTAATGAAAGGTGATCTTTTTTTGTCCCTTTAGAGAAGACTTATTGACGTGTGCATACTTTCCATCCTTAAATATTATGATGCTAAAACTTGACCGTTGCCAAATCAGCAGAGGTCCACACTCAAGGTTTGCCAGAGGGCTATGGAACGAGTATTCTGGGTATTAAACTAACAGACCGGGTTAGGAATACAACCATCCGTTCCATCACAAACTTAACTGATGTCACTTGAAGAGCTTTTTTTTTTCGTGGTTGGGAGATCATCAAATAACTTTTCCTGTTCTGAGCGGAGCGGGAGGGCATGTCAGACTCTTACTGACTAAAACCCACCTGTGTTTCTTCAGTTGCCTGTGCCAGGGGCCACGGTAACCCTTTCGGACGTTCCCGGAACCCTGGCAGGCATCGGCCCTAGCTGACCCCGTCATTGGTGCTGACATCTCTTTGAGGCGCGCGTGGAACACAACGCGCCGTCGACTCGGGCCTGGTCCTTATCAGACAGCGAGCTGCCCATTGCTCGCCGTCTGCAAGCCCGCGCTTAGGGTGACCGGGAATAAGCTTGGGATTCCCGACGCCCAGGGCGTCTTCTGCGGCGGCTAGGGGCGTGAGTGCGCGAATTTTGCCTCTCCCTTCGCGTTTCGCGAGCATTACTGCTTCGCAGAAGGAGGTGACGGCTTCCCATGCCCTCTCGCTCCATACCATGGCCTGGACCAGAGCCGGACGCGAGTGATCGCCACTGCCAATCGCCTGCACGTGGACACGGCAGTGCTCCGCCCAAGCAGGGCTGACCTCCACCGTATGCTCCACCGTGTCCTGCGGGCGATCCACACAATGGTGACACCCGGGCGTTTCCTCCCGTCTGTCACTTGGAGAGCTGCCACGCTAAAATAGGATTGGGCTGGACACATCTGCCGCATGCCGCAAGTTTATGAAACATTTTGATCTGCATACACAGATTTAGAAAAAAATACCATTAGAAAATGGTAACATATCACAAAAACAGTGTTGATGCCTATCTATCCTGTTTCTTATAATTATCAAAAAAACTCTATGGTACCAACTGAACCAAAAGTCGGATCTCAAAAAAACTTTCCATACATTTCGTAAGAAAGGAGACTGAGATGAGAGAGAACACAATATGCCAGTGTATGACAACAGTCGAATTATTCCATTATTATTATTCCAACTCTGGGCTGAATAGGGAACGAATATAAAAGATAGTTATAGTCTTAACCTTTTAAATGATTATCATCCCGCTATACTTACCTTAAAAGAGCAACGCAGTCAACGAGGAGATAATAATATAAGAACAGCTATTTCAGTTTCAACAAAGTATATAATAGTTTAGCGGTTCGACGACTGCTTTGCAAAGTTTTGTTCGATTCCCAATAATTATTATTTTTTGTGCTTACTTTTTTATATTTTTTTATATTAAGATATTTCGTAAAATGTACACAGAAATATGTATATAAAGTTTAGGCCTCTTCTGTCGTCTTTGGTTATAATCAAAATAAACATCTATGGTTACGTGACTGTTAATGAGAAATCCCGTGTGTTTACAATCTACTGTTATATTATTTTAGTGATAGCTGTTCGTCAGGAATAATCTGTAAGAAATCATCAGTCAGTGTATCAGTGGTGTGCCATTAGGTAGTATATACTGCAACGCAGGCGTTCCGTAATTCATTAAAAACTAAAATCTTCGCAAGCAATGGGAAATTACTACTGAAGGCTGCGGGTGTCGACCTCAGGACGAGCTGCTTCTATCGCGGACCACTGTACGTCATCGCGTCGCTTGCTCCCGCGTCACGCAGTCCTTACTCTCTTCACATTTTGGCTGCTGAGGCCAAAACTACAAACGTAGTATACAAGAAAGTTTTATAAATATGTGGCTGTTATTTTATATTATTATTATATTGTTGTGTGTTACGACTTCCACGCGAACGAAGTCTCGGGCAAAAGCTTGTAAATTAATAAGAGTAATATTACTTGCACAGGCCATTTCGAACGAAGTCCAGATTGCCACACGACATTTTTTATTTTATCCTTTTCACTTCATCTTAGCAACTCGAAGATTTACTGAGAATATGAAATCTTATTTGTGTGGGGGCTCACATCTGCAATTTAGTGCTCAAAAAGCGAGTCATTGAACCACATGCAACTGGCCATCAGGTCATTGTAATGTCGCCATTAATAACGGTCACGACCAGAATTATCAATGCACAAACCAATCAATACACAACGTTTATTTACATACTTACATAAATTCACACCTTTCCAGGGTAGGCAGAAACAACAAAACCGCCACCTGCTACGAGACTAACATTCTCCTTTGGCTTCGTTTACGTTCATACATTTGGTCATACACGTCACAAGTACTCCGCACCTGGCCTTTCTTATGAACATCACCAAAGTTAAAAAGAAATTAACCATTGTTTATTATTTCTAAATCAAAGTAAGTAGGTACCTACAGTACAATCAAAGGGCACACTTTAAGTAGTAAACAAGCAATACTGAATAAATTATAAGTGGCCATTGAACTGATCCATTTGAAACCACTTGCCTATTCATCAGGTTTCTGAAATAAGCGCCGATCCTCTTGTTAGAGCCTCGATGCCTCATTTCAATAAAGAACCCCCAAGAGCTTATGTACTTTACGATTTTTGGCAACGTGAAGATAAAACAGAAGGACAAGTCGAAAATGGAGGAAAAAATGCGAATTACGTTGTGATATTTTCCAATAGGGTAGATATTGTAGAGGTTCTAGCCTTTTTTGTTCGGATGGTGGTATTCATCAAATAATTTCTCCCGCTCTGGGCGCAGCGGGAGGGCGTGTCAGACTCTTACTGACTAAAACCCACCCGTGTTCCTTCAGTTGCCTGTGCCTGGGGCCACGGTAACCCTTTCGGACTTTCCCGCAACCCTGGCAGAGGTTCTAGTGCATGCCTTTTTCATGCAACCTCCGAGAGTATTTTATAGGCTGATGGCATGTATAATGAGATAAATACTACTCGTATTTCATATTTTGAAGGTTAGAATAGAGTATCAGCTTGATAAACTGACAGCGTGATAATGAAAAAAGTAAATACATTTTTAATAGGAATATTATTACGAGATTAATATAAAATACGCTTTTCATTATTCGATCCGGTAATATCTAATCATTTGTAAAATTATAAAATATCATGTCTCCTACCAAATAAATAAATAAACGATATTTTAATAGGACTATGTTATAATATGTGTAGGAACACATAAAAAGAAATAGATTTATATTTTCAACACATTTGCTAAAAAAATGCATTTACGAAGCCTGTATACATTGTTCGAAAGTTAAAAATTACGCACCATACAACGGAACGGGCGGTAAAATAGGTACTCTCACCTAAATAGGTACATGTTTTACCGCCCCCTTCGTTGTATAGAGCCGTGCGTATTCTTTACGGTTTTTTTTTAATTACCTAAAAAAATATATAACAATTCCACCAAGGAGTTTCAAATTACGAGAATAAATAAGCTGAATGATCGAACCTACTTGGAAGCGCTTTTGCTCAATACGTTTATCTCACTTAAGTATTAAAGAGAAAATGAGACGAAATATGCTTTTCGACTCGAATATTGCAATTCGATTTTTTGCGATTCTAATTTTCACCACGCGCACGTAGCGCCATTTGGAAATGGCGCCATTTTCATATTAGGAACGTCAAAGATTGTTATTGTTGCGACTTTCTGACTGATATTTTTATAAACAAAAGTTTGTTTCATTACCTATTGTACTGTTTTCTCGCAAATGCGTTGAAAAACGTTGTATGACACACGCGCGGAAATTGGTATATAAAAACTCGACTCGTTTGTAAAAACCAACTTACCGCACTAGTATCATAAATAACTATTGTGTAGGTACTAACGGGTAGTCAGAAGCCTGAAAGTCTGACAACCTGTCTTACCAAGGGGTAGGTATCGTGCTACCCAGTAACTGGGTTGTGAAGGTCAGATAGCCAGTCGCTTCATTTAAAATAAAGTCTTACCAAGGGGTAGGTATCGTGTTACCCAGTAACTGGGTTGTGAAGGTCAGATAGCCAGTCGCTTCATTTAAAATACAGTCTTACCAAGGGGTAGGTATCGTGTTACCCAGTAACTGGGTTGTGAAGGTCAGATAGCCAGTCGCTTCATTTAAAATACAGTCTTACCAAGGGGTAGGTATCGTGTTACCCAGTAACTGGGTTGTGGAGGTCAGATAGCCAGTCGCTTCATTTAAAATACAGGTATTCAGCTGCATCAGGTTAGACTGGAAGCCGACCCCAACATAGCTGGCACAAGGCTTGGCAGATTGATTGACTTAAACTTCTTTGTATGACCTAGATACTGGAATGATAAGAATATTTAAATACTTAACTAACATAACTTTACCTAACATTATATAAACATTTCTAAGTTCTACATGGAAATTATCAAATTAGAGAAAACATTTGCTCTATGTTATCGTACTTTACTGAACAAAGTTGTGCGTTTAATAATTACTATAATAAGTAATATTATGTAGAACAAAATAGTATTAATTTGCCTGAGATATTTGATGAAACTTTCGTTTATTTAGTCATATTGACATCTTACTATATTTTTTTAATGTTCTATTATTAATATTAAACAAAAAACCACCGACTTCCAAAAAAAACACTACAAAGTGTAAACAGCTGTGACATCGGAAGTCGGTGTTTTTTGTTTTTTTCCTTGTTTGCTACCGACTTCCGAAGTCAAAGTTTTATTTCACTTTGTGGTGTTTTTTTTGGAAGTGGTGATTTTTTTTGTGACAACGTTTTTACTATTCACTTTTCAGTTGTGGTACCCACCTTAAACAAAATCTATTACCCCTACTTGCAATGTAAATAACAGTGACAGGAAGTTATTACAACATCATCAACATACACTAAGTAAAAAAAATAGTTATTGTTGAAGTTGACTCAAATACCACTCATCAGAACTTGACCAAATTTGTATGGGACACCACCTGGGACCTATACACTTTGAAACAAAAAAAAAAAAAATCCAAATCGGTTCGCCTGCGTCTGCGAGTAATCGGTGAATATACATAAAAAAAAGATTTCGACGAATTGAGAACTTCCTCCTTTTTGGAAGTCGGTTAAAATAATATGAAAGGATTCTTCCAATATAATTACCGATTTTCTGAAACTTATATTAAAAACTTGTCATCACAAGAAAAAATCAATAGATGCCTACTAATTAAGATGATGAATGTTTCAATAAACTATTTATATCATTTTCACCGCAGGCAAGTACTTAAATTTAAGTTAAATAACCTTCTGTTGTTAGTCTGTGTTGTGTCCGGTCCTGAAGTTGACACTGTATTAAGATACTACGGTTATAAAGCGTCTGTCACATAGATAGCCAGGTGAAGAAAAATCGGTGTGTCAAGCAAAAACACACAGAACTGAGACTGTAACAAGGGAACAGAATACTGTAAAGTAAAATAAGGATCAGGAGAATTCAGCATCCTTTTGAGCGAATAAAGAGCGAAAGCACGTTACGCCGTTGGTCCCGGTTGTCATTCAAAAATCTTTGACAGTCGTTACGGGAAGCCAAAAGCACAAAAGTCTGACAACCAAGACCATGTACCAAGTAAGACTTTACCAAGTCCATGTAAAATACCGGTATTCAGCTACAGCCGGTTAGACTGGAAGCCGACCCCAACAGAGAGAGAAAAGGCTGGGCAGACTGATTATTGGTCATATAACCCTTGATCAAACGTGGTGCTAGTCTATGAATAGTTTTTTTTAAACTTTGCCGCACACTAGGAATTTCTCCTGTATTGTGGGTGCGTTTACAAACATTTAAACTCACATGCACAAACAACCAGACCCGGAACAACTACTTGTAGGACATACAAATATTTGTTCCATGCGGGAATCGAACCCGCGACATGCAGCGCAGCAGTCAATAGTTTAATCACTACGCCAACCGTGCCATTAGTTTTGGGTATGTGGAGCAATGGACGTTGGTACGATCCTACATACATCCTGGTTCGCTTCCTATGTGACTGAACCTTAAGGTACTCGTACATACAGCGGCTTTTACCAAGCAGTATTACTTCAGTAATTAAATGGACCGTGGTTATTGACCGTGGAGATTTTTGACAATAGGTACACACATATTAAAGAAATCCTGCTCGACACAGCTACAAAGAACCCTTGGGAGGTTTTCATTATGAGAAAAAGGGAGAAGTAACCGCCTGTTGACTGTTATATCTCGGAAACAATTGACTATTATAGTACTTGATACCTGATACGTATGCTGTATACGTATGCTTTAAGTTTGTTATTGGAATAAATAAATAAATAATAATAATACAAGGTGTAACAGAATAAACGCAAGTCCTGAAAGTAGTTCGCTCATTACTTAATGAAATCGATTCAGTAGTCAATACTGAATCGATTTCAGTAAGTATAAAAATAGGTATCTAAAAAAAAAAATTTTGCAATACTGATCGCCGATTGAGCTAAAGAAAATTAAATCTTATTTCAAGACAATAAGACTAATTTTTAAATGCATTTAGTAATGCTAGGGTTAAAAAAGTTAGCTTTAAAAAAAATGTTTTGGTCATTGTATTAAGCTCTAATCACTCAATACTCTAATTGGGTGTATGAGGTTTTGCGTTAATTATGTTACACTGTATTTTAAATTTTTGTTGTTTGTTAAGAACTTTAACCTTACCATGATGTAGGTTTGTGACCTTTTATTACGTAAAAGAAAATGTTCGCCTTTGTTTTAAATGAGACCAAATTCTGTAACAAAGTAATCATCTGCATAAATAATTTTTAATTTAAGTTGCCTGACATCTTGTATAGGGGACATAATAATTTAAAACAGAACTTTTGTCAGGTGTTGCAATGATAAACTTTTCTTATTAGATGACCAGTTTGAATTTAATTATGAAAAGCTTTTTGATTTAATTATTATCTTATGACCCTCAGAGAAAATGGCTATTTTGATAGAACTGTTGAATACTTAAAGATAGCTCCCGCAGACATTACTATTATTTCGGTCCTGCATATCATAAAATAGAACAAAGGAATAATGATAAGGCTAATCTAATCTAAAAATGAGTCTAGTTTAGTTAATTTGTAGGTTGCCAAAGGGATACAATGTTCGCTCCGTATAAAATAGGTCTTTTTCATCCTTCGCATTTAGTTTGTCAGGCCGCACATGATCATACCGAAACCAACGGCACTGAAGCTCACGTTAACTTGGTCCTTTTTGGAAAACTGAAAGTGACACCCAGACCACGGGGCTCGTATCTGAAACTTTTCAAATATAGTCACGTCAAAAGTGCCTAGGGATCAAGCACGTTTTGGCTAGTTTAAAAAATCTATATTTTATTATAATTATTTATATTTTATCATTATAAAGTTATATTTTTATAGGTCCTATGGATACTTGCTAGTCAATTTTGTCATTTGAAAAAAGAACAGGTTTGAATTTCAGTCAAAAGATGAAAATCTTCCGTGAAGTCGTACTCCTATTATAATCCTACATCGGGTTTGAGGCCAAATCAGTAAACTATCTGTCATACTTCTAAGTGGACTCAATATAAAATAACGTTATTAAAAGGGGAGAAGACGTCGTTTGAGCCGAGAGCCGATGATCAGCGCCGTGGGAATGTTGGAAGCTGGTTCTCGGCAACGTGCTGTGGCAATCACTCCGGGCAGTACGCAGTGTTATAAGTCGACTTTGGACACGTTACCGCATCACTGGCAGCGTGGCAGAGCGACATGGAGGACGAGCTCACATCACAACACGCAGACAAGATCGTAGTATTCGCAGAAATTACTGCTTGATGAAATCGTACAATGACCATGAAGATGTTGGTTACGAGGCTTCATAGCTTTTCAGGGATATTCGTAAGCAACCAAACCATAAGAAATAGCTTTCATGAAGTCAATCTCCATTCCCGAAGGCCACTACGCGAACCACCTATTGAGCTCCGCAATCGCAGAGCCTGTTTACAATGGGCTCGTGAACACAGAAATTGGGCAGAAGAAGAGTGGCGTTTTGTGTGTTTTTCTGACGAATCTCACTTCGGTATGAGACCAGATACTAGAAGTTCACGGTAGTAGACGACCCCTGGACGCCAAGAACGTTTAAAATCACGCCAGGGAGAGTCCATGCATACAGTGGTGGAACAATCATGATATGGGCGGGTATTTGGATCAACGGAAGAACCCAACTGATTTGGATCAGAGGCAATCTCAATGCACATATTAACGCTGAAACGATTGTATCAAATGTTCTCATTCCTTTGGTGACCCAATTTGGTGCTTCATTTCTGCTTATGCAAGATATGTAATGCACGTCCACACACTGCCAGAGTTGTAGCAAACACACTTGCCTCAGCTAATATCAACATCTTACCATGGCCTGCTCAATCGACTTGGAACCCATTGAGCACGCATCGCGTATGCTTCAGAGAAGAGCTCTGCCGAATATGGATGTCGTACACACACCAGAAAATCTTTTACGCCTGTTACAACGGATGTGGGCGGCCGTTCCGCGACGTGATTTGGATAAACTCTTATTGAGTATGTCGAATGGCTGAGATTATATTATATGCGTTAACGGGCGAAATACAGACTACTAATAGTTTATTTTACGCAACAAAAACCTTTAAAACTTTTTATTTTTATCTTTTTATCACATTTTAATGTCAGGATTAACTAAGGTGAAAAATCTAGCACAAGCAAAAATCGCGAAAAGTCTTTATTCATGCAAAAGCAGAGAGGAATTCTTCGATCTACAGGTACGAAAACATTTTATTTAATCAATCTAAATTGGCATTTTTATTTTACTTCAATATGACAATAAAATATATACTCGTATATTTTTAATACCTTGATCCCTAGACACTTTTGATGTGTGTAATTTTGGGGTTGTCTCATCATGCCGTACCTACTCAGTTATAAACTTTTCGCCCGGCTTATGCTTGCTCAAAAACGCTCTGGGCTCCCCTACCATTGAGTGGCAGGTGATCACAAAGTGTGGGTAGGCATATGAGCTGTTCCAAAAGGACTTATTTTGACGAAACAATCTGAGAAGTACCTACTACTCAGTGACGATTTTTTGTATTTTTCTCGTCGCTGTAGCACATACAATTAATGCAGAGCAGTGGTGATCCGGTGGTAATGGCCGTGACTTACGAGCATTAGGGGTCGTACGTTCGAACCCTGAGAGGCGCTTTACTTTGTGAAAATTATTTCATCACGGCTCTCAAAACGCTGAAGGAAAACGTAAGAACGTAAGAACCAAAAATTCTAAGACATATAACATCTACCAACTCAGGCCTGCGTGGTGGATTACGGCCCACTCCCTTTCACAGAGAGGAGGTCTGTGTCCCAGCACTGGGAACATTATAGGCTGATTATGCCGCTTGGGTATGTGTGTGTGTGAGTGATAGACATTTGTTATAGACCTATTAATAACTGATCTTACTAACATATTATTGATCACAAGTCCATCATTTTCGGTTCCAACGATTGAAATAATTTGCATTGGCCGTCATTCCCATGAATACCTCGTTATGTTCCGCCTATAGTATAAAGCCCTGACCACACTACCCATAATGAGAATAGTCAGTAAGATGCTACCGTAAGCTTCGAGCTCTGCCCGTCTGAATAGGCTTGCGGTCACTCAATGAAATGGCAGACTGATAGTGCAGTGAATGCAAACCAAAGGGGATACACAAACAATGCCCTTTGGAAATATAATGCTGAATACAGGGTGGCATCGAAGCGCAAATTGTGACCATGAGTTCAGCACATGTTTCTAGACCCCCTAGCTTAGAATTTTTTTGTCGGTTATCAAAACAAAAACCTGCTGTTTCATAGAAAGGTGCAATGCATAAGCGGTCAAAATGTATGGAACAGCTGATTCGTTTTTAAATAGCTGACGGAAACTTTCAGAATCATGTGCTAAATTCATGGTTACAGTTTTTGCGTCCAATGTCCTTGCCATCCTAGAGATAACTAGGTTAATAATAGGTTATTTTTTTTTTAAACATTGCCCCACACTAGGAATTTCTTCTGTATTGTGGGTGCGTTTACAAACATTTAATAAAATTACATACACAAACAGCCAGACCCGGAACAACTACTTGTAGGTCATACAGATATTTGTTCCGTGCGGGAATCGAACCTGCGACACGCAGCGCAGCAGTCAATCGCTTAAACACTGCGCCAACCGTGCCGTTTGTATGGAGATTCGTTCCTCAAAGCCCAACGTGTACACTCTAAATCAGAAATCAATCGAATAGTTACTAATGAATTAAAAGATCAGTCAAGACATCATTTGGAAAATAATTAATTATAATATAGTGCCAATATGTTTGGACTGCCTCGTCGTTCTAGTAGTTGGTAATGCTGAACATGAGGCCCTGGGTTCAATTCTCGGGTCGGGCAGAGTTATTAGGTCTTTTCATCTGGAATCTGGAGTCTGGTTTTGTGGCTGGTTTTTGGCAATAGGCTCTCCCCGCTATTAATGGGACGTAAACATAGCTGGCGAAATGTTGATGTACTATAGGTACACCTCTGCCTAATCCTTCAGGGATCATAGGCGTTATGTTGTGTTATCGTGTTTGGTCGTTATGGAGGAAATTGCATAAACCCTTTTGTCATTCGGCTGAAGGAAAAATATCTGAGCAGAGTGTACCCTTTGACTGTAGCTACTAACGTAGGCAACCATGTAAGCTGAATATTTTAAAAGATTTGCAAAGCAAGCTTGTCCCCAGTGCATGTTTGCACCGTGAGCTCTCAAATATACTTCTATTTGATCTCGCAGAGAATCAGGGTATTTGTTGGAGCTGGGACCGGCTCGTGTTTGCCAACGCTTAGTATCCTGCTGCCTCTCGTTCAACTAGGTACTTATTAGAGTTTACAGGGGAGTTTGTTTGGAAGAAATATTTCTTGCGAGAAGGGAGTCGTCTGGGTGTCTAATATCTCGTTTCTGGGAAGATATGCAGCTTGTTTCAAGAATCTGTTAAGGGGACTACATGACCTAAACGCAAGTTTTATAATGCCTAAAAGTATAAGATCCAAACAAAATGAGAAAAATGCATGATATTCTTCAGGATATTATGCTAGTTAGATAGTGTGTTGAAAACATAATACAACTAATTTGGTACGATAGAAAAAAGTCACGAATATACTTCCAAAAATGTATTTTAACCATTAAAATCCAGGCTAATATACATGCAGTAATTCTGTTTTTTTCAGATAGTTCTCCAAGCAACATATTAACATGATAGTGTTTTAATTTTTTAGTCCAATCAATTTAGACTTTTTTTGTAAATAGACAATTGCTTCATATTTTGCCATAAATGACCAGCTTTGTGTCATCGCGCTTCTCTTTCTTTTCTATGCAGTCCGACAGTGACCGCGCTTTAGCTGTTGTCAGCCCCTTAAATAGTCTATTATTTATAGGTTCAACATAAGATTGAAACTTTACTTTTAAAGTAGAAGTCTCTAGAAAACTAGTTACTTACAAGCAAAATAAATCCGAAGTGAAACATCTAGTTGCAACCAAAGCTCCCTCTCTAAGCACTTAGTTTAAATCGATCTTCAGCAACGATCCAGCTGCTACCAGCCAAGAACTGTGTCATTTTGATTGCAAACAGATACAAGAATGTACAATGAGGAAAAAAAAATAACAAGGTTGGAATAAAGGTTCTTTCTCTATAACTAGTTATAGCAATATACGTTCACGGAGCACGTGTTGTATCCAGCCATAGAGCCTGTTATGATATAAAAATAAAGAAACATGAATATGTTAGTGCATTATGCAAACATATGTTATCGGGTTGACGAGGGTTGGGCAAAGAAATATAAATATACACAAGCAAAGTAAGGTCAACTCGCTAGCTCGGTTCAGGGCTCAAGTAATAAGATATAACCATTTTTATTTGCGTGTTATTTTACCAATATCGTCATCCTAGTGCCCTTAACCTAATTTATATGGTGGCGGCACAGCATGTATTCGTCTTTCATACAGATATATGATGATAAATATATATATACAAGATGTAACAAAATTAACGGCACGGTTGGCGCAGTGGTTAAGCCATTGACTGCTGCGCTGCGTGTCGCGGGTTAGATTCTCGCACGGAACAAATATTTGTATGACCTGCAGATAGTTGTTCCGGGTCTGGCTGTTTGTGTATGTGAGTTTAAATGTTTGTAAACGCACCCACGATACAGGAGAAATTCCTAGTGTGGGGCAACGTTTTTAAAAAAAGAAAAGAAAAAAAACCTGAAAGTAGTTTGCTCATAATTCTTCTTTCTTCTTTTCTTTTTTTTTAAAAACGTTGCCCCACACTAGGAATTCCTCCTGTATCGTGGGTGCGTTTACAAACATTTAAACTTACATACACAAACAGCCAGACCCGGAACAACTACTTGCAGGTCATACAAATATTTGTTCCGTGCGGGGATCGAACCCGCGACACGTAACGCAGCAGTCCACTGCGCCAGCCGTGCCGTCAATTGACTGCTGAATCCATTTCAGTAACTATTAATATAGGTTTTTTTTTTTAAATTATGTATTTTGCAATACTGACCGGCGATTGAGCCAAAAGAAATTAAATCTTAGTTCAAGGAACTAAGACTCAATTTTAAATGCATAAAATAATGCTAGGGTCAACAAGATTTTCTTAATAATAAAAGTTAGCTGTCACAAATTTTTTTTTGGTCATTGTTTAATGTTTTAATCGGGGTGTATGAGGTCTTGCGTTAATTATGTTACACGTTGTAAATATAATATGATACTTCTTCTATTAACTGATATTTTACCAATCAATATGCTTAGCCTTTCGTTTGCAGCTGAACACCAGTATTTTACATGGAGTGACTATCTACCTGACCTTCACAACCTGGGTAATCCCATGGCAGGACTGGTTTTCATATTTTCAGGCTTTTAATTACCCGTAACGACTGCCAAAAATCTACGAAGACGAATGACAGCCGGGACCAACTGTTAAACTTGCTTTCCGAGGAGCGGCGGGGTCTCAGTATGTTATAGATGGTCACTCATCTACGGACCAACCTCAGAAAGCGTTGCTTAACCTTGAATATCAACCCGTGCGGCTGTTATTATGTAGCCACAAGCCCCCCGAGATATTTTTCTACTAGGTACCTACATTATTGCTTATTCGTAGCTCTTTCTTGTGGTTCGCCATAATAATTATGATAGAAAGGAGTGAGACTGATTCTTCCTTTTCAGTACTGGGACGCGTAGCATGATCACCATGACGCGATTTCAAATACACATAAACAAAGAATTAAGATGAAGAAAATAAATGTCCCTTTGTCTGTGTCCTGCTACGCATGGTATTGTTTTTTCCATGCTGGGTTTCGGACTTCGTTCTAGAAACATCTTACGTATGAGAAGGTACAGAGTTCACACGTGTTCTAAATATACATAGGTACTGCAATTTTGTTTACCACTGGAAAGTAATCTTGAACTCTCGTTATTCTTTATTGTAGTAACTAACATTGTTCTAGAAAGTACTTGCTCATGACTACATCTTTTGCCACTTTATACCTACAAATATTTCAAACTTTTGTTTGCAATATTTGTAGACAAAAGTATAGTAAGGACTGTCAGTTATTGCTATTGTTGATAGCCGCAAAGTTGTTAGACAACATTTTATTGATAGTGTTTTCATACTTAACTGCAACTAAAACCACATCAAACTTTATCCAACACGAAAATCTTGCATACAACAAAGTCTCCCGGCAGAAATAAAGCACGTTTCTACCAAGCTCGGATGGGTAGAACTCAAACGAGTAGCAAATAGATATTTTCTACTGAGTCGACGATGTCAACCAGCTCACTAGCGAACGGGGCTGCAATTTTACGCATTGATTGGTGCATACAGATCGTTTGCAGCTTTTATAAGGCTAGACTGAAATCACTCCGGCTAGAGTCGTAGAGAGCATAAACGTTCACAGGATTTTTGTATCTTTGAACAGTTTGAACGTTTCCAATTGAAATTGCTTTTTTGATTTCTTGCTATTTGTTTAAAGGAAGGAAGAATTATAAAAGTTTAAATACTGTTTTTACAAATAACGTATGAAAACCACTTTGAAGAAAACGTGGCCAAAAGTTTCGATCACATCATGTTGTATCATTTTGGTGTCTCAAATCTGCGACGTTCCATTCGCGAGTCACACACCAACGTGTATTGTCATGAATTCACAACTTAGTTGGTGGTTTGTTCTCGAAATTATACTTAATTTATGCCGCACGTAACTTTTAACATTTTGCCGATGAGCTGGCCAAGGGTAGTACGGTACGGAGTTTCAATAGAATAATAGGTCAGCTTATACTGAATCTGTTATTATTAACGTGCGAAATACCGTACAAAAGCTCGTTCAATATTCACTGACCAAGATTGTTACGATTGCTTGGACATCTTTCGGGTACCTTACGTATAATTATGCCATACCCACTTAATTACCCTCGATCAACTCAGAACGTGTGTATGTCGCACTGATTAAAACAAGAAGGGAATGGAGCGGCATTTGTTTGTTTCTACAGAAAACAATAAAAGTCGCTACTTCACCGTCGCGCGGACAATGGCGCCATGGCGTTGACTTCATTTTATTTATTGTCTCACTCGGTGTTACTACCTCGTCTCTTTGTTACGTTCGTTTGATTTCATAAATAATTATTGTGTTTATTCTTATGCTGGTTTCTTAAATATTTATTTATTACTCTTTTTAAATATGTTCTGCTACGTTTATTGGTTGAAGGACACTGAAGGAGACAACAGAAATTAGAAGTTTTTTTGTTATTACACCTATGGCCGTTTAGTGTCCCTCAAAGGGAAAACTGCTTTCGGCATTTTACTTATTTTTTTATCAACACAGGTACATTTTTTTTGAAAAGACCTTGTTTACGAGAATAATGTAACGTGGCAATAATGTTTATGTAAGATGGTTTGATACTTTTGATAGTCAACACCTCTGCATGTTTGAGTGAAGTTTTATACGTCACATTATGTCACTGTTAGTAACTGTTTAGTTTAATATTTGAATACCATGTCATGGTATGCATAATTTCAATTAGATTTTTTTTATTTGACTTTAAAATAGAGCGGAAAGTTAAAACTGCACCTACTTACCTCTTATCATGCCTAAAGGTAGTAAAGTAACTTTTAAAATTAAATTGCTGAAAGCTTTTTTCCATTGCTTGCAGTCTCAACATTGTAGACCCGCTTTAATTTAATTCCAAGATCAAGTAAATAAATACCGGTACATACCTGCCTAGGTGAGCTACGTATATATATCTACCGTGTCACAGTAACGAGCTTCCGCAGCCGTGTCTGAAGAGCGAGGGAACTGCACTCGATCGTCGTCCGGCGCTTTTACTTTAGCTAAATGAATCATAAATACAAGTACCTAGCTTGTATTTATTATTAACCAGCGGCCCACTGCTGCTTCGCGTGGTTTTTACGTCTTTAGAATATATTAGAATATTGTTGATCGTTGCTGTAGGTGGTTAACACATAAATTAGGTCAAAGTTAAAAAAAAAAAACATCCCTACAACATAGAGATTTCGTTATTGTACCTATGTCATTTTAATATAAATATATCAATATAATAGACAGTCGACCCACATTTATAACTTTCTAAACAAAGAATTAGGCATTTACCCAATGAGTTACCGTGACTGTCGAAAGACCCTCACACAGTGGTTAGCAACCAAAAGCTACGCAGAAGTCGAGTCAATATTACAAACTGCTACGTGACTGATCACTAGGGACTTCTACAGTCAGTGGAAGATACTGGTTACAGTGTCTTCCGACCCCAAGACATAGTCGTAGGGCTGACCCCAAAACAGACAAAGCACAAATGACTCACACACATCCCTGACATCCTCACACACACTCACGCACATATACACAATCACACATACACACGCAGACACACCTCACACTTATTACACCGCGTGCGTTGTTATTTCGCCCATCTTCCACTGCATGCTTATTTTAGATTATTTTAGATTACCTTTGTTTATCTCACAGCATTTATACTTAGTTATTGCAAACTGGAAGAGCGGAACCACCTAACACAAGCATATTGTTGCTTAAAAGGTGCTTCCACACACATATTATGTAAAACGTATAAGTTGATGAAATAAACATTTTTATTTTTTATTATTTATTTTATATTAGTTACGTACTATCGAGGAAGTTCATATCTATGCACCTTTAGGACTATTTTTCCCTGTAGCGCTCGGGCGCTAACAGTAACTAACGTAAAACAGATGCGGTCATCGTGTTCACGGGATTTTGTTCTAAAACTGCTTAGATATGAACTTCCTCGATAGTACCTATATCTTGGAATACATTTTCTAAGTAATCGTGAAAATAACATCATAATCCGTTGCGCAGTTTTAACGATAAATGATTTTATTTCTGTAAGTAGTTTTGTACAAACACTTTTACACGTCAATCACATTTTTTTTATAACTAAATGAGCCCGTCGTTTTTTATCTGACTACTCTGAGAAGAAAGGCCGAAACAAACTCAGAGGTCATAGTCTCTTTTAAAGTCCTGACAAAATCTTGGTCAGATCATGTGAAGACTATGTAGATCGGTGTCTGAAATGGTCTTTTGAGGAAAAACCACACAGATTGAGTGGACCTGTCCAGTCAGTGCATGCAATCGTCAGCAATCGTGCAGCTCAACTCAGAACTTAAGGAGCTCAACGATTCGACGAACAATACCAAAGAAAGGACATTTGAGTAGGCCGCATAAATTACTGAAACTGCCAGAGCCTGAAATAACAATGCGGTCTGTATAGATTTACAGCTTAAATAATGCTTCATTTACCTATCTTTAAAAGCACGCAATGTAGGACAAACTACACAAAAATAACAAAACTTGTGCTAATATTGTAGTTTCATTTTAGCACATGATGATATTCACTTTCATTCATTATTATAGGGCGACTCAATGAATAATAAAGAGGCACTATTTTAACAGTTTTACTCAAAATTAATCAGTTACAAAAGCAAATCATTCAAGAGTAGCCAGTATGTAATAATTGTCGGTCCGCACACGACGGTGCGTCGTGTACGATGGACCTTAAGTCTGTTACCAAAATGCCTTCAATCTACTTGGTACACCTATCAGGAAATTAAAACCCAAAGTAAAAATAGTTCGAGGTTTTGGAGCTTTCTCCTTATTCTATTCGAAGCGCGATTCGAATATAGCTCATCGTCAAAAAAAAAAAAAACAAAATCAAAAGTCATTTATTCAAACTAGGCTGAGAATCAGCAATTTTTGCACGTCAAAATCACATAAGACAGTCCCCCTAAAACGCCCGCCCTTCACCACTTCCTAGTGCTTTAGCTGGGAAGAAGAAGTGGGGGAACAAACTCCCCAGCATCGTCTTCGTCGTTCGTCATTCGCTTGTCGCTCGTCTTTCTCTTACTCTTATCCCAATTTATTTGGGGTCGGCAGCTTGTCATCTTATTCCACACCTACATCTCTATCAGACCTCATTAAAGTAGTCACCCCCTTCTAGCCATACCACCTGTCACACAGTCCATCCATCGCTTCTTTATTCTTCCCCAACTCTTGTAGCCACCCACGATAATAAGCAAAACTATCCTCACGACATTTCTCTAATTCCTCCGCATCACATGGTCATAGTGTGACAACCGATTACCACCCAACTTTTCAGTCACCTATGCCGCTATCAGAGTTACCCTTACCTATATACTCATTTCTTATTCTATTCATACGCTTAAGACCACATATCTCTCTTAGCATTCTCATCTCAGTTGCATGCAATTGAACATAGCTATAATAAAAAATAAAAAAAAAATCAAATCAATATTAAATTAGGTACATACTCGTAGAACAAGTGTTTACTACCGCTTGTTTCTAAATCACAATATTTTAGTTCACATAAACCTACATGGTCACTTATGAAACGTCAGAAGCTAGGTAGGTGCACAGTTCCAATTGATCGCTTCCTATGTAAAGGAGCCAGCATAACACTCCGCGGTTACTCTTTTACAAATAATTGGCTTTTACAATATTTCCAAATTATGGTAGGACGGTGTAGGCCTGTCAGCAAGTACCAAGTACTAAACAAAATAGTAAATGGTCAACAAATCTACAGTCTACAAGGCCTATAACGTACTCAAATTTACATACTAGGAAAGAATCTATATAAAATATAAATGAAATAAAAATAAAAACCTATTTTATAAAAATGACATGATTGCCACGACATAGTACCAATTTCCGTGCCCGTATCCAGAGGCAAGGAAGCTGCGTTTGATCGCTATCTATTCAGAAGCTTTGATGCAATAAAACTACAGTAAGTCGAAGATTATAAATGTTACTCTTAGTAGTGAAATTAAAGATTTTGCAGTCTCGAAAATATTGAGGCACGTGTTAGTATTTGATGTCTATGTTTTTTTAAGAAATGTAAATGCTCAGTGACGATCCTCGAATTAAGTTTTCAACAACTTTAAGTTTCAAGTGTACCTACTTAATAAGAAATCTGATTATTACTTTAACTTAAGTTTAGGTCCACTTTAGTTACTGGACTTATTTAAACTAAAGATCATTTTATTTATCTTTTCCTTATTTTAGATATCTTAGCTTATTTTTAATATTTACTATCGCAAGTTAATTTCAATCAAAATCACTAGAAAAGAACCACGTTCGCAGAAATAAACAAAGTCGTTCATTTTAAACTTTAAAATTATAAATACATTAACTGGATTTAACTTAATAACTTGAGTTTAACGGATTACTAAGTTAGTTAATAATTAATTTCCCGAAACTGCCAGACAGTCGGGTGCAAAATATTAATTTTAGATGGCAATATTGGTTCTAGCAATATTTACCAGGGTTGTCACTTGCTACAATTAAATGATTATTATTTTAATAACAAATTGTCAAAATTGCATTGTCCTAAAGTCGAAAGTTAGCAGTTATCATTTGTAGTGACCAGTGACCACATAGAGTCAGACCATGACGAGTATGTACATATTAAACCCATAAATTAGTATGATTAGGTATGTCAACCTGAAATTTTATACGTTTTAGCAAAACAAAACAAATCAGCAATGCAATTTTTGATGCATTCAAATAATTACTGGCATTTATAAGAGTATTTCAGTTAGTGTAAGTTATCATCAAATCTAATCAAATAGTTTTTATTTCTGGACCCATATAGAATTTATACCAGATTACCACCACCATCAAAAACATTACAACAAAGTAATAGATACGTACTATTTTAGCTGGAATGTTAATTGCCACGAACAAATAGCTTACCTCGTATTGTCAGATTTATGTATTATTGAAGCTCTAAACGTTAACCATTTAATCAATTCTATGTTTTCCTTCACACCTCACACAAGTAGATTACTTGGATTAATTCACCAAAAGTCTTGCCTCTGTTTCGAACGCAAAGTTGAAGGGATACGCTGATTGCGCAGTTTCACAGCATATTGAAAGTCGAAGAGTGCTAAGTCGATAATCCGGTGGTGGACAGCCCTAACAAGAGTGTAGGCGAGTGGGGAGGTAGGTCACTCTATTAGTTGGTTGGTGTAAACTGGTCTGACGGATTATTTTAGTATAGTTGCAAGGGCGCAGGCAAGTTTATTTTCAGTGGGGTGCATCTTCAGCTCCACGAATCGAACTCGATCATTTTTGTACTTCACCTCAGATGATACCTACCTACCTAGAAGATAACCTAACATAGGATATCTTTTGTCCATTCTTACAAGGAGTAACTTTTTGGACGTATGCAGAAAAGCTTAATAATGAAGAGAATGTAGGATGCACGAGCGAGCAAAGCGAGCTCGAAAATTTTCGCATCTCACCTCGTATGGCATAGGTTTCATTTTGTTCCTGCATACAGAAAAAGGTCTAACTATGTCGATATAGGTACTTAAATAAAGAAGCTTAAGAATTAAGATAGAGTAGGATGCAAGAGCGCGCGAAGTAAGCTCGATAAAATTAGCACCCCGCCAAGGGTCGACTAGATTTTCGGAAAAAAGAGGTCGGTACTTTGCTACAAAAGCTATAGAATTGAAAGAATGCAGAATGCAACAGCGAGCGGAGTGAGCTTATTCATTTTAGGACCTTGCCTCGAGTAGTTTAAGTTCTCTATTATTGTATTAGGCGTTTTCGGATAGTTTTTTCGTTTTCAATGTTTTTACACTTACATTTTATTTTGGAGTCAGAGAGGTGCAAGTTTACCCTCTAGAACCCCGCTCCCGGCGCCCATGTATAGCTGTATATTTGTGGCGTATGGTGTGATAAACCAGTGACATGTTGTTGAATCAATGCTGTGATTAGGTCGGGATATTTGCGATTTGGATTATTGAAGTGGTCTGGTATTTGATTGTGGGATTTTCGAAATGCATTTGATATTTCAGAACGTTGTTGACTGGAAAATGGGAGGGTCACAAACTGCACTTTTGATTTTTAAGTAACGTATTTTTTTATTCTACTTAGGTACATCCTTAGTTTTATAGATGGTCGAGGATTTTGCAACGTTGAAGTATCGCTTAACTTAAGTTACCTCTTTCTTCTCAATGAATACCTACTTGGAATATTTTTCATAAAGTATGTAGTTAGGTAAAAATGACTTCGTGAAAATATCTAATCTAGACATATTTTTAGATCAAAAGTCTTACTAACGACCAAAACGACATTTCGGACGAAAAGAGGTGATTAAGCAGAATTACCTGTCGTAGCTATATCGATGGTAGTCATAAGGATCATTATAACAGGTATTACTTTATGTTTTCGTAACTTTTTGGTCCTAACGACTTTGAAAATAACACAGAGATTTGATGACGTCACTTGCTAGTAGTTTGGAATAGCAATTACGTGGGTAGGTAATTCATGTAGTTTTATCTTTGTATGTATTGTATTGTAATAACAGCAAAAGCTCGCGGATTCTCCCGCATGGATGTCCGAAAATATCCCACGGGAACGAAATCCGGGTTATAAACTATCTGTGTGCCAAATTTCATCTAAATCCCTTCAGCTGTTTTTGTACCAATCCGGAACATACATCCAGACACACAGACAAAAATACAAATAAGTATCTTTTCTGCATCTGACTCGTTCCCACACGTCGTAGAAATTACTTTTTTTTTTCAAAAATATTTAATGTACGGTTTTGACTACGTCACTATTTTGGTGACCAGTCAGTTCACCAAACATTAATTCATAAATTTTTACTTGACAAGCAACGATTGGCAAAAACATTATTTGTCGTTTCAGTCCCCGCCCAGCGGGGCTCCGTCGACACGCTGACGGAAACGCTAACCCTAACGCTAACCTTAGACGGTTGACGTCAGGGGCACCTCGAGGTTCAGTTGGTTAGGTTCCTTTATACCCTGCAGACAGAAATAGGAGCCCCGCCCAGCGGGGCTCCTATTTCGGTCACCCCGAGGTTCGGGGCACAGGGTTTTAGGTTCAGTTAGGTTTCTTTAAATCAATGAGGAAATGTAATGAAATGATATTTAGTAGTAACGTGATTTATCCTAATGAATCTAAATGAAAAATGTATAAATGATTAAATATCATCTGATGCATTTGTTTGCCAAATATGTACATGTTTGTAAAACGAGTGTTTTGAATATAAATTTTTGCGGAATAAGTTGTTTTCGAAATAAATATTATAATATACGAAACGTTGGTTGTAAAATGAAAATGCCAATGGAGTTTTGGTGAAACTTTAGTGAACCCACTATTTTATTATAATTACTTATGACTTAACCCGAAATTGCCTTTTATTTGGTAGAAGGGTAAACCTAACTATTTTTAATATTATCTTTGGAAAGAGTAGACATATTATCTCAAACATTTGGGAGAATATTCTTTGATATTCTTATGCTACCAAGAAATTCAGAAGTTACGTTATGTTGGAAATTATGCTAATTTTATTATGATAACCCGTGCCGTACCTTTTTAGTAAAATTGTTCAGACAACTATTTTTATGAAAAGGGCTATTATTTTAACTCTAACATCCACTTAATTAACTTGAAGGAAAGAGCAAGGGACTGTTTTATTATCAGACTCACTCGTCGGTTCAAGCACTTATTATGTAAAATATTCACACGATGCGTTTGTATTACTATTGCCTTAAACTCATACTTAAAAGCTTTTTCTAAACGCTTAAAAAATATTTGTTAAAAAGAGAAATAAAAAATAAAAAGTCGTACGTTAAGATTTTGATATACCATAACTTTATCCAGTTTATTATTTACTTATTCATCGACAATTTAATCAGTAACAATTATTAATTTGACTATTACTCGTATTTGTTATGTAGAATTCACAGATTATCCTATGATATATTGGATCTAAAAAAAATCTACTTCATTATAAGATGAAGTTGACCTGCATCCTATTTGCTAACACACTTTCAATCACAATCTGAATAATTTTGAAGGATATTGCTAATCCTCTGCTTCATATGTTAGAAAAACTTGTCTGCTCGACAACGTAAATAACGCAATGAATGTTGTTGAACTGTCACAATGAAAGCCATTCCTACTGATAGTGGGTAACGCAATTATATGTTGCATGTGTACTTGTAACTTAAAGTATTTAAAAGCAAAATCTACAGTAACTGAAGTCTGAATCTGTGTAGGAACTACTTGGAAATTCAATTACTTGAACGAGTTTTAAGAACTAAAAGTTGTTTTCTTCAAACTTCTAAGACTCGATAGGAGCCAAACGAAGAACGATCGCGAGAATTAATATTAATTGAGGTTCTTGTTTAAACAAGATTTATAATAATATACGTGAATATGAGCAACTTGATTAGTTTTCAATGTTATTGCATATGATATTGTATTTCATCGAGAGTAGTTTAGGTATTTAGGTAAATTATTTGTGTTTAGGTTTTTAGTGAAGAAAGTATGCTTATGTATGGTCATGTTGAGTGGATGAGTGAAAGTCGACTAACAATAGGTTTTTACAAGGCAGGTGTTAGTGGAAACGCTGGGAGCGGACGCCCACGAAGGACATAATAAACAACGTGTAACATTATTAACGCAAGACCTCATACACCCCAATTAGATTATTGAGTTAAAAGCATAAGACAATGACCAAAAAAAAAATTGTTTTATTCTATTATTAAAGAAAATTGTGTTGACCCCAACAATACTCTATGCATTTAAAATTGAGTCTTACTACCTTGAAATAAGATTTAATTTTCTTTGGCTCAATCGAAGGTCAGTATTGCAAAATAACTAAATTAAAAAAAAAACCTATATTAATAGTTACTGAAATCGATTCAGTAGTCAATTATGAGCAAACTACTTTCAGGACTTGCGTTTATTCTGTTATACCGTGTATACAGTGACCTCATTAGTGATGTTCTTCAGAAAGGTCAGGTGCCTAGTACTTGCAACCTAGGTGCGTGTATGACCAGCAGTGCTATTCTGTAACCATCTCACCGTGTAAACTTAGGTGAAGTGAGCGTGGAGTGAGCTGTCAACAGTGTCAATCCCTAATATCACGTGAAATTAAAGCTCGCTTCTCCTAAGTTTTCACGGTGAGATTGTTACAGAATCTACCGGCGGCGTATGTATGAACTTTAACGAAGCGAAAGGAGTGTAAGGATCGTAGCAGATGGCGTCCTGTCATTTCTGTCTACCTGCATGTGAAGAAGGCGTGAGGATATGTATGCATGTATGTAATTTGTGTATGACTGCAATTGAATAAATTGGCGTTTGTACCACATTTTATTTAGGTTTGGAGATATTTATTCTCAAAAAAGACACACAGTCACTTACATGAGAACAATACTTAAAATAAATAATGGATGTAAAGTTCGTCACAGACGTCACGGTAACAATATGATACACCCATCCAATGCTCTCATCTTTTAGGAAGGCTGTTATTTATTTATTTGTGATTACATATTCAGCTAATTGAGTTTTGAATGCATTGAATGAGTGCAACTTCCTTATACATGAGGGAATTTGATTGTATAATTGTGCTCCCTCAAAAGTTAACATCTTTTCGCCAAACTTATTTCGTGCAAGCAAATGCGACAAATTATATTGTTTATTGTCAAACTTGACACAAGCGTACTATATTATTGTGTTTATGGTAAAATAACGTCACTATGAGTCCTAAAGAAAGGTGAACCCTTGTTCCAAAACAAACCATTACCCACGTCTCGGGTTTATGAGGCCATTTTATGTGGTTTCTCACCACGTAAAGAAAAAGAAAAATAAGTAATACTGCCGAACCAGTGAAGGAAATTCACTGGTTCGGCAGTATTACTTATTTTTCTTTTACTTGTCTGTGGCGAAGGGAAATCAAAGGGTCGGGCGAGTATGTAGTAGGTGAGTGAGTGTTAGTATGTATCTGTGAGGGAGTGTGTTTCAACTTTCAAACTTCTTAACAGTTCTATGTAGATTGTAACAAAAAAAATTTTTTTTTCCTCTCGTAAAGTCTCCTAACAGATGATGACGATCGGATGTGTATTTGGTTGTAAAATCTAGAGGGTGTATAAACGATATTCTATATGCAATTAACAACAATGCAATTATATATGAAACATGTATGTTTGTGAGGAAGCGTAAGGAATTATTTAATAATGCAGATGATGTATATCCTCGTAACCGACGAGACCCCCACAGGCTCGTACTGGATATCTTTCCGAGACTAGCTAAATATAATAAAAGTTGAATGTCTATGTGTGTACGTTTACAGGGTTATTGGTAAAACACAATCAACCTCATATGGGGTCATTGTACTCAAAAAAGAAAAACAGCTGTTCCCTACATTTATGTTTGCAGAACTCGTCAAAAAGTAGGGACCAGCTGATTTTGTTTTCGAGATTTTATATTTGTCCCATAGTAAAAGTTGTTCATAATGATGAGTACAATGACCCCTTAAGAGGTTGATGGTGTTTAACCAATAACCCTGTATATAATAAGATACCAAATAATCTCAAGACATTAAATTTGAGATTATTCAAAAATAAATTGCATGAATGGTTGTGTAGTCATAGTTTTCATAGTGTCAAAGACTTGTTTAACAATAAATGTTAAATATGCCTGTAAAATTTGTACGCTTAACTGTTAAAAACATGTATGCTCTTGTTATTTTGTATTTTACCATTTAGTTAAGCAAATAAATATTATTCTATTCTAACATAATCTTCAATAATCGATCCGTCTGTTGCTTTCCTATTTTAACGTGATGGTAAAATGCTGATGTGATGAAACGTGCTTCGATAAATGACAAAGACGCCCATAATGTACAGTTCAATCTCACACCAATTCTGCCTTAATTACAATCTGTCCAAAAATCAATTCTCCTAAAGTGATAACACGAAAACGTATGAACATGTCGAACAATCTGTTTACATAATTTTTCAATTAATTTTGACTGAAATTTTAAACACACGGAACTTTCGATGCAGTTGGTACTTTAATGTTTGTTCAGTTCGAACGCCACCTTAACTCAAATAGGGTGGGTTGTGTGGGCAGCCCATTAGTGGTACTTAAGCCGACTGGTAACTAGACTTTATGATAAGCTCCGGATCTCAATTAGAGTACCCAGGAGATATTATGTGGGATACCACAACTCAGAGGATAGATGGAGTATTGAGTGGGAAGTGTGAGACTTGAGTTATAAGTTATGGTAATTTTTTTTTAAAGTATTTATTGTGTATTTCACCTTTATTAGTCACAAGTGCAACTGTCTACCGTCAAGCTTCAAGCCTAATATAGGATAAACATTGATGTATTAGCATAATTATCATAATCAGCCTATAATGTTTCCCACTGCTGGGACACAAGCCTCCTCTCTGTGAAAGTGGGCTATAATCTACAGTGCGAGTCACAATGTCATCATCATCATCATTTATTGCATTCATGTAGTTTATAAGTTGTTACAAGTATATAGGTTTCATACATGAACCCTGGAAGGGCACAGCAATATAAATAGTTTAATGTGCTACAGTGTCACAATATTAAAAACCACTGCGCTTGAACAAAAATACAAATTTTAACATGTTTACCAGATGTCCATAATTTTTTATTTAAATAAGTAACTATCATGATGTAATAGAGGTTAAGAGCGTTTATACCTTATGAGTGGCAACGTCGCAATTTAGTGTCATATTTCGTGGTTTTCAATTTTAACCATTTAATCGGAGCTATATTTTAAAAATCTGTTTAATTAACTTTTTAGAATTACGTGAAAACTGTGTAAAAGGTAAGAAATCGTTGCGTTTACAGTTCTATTTATATGCAAATAATACATTGGAAACTTGCTGGGCGTTATTTTAATTGTAAAATAACTGTAAGCATTACCGTTACTTACTTTTTAAACACTTTCACGTAATTCTTAAAAGTTAATTAAACAGATTTTTAAAATATAGCTCCGATTAAATGATAAAAATTGAAAACCACGAAATATGACACTAAATTGCGACGTTGCCACTCATAAGGTATAAACGCTCTTATGGTAACTTGAACAATTAATTGGTCATTCTTTCATGTTCATACATGATTCATGATGACATGTTCATGTCATTCATGTCTTCGAATTAATGTTTTTTTGGTTCGAAGTTTGAGGCGGCTTTCCTAATTTGGCTTTGGAAGCTAAAAAATCTTGTTTGCTACTGTTCAGTGTCCATGACTCAGCCCGCTGATTTGTGATATGGGAAATTTCTCGTCCAATCAATAAGTTAGCCATTATTAGCCAACCTACAGTATCGAGCTTAAGGGTTCTGGCTACCCTTTTTGGTATTACAAGCGTGATAGTAACGCTGTGCGCGTATGAAACGTCGAAGTTGTTATGAATTTAATCTAACATAGGTAGTAAACATTTTGTATGAGCAATTCTCTCTTTAAACTTTTTCATTTAATGACAAACGAGTTTAAAAGTTTTATGTAGGGGACCGCTTTCAAATGACTGCTACCCGCTGCATTTCAAAGTGAAATATGGGTACTGAAATAGTAAACATACATTAAAAAAAAAACGTCTTTTGTTGCCCTTTAACTTTTTTGTGACGTGTGTTTATGACGGGTCAAATTTCTTCATGCTAGATTTCGCGTGAAAAATATAACACAAGAGATTGATCTAAGCTCTGATTAGTCAACAAGAATTTATCGGCTGTTACAAGTTTTCAAGATACTCAATTAAAATATCATTTTGGCACTTTCATGAAATCGATTCATGGCTAAAAATGGTTAAATAGAATAATTATTTATTTGCATAGAAAGTTGGTACAAAACAAATCTGAAGTTTTATTATAAGAGATCGTTAAACATTCTACCTTAAATTAGTACTGTCAATATGAAAAATCTTATAATAAGGGCTGTTCAATAAAAAAAATATGTCAGGATTAATTAGGTAACTATAAAGTTTTATCATTTATAAATACTGACCGGTTGGCGTAGTTGGTAACAATCCTGCCTTCTGAGCCGCTGGTCGCGTGTTCGATCCCCGGACAAGTCAAACATTGGTGTGCATGAACATGTCTGTTTGACCTGTGTCTGGGTGTGTATATGTATATAAGTATGTATATCAGTCATCAGGTTACCGCAGTACAGGCTCTGCCTAGTTCGGGACCTGAAGACCTTGTGTGGATGTTGTTAATAAAAAAAATAAATTTCTCAATAAGAAATTGCAAGGATTTTCCTGCTGTACCTTGGCTTTGACATCGTTTTGTACATAACCTACACCGCAAAAATATTCCACTAGCAAAATAATCTAAGGACTTATTGACATAAGACCTAATTACGTTCAATGTTCAATACAAACCTTCGTCATGACTAAATAACCCTTTTTACGTCACCTAACGATTCAATAAAATGTCTCAGCGCTTACAGGGCTAACTTCGGGGTCACGGGGTCATTACTGAGCTATTCGCCATTGAACCCGTTTGTACGTTAAAAATATTTTTCCGTATTTCTGAGGTGACTTTATTATGAAAAAGTTTTTATAAGGCGTGGTTTAAAAAAAATATAATATAAGATTAAATTTATTTTCTCACCACAATATTACAAAATACATGTTACATAGTATCAGAGTCGGACAACATTTTAATATTGTGGGAGACTGGCATTACATTTACATTCATAATCGAGATTTTAATAATATTTTTTATGCAAATTCTATTGATAATTTTATATTGTTTCAAAGCCAGCATCGAAGAGTCTAAAAAAAAACAACATTGAGTTTCTAACTGAATTTCTGTTTTCCTATTTTGTTTTGAAACCCAGAAAATAGTAATGTTTAGGCACTTACTACACATACTACCACACACTAGCTTTGAAATAATATTAAATTATCGATAGACTTTGGATAAAAAATATTATTAAAATCTCGATTATGATTAATCATGATTCGTTGGTCAATCCCTAGCATCAGTGGGATGACACTGACAGCTCACTCCACGCAAGTCTTCAGGGTAAGATTTTTACAGAATCGACCGGCAGGTCCTTAGTAGTTAAACATTACAGACATTGTTACACACGATATATTATTTGGTTTAGTTTACTGTGGGAGACTGAGCCTAAGCTAGGCTTTAAGGGCCTGTGTTTAAGGTCACCAGTTCTCCGACCTCTAGCAGTTCGATACATTGCATGATAATAATAATAAAAGTGATTTAACAAATTTTTAATTAGGAGGTTGTGTAATAGCTTTTAGGGTCTGTAGCTCAACATTTAAGGTATTTAAAAAAAACAAATAATAATATATGAAAGAAAAAATTATGTATTTTTAATATATTATATATATATTTATATAATGTAAATTATAATATGAGACAATATAAACTGTATGAATAATGATAATTCATATAATATATTGTAAACTGCTTAACTGTAGGTAATATTGAGTATAGACATTTAAATTGCCATGCCTTAACAGGCAACTAAGTTCTAAGAACCTACCGATTGTTAACATCTTCAAAATTCTGTAAGTACACTTAGTTCGCGGTAAAGAATTAGAATTTGAAAAAAAAGAAAAGATGTGTTTGTATAGTGTTAGAATTGTTAGTAAACATTATGTAGTGAGGACGTGAGTAAGATGTGTTTCGTGTGTATATGTGTGAGGGTGCGTATGTGGGGGTGTGTGTGTGTGAGAGGGTGTGGGTGAGGGTTTATTAAATTGCCGTTGGTAGCCATTAAGTCATACTGGTAAGTAGTATATAAGATGTTGGTAGAATTAGAACAGCACCTTAGTTGCGTATTATTATACCAATCACAATCTGAATCGTTTTGAATGATATTGCTAATCCATTGCTTCATATGTTCGAAATTGTCTTCTCAACACCGTAAATAACGCAATGAATGTTGTTGAACTGTCAAAATGAAAGCTATTCCTACTGTCAGTGTGTTCGCAAACACCCCGCTGGTCCAGAACTCATTGAAAAAATTGCGGAGTTGATATAACAAAATATGCATTATGATGTATCGTATTAATATTTACATTATTATTTCTTCATCATGTGAAGTTTTACTTGAGGGTGGTAAATGGTGAGAAAAGTTGCATATTAAGTTTTTCATTCAACGTTTGGCTGGATCGGCTGAAGTTTTGTGCGAAATTAACGGAATACAGTGCTTTTCTCCATATCTTATTTTAATTTTTTTTAGATAATGCGACACTTGAGCACTACAGCAACGTGTTAAAGTGTACGCTTATCTAACGTAAGTAACTGATATGGTATTTTTATCTCACGAAGCGACGCGTGCTTTACTTGTGGTAACCAAGTGTGCGAATACGATGTGAATGTGCGCGTGAAGACGAGTAGAGTCAGCACATGACACACACACACACACACACTTCCGCCTTCACTATTGTCTCGGACGGTACCGAGAGATCCTGCGCATACACACACATTTATTGCGTGTCTGTACACTTGGTAACCAAAAGTAAAGCGCGCGTCGCTTTGTGAGATAAAAATACTATAACAGTAGTTTAACTCTGTAACGCTAGACGGTTGGCAAAAGTAGGTAAATAGCTCATTTTGCCATACCGACACGCTTGGGATTTCGAGCAACTAGTAAGCTAGTTTATTGCCTAGAGCTCTATTTTTAGAGCCTAGATTAAGTTCTGTAGTAAGATGATAGGTTTATCTCACGGAATGGATAGAAGAGGTAATTAAAACCTTAACCTGAACTAATATTTACATAATTTAGAAAGCTAAGTCTTAAAATAATAATATGTATAAGTATATAAAAAAATTAAAGGGCGTCAAAAAGTTCGTCCGCATCGCTGTGAACAGGAAAAGTGCCCAAAACGCTGGTAGCATTGCCACGTTGTATGGCAATGCTGATTCTTTGGCCAAAAAATTGGCTAGCCATCTGGTCACGTGAAGAGTCGACCAACCGCTTGGCGATGTCTCGAAAAACTAAGTGGGTTCTTGGACCCCAAGGCCCTAGTGTTTCAACCCTAAATGGCTCAAACACATAAGTCCCTAAAAGATGTGAGTATTTGCGCCGTTTGAGGTTATCCGCACCTGCAGCAGCCACCCCCGCACAACCCACCGTGCTAGGAAGATGGGATGGTGCAAGAGTGTCGACACACGTTGCATCCCACACCAAAGGCCTACCTACCTTCCAAGGCATTATGGTCATTCCGTCTGGTCTCTTCCCATCGTCGCGCGCCAAGCCATTAGGTTCTAAAACAGCTGGCACTCCGGCGGTGACAAGAGAACGACGGATCATGTCATTGATGCTGGCGTGCCGTCCTATCCGGCCTGCGCTCTTACTGCAGGATAGGCCATGGTGTCCAAGCCAGTCGACGCCTTCACCGCATTGGCAGCGATGCGGAGCCACGCAAGGAGCACCCAGACGCAGAGAAGTAGCGAGCCGGAAGGTGGTGTCACCCAGCATAGTGCCTATGTTGGGTGATGGTAGCACCTGAAGCTAGAGGCCCGACTCCCACTCACCCACAGCCAGCAGGCGGGCACGCTCTGCTGAGCGTGCGGCGCGGCGCGGCGCGGCGTGTATTGGTGGACGTATTAATAAGATTATTCCGTACCAACCTGCAGAGCGGCTCATCCCACTGCCTCTGGGAAGATGGGTTCACGGGCAGATGTGTATCCAGACAAGTCAATTTTGTCCAAGAGGTGAGGCTGCTTCCATAAAGGGAAAGAGCGTAGAAAATATATATGAAATTTGGGCCAAAAACAACAGTATCTAATCAGGGTTCTATTCCGTGGTTTCAATAGTTATAAAAGATTTTTGGCCGCATTGATGTTGCATAATTCGATAATAGAAAGAAACTTGGATATTAATATGCTTGAGAAATAACTCCTATATAGAGAGAGACATAATTTTGCCAGTACTGATTCAACGAAACTAAAAATTTGTCTTCAAAGGACTTTTATACTAAGTAGGTAGGTACTAAAGTAGTTTATTTAAAATGGCTTTGTTCAAAGATACGTATTTTTAGTGCGTTAATAGACGAACATAAACAGTAATATGTGAAACGTTTTATCAAAAAGTTTATCTTGGGTACAGATAGGGTTTCCTTTACTCCTTAATATGTCGCTTTTATATCCCCAAGAAGATGTAGAACGGTTTGTGACCGCACGTGGATTGTATTTCCTTTTATTTTTGTTTTATTTTATTACAACACTAGCTTCCACTCACGACTTCGTTCGCGTGGAAGTCGTAAGACACCACAATGTACTAAAATAACAGCAACATTTTTATAAAACTTTCCTGTAATAAGTTTGTAGTTTTGGTCTCGGCAGCCAAAATATGAAGAGAGCCAGGACTGCTGACGCGGGAGCAAGCGACGTACAGTTGTCCGTGTAAGATGCAGCTCGTCCTGAGGTCGACACCTGCAACCTTAAACAGTAATTTTTCCTGCTTGTGAAGTTTTTAGTTTTTAATGAATTAATGAACGCCTGTGTTTCAGTAAATACTACCTACTGGCGCAACATTGATACATTGACTGATGCTTTCTTAGAGATTATTCCTTACTAACAGCTATCACTGAACGGGCGCCGTCAGTAGGCACTGGTAATTTCTTAGCTGCCACGGCTTATTTTAATTCAATAGTTGTTTTTATCTTTTTATTACGAACGCTTTTAACGTGCACGTCTTTCTACATCGTTCTCACATGTATAATTACAACATGAATGATGTAACCACTTTTTTGTAACAATATTTTGATTGAAAAGAGTGTCCATGGAGTTTCTTGCCCGTTTTTCTCCATAGGTACCTACTACGCTTTGGAATGGGCAACTAGCTTCATATTTCTGACTAACCGACCCCTTGACAATTTAAAAGTGCCTGTAATTGGTTTATTTGAAATAAATGCTTTGAGTTTAAAATAATAATATAACAGTAGATTGTAAACACACGAGATTTTTCATTCACAGTCAGCTTACTATAGATATTCATTTTAATTATGACCAAATATGACAGAAGGGACCTAAACTTAATGTTTTTCAGTGTACGTTCTCCGAAATATCATTTAATAATATGTATAACAAAATGTAAAAAAAGGAAGCATACAAAATATAAATTTTTGGGAATCGAACACAGGTTTGCAAAGCAGTCGTCGAACTTTTGCTTTGTTGCAAAGTTGACGTTTTTTGGCTGGAAATTTTAAAATAACTTCTCCCGCTCTGGGCGGACCGGGAAGGGGTGTCAGACTCTTACTGACTAAAACCGACCAGTGTTCCTTCAGTTGCCTGTGCCAGGGGCCACGGTAACCCTTTCAGTCTTTCCTGCGACCCTGGCAGGCATCGGCCATAGCGGACCCCATTATTGGTGCTGACTGTTACCACGGATTCATGGATTGGTTCATGGGTGGATAAATATATAGTCGGTTATCAAAAAAAAAAAAACAGATTTTTCATAGAAAATTGCAATTTAAATTCAAATTTTTCATCTTTAATTCGAGCGATAGGGTTAGTGACATTGTCCTTATAACTAAGCGTTAGTAAAGAACACGATACTATGACTACGATGAATTACATATGGACAGTCCACTCTATCAGCAATCATTTTCAGAACCCTGTTACCATTACCATTGATTCTGCGCACTTGCGCATTATTGTGTTATAATAATTTACACGCGCCGCTGCAAACCTTTGTCGCACTGCTACACCATGGCAGCTTGCTGAAGACGTTATTAAATTGGACACGCAGGTCTCCAAACGACGCTTGCAAATATTTCTCCGACAAGCTGCAGGTGTAGAAGGTGGTATGTACAAAATGCTCTAAAGTCACCTTTACGTCTGCAGTACAACGTGCAAACCTGCGGAATATCATACGAGTATATCAAAGAGCCCTCCTTTCCGCCTCAATGTCAGCATTGTCTTTAAGGTCAGTTAATTAGTTAAATTGTCCCACTCACTCAAGTGGAACACCGTTTTGCTGTATGGGAGGCACATCAAAGTGGTATTTGGTGGTACCACACCACGCATCATGCCACACATCACACCACATCGCGCTCTACAGCACATACCACACATAACACCATACTACTTACCACACCACACTATACACCACATCACATGCACAAACTGGGAGAAAGTTTTATTTTAATTTTTACTGTTAATAATTTAAATTGCAACTTTACTTATAGATTTGCATTATTATTTTCTGAAGATTAGTAAATGTAGAAATGTGTACTTGCATTGCATATTTACTCATAAGGACACAGTAGGTAGAGCGCTGCCTTCTAATACAGGCATTGTTTGCTTAAAAGGAGACTCCAAACACGTTTAAATGTAATGTAATTTTCTATTTGGCACAATAAACAATTTTTGTATTTTTGTATTAGGTTCGCGCCTCAAAAACAATGAACTAAGTTTTCTGAACGTTATATAATAAACTATTTGGTCCGCACCTCTAAAACAATGTACTGACTTTTCTGAACGTTTTACAATAACCCATGTTCAGTTGCGTAACGTTCACCTGTGGCCATTAGTATCCTAATACACGCTCAGAAGCACCATGTCGTCCGCGTAACTTAAATTATTGATACAGACACCGTCAATATGACAACCGACATGATGACTGCTAAGTGCCTCATTCAAGGCATTCGTATACAAATTGAAGAGGGCATTCGGTAGTTTTTGCGTGATGCTGGAACATACCCATATTCAGATAAACAAACAGACTAACATTCAAAATATTATACTTTCGGCATTAGAATCGTTCTCTCTCTAATCTCAGACGTCGGAAAATCATAAAAAAAAACAAAACTACAGTTTTGACTTCGCTACAATTTTATTATAATAATATGTAGTATAGATAAATAGCACTGACAATTGGTTTAAGGTAGGAGAAGTTTCTTTATAAAAACCGGTCTTTAATTAATGTCTGTAGTATTGTTTTCTAGAAGAGTGGTGGCCGCCACATAACGGCCGTAACACACAACTTACTTTCATAAGCAATGATTCGTCATGACGTCATTCACCAATATATTGCAGACGTTATGTGGCGGCCACCGTAGTCTTAGGCAACCTTAGCTTTAGAATGTTGTGTTGTGTCAGTGACTGCCGCCAGATGTCAGTATTGTGTGTGACGCGGAGAGGACGCAGTTAGTTGTAGGACAAGTCGTCTATGTCTGACGATTGACTGACATGATTGATAGATACGTAGAATTGTAGACTTTGGGTCGAATCATACAGAAAACTGCTTCAAAATTTAACTATTTACATAATAAGCGTCATAGTAAATTATAGTATAATTAAGAAACAATTGTCTAATCAAAAAAGACTTCTAAAGTCGTAAAATCGTCTCGATTTTAGATAAAAACGATGCAAAGCGTTTCTGTTCACTAGAAATATTAACGAAGCAGTCATCATTTCTTCCGTTTCCAACAAAGAATTTAATTTACAAAATCTGAAAAACTACAGAATTTAATTCGAACGTTTCCAAAGAAGAGATATATCACAAACGGGGTCTGAACCCGGTGCTTTGCATACCGCACACAACTTGAATCAGAGATATTTGATTAATATACATATTTATTCATTGTATATTTTACGGTATCAGAATCTATGTTTTCTTTGCATATCGATAGGAGTTTTGACGTTTGAGGTATCAAGGCGAGTGGGGTTTGGATTTTACTGAATCAATATGTGTTTGAATAGACTATGTGAATGCAGTGTGAATATGGATGTCTGCTGTTTGGCACCACTGGATAATACTATGATTATTGATGTGCAATGTGGAGTAAGTGGTTTTTTTGTGGTCAATTTGGCGCAGTGGTTAAGCGATTGACTGCTGCGTTACGTGTCGCGGGTTTGATCCCCGCACGGAACAAATATTTGTATGACCTGCAAGTAGTTGTTCCGGGTCTGGCTGTTTGTGTATGTGAGTTTAAATGTTTGTAAACGCACCCACGATAAAGGAGAAATTCCTAGTGTGGGCCAACGTTTAAAAAAAAATATGAAAAGAAAGTAACATCTGCTGGGGAGTTTGTTGCGCCACTTCTTCTTCCCAGCTAAAGCACTAGGATGTGGTGAAGAGCGGGAGTTGTGGGGGACTGTCTTATGTAATTTTGACGTTCAAAAAGTGCTGATTCTAAGCCTAGTTTGAATAAACGACTTTTGATTTTAATTTTATCATTAAAAAAAAGTTGCAGCTACTTACATTAGTGTAAACCTACAACAGGTTATCTTAATAGTCCTCCAGACCGAATTTTGGCAATGGTAGTCAATCTCAGCAGAGACTAGCTATATACGCGGGAGATATTATAGTGCACAAGTGTGTACAAAACACAGGTGCAGTCACTCCTCCCTCACTCATAGACGGCAATCATACACGACCGGAAAGAGATCAGGCGCAGGACCATCGGTTTAACGAGTTTAATTGCCTCGTTGGTCTCGTGGTCGCAAGCGCGACTGTTGAGAGTGTGGTCCTGGGTTCGATTTCCAAGTCAGGCAATTAGTTATTGGGTTTTTCCATTAAGAATTTCTCGGTAACAGCTCGGAGTTTGGAAGTTGGCCGTGTGATACCCGTGCCTCGAAAAGCACGTCAAGCCGTTGGTCCTGCGCCTGATCTCTCTTCGGTCGTGTCGGATTGCCGTCCCATCGGACTATGAGAGTGAGGGAAGAGAGATTACACACACTTGTGCACTATGATATCTCTCGCGTATATAGCTAGTCTCTGCTGAGATGTAAATGAAGTATTAAAGGATAATTAGCCAAAATTAACACCGCTGTTGGCGAATATGGACGCAGTTTATATTAATTAGCAGACCCAGAATAACCCTATCGATTTTTTCAAACAAGAATTTGGCCGATTACGTATCTTATGGAGAGCAACTTCTGGGCACGCTCGTTCCATCGTAGATCTCATCCATTTCTTTCCATGGCAATGAAAAAAGAAACAAAAACGCCAATCTTTGATTTATGTATATATGTTCTTCACCTATGTTTAACAAATAAATAATTCTGATTCTGATTCTGAAAGTGTGTTTTTTGCCTCATTCATATTCATTGCTAATAATGAGATGAGGTGGACACCACAGTATACCCACGTTAATAAGTGGTTTAGCTTCGTCATGAGACCAGACGTCTGTTTTAGATAGGGCTCAAGACAGGGATGTCTTACCGCCTCGACTGTGTCGCAATCAAGGAAAGTAGGCAGGTGTTAAGAATACTTATTAATATTGAAACTAGATACTATTGACGGCTATATTGAGGCTGAGCAAGTTCTTAGCGGGTTTATGTAATTGCCACCCGGCATTTTCTGGGTTCTGGATTTGCAAGAAACCTTTGAAGGAATAGAAAACTTAAATAAAACTGATACGTATGATAATGTAATGTGTAGGTTGAGCACCGTGACAGTATTGTATTTCTTACCCTAAGGTAAGCAGATAGAATACTCTTTAATGTGTTCACTATAAAATTACAGATATAAATGTATAGTATACATTTTACGGTCACAATGGGCGGTCTTATCGCTAAAAAGCGATATTTAGTCACCTAACCTTTAGTCTGACTGCACGACGCGTAATTTTTTTATTTAATGAACCATTTATGTACACACATATAAACAGATAAGAATAAAAGAACAGAAACATAGGTATAGAGGTGATGATTATTTCTAATGAAATGTCTTTAGCAAAGGTACCTTTTTTTTGTAGGGTTGGAAATCATCACATAACTTCTCCCGCTCTGGGCGGAGCGGGAGGGTGTGTCAGATTCTTACTGACTAAAACCCACCTGTGTTCCTTCAGTTGCCTGTGCCAGGGGCCACGGTAACCCTTTCAGACTTTCCCGCAACCCTGGCAAGCATCGCACAGTGGTTCAGCGCCCGAACCAAGGCGGTTATAAATACCTTCAGTGTCGCTAGTTTTTTGTGCATTTTAGGTCTAAAATAATATAAAAAGACAATGGTGCCGATTCTAGTCTAGTCTAGTTTAATGAATTTTGTGACAAGAGGTCACAAAATTCATTAAACTAGACTAAAAATCACCAAAATTTAGTTTATTCCTGTCAAACGACGATTTCCCATTCTGAAATTGACTAAAGTGACACAACTTAACCAAATTTTAGTTTGACAGCACTAAGATGGCACTGAGATTATAATTTAGTGAAAATGGCAATTTTGCTATTCTGAATTTTACGTTTTTCACCAAAAACTTTGATTGTCGTAACTAACTCAACCTGTTTTTAATCGCGATTAAAAAGGTGTGGAATAAAATTAGTTGTCATGAACTAAAATTCACACCAACACCTCGACTTCAGATGCAAAAACAGTACCTACTGTATCTTGTTTTCTTTTCTTTTGCTTATATCTCGAAAACGGTGTGTCCTATCGCAAAAATAATGAAAATTTCGACCCCCTTTCAAAATCTCCTAAACATCTAAAATCCAACGCGTTGGTAAAAAAAAAAAATTTTTTTCATATTTTCCATACAAAAAGTGAAAAATTCCATACAAAACATGTCGAGCCTGCAAAATAATGCGCGCCTCCGGCTCTAAAAAAAAATCACGTGGTACGGCAAACGAGTAGGTACCACGTGGAGTCGCAATTGCCAAATTTGATTTTAGATGTGTAAAATAATTTTTAAATTTAGAGATTTTATTTTGCAGAATAGCGTTAAGATTCTCATAGCCAAAAGTAAGGAATTTTAGTGATAGTTTAGTTAGTTTAGTTCGGTGTACAACAAAATCGGCACCAATATCTACTTCATTTAGTATATTTACTCACAAAATAATATATTTGTCACATTACCAACTCAAGTTTTAAAATTTTCTAGACAATTATTAGATTAACATTGATGTGATAAATTAATTATGCCTAAATAGTTTTATCACAAACATATTAAAAAATAAATAAAAAATATTGGTAAACTATCTTTAGTCAACCAAATATACTATCTTAACTTATGACTAAAAACACAAGTTACAAAATGACTGATATCGAAAACTTATACACAATTTATTCTAATATTACAATATACTTTGTAATAGGTCTAGCACCTCACTTGTATATAAGCTCTTTTTCTTTTGAGGAAGTTTCCGAAGACTGGTTATCTAAGGGTTCGAACTGAGTATGAGTCTACGAATTTAAAACATGAATTATGTGTTAGTATTTTGTACGCACACTACCATATACAGTAGCCCAAACTTCAAAACGTGCATTTTATCAAAGTACCTGAATAGAAAACAAATCAATTAGTGCCGATTGGTAGAATGTGGCTGAGCTGAATGTAATCTTAAGAACTATTATGTATTACCCATATTTGCAAAATAAAATTCTATTCTATTGTATTCAATTGTTTTGTAGATCCTGCTACGCCAAGAGAACTGACGGCGTAACACCTCTTTAAATCACAAATATGCGCCTATACGCAGACAAATATATCTGTTTTAGAAAGTGTACTAATAGACCTTTATTTTGAGGGTAGACTCAATGTCGGCTTAATCTGCACTACTTTCTGAAAGTCTACATGAAGTTCAATATCGCAGAAAAATATACAATATCATAAGTGCGGCGTAGCACTTTAATAATGTAAAAATTTAAACAAAGAATTTAACGGCCGTATACTGAAACGCCACTCAAATCTCGTATTCATCTGAAAGCTACTTAAATATAAGCATCCCTCAAATTTAAATGGTAGGTATACACAAACGCCACTCAAGCAATTCGAAACCATGATTAGCCAAGCAGTCCTCAAATGTTTACATCATGGCAACATCACGTTCAACATTGTTCTCAGCACGTTCTCAGTTACAAAATAATTTATAATTTATGTAGTTTACGTCTCGTATTCGTTTTACGCAGTCTTCTTTGAACAAATATTATCTATAATTATTAATCAGTTGAAATATAACAGCGTAATGTAAGTTTGGTTTGAGTTACAATTGAAATGATGTATTTATTTACATAAAAATCAGATGAATATCAAAAGAAGACGTCTTATCAAAAGAAAATTTCTTGAGATACTTAATTGTCGTAGATTGGAACACCACACTTGACATTTTACGAGCGTTGATTTAAAAAGTTTAGTAAAGATCATTATTATTAGTTATTGATTAACTATGGAGGAGAAGAAGAAACGTGGATGCAATTATACATTTGATTACAATTATATATATTCGAGCGGTGTTTCAGTATTCAGCCGTAAGTCTCTAAGAGGCCATAATTTTTGCATGCTTTATAACGTTATAACTCTATAATTATCGTTTACAAAAATCTACGCCTAAAGGTTCATAAATTAAGCGATCTATTCTTTAGAGCGTACTTAATTACTTACGTAATGAGCGGCTCCCTTGTGGGCATTACTCGTAAGGTATGGAAATATTGACATAAACTTACCCTAATTAGCGTCAGTCTATAAGTTATAACAGACTAACAAATCCAGAGGGTGTTATAGAGATAATTAATCAGACTAGCTGGTGCCCTCTTCATAACCTGTAGATTTTTATGTTTCGAGATAAAAAGCTAACCCCATATCTCGTATTTTTTTTTCTCATGTGACATTTATACCACTTCTATTACTAGTCTATAATGCTTCACCGCAGGGCAAAAGCCAGTTCTATACAAAGAAGGAATAAGCATTGATCACTAGGCTTGCTTAAGGTTTTGACAACAGCTACAGCGTGGTCACTGTCGGACTGCATAGAAAAGAAAGAGAAGCGCGATGACACAAAGCTGGTAATTTATTGCAAAATATGATGCAATTCTCTATTTACAACTATCGTACCAAATTAGTTGTATTATGTTTTCAACACACTATCTAACTAGCATAATATATCCTGAAGAATATCATATATGTTTCTGATTTTGTTTACTGCATCTTTACTTTTAGGTATTATAAAAAATTGCGTTTAGGTCATGTAGTCCCGTTAAGTTAAATTTTAAGGCGGATTGGCGATTTCAGACTTACATTAGTTATAAATTCAGTGGGGCTCGTGGCAAAATAACAGCCGCACAGGGCCTCAAGTCTGCTATTACAATAGTGTGAGAACGGTCTATGATTGATTTCATAATTGTTGATTTTGACAAGTTTGGTAATCTACTAATAGAATGGCGTCATTATGACTTTCGAATGGTCAACCACTGACACTCCATTGAAAAAAAATGCATAGAATGGTAATCTCGTACCTACATAATGACAAATGAATGAGTGACGTATGCGGTAATGAAAAAAAAATACTAAATGAAAGTAGTTTAATGAAAATCATTTCTACTAACGAGTTTTATAATAAAGGCAATACGACAATGTCATTCTATCACGATTCAATTACGAGACCACTGACCGACCAATGATCGACCATTATGAATTTTGCAGATTACGAACTCTTAGCAAAATGACAGTGGGATCGTGTTGGAATGACGAATTTATAAAAAAAAACAGACTTGGGGCCCAGTTCAATAGACCAAGGTTAGGCTACGCTTACCGCGGTCTTTCCGTGGATGGGTGACCATCCCTTTCCTACCGAGACTCCTCCGTGCCTTGGAAAGCAAGTTAAGCAGTTGGTCCCGGTTGTCATTCTTCGTAGATCTATGACAGAGGTTACAAATAATCAAGAAGCCTGAGAGTCTGACAACCCAGTCTTACCAAGGGGTACCATCTGTTAGAATTTAGTTAATATTATGATAGGCTGTTGATTTGAGAAGAGTATTTTTTTGTTCCTTTAGTTATTGTTGTTGGTATGATGACAGTCATTTTTACGGTTGATATGACTGTCATCTTATAATACTAGATGGCGGTACTTGTTGTGTTCAATATCAGTTTTACTAAACTTTGTTTTTACATTTGAAGTTGTGCATCAATTAATTCCTGTATATTACGTTATGTTAGATATAATATTCACTTGTTTCCGATTGTATGCTGAATGGTGCTGATCCATGCGTCATGTTCGTGAACGGGCGCTGTCAGTTGGGACTGGTCATCTCTTAGCCACCACGACTTGTTTTAATTATTTTATTATGGATTGTTTTGTTTAAATTTATATTTGCTGTACACTGGACACTCAATGTGTACGTTTTATTTACATCGTTCTCACATATACCTATATTCAACATTAATGATGTAACTAATATATATGTACCTACCAATATAATTTAAAAGAGTGTCCATGGAGTTTCTTGCCCGTTCTTCTCCATAGGTACCTACTACGCTTTGGAATGGGCAACTAGCTTCATATTTCTGACTGACCGACCACTTGACAATTCAAAAGTGCCTGTATATGGTTTAATTGAAATAAATGCTTAGAGTTTGAGTTTGTATTTAAAATGTAAATTAATAATAATGATTGTTTTACCAAAAGAGGTGGCGCGCTACATCAGGTCCCCACTCTTGTTGGTTGCCGGTGTGCCGCATTAGCTCTGGGAGGCAGTCTGTTGCCAACCGTGTTAGAAGTAAGTGGATTAAAAGTGATAAGTGACTGTGTCTAAAAGTGATTTTATTTGAATTACCCCACATACTACCCATTTACTGGTTTGTGAAGGTCAGATAGGCCTCCATGTAAAATACTGGTATTGAGCTGCATCAGGTTAGCCCGGAAGCTGACACCAACATACTTGGGGAAAGAAACAGTTTTTTTTTTTTTGATTTCCATTAAACCAGAAATGGTTTGTGTTGGTACTCACATTCGCAATAACAACACTACTCAATTACTACAAAGAAAATACAAGCAATTATTGGTAATGGTGTAGGTATATGAATAATATTTTGCACGTAAATATTTAAGCCGTAAACATATATTAGTAAGTATGTACGTGAGTCACTTGTACTGTTTTGAATCTGAGCCGCTTGCTACTGGGCCGCTCATTAGAAGCGGTTCTTGTTTTATAAAGGTTTTGTTTTTTTTACATTATTTTTATCATTGAGATTCGTTGAACTTATCCGTGAATTTAGATGAAAGCTGTGAGGTGAACTTATTGGGTTGAAAACCGTATTGTGTGCTGGACAACACGTCTTTTTTGACATAGTCTTGTATCTGGTTACATACATATTTTTCTACTATTTTGGCGATAACGGGTAGAATAGTGATCGGTCTGTAATTTCCATATTCGGCAAAACTGCCTTTTATGTATTGGGCGCACAGCACCAATTTTTAGTACATCCGGGTATTTTCCTAGTTTGACACTAGTATTGATCAATTTGACTATAACGCCTGTCATCTTGTCACATATGGATTTTATGTCAATACACCTAATGTTAATACTCCTGGGGCTTTATTTGTATTAAGAGTTTTAATTAGTTTACTCACACTATTTTCTGTAGCTTTCTTGAAGTACATTGATGTGTTAAGGGGAAACGTATAATCTGATTCGTTCAGTAGACGACTAGTACATTGGGGCAAAATCTTTTTAACACTATTTCTAAATTCTGTGGCAAACTTATCAGCTATTCATTTTATTTCAAAGTTATTATTTTTGAAGGCTCTCTTGATGGTTTTATCGACCGACTTTTTGTTTATTTGCCATACCTTTCTAGGGTTTTTTTTTTTTTTTTTTTCGGTATAGTTTTTATTTCTAGATTTTTCGATGATTTTATGAGTTCTGTTTCTTATATTATTATATTCCAATCGCAGTATTTTATTCGTTGATACATTTTCCGTTTTAAAAATATTAGGTCTTTATTTACTTTACACATGTTATTAATTTTGTTATTTATCCAAGGTTGTCTGTTTCTTTTACTATTTTTATTATATTTTTCTGGTATATTTAGATTCCTCGAAAATCGATCTATGAAATTTATTTTTTATGTAATCGTAAATTGTATTTGGACAGTTTAGATCATCTATGTCGCTCCATTTTAAGTTGTGAAGTAAAGATTTCATTTTAAAATGATCAGTTTGTTGTATTGTTTTTGTATCCGCCTGTATTCGTGTTGGGCCAAGTCCTACGCACGACAGTATTAACATGCGGTGATCAGCCATTACAGTTCCGAGTGCGGCCGAGTACAAGTCTAACGAGCGCGTTCTTATAAAAATGTGATCTATACAGCTACGTGTGGTGTTATTTGCGCGTGTTTCAATTCTTGTGTAGTCAGATATCGCGCTCGTTAGACCACACTCGAACATGCTATTTACGTAGTATTCTCGAATGTTGTCGTATGTCTTTAGGTCTATGTTTACGTCTCCTAGCAAATAAGTGTCGTGTGATTTAACAGAAGAATTGGATAAGACATTGCTCATTTCTTTTACGAATTGATGTTTACTTTCGCTTGGTGGTCTATAAATTGCACAGATATAAGCGTAATAATTGTGAGGTGTAGTAATTTGGCCAATAATACATTCACAGTGTATTAACGAGTGATTCATTGGTGTGAATGCGTAGCCATCTCTGGCATAAATTATTATTCCGCCACCTTTTCTGTTGACGTGACAAAGTCTTATAATTCGATGGGGCCGGCTGCACGCACGAAAAAACATGACTCATGCGGCGTTACCTCGCTCTGAGGCGTTCCATTTAAGGCTTGAAGTGCAAGCGAGAGCGCGTAACGAGCGACAAAGAGGCACAATCGGCTTCCGCGTTTGGCAGCGTTCGACATCTGTCTCTCTCCTACTTGAGTGAGCGATGCGTCCGCGTGGACAGCTGCTATACAATAATACATTTACATGTTTTCGTCAAGTATGAAGTGCAGTGAAAAGTGAATGTGGTGTCAATTGTTTATATAGCAACGATAATTCCGGCGATAAAGGTAAAAATTGACATAATTGTATTTATGCGTACAAATAAATGTAACTTGATCAATTCAATTGTGATTACCATTTACCTCCTTCTCTATATCCATACAAAATATCAATCAAACAAATAAAATTAAAATTTTCTTTTGAAAAATGCAACCATTCCATCAGTATTTTCTGAAGTTGTCACGTTCAACTATCGTCAGTAAACCGACTTTACAGACAACCGATTTCTTTTTACGTAACTTACTGTGCATTTCATAGCCATCTATGTTGTACATTTGAACAGTGTTTTCATTTATATTAACTTCTGTTATGATTAAGACATGTATAGTCACGTTGGATGAGCTAATTAATTGTGTTATACAACCATAATTTTTAATTATAGATCTAATATTTATGTGAACAATATTCAGATTAAATTTACTAATTGTAGATATAAGCTTACTAATAACATTAATGTTTTCACAGTCCAATAATTCTTGGTGATCGGGAGAGAGATCCGGGATAATTTATTTTAAAACTATTACCGATCAATATATTGACGTCCGGCCTGCGTTTTGGGCGAGAGCCAATCGATGTCCATTTAGCTCCTTACGACTGTAGGCTTGTCCTTGTCTTATTTACGTAGCAGCACCTTTCCATCCTGGAACCAGACATATTTATATGCTGGATGCAATTTTTGCTGGGCCAGCCATAGAAGCGATTTATTAGATTTCGTTAGAGCGCGACGCAGGATCACTTTTGACTTGGACAACTCAATAGGGGTTCCGAAACAATTTATTCCAGCAGAACTTCTTCCTTTCTGGATGCACGTACCCATGACTGAGCCTGTCCTGCTTGTTTCAATTCCACATGAATGTTTCCTTCACGTTCATTCCGATCTTCCACGCGTTTAACATCTCGTATCTGTGATTTTACACGTTGAGAGTTTCAGCCAGCTTGACAGATATTGAGTCGAGGTCTTCATTTGGAGTCATGGCGTCCTCACCTTCCGCCTGACGCAGGTCCTCACCGGACACGGTTGTTTCGGGAGGTTCCTGTTCCGGATAAGGCGGGAGGTAACGCCCGGGTGTGACAGTGGAATTGCCCTAATTTGCCTGTCTCAATGTGGGATGAGCCGACAATATTGTCGAAATTTGCAGAACAAATAAAACCGAATCAAAACAGATTACGAGGTACGAACGAGGGCAAATTATTTTATGGCAAAAAGTGATAAAGATATTTTGCTAAAGTGGTTACGGGTTAAATTATAGAAACTCGTTAAGGAGTGCTACAACTTATTTTTTCATTGATCACGATAACTTTTTACCTCAGATCATATAAACACAGCTTTTTACGATAAGGTTATGTACACTTCGATCAACAATACCGACAAGATATCGGGTCGGCGCAAGAAATACGTCTCGGTAAATAACAGCGCACTTGAGACGTGAGCTCTTATTTTGTTTAGTTCGCTTGAAACTGCCAATGTAGACACGACTTTATTACTAGGTGCCATGGTTGTAATTTAGGTTGAACCTATAACTGTTTTAAACTTTTTCACGCGGACAGCATTTAGCTTTGATTTTGTACGTGACCCGTTTATCTAGTTGGTATTGTTGATCGAAGTATCTACATTAGTAGGTACCTACCTTCAAAATGAAAGTGTCATACGTACAGGTTATTTAAAAAATCAAATGATTACTTATTAATTTCCACACATTCAACTAGTAACGTGAAGCTGTAGTTTCACAAAACATTCTTCAAATAAAACGGGTAATCTATTTTATACACTAATATTATAAAGAGGTACAATTGAGTTTGTATGTAGTACGTAATCTTTGGAAAGACTGATCCGATCCGAAAATTCTTTCTTTAATGCGAACCTACAGTATTGCCGAGTGGTATATGATATATTTTTTGTTTAAACGAGATATTTATTTTACGCGGGCGAAGTCACGGGCTGAAGCTTGTAGAATATATTAGAAAATTACTATGAGTAGTAAATTAGTATTAGTAATAAATTACGATCAGTAATAAATTACGATCAGTAATCAATTACTATACCTAATAAATTACAATTTGTAATAAATTACTATACCTAATAAATTACTATTAGTAATCAATTACTATACCTAATAAATTACTATTAGTAATCAATTACTATACCTAATAATTTACTATTAGTAATTAATTACTATACCTAATAAATTATTATTAGTAATAAATTACTATACCTAGTAAATTACTATTAGCAATCAATTACTATACCTAATAAATTACTATACCTAATAAATTACTATACCTAATAAATTACTATACCTAATAAATTACTATTAGTAATCAATTACTATACTTAATAAATTACTATACCTAATAAATTACTATTAGTAATCAATTACTATACCTAATAAATTACTATTAGTAATAAATTATAATTAGAGTAGGAAATTGTACAATTTTAAGTTTACACAGTCGGTACAACTGTCGCTCGGTAGGACTGGTAGGCAACATATTATGTACTTACAGAGTTCGGCGGTGTGGTGTTTACGTACTAGGCAAATAATTTACTCTGTTTCTGCCCAAGGTGCAATTACTGTTTACGTTTTAGTTAATTTGTTTGTGTTATTAAAATGACTGTAAAGCAAGTAGTTTCCTTACTAAGAGCAATTTTTTTTACTAAGAGTATATAAGGCAATAAATAGGTCACAATAATTTTAATACTCTGACTCTTAAACTAGGTGTATGTGCCTGTGTCTTAGGAGTCAGTGATTCTCCGTAACAAACAAATTCACATAATACTAATTAGGACGCTTCAACAATAAGTAAATGGTGTAAAAGAACAGGATATAATATATATAACCATCAATTCAGGACATGATTCTAAGCCCTCTAGCCCTCGATCAACAATAGTACTAGATTTCTGATGAGCGCCTCAAAAACGGCCAGAAAAATAAGAAAAACTGTGTTTTCAACCTTATTGCTTAGAAATTATGTTTTATTTTTCCATAAATATGTTTGTTCTTATTTTAAAAATACGTTTACTTTTCAATCAAAGTAGTTAATATATTGCAAACGATAGTAAACTTTATGTTTGTGTGTTAAGGTTTATAATCAAGTTGTATGCAATCGCGGCCGTTTGAGTGATGTGTTTTTGTTCCTAATCCTTCATGTAGTGCTATTGTTGATCGAAGCCCATAGCGTAGAAATTTTCCATCATCAAATCCATAGCATCAGTGTCGTCCCACTGTTGCTAGGGATTGACCAAGCATTACATTTACAATCATAATCGAGATTATTATAATATAATTATGCAAATTCTAATGATAATTTTATATTATTTCAAAGCTAGTATGTGTCTCAAAAACAACAACATTGAGTTTGTAACTGAATTTCTGTTTTGTTATTTTATATTCAAACCCCAGAAATAGTAATGTTGAGCCAAATAACTACATACTAGCATAAAAAAAATGATCAATAGAATTTGGATAAATAAATATTATTAAAATCTGGATTATGATTGTAAATGTAACGTTGGTCAATCCCTAGCGTCAATGGGATGACACTACAGTACTGATAGCTCACTCCACGCAAGTCTTCACGGTGAGATTTTTACAGAATCGACCGGCAGGTGGGATGATAACTCACTTCACCTAAGTTATCATGGTGAGATGGTTACAGAATCGACCGGCTGATGTTTGAACGTAAACGAAGCAAAAATAGTGTGTTTCTGCCTACCCCCATAGGAAGAGGGCCTCAGTTTATGTATGTATATGTGTGTATTAAAAGGTTTACCGCTACAGCCTCTGTCTAGCCAAATCCCACAGTCTACTTTGCTTAAAATAATTCCGTTTTCTACGAATTCTGAATACGAATGCAATTCCAAAAACCACGTCGTACAGTCGTACATAACGCAATACGCCAACTCATATTATGAAACATACTTCAAAACGTATGTAAACTTGTGGACATTGTCATATAAATCCAATAAAAGCTAAATGGTAATATAACGTCTAACCCAGCGGCCAACAGCCGCACGCTCCAGCGGCACGCGTCTTGCGACAGCGACTGCGGAGAAAACAAATGAAAAAAGTTGTTTAGAGTATGCCACGAGTTTGATCTGATCCAGCCAGTCCCTTGCTGCCCTAAGCTGAGGTCCGTACGCCTCAGGGGTGCCCTTAGTTAATAAGTTTTATGCTCTGGCTGGAGGCCTTAATTTTTTAACGCATCCATATGATTGTCCGGTTAAGCATTCGACAACGTCCAAGGTTGACCTGCGAAAGTCATAGAAAAAAAAAACAATGCTACGGGTCACCGCGACCGCGACGGACGATAAAAGAAGACGCGCGCGCGTTTCCCTTGACGCAAGTCGCTCGAAGCCGTGAATGGGGCCTGTTGGACACCTCCTCATAGTACGATCGAGCATAGTGATGCAACAGAATGCTCCATATCGCGGGACAGACGCCCACGAGACTGCGAACACTGCAATATGTCTTTGATATACTAAATATATGATAAAATGATGATATTGTAGATGTAGACTGTTCAGGAAAGGATAAGGCCGAATGCTTATAGATATATATTATGTATATATAATAGATCTTTTGTATGACGTAAATTGAAAGTTGGTTTTCTGGAATAGATTGTGTAGGCAATACTACTTATTACCATCGAACTTTACTTAATTATGTAATTTTAGAAAAGAGAAGTGTAAATTGTTCGTGTTGGTAGTCACTCAGACGAATCTATATATTTAAAAAAAAAAAATCTCGTGGGATCTGTGGTGGCCCATTGGTAACAACCGCGACTTACTAGTTGTAGGTCGTAGGTTCGAATCCAGACAGGCGCTTTACTTTGTGTAATTTTTTTTATCACCCTCAAAATGGTGAAAGAAAACATCGTGAGGAAATCGGCATGTCCTAAAACCTAAAAATTCGAAGACCTCTATCAACCCACACTGGGACCGCGTGGTGGATTATGGCCCACTCCCTCTCACAGACAGGAGGCCTGTGTCCCAGCAGTGGGAACATTATAGGCTGATTATGCAGTATGCGTGGGAGCAAGCCCACATCTTGTAGGTAGCTACCACTATTTTCTAGGTAAATGTTAAAACGACATTAACATAGATGATGGATTAAAAACATTATTGAAGCCACGGAGCAGAAACAAAGAAGCTAACTCATAATCTGCTCAAGGAAAATTAATAAAATTATTAGATAGGATCACCGCGTGGGGGGAGCCTACGAGGATATTTTTTATTTTTTTTATTAATGGGTTTGCTCTTGACTCTGGTCTAGGTCAGTGGTGACAGAGACAGAGTCGACGATGGAGTGAGCTTACCTAGAAGAAGCCTGTTTACTCGCACTTTGAAGAGATTAGGTTTCTACCAAATGATAATGAATCACGTAAATCGGCCCAGATCACGGTGAAATTGGTGTAGATACATGAACAACAAAGAACTCCCCGATTGCATAACCTCCTTTTTTGAAGTCGTCTAATGAACTGAGTATGGATTACAAAATGAAAATTTGCTATAAAGGCACATTCATTGTGTATTCTGTTGTATGCATCACAGTTTGGTGTTAAAGTGTCAGTCAGGGCGTTTAGTCTCATGTCATGGCAGTGAACTGAGCGTATAGCCACATGTCGGGTACAAAAGTCAAGCTTGAAATTGGTGCTCCAAACGTGCATGACATTATCACTCCTGGAATCATTACCCTGTTACACAATAAGATATAATAGATTATATAATTAATGTATACAAAATATTGAAACACATTTTAAAAGAGTAACGGTGGAGTTTCTTGCCTATTCTTCTCCATACGAAACTACCTTTTGGAAGGGGCGACTAGGATCAATTCTATTTAAATGTAAATGTTGACGTTCAAAAGTGCCTTTTATGTGCCTATTTGAAATAAATGCTTTGACATTAAGGTTATACAATAAGTGAGTTTTAATCTTATTGATTTATAGAAACTTTCTATTCTTTACTAAAAACGGAATTTTTTTTCATTAGCCTCATATACGCCTTGATTTTTAAGTACCTAGTAATTCCAACTACATTAAAAAATATAAATCAAATGTCCTTGTAATTAAATTTATTTTTTCCAACGTATCACGTCAACATCAATATAAAAAAAGACACGTGTGATATTTAAGTAAACACAACAACACAAAGAAGGGACTATCGTTTGTTGCTCGTAGCAAAGTGCTACGGCGTAGCGCCACCGCTACGGTCCGCTGCCTCGCGCGTAGCCCCCGGCACGGAATATTGTGTAGATTCAGACAGCCGTACTGCATCAAGGATGAATGACGATTCTTTTATTTCATGTGTTTTTCTGAACTAACACCCTTTATATTATTATAACGATGCACGACGACTGACGCGTGCACTCCGCACGCTCAACCTCATAGCAATTGAGACGGACTTATTCTTTTGATCTCTGAGTGAATTCACAAGGAATGCATTGTTTGTTATTTGTTATAATTATATAGGTACATGAATGTTAGTATTTAGGATAATTGAGTTAAGATAAGCGTATTTATCGCATAGGGTTACCCTGTAATGGTGGATGTAAGAACAAAAATAAATAAATATTTTTACTTTTTTTCTATAAAAGTCATAATACCATTTTAATTATATAGGTACTCGTGCTGAAAATTGCCGTTATTGTTAAATCTTTTATTAACTAAATATTCCTATGTCAAATATCTTCTGGAAAGAGCCAAACCAATATTTCATTTCTAAAACAAAGACCTAATCAATATTTAAATAATTTTTGCAACACTACTCTCATAATAAAATCTCGCTCGCGAGAACATCAGCATACAGCATAATTAATGAATGCACATACGCGTACATGCATTCATCTCTCATACGACAACTAAGCCGAGCAAGGAAACAGCGCTCGCTAAAACAACCAGCTGCTTATAATTGATTAACTGCGACAATATACTTGTCCTAAATAAACTCCTGAAGTTACAACCCACACATACAGAAGTACAATCGAGGACATAAATACACAGTCAGTATTTATAATGCCGCGGTGTGTTTGTGCACCTGTACTCGGACAAACATCGGCGATTTTTGAACACAACGTTCTCGTTTGAAACGCTTTTATGTGCGCTTGTAAGTTATTGTCCTAAACAGAGCTGTGAGCGTTATGTGAGTGTATGGCCTGTTTGAGTTTCGAATTGTTTGTGGAAAGTTGGAGGTAGCTTATTTTTTTTTTTATATAAGTGTTTGTTTTTCTGACTTGATCTACTGGATGGTAAAGCTTAAATATTTGGGTACCCAAGGATAAGGATAGGATATTGTAATTTTAAAATATCTAGTCATGTGATAGCGTAATAATATCTGTAGTACCTACTTTATTTTATATGAAAAATAATGTCTCATCTAAAATTACCTAATTAAAATTTAAAACCCCTTTTCTAAGAACAATTAAAAACGCGCTTAAAGCTAAATGACCTTTTGCACAATAAAATATCACTGTTGGCGCGAAACTCGACGCCGCGCCGCTGTAAACTTTTGATGTCCGTACGATTCGCCGAATTAACCCTGTCGATGGTTTAGCTCGGGTCTGTGCTATATGAAGTACAAATTAACTGCTCTATTCTGAATGTTCCGTTTTATTATTTGTTTTATCGAGTTTGTGTGTATAATTTGACTCAATGTTGTAGCGGTGTTAGGAGGAGGAAATGGTTTATTTGTAAAATAATAGATGGACAAGAAAATATTAAATAATAAAACTATAATTATCGTATACCGTTAACTAGTTGGTATTGTTGGTCGAAGCTAATATCTAAGTAAAGTAAATACGTTTTAATTTGTTAAAGTAATTTTGTACAAAACACAAACGAAACGTTTACTGTGTTTCCGAACGCATACAACCCTAACCTCTTCAAAGTGAGAGTAAACTGGCTTCTTCTGGGTAAGCTCACTCCATCGTCGACTCTGTCTCTGTCACCACTGACCTAGACTAGAGACAAGAGCAAACCCACCTTAAAAAAAAAAAAAACATGTTGATAATTAGGTATAGTGGGTACTCGAGGGGTTTGGCACTGATAGCCGAAATACAGGCTTTGCCTCGTTCGACTACAGATGACTACCCCACCTAATTTGACCTAAATTAGCCTGTTAAAATATTTAGTAAATTATGTCTAAGTTTCATTAAATAAACATTATTATTATTATTATAATAGCAGTGTGATGAATGTGCTGGATTTAACATATAATAAATTATAAATGACGATTAACTGACAACAAAGCTGCAACTTTTTTTCGTTGGATAATTTTTTTACGTCTATATACCTATGCAAAATATATTGACATGAAAACTCAGAAAAAAAGATAAATACTGCAAGAATAAATGTACAATATTCTTATATCTGTAATTCACAGCAAACCACTCCTAATCTCGTAACCATGACACCGGCCACTAAACGGCAATGAAATCAGACGACCGAAAAAAATACGCCATAACTCTCAAAGATTCGCCAAACGGAAGGAAGGGACTAATGTTTATAATAACCCGCAAACGCAAAAAACTTCACCAAAACATATATTTAAATACGTACCATTGTGCTTCTTTTGCACATTTATTTATAAAAGGGTTGAATCATAATGAAAGTGTACCACGTTGTTTTCGCTGCTGTCATTTTGTTTTTTTTCGGGTTCCGTACACAATAGGTCCCAATGGACGGACGGACAACAGCCAGGCTAACGTGAGAACTTAGGTGAAGTGAGCTGTCATTCCACCTGATGTGTCAGTAGCATCAATCCCTAGGATTGATGCTACTGACAGCATACTTCACCTAAGTTCTCACGGTGAGGTTTTAACAGAATAGATCGGCTGAGCCTTAGAAATGGCTCCGCTGGCCATCCGTCCGTCTGTCACAGGACCGTAAACACTTGAAATGTTTTCAGAGTGTGTACTTCCAAGGCTGCTATAAAACAAATAATAAAAACAAAATAAAGTTCCAAATTAAAGGGGTCCATACAAGAAACGTGTTTAATTCGGGGTTTTTTTTTTGTTTTTAGCGTAGAATAAAATGGAGGTAATTGGTCAACTATCATAAGGTAATTTTGTGATACGGGACCTTTAGTACACGAGTCTCACTCGCACTTGCTTCGTTTTTTTCGACTGTACCATTGTTGGTCTCGTCTCCATTAATATTCGGGAACAAAACGGCCTGTTGGTGGGTGGATAAGTAGGCCCGCTAGTATGTGACTTAATTCGAACCCTTGTTTAGTTAAATAATTACTTTAAAATCTTGCCTTTTCGTTTGCAAAGTTTCAAGTTAGTTAGGTGTTTGTAAGAGTTTGTTCGGGTAAGTTTAAGTGCTTATTCGGGACGTAGTAAGTTCATAATTTATAAGATTCGTCCCGTCTTTGAGGCGGCCGGGGCCTCTGCGGTCGAGTCCGTAGCTGTTGCTTCTATTTTGTTACAAAACAAAGGGGTGTTGCTTATCAAAATTGTCTCTGCCACTTGATGAGCTGCCATTTTGAAAGTAATGATATCATTCATCAGGTTATTTTAAAAATCCTTTTGCAAATCTGCATTTATTTTGTTTGAAAATAATTTGAAACTTCTATTTTTATCTGAACATACTTTATGCATAGTCATATGTTTCATATGTTTGACGATAATTTAAAAGAAACTTGTAAAATATTTTAAGCAGAGCGAAAGAATATTGCGGGAGGCTTCAAAATATTTTTGGAGCTTTAAATACGTCGAGAGATGATCCGTTACGCTGATTATAATCTCAGAATAGTATTTAAAATAACTTTAAGTATATCCATTTGATATTCGTAACACTATTAAAATAACACAGTTATAAACTTATCACGAAATGCGATCAAAACGGCTTAGTATAGTTAACAATATCTGGATTAATTTCATTATTTGAGCCAATTAATTTCATCGCCTAAGATTATGTCGTGATTAATTAATTAAATTCGTCAAGATTTAAGTACACTGAGCAAGGAATATTGTTTCAGAGATTGCTACGAAGTTATAGATTGAAAATTATTACATTTTATTGAAATGCCTAGACGTGGGACGAAATATGCTAGATTGAATTTTATGAACAATGATTTGTTATTGTTAAAAGTTTATTGTTTTATTTTGTATTAATTTTCGAGAACGTAGATAACGAGGTCAAATATGGCTATTGTTACCTACCTACCTGTGGTATGGCTACCTAGTGGCTTTTGATAGGCAAATTATAAAATTAGAACATTAAGAGCTCTCGGTTAATAATGAAGTAGATAGGTAGACTCTAGAATAGTTACAGCTTTTGTGTAATTTATTAGATCGCAGAATTATGAGGGTTTGGTGTAGAAAAAATACGGCATATTACATATTTTTCTACATTTCAAAATAAGCGTTTCACGTGTTATTTTTGAAGTACTCTTCTGGATGGTCTTTTTAATATACATGCTGATTCTAAAACCATGTTACTAAATGGAAGATTTTAATATAATGTTACGTGATGTAAGCTATTTTTTGGTAGTAAATGGAACAAGCGTGTAAGTTAAATTATTATATTGTGTTAAAAGCGTGTTAATATTTAGTTAATAGATAGGCATGTAGAATAATAAAAAAAAACAGAATAATTAAAAAAAAAAACTTTTCCGTTTGTATCTATCTCTTGCTTAGCAATTTAAAACGTAACCAGATGAAGACAAAAAGTACCTACCTACGCTTATCAATACGCTGAGAAACACTTTTTAACAAATGAAAAAATCCTTAAATCAACATAGCCAAACATACAAAAGAAAGTTATAATGTATTGCTGTCTCCACAATAAAAAATCCTAACTGTGTATTATTTATGTAGTATGTTGGAGACTCCTTCAATTTACCTTATGGAATGAGACTATTATCCCTTATTACGTTGAAGAAAATACCTATGTATGTCCCGGTTTCGACACCCTTTTTTTTTTGAGGGTGGGAAATCATCGAATAACTTCTCCCGCTCTGGGCAGAGCGGGAGGGCGTGTCAGACTCTTACTGACTAAAACCCACCCGTGTTCCTTCAGTTGCCTGTGCCAGGGGCCACGGTATACCTCTCGCACTTTCCCGCAACCCTGGCAGGCATCGACCCTACCGGACCCCGTCATTGATGCTGACATCTCTTTGAGGCGTGCGTGGAACACAACGCGCCGTCGTCGTTGGCTTCGACACCCTGCAGTGACGATTTTTTCGACAAATTATCTTAAATGTTTACGACACCTGGTTTCGTAAAGCTAAGCGCACATAGTAGCCGCGGCGGACCGCAGTGTACCGCATTGCAAAAATGCGTCAAAGGACATTAGGAGCCGCGGCGGGCCACGCGGTATCGCAGTTATTGTTTCAGACAGATTCAAATTTTGAATTTAAATTAGAACTGTTACCATTCCAGTGCAATGAAGCTAGCGCACATTTGGGCAAGCCACCACGCAGCGCAACGCATTACCAAATTTCTCCTACATCACTTTCGTCCATTTTGTATGAACCATCGCATAACACATTACAGGCTGGCAGCAACGCAACGCAAAACAGTAGCCGCAAAAATACGCCTGGTGAGCGATCCGTCAGAGCGTTGCGTTGCGGCCCGATGCGGCCCGTTCAAATGTGCGCGAGCCTTAAAGGGTTAGTTCCAACGCACGGACATAAAAAGGACAAAGGTAGAAGATTTATATATGCAGTTATTTTCTAAATACATCCTGCGGGTTCTAAGAGGATTTGTAGTAACCGCAAGTAGTACCTAGGACGTAATATATAGTGCTAATGTTTTAGTTGTACGTAGTAAAGGCACTTCTGCTCCGACCTTTTGCTGAAGCGACTTAATTTTCTTTTCAGTAGTTACTTGTGTTTAGTTACGTAGTGGATTTCAAGACGGTGTAGGTACCAGTTTTTGATGTTGTTGTTGTTGTTACTACCATCATCATCAGCCTAGCCTTTTTCCAACTATGTTAGGGTCAGCTTCCAATCTAACCGGATGCAACTGAATACCTGTATTTTACATGGAGCGACTGCCTACCTGACCTCCACAACCCAGTTACTGGGTAATACGATACGCCTTGGTAAAACTGGTTGTCAGACTTTCAGGCTTCTGACGACCCGTAACGACTGTCAAAGATCCACGAATGACAGCCGGGACCAACGGCTGAACGTGCTTTCCGAGGCACGGAAAGCAAATCTTATTCTATTGTTTAATGTTACAATATAAACTACTATTGTTAAAACTATTTAGCATTTTTTTTTTTTTTTTTTTTAATAAAACGTTGCCCCACACTAGGAATTTCTCCTGTATCGTGGGTGCGTTTACAAACATTTAATTAAACTCACATACACAAACAGCCAGATACAATTACAACGTGAAATATAATTCGTTATTTAGGTGTTAAGGGGAATGCGCAAATCCTTTTTTTTTACGTTATTGTACAACCTGCTACTGACCAGAAAATTGAAAAAAAAGTAACAAAAAAAAAATACCTTAAATGTAAATGCTAGAATTTATCAAAAAATATTTTGGTTTCATTTCCCTTAGTTTCTTTTGCACCGAATATTTTCGTAGCGTTAACGATAATTGCATCAGCATCGCTTAAAAGCCAAGGTTATTCGTAATTAGAGGCTTAATGAAATGAATTAACTCAACCGTATCGTTAGTCAGAGGTCGCCAAAGCGGCTGCCAAGCATAAACTTGGGTTTGATTCGCATCTCCGTTTAACCGTCACGAAAATTTGATTGTTTTTAGTAAAATTATAAACCGTAAAAGGTGACGAATACCTCGTGTTTATACAGCATGTATCAGAAACTCTTGCTCATATTTAAAGGTGTGGTACAGGTCATCAATCTGAACAATTTTCTCTATGGAACCAACATCGTAATCGCAAGAGAATAATCAACTATCCCATACATTTAGGTCGAGTAAGTATTGAAGTTTTGGGACAGCTGATTATTTTCTCACGATTACGACATTGGTCCCATGGAGAAAATTCCGTATTAATCAATTCGTCTGACAAACTATTTCAATAATAATGACGTGGATATTGAGTTATGTTCCGAGGGGCCAGTTGATAGTTTTGACAGATGATGTAAATTGACCCCCAAGTCTGAACAACTTGAGATATTGGACTTGTTGAACGATAAGCGATTACTGGTCAATTAATTTAACTAACTACATTTGTTTCCGATGATCATTTTAGAGGTAGAAGTAGTATTAGTCAAAACTTTTTAATGAATAAATGATTGATTGATGCCACAGACGAACCTACCTATATTTTATTCAATGCTATTTGAACTTGAAAATAATATATGATTTATTCTTCGTTCGTTCTGAAGTTTTGTCCCTCATTCCGAAAAAATACTTAGTTTGTCCCATATCACTATTGACGTTGGGCTTCGTCCCAAATTACGAGTACTTTAAAAGTACAGTTAACAAAACAAAAGTACATATTTGAAATTTTTGAACCTTAATTTAATAATAAAACAATTCTAAACATTTAGGCATAAATCATCTTTAATATCACAATCAAGATCACATATATGGTATAATAATCATCTTATTATTACTACAGTTTAAATAAACAGAACAGTCAGATCTGTAATTAACAATATACACAACAACAACAACAATTAAATGAGACTATCAAAACAAAGGTTTAAAAAAATTTTTTTTTTTTTTAAATTCAAAAACACCATGCACAATTTAAAATTAAATCAACAATCAGTACTAAAGAAAAGTCGAAAAAATTTTGATTATTACACAATCATGGATAAAACAAGCATGAAAATCAACATTTATAAATAAAAATAGGATCAAAAGTAAACCAAGAGGTATATAAAACGTCTAACACAAACAGTTGATTGATGTTAAATATTTATTAATACGTAACCCTTTTTGAAATATAATTGGACGAAGCGAAATAAAATAATTAAAATTATATCTTGGGACGAAGGAAGCATATTGTTTGGGACGAATGAAGCATATTGTTTGGGACGACCCAGGATTTTTTTATGTAGGACAAAACATAGTGGGCCAAACGAAGAGTAAATCGAATATCTAGCGGTGTGAGCGGCTCTATGAGCAAACTTAAGACGTTTTTACTATTTACAAAGTTAAGCTCTATGAGTACCTACTTGCATAATATGAAACTAGGTTCAGTAAACTAAGTACAGTGTGTTACTTACCTATGTACCTACTAATTACATTATTTGTTTAAGAGTTTAAAAGGTCGGTACCATAATGCACAAATCTACGTACCTTAAAATGATCGGCGAACTAACAGAAACCAACTATTAAACCCCAGGTCTACTCTCTAAGTCCGTCAACCAAGATATGGGCCCGTCCGAAAATAGTTGATCCGTCTAAACAAAAGACAAGTATTTTTTTTGGTACAGGCAAAAACAAGTGTCAACTGTCAAATCATGTTGCCATTCATTCTTGGTTCGGGCCCCAAACTAATCGTATGTCTATAAATGGAAGCTCGGAGAACGAAACGCCCGTAACTTCAGCCAAAACTATGGATTTTGTGCTTAGGGAGTTGGTTGGTACAATGTTGACCATTTTAGAGCAATATAGACCGTAACTTGTAGCTCGTTGTACCGTTTACAGCATTTTTACGCAGTACTTAACGAAGTTTAGGACACATAGACAGCGTATTGCACCTACACGTGTGTTCCGTGTCAACTGCGTGGAATGCTCTCTGATAGAACAATGTAGGTACGGCAAGCAACAAAAGCCGATTATCACTTCAGTTTTAAAAATGTTTACTAGTACTACGAGCAGAGTACTGGAAAAATATCTGAACAAATGTTTCAAGAAATATAAACTCTTAGCTATTGACTACATGAAACGCTGGCATGCAGTTGATAGAAACTTTTTGTGTCAATTTTGATGACATGTAAATATACTTTCGATACTGACTGTATTCGGTAGCTATTATTCATAGTTGGCTGTCATTGATGTTAAGAATGATTCAGATTTACATCCATTTTCCTATAGCTTGCAATTCGTCTTTATTTGAGGACAATCAGCTGTACTTTTGTATCTTAGCATTAAGCTAACGCTTCTGGTAATCTACCCTTATGAATGAAACCCTTAATTAATTATGAATAATAAAATACAGACCCTATTCATGAATTGATCACTGGGACTCGGAGAGGTCAAATCTAGGACACCGACTCGTATTTACACTTCGTTTATGCAAGGTATATAGCCCTCGTCTAAAAATAATCGACCTCGGATCTCCTCTTGTGTGATGTCGACTAAGGGTTTTAAAAGTAATTAATATCGAGATGATGAGGCCATTTCGTAAACACCTTTATCATTACGTACATACTATAGGTACGTCTATGTACTGCTACTGCGCGTGTCTTTAATTGTATTAAGTTTATGTCGCTTTAAATAAAAACATACAGATTATACCTAGTCCTCGAAGATGTAAAACGTGTGCAAGGACATAATCATGCATGGTGCGTTCTTGAGAGTTTGTTTGTTATCTCAGGACTCCATCAGTAAAACCATTTGAAAAATTATTATTTTGTTTGAAAGGGACATTATACCAATAGAATGGTCTCATATATGAGACCATTCTATTGGTATACATTTGATCAAGTTCTGATGAGTAGTTTTTGAGTTAGCTTCAATAATACGTATTTTTATTTCCACTTAGTGTATGTTGATGATGTTGTAATAACTTCCTGTCGCTGTTATTTACTTAGTAAGTGAAGGTATACGAATTTGTGTGGGGTAAAACAGAAAAAACCACACACAGATAAAAACATAAAAATAAAAACTATAGTACAAAAAAAGAAAGTACCGACTTAATAAATAACACAAAGTATAAAGTTAAATAAGTTAAATTTCGGAAGTCGGTGGCAAAAATCGGAAATACAAAACCAAAGACACCGACTTCTGAAATTAAAGTTATTTTTCATTAACTAATGTTTTTTTTGAAGTTGTCTTTGTTTCTAAAAAACTTATTAAAAGTATTTTTTTCTCAGTGCTTCCTGTTTACAGGCGATCAAAGATTTCCTGAAATACCATTTTTAAAAGAACGTTACCCTTACGTTACTCTTGGAGTTCTAATATCTAGTCATTTTAGTAAGCCAATATAAACATACCACATAGCAGACGGCCTGCACCTTATGGCATTTTAATGGCATGCGAGTGAGAGCTGGAGCTATACATGACCAGTAGCGCCATCCCTTTTTCGGACAGAAATCATGATGGCATTGATCTATACTAATATTATAAAGAGGTAAGGTATGTTCGTATGTAGGCGGTAATCTTCAGAACTACTGATCCGATCCCGATAGTTCTTTCACTAATAAATGATAAATGATTATAATTCTGTAAGTAGGTTTGTACAACACTTTTGCACGTCAATCATATTTTTTTTAAACTAGATGAGGTTGTCATTTCCTATCTGGCTACTCTGAGAAGAAAGGCCGAAACAAATTCAGAGGTCACAGTCACTTTTAAAGTCCAGACAGAATCTTGGTCAGATCATGTGAAAGCTATGCAGATCGGTGTCTGAAATGGTCTTTTGAGGAAGGAACCACACATATCGAGTGGACCTGTCCAGTCAGTGCACGCGATTGTCACCAATCGTGCAGCTCAACTCAAAACTTAAGGAGCTCACCGATTCGACGAACATTACCAAAGAAAGGACATTTGAGTAGGCCGCATAAATTACTCAAACTTCCAGATCATGATTAAACTATGAGAGAAAAATACAAAAAAAAGCAATGACTGACAGTTCTCACATTCACAATAGTTAAAATAATATTATAATACTTTAATGGGAAGCAATATGGGTGTCATAGGAAGATATATGTTTTAGAAGTTTATGTTTGATGTTAAAATGAGAAATTTTACGTGAACGGAGTCGCGGGGAGAAGCTAGTAGCTAGGTACTTCATAATACGGCTCTTAGACACCTATGCTAAGATTATGTCTACAAGTCTGCATCTGTTTAGATATTCACCAACATGAAGGCAAATGGTTGATCGCTTGATCGCGTGCGTTTGCACGACCATTTCTATGCTAAGTTACGATTTGATTGAGCTTAACGATATAGTTAGCTAAACTGCCACGGTTATGGAAATACAGTTTCAAATTAATGTCGATTTCGTATCTTAAAACAACGAACATTAAATTATAGATATTTATAGTCACGAGAAAAAATATGACTGACGTCTTTGTCTTTCATCTTCGTCTGTACTATTTGTATGGTTAGTTTAATAATTTAATCGAAAGTTACGATGAAAATATTTAAAAAAATACAATAATTTTTTTACTTATTAAAAAGAAACCGTCGACACGTTTTCTTTTTTTTTTAGCTAATAACACTCTCGATGAAGTCACCAAAATACAAAACAAAAAAAAACTAAGTCAGTTCACCGTTTGGGAGCTATAATGCAGCAGACAGCCACACACGTTAAACTTATTACACCCCACTTTTTCCGTTGAAAAACGTTGTATGACACACGCGCGGAAATTGGTATTTACAAACTCGTGACTATGGTAAGCCCTCGACTTCGTCTCGGGCTTACATTCGTCTACTCGATTGTAAAAACCAATTTACCGCACTAGTATCATAAATAACTATTATGATACTAGTGCGGTAAGTTGGTTTGTAAAAACCAATTTACCGCACTAGTATTTTACCACACTAGTATCATAAATAACTATTATGATACTAATGCGGTAAGTTGGTTTTTACAAACGAGTAGACGAATGTAAGCCCAAGACGAAGTCGAGGGCTTACCATAGTCACGAGTTTGTAAATACCAATTTCCGCGCGTGTGTCATACAACGATTTTCAACACATTTGCGAGAAAACAGTACAATAGATAATGAAACAAACTTTTGTTTATAAAAATATCAGTCAGAAAGTCGCAACAATAATAATATTTGACGTTTCTAATATGAAAAAAGGCGCCATTTCCAAATGGCGCTACGAGCGCGTGGTGAAAATTAGAATCGCAAAAAGTCAAATCGCAATAGTCGAGTCGAAAAGCATGTTTCGTCTAATTTTCTCTGTAATACTAAAGTGAGATAAACGTATTGAGCAAAAGCGCTTCCAAGGAGGTTCGATCATTCAGCTTATTTATTCTCGTAATTTGAAAGTCCTTAGTGGAATTCTTATGTAATTTTTATGGTAATTAAAAAAAAACCGTAAAGAATACGCACGGCGCTATACAACGAAGAGGGCGGTAAAACATGTACTTCGGTGAGAGTACCTATTTTACCGCCCGTTCCGTTGTATGGTGCGTAATTTTAACTTTCGAACAATGTGTACAGGCTTCGTAAATGCATTTTTTGAGCAAATGTGTCGAAAAAGTACTTAACTGGCGATCCGCTCGGTTCGACGGTTCGACTCAGAATGCCACACAAGGTTTTTTTTTTTTGTGAATGGAATCCTGTGGTGCCTTTGAGCTAACTCAAAGCCTCCAGCCAGGGGTACTGCACAAGGCGTTGAGCTCTCGCTTTTATAGACCGTCACAAACTACTGACGTCATCGAGCCGTCAGTACAGAAAACACGTACAAAATTGATCAATTAAACTACTCTTTACTTAATTAAAGCGATTTAAATGTATCGAATAAACTGTAATTGTGTTACAAAATAAATATTATAATGAATAAATAGTGTACAAGTGGTTTTAACAATGATTTTATGATTTAAATCACAACCGAACCAACTTCCGGAATCAAGGAGATCTTAATTTCACTTAAACAATTAAATTTACAGTGCTAAAAATTATAAAAAGATTAAATGATTTTATAACATGTCCGATGTCCATAAATTGGCATACAATAATTGAATGCAAGCTTTGCCATTCAATAATTATTGCATGCAACTTCTGTTTATACCAAGGCAATTATTGCATGCAAATTTTGCCTCGTCTAAACACAGAGTGGTACAATTGTTTCAACTGTCACCTATATTTGCACTGCTAAATATTTCATTCAATTTACAAAACTTCTCAAGATTTTTTAACTTGTTCGTTCGTTCATGTTTGAATGATAGAATATTTTCATACCAGAATTGAATGCGATTTTATTGCACGTGCAATTTTATTGTACGTGCTGTTTACAACTAGGTATACCAGTTTGCGACCGCAACTAACTTGCCCGAATTGTGCAACAATTGTACGTGTTGTTTAGACGGTGCCGGTCAATTGTTGCTTCAATTCGATCGTATGCCACAGGCAATAAACTTGCACCGTGTAAATGGAGCTTAAGATTAGAATGCGAACGTTCTTTAAAATATGGGAATTGCCCCTTAAGCTAAAGTTTCCTAGAAGAGAGTATTTTACCGGGGAGTGACGTCACAGTAACGGTATTTTTTAAAGGAAGTTGGTGTGTTTTCCTAGAAAGCGTTTTCTGATACCGTATAGTCAAGCCCCGCTGCCATCATTTTCATGACAGCCCTCATTGCGGCCGTTATGTGGCGGCCACCGCTCTTCAAGGAAACCGTATCATTAGATGTCTGTGCAACATGGTGGTCGTCATTTCAAACGTGACAGGTCGTATAATTCACAAGATTCCCATGAGTTTTCCTGTGTTATGACGTAATGTTATTTTGTTGTTCGTCGACATGACTTAAAATTAAAGCCCAATATTGACATGTTTCGTTTACGACGCCATGTTTGTGACGTTACTATAGACGTTTGTGTCATTGTGTAAACGTCTTGCATGGAAGCAGGAAGCAATAACACTTCCTGATATGACAAGAATAAGAGGTTTAATTATCAAATCCAGTTACTCTTATTGTACCCATAAATATGTTACAATAATATTAGACTATAATTAACAATATGAATGAAAATAAATTAAACTACAGTATAAATCAACTAATTACACTTAAGATAATCATTATTTGACACTGATTTCTCTTACGTTTCTGCAAAGGCCCCCCTAAAGCTTGCCAACCTCTCCTATTATGGGTCATCCTCCCTTAAGTAACACCAGCTATCCTCCCACCTAAGTCGTTGTCTCCCCTTTTAACTGACTCCTTAAAAAGGAGATGGTTCTCAATTCCTCTGTATTTTTTTTTTATTTTCTTGTGTCTTGGATACCATTTGGTTACGTCTTTAGCCCATTTATCTATGTTACTTCTCATCATAATATGATCTGCTCACCTCCATTTTTGTTTTCTTATGCCAATATAGAATTTCTGAGTTAAGCAATTTTAGCTCGAAGAGTAACGCCTTTATGTAATTGAAAATGACGATGAAATTAAAATCCAACTTAATTTAATAATATTGATAACGAAAATCCACTTACTATCCACTTTATATTCTAATTGGAAACATAAATATCGACTTAGATACTTAGATCCATGTACAGTGTTATATACCGTCACAAAATCTTACTCGTAACAGCCAAATAACTATTAAAAAATTCATTGTCAAATTATACAACAATGAGTCTCTAAACAGCAGGTTTGCATTTACAACTACATACTCGTACAATAAATTGAGATGTTGTTAGCATTTTTACGTGTTTTATTTTACCATGAATAAATATCGCGATTTTCTAGCTTTTCCCGCGGCTTCACCTGCGTGGAGTTCAGAAATTATCCCACGGGAACGTGCTACCGGGATGAAAAGTGTATCCTATATGTTAATCCACGTTATAAACTATCTTTGTGCCAAACTTCATTCAAAGCCTTATAAGTAGGATAATACTAATGACTGTAACTGTACTACTGTAACTATCTTTAATTCATGCAAACCTAGTACTTTTTGTTAAATGAACTTGTGCACTTGAACGTGTCGTGAACAGAATAGCGCCTTGTTTTGACTGCTGAGAGTTTAGGGTTAGTAAAAATGGAAACAACAACGTCTGGTCAAGCAGTGAATGTTACTGGTGCTCGATATCGCGACATGATAACACAGATCTGTCTGCCGAAATTGGCTGATATTGATGTGTCCAAAATGTTGTTTCAACAAGACGGTGCCACAAGCCATACAGCCCGTGAAGCAATTCAATTACTGCATGAGACATTTCCTGGTCGCATACTCTCTCGTTTCGGTGATCAAAATTGGCCCCCTAGATCGTGTGATTTAACATAATAAGATTTCGTTTTATGGGCTTATTTGAAGTCAAAGGTCCTATGTCAATGTTTTCTATTTAATTAAATCTTGCGTTACTTTTGGGAGAACCTTTACAAACATCCAAACTTTCACATTTTTATATTTAATATTAGTAGGAGGACTTTCTTCCCACCGTGAATAAGCGACAGTACTTTTGTATTAAGGACCTGATATATTCATTGTTTTTTGTATTATCTACAGGGTACGTAGAATTATTTGTGTGAATGGAACTGTGATTGCTTTTGGTTGTCTGCCTGTATGTTGTTATTGATGACAATGAATGGGAAGGTGTTTCGGTGTTTCTTATGCATTATTTAGTTAATATGCGTGTTAATGAGGTAGGTATCTTGATAGTTTTAAAAAATCCAGTACTGGTTGAAATATGAACTGCTTTATTGTAAACAATATTGATATACCTACTATGTTCACTACTTATGATAATAATTAATTCACGTTACGAATTTTAACTTTAAAAAGTATTAATGCCAAAATACTGTCTAAAATTAATCACCGTGTCAAGATTACATTTTTGTTTCAAGAAATACTAAAGTGAGAGAGTTATCAACTTTATCCTTTTTTCCTGTAAAACTTTTCAGGCAATTTTGCGGAAGAAGCCTTTGAGATGAAACTATTTCCAACTTAACGCCTAGATTAATTATTTTCTTTACACTCAAAAACAAAATATTTTCATCCAGCCTTGATAGTTTTCATTCATGCTTTTACAAAGAGATTTTTATGCAAAAATATTGACTAGGTAGTGCCCCTTTTCCCACAAAATTGAAAAACTTCTTCTGCATTTTCCAATTAGACTGAACCAAAGTCCCTGAACATTCCTGAATTCTCAGAGATGAACTAATTTTTATTATTCATGGCACTGAATTTCCGCGGGAATCCCGGAGTTTCTGTCGACATAATCCCGGATACCGGTAGGAATACTACTTCGCTGAATAAATTTTAAACGTCGAAAGAATTATTTATTTCTTTTCTCTCTGGGGAGACTTAAGTGAACTCTCTTTTCCTTTTGTTAAACTTCGTAACAATAATATTTGTTTAACTTGTTTTTATGATTGTTTTTCGTTGAATAGCTGGAGTGTAAAGGTTTAATAGGTTGAGTGAATAAATAGATGTCTGTAGTAACTCTTCTGGGAAAAAGGCGTGAGGTTATAGTATGTGCAATAATATTTATTTGTTACTTCGATAAATTATTTTAACACTTTTAGACAATCTTTAACAAACAAATATTAAATAGCTAGGTTGATAACTGTTCATTAATTATGTCATAGTGGAAAATTGAATCGAAGAAATAGATATGAAGCTTTTCTGAAGTTTTCCTGAAAAACAAGCAGCTGAAGTCCCACGATTGTCTTTAATTTTTATATCTCCTAACATAATTAAATTGAAAATTTGTATAATAATAAGAATAGTAACAATAGATATAGAAAAATGTAATAGTGACTAAATGCATGGTAATTGTACATAAGAATAAAAGTAATATAATAAGAATGTATTAGACTCAATAAAATTTGCAAGCTTGCTTGCAGGCAGAATACAATGACACTTAGGTTATAAGGTCTCACCTTTACCAAAACAATGTATTTCTGGCAAATAAACGTTTGATTTGATTTGATTTAAATAAAACATAAGTTACACATAGGTAATCCCCGAAGGAAGTATTACTAAGAAGTTTGTAAGCCGTCAAGGACTCAAGGATCACGCCAACGAAGACCTAAATCCTTCACGAGAAGCCTGAATTCCTAGTACAAAACACGACACATGTCTTGTCTGCAAATCGGTTTGCGTCAGCGCCTGAAAATCCTGAGTAATGCTAGGATTTGTCACAGTTATGTCCCTACTTTGGAAGAGGCGACTATTATATCGCGAGAAACGCGCGTTTCAAGGCGTGAGAGTGATCGTTCTTAGTGGGGTAACTAGATGGCGTTAGTAGTCGATTGAAATCGTGTTGTAGTTTTTACGAGGTTGCTGTTTTTGGTTTCTGTGATGATTGGTTTTGGACAATTTATTGTTTCAATGATGATTCCTCGTATTACCAATTTTTTTTTAAAGTGGGTATACCTACTTTCTAAAATATATAATAATAATAATATAATATGGGACAACATCCACACAAGGTCTTCAGGTCCCGAACTAGGCAGAGCCTGTACTACGGTAACCTGATGACTGATATACATACTTATATACATATACACACCCAGACACAGGTCAAACAGACATGTTCATGCACACAAATGTTTGACTTGTCCGGGGATCGAACCCGGAACCAGCGGTTTAGAAGGCAGGGTCGCTACCAACTGCGCCAACCGGTCAGTCAATTTAAGTAACTGTTAGCTTTCTTAAAGGAGACTCAACTTTTATTAATCATTTTATTCTGTACACCAATTGATATTATGTTTATGGTTTCTCTCTTATAATAATACTAAATCTAGATACTTTAATTACAAAAATTAATTTAGACTCAAAATCTACAAGTATTTAAGTGTAGACTTAATCAAAATCTAAGTTACACTCGCTTTCGGATAATGTACCGGCTTAGTGTAATCCTTTAAACCGAATAAGTTTTTACTCGCCTGCGTCGACTCTGACGGGTTTACGTGAAATGTGTTGCTGTATGTGTGGTGAGAATTTGAGAACTTTAGTCTATATGTGGCGTGATGAAGATTAGACGCGTGTTTTCTTGAGAGAGCTCGTTGGCTTGTACTTAGTAGGATTTTTAGAACACGAATAGACAGACTAGGTGAGTAAGGGCAGGGCCTTATTGTATTTATTTTAAAGGCGGGATTACATTAGCGATTGTTGACGCAATCTTTGAAATACCTATGCCTAAGTGGTATTTATATACCTACTCATAGTGATTACATGAAGTATCAATAGAATAGAATTACATTATTTACTTCAAGAATCACACAATAAGTGTAAGGTAACAAATAAAAATACAAATATAATGAAATAAATCTGCGTTCTGATTTAAAAGAGTGTCCATGGAGTTTCTTGCCCGTTCTTCTCCAAAGGTACCTACTCCTACTACGCTTTGGAATGAGCAACTAGCTTCATCTTTCTGACTGACCGGCCCCTTGAAAATTCTTAAATGCCTGTAATTGGTTTATTTGAAATAAATGTTTTGATTTTGAGTTTGAGTTTCTGATAATTATGATAAGACCAGACACTTTCGATCAAGTAACTTACCACCTATAAAAGCGCAACCTGTTCTCAAGCCTAAGACTCTCAAGTCTGTATTTTTTTAAATCCTGTCTAATCATAACATTACCCGGAAGGACGCAAATTACCCTGATCCGTACCAACGTTAGGATAACTCGATAATCTGCTCCAATTACAGCGACAGCAGGCTCTGTGGTTGGGTGCCACCTTCCGCCTATTAAGTAATTCTCAGATCCTTGGGTCAATTTAGGTGAACTTCGGGTAAACCTGAGTGAACTTGGGTGAACGTGACGTATTTCGTTTTCATTAAAAACAAGTGTGTTTTGTGCAAATAGGATAAGGATCAAAGTGTAATGTGTTGTTTTATTACATTGCTCACGATTCAATTTTCTATCGGGCAATACTTAGAACTTTAAAAAATAATAATAATAATAAAATATTTGTTTGTACACTTTCAAAAACATACTTAAGTACACAAGGATTTACGAAATATTGTGATTGTATATGGCGATGTAGTGCGTCAGAAATGTTTGCAGATAGGCATATAGATGGTTTTACGGCCATCATGCGAAAGAGAAGCGCTTCTCTGCTCGCTCGTCTTCGTGGCAGTACCAACAGTATCTTGAGTTTATTCGCAGATAGATGGGAGTCTCCAATGCTGCGACATTGGATGAAACTCCACACGGTTTAAAACTTGTACCTATGTCTACTAACACTAGTATTTAAGACCATTGTTACTAACACTATGGGCGTAGCCCGAAATAAATGATATAATAATAATAATAATAATTGTACAATAGAGTCACATTAAAGGGCGAACTGATGCCTCCTAAGCCAGGCCAAAAACCTGTTTTAGGAGCCAAAGTTCCTCCAGGTATAATGGCATACAACTGTTGTTGAGTGTCATGCAAGTACTTATAGAAACAACAACATAAATTAAACAGTGCCTTCATTTATTTATTTTAGTACATGGAGGACTTACAGGTAATAAAAACAGACAAAAAAAAGGGGCACCATAAATACAGCAGAAACAGTTAAATACAGTATTAGTTCTATTAAGACTTAGAAGGGGTATGTTTGATTCCAAGCAGGTTTGTCGACTTAAATAGTTTCGTTAAGTCTTAAAATTCGCAAATAAAAAATGAAAAGGTAGAATGGTAAATATATCTTTATTTATGTTAGGATTTCACAAAAATAAGTGGAGAGGGAAATCATCGTTTATTTTATTAAATGATAATGTAGCCCTCAAAAGCTCTATAACTATTCGAACATTATAAAAACGTCCTTCCTTGAAAAGGAATGGAACGTATAATATTTTTACGTGTATAATATAAAAATAAATGGAGTAATTCTCACGGTGTTTCTTTACTTATGACACCGCAGCAGGTAATTACTGTTCGCATTGGTTAAATCTTTAACTTTTACGGTAGGTATTATGACAAGATCAAGTATTTACGTCATGTAGGTTTATGCCAAAAAATATCTTTAACAAGTACCTCGGTACTATAAAGGTTGCCTGCAAAAGACCACTTTTTATCTCACGAAGCGACGCGTGCTTTATTTGTGGTAACCGAGTGTTTAAACACGCTGTGAATGGTGCGTGAAGACGAGTAGCGTCAGCACATAACACTAACACGCACACACACACACACACACTTCTGTTTTCGCCATTGCCTCGGTCGATACCGAGATCTTCTATGAGTGTGTATGTAGGTACATTTGGCAACCACAAGTAAAGCGTGCGTCGCTTTGTGAGATAAAAACGCTATAGAAAAATGACTCTGGTTTAATTTAATCACTCAAGCGAATTTAGAATTCGTTTTTCAAAATTGAGTTTGCGGCGCGATGTTTTATAATAAACAACAATTATGTGATAGGTGCGTAAAAGAAAGCACGTTGTCTCGAAATAAATAGCTAAATTTAATTATTGTTTCATATTTTCTTATGTATGTAGATGTAGCGTCTGCGCCGCATATATTCCACTACGCGCGCGCAGCGCCTACGGTACAGTTTACTTACTAATTTTCCAGCTAAAAGTAAACGAATTTCTCGCTTTTCCGGAATGGCCTTGTCTCCTAAGATCTGAAAAGAAAATATCATTAATAGTTGAACTGACAATATCCATATACGACAATTCTCTTTTTTTTTTTTATAAACATCATTTTATTGCCACTGTTATTATCATAATTAATTTAACTCGTAACAATTATTTTGAATGCAACAGGAATAATACCTAATAATATTAAAAAAATAATGGTAGTTAGTATAAAATAAAATAAAACCCGATTTCCTTATTTTCTTGTAATCGGACTCAATTTGCAATTGAGTCCGATTACACCAAAACCAACTATTCAAACAAGGGTTTAACACGGGAGCAGTGGGCTAAACACGGAGCTCTTCGCCCTTTTTATTATTCATGAATATTAAGCCCGAGCACAACGGCCCTCGACTTTCTCAAATGACGCCTTAAACTTTTTTACTGATTATAAAATTTTAAAAGTTTTACCAAAGGACTGAACCATTTTTGGATGTATGGAGAGGGTAAGGACCTCTTGCTTAGAAGATGGGATAAAAATAGATTTATTACGGTTTTGAATATGGTATGAGATGAATCAGTCTAATAAGCATTGGGTGCTAACTTCATGTAGATATAAAATTGAGTTCATTAAACTCGTATCGGGCATCGCATGGTCAAGCTAAATCATCGTAGATATTTAAAACCCACTTGCACCACAAATCACTAAATGCGTTTCACGCTAAACATAATTTAAACATCATTCTGGCTGTGTCATCTTCAAACGATTGCCAGAAACATAACGATGTTTTAAATTCGTTTAGCGCTAACCGTGTTTAGTAATTTGTGGTGCAAGCGGCCTTAATAAATTTTAAAAGGCAACAATTTTATTTTAGGTCGTTCCGGCCATAAATAAAATATTAACCTAACCTGCTTCCTAAAGTTCAATCATTTTATCAAAGGCTGATAAACTGTAAAATACAAATAAGTTGGCTAACTCGACGTTAAACGAGGTTTAACTAGCAACTTCGTCAGCTGACCGAATCAGTAATTAGTCCTTAGGTAATATAATATAGGAGACCATGCTCTTAACCTTAAATGTTCAGATATAATATAATATTCCATAAGATAACTTTAATTCAAGCTATTTACTCGCTTTAAGAGTTGAACAAAATTTTAAAGCAATTTTGACATTACTTTTACGTATTGAATATTTAATTTAGGAAAATCTTTGATGATTATTCTTTCAGTTATTTATAGGGAAAATCTAATAAATAATGACTGGAGTGGTTTCACGTCAATAGTTAGCGAACTAAGTAAGAATACTATTCTATTGTAGTAAGTTCCTACAACGAGTCGTAATACAGTAGATTGCACGTCAGTTGAAGAAAAAAACAGTTTAAATTGGCCTCTTATTATATTAAAATCCCGTACTACGCAAGACTAGCTCAAGGTCAAAGTGCTACCACCAATGTGTGGTCGACTGTATACTACCAAAGAAAGAATTAAAAACATTTCAAACGTTTATGTACACACAGCAGCAGGTCAAGCTACCACAAACTGACAAATTTTCTTATTGGATTTGGAACTTAACCAACAACATTTTATGGTTTAAAATCATTTGGAGAAAGACACATTATATGGTTTAAAATCATTTGGAGAAATTTGACAGTTTCGTATAATCTGATGTACTGGCGACTGTACACAACATAAACAGTTGAATTTTTTTTAAATCAAATCATTCACTGACAAGAAGAAAGGAACAAAAAAATACGTACAAAGGTGTAGATTATTTCTAAAGAAATCTCTTCCAGCATACCATTTACTTAGTTCCGTCTGGGACCGAAGGGACATCCTTTGTCGCAACATAGCATCCTTTAGCCATTTGGTTGTTGGCCTCTCCACTTTAGGTGTCTCGAGTCTCACTTGAGATTACAGCTATCTCAATAGGTGTGATGGGACCACTGCAATCACCCCGTGTTAATTACTCAGACGAATCTGTTTACACTAGGAGCTTAGCGACCCAACAAGACACTTGGGAATAAGCTGGGCTGACAACACGTTCATTATTTAAGCTAGACACTCCATTCCAGTCATGTTCGACCCCAAAAAGCAGTGTTCAGAAACGTTAAAGCCCGCTTGCAAAACAAATCGCTAACTACGTGCAGCTCTAAACGAACGAAAGATTGTTCTATTTCTGTCAATCGTTTGAACATAAAAGATTTTTTTTATAATGGCATCCCGCAGGTAACCTATGAGGTTATCGGATGCTTAAACGGGCTTGCTTGTGGTTACCTTAACCTTACCTTGCCTCCAGCCAGGGCTTAAAAAACTTACAAACTAAGCGACTACACGGTAAGGGCACCCCCTGTGGGGTACGGACCTCGGCTTAGGGCGTCGCTGGGGGAGAGCAGCAAGGGACAGCCTGGATCGGAATTATTGAGATAACAGAGACAGAGAGATTTTTTTAATATGTTTAGCGTTAAACGCATTTAGTGATGTGTGCAAGCGGGCCTAAATCTAGAAACCAACTAGAAATAAAAATGAATACTCGCGTATCGTATAATTATGCGTTCATTCTTACGTACTAAATATTTGGGTATCAGCCTATTATGTTCTCCTTCTGCGAAGCAGTCATGCTAGCGAAGGAGGTGGCGGAACGGGAGAGGGAGAGAGTCTCCCGTCCAAGCCGCCGCGGTGGACGCTCCGGGCGTCGGGAGCCGCGTGACGACTCCCGGCCACCGTAGGCGTGGGCCTGCGGGCGGTGAGTAATGGGTAGCACACCGTCCGACCAGGACCAGGCCCGTGCTGGACGGCGCGTACGTGTTCCACGCGCGCCTCAAAGAGATGTCAGCATCGAAGAGGGGCCCACTAGGGCCCAAGCCTGCCGGGAAAGCGGGATCATCCGAAAGGGGTACCGCTGACCCGGAACATAAAGGGCCAAGGAAGGAACACGGGTGGGTTTTAGTCAGTAAGAGTCTGACACTCCCTTTCGCTCCACCCAGAGCGGGAGGGGTCATTGGATGATTTCCCATCCTCAAAAAAAAAAAAAAACATATTATGTTCCATTTGTTTTGTTTCATAATGTAGGTACCACAACACCAGAAATGTTGTCAAAACACAGTATCCCCAGAGTCAACTGTGTACACTTACTCATCATTCTTCTGCGCTTATCCCAATTCATTCGTGGTCGGCACAACATGTCTTCTTCTTTCATTCTTCTCTATATTACTCGTCTTCTCGGTAGTCACTCCATTTCTAACCACATCATCATTCACACAGTCCATCCAACGTTTTTTTGGTCTTCCGTTACTCTTAGAGCCATCGACATTCATACTCAAAACTTTCCTCATTCCTCCGCATCACATGCGACATGACAACCGAATCCCACAAAACTTTTCAGTCACCGGTGCCACTTTCAGACTTCTTCTTATGTACTCATTTCTTATTCTAACCATTCGTGTAACACCACACATCCCTCATAACATTCTCATCTCAGCGGCATGCAATTGCCTTTCATTCATCCCTTTTGTGGCCCAACATTCTGATCTATACCATTGGCAGGTCTAACCATTGTCAGGCCTCCGTCACTCCATGTACTTGCGCGCTATAATTACCTACCGCTCGAGCGAGCGCTCTCGGACCGCTTGCGGTCCAAATTCGGTTCCCTGCGATTGCTGTAGGATCGCGCGGTGCGAAGCAATCACAACTGTACGCTTGAGCATTTAGGCACATTTTAGCATGCAGTGGTTGTTGAGGCGACGGAGTAGGCTATTATCTCAATAGGTATTGGAAATTTTCTACTGAGTGAAGTATCTGTTACGTAGTAACTATTTAGTAATCTGTGCCATGGTTTTATATATCTTCCCCTTAAGTTTGAGGGGAATGCGGAGTCTCTGTGTACACTTACTAGAGAGCAAAATAGATCCTATCTTCAACATCAATTACTTACTCCAAATTTACACAGTCCAGGTGAGGACAATGTGGCAGTCTCCTTATCACGAGATTAACCCTATAATTATGTACGTGACAGGGTATTCCTGCGACGAATCAAATTTATGAGTTCGTACGCACAGCATTAGCTGGTAACCCTTCGTTAAGGTAACGCACACAATAACAATTGTTTCTGCCATTTAGAGGGTTAACGTTTTGGGGTTATGAATTGGGTATTTTAATCAAGATTTTTCATGTTTGACGTACTCAGTTATATGCTCTTCTGTTTGTGAAAAAAAAAAAGTATTTTCTAGGTAGGTACGTTTTCGTTTATGAATTTATTTACTTAATTTATTGTAGAAGCGTGCATTTTCGTAACAACGAGCCTAGCGGTAAGATTATCGGATTAGAAAGAAGGAAAGAAAAATATTTATAGAAATATTTATATTTATTTATTTACGTTTTTTGTTTTAGCGTGTTAGAGGGGCTTAATAATAACAGCCGCATGGATCGATCGAAGGTTTAGCTAGGCTTGCCGCGGTCAGTTCGTGGATGGGTGACCATCCATTATATATCGAGACTCCTCCGTGCCTTGAAAAGCAAGTTAAGCTCTTGGTCCCGCTGTCATTCGTAGATGACAGTCGTTACGGGAAGTCAGAAGCCCAAAAAGTCTGACAACAACCAGTCTTACCAAGGGGTTCGTGTTACCCAGTAACTGGGTTGTGGAGGTCAGAGAGAGAGAGGTCGCTCCATGTAAAATACTGGTATTCAGAAGCATCCGGCTAGACAAAGATACTTCGGATTTTAGTTAATTTAAAAGAAAAGGATAGCTACAAACCCCATTTCAAAAAACTAAAAATTCTAACTCTTCCTTTTAGATAACTATATACTGGAAATCTGTAAATTCGCACACATGCACCAAGACTATTAAACTAAACCAGAAGACATACAAACAAGATACACACTCCGACACAAAACATGATTAAATATTCCGACATCCTGATTAAAAATGTACTCATCTAGTCCCGATAAAAATGTATAACAAACTACCCGAGGTACTCAGAATGAGAAAAAAAAAACTATTTTTACAAATAAACTAAAAAAAACATAAGTACTAAATAAATGTTAATAAAGCATAAAATTAATATTTAATTGACAAATCCATAAAACAGACATAATAATATAAATTAATAATAACATTTTAGGTTAAAATAATAATTAATATAATGTTACCCTACGCTTTACTTAAAATAAGTTAGTTTGCATGTATAAATAAGTTCTCTTCCTTAAAATTTTTCTTTTGCTGTGCTCGATAGGGTCCATGATTGTTACAACAAATGTTTACTTACCACCTAAGCATACATTGTGGAATGCAATAAATGATTGAGTATTGAGTATTGAGATTGGAATCCGAGCGTGAAAAGGCTACTCCAGGTATTTATAAAAGTAGAGCGAGACTATACGAGTTATATGGTTTGAAAAATTACAGGTTTGATACTCCTTTCCTAGAGTATGTCAAAAATTATTCAAAATTATTTAAAAAGATTTGTGTTTTTGCTAAATCTAAATTTTTAAGCGATACAATTAAAAATTCGAATAACAAAGTAAAAACCACCTGGAAAATTATTAACAATGAGACGGGTAAGTCGGTTAAACAAGAAAAACAATTAGAGATTATGGTCGACAACAAATTAGTTAATACAGCAGCTGACGTAGCTGAAGCATTTAATGAGTTTTTTGCCAACATACCTATAACTACGACTCGCTCCTTAAATTCGTCCCCATCTTTTGCATAATAGTGTACCTAAATGTAGTCGCTTATTTAGCTTCGAACATGTAACACCTCGTGATGTAATTAGTGTTTTTAACACACTCAAGTCAAAAAACACTGGTGATTACTGGGGCATCTCAATTAAACTTGTAAGTAATATAATCGACATCGTAGCCCCCTATCTAGCTGTTACTTTTAATAAATGTGTTGATTTAGGAACTTTTCCTGACCTCATGAAGAGTAGTAAAGTCATACCATTATTTAAATCGGGTAATAAAAATAACGTTGGCAATTTTAGGCCTATTTCTATCTTACCTGCATTTAGTAAAATATTTGAAAAATTAATACTCAAGCAGTTGCTAAGACATTTTAATTTAAATAGCCTCCTTCATGATGAACAATATGGCTTTACAAAAGGTCGTTCGACTACAGATGCGGGTGTTGCTCTGCTGAAACACATATTTAGCGCATGGGAGAGCTCGCAAAATGCTATTGGAGTTTTCTGTGATCTCTCCAAAGCCTTTGATTGCGTGCACCATGACACGCTTTTGCGTAAACTAATTCATTACGGTATTCAAAACGAAGCTCTTAACGTATTAGATTCATATTTACATAATAGGCACCAATGTGTAGATGTTAATGGTGTGAAATCTTCCGGGCTACCAGTTCAGTTAGGTGTACCTCAAGGCTCTATACTGGGCCCATTTTTATTCTTGGTGTATATAAATGACTTACCATTCTATTTAAAGGGCATCTGTGACGTTGTACTATTTGCTGATGATACCTCTCTTATCTTTAAAGTAGACAGGAATAGACAAAATTTTGACGACGTAAACAGTGCACTATCAATGGTAACAGATTGGTTTACCACAAATAACCTAGTTCTCAATGCCAAGAAAACGAAATGTGTAAAGTTCGCCTTACCGAATGTTAGAAATCTAGGACCCAACATCGTCTTAGATAAAGAGGTACTTGAGGTACTCGGCAGTATTTCTGGGCATAACAGTTGATGCCAAGCTTCAGTGGGGATCACATATATCATGCCTAGCGGGAAGGCTCAGTTCGGCCGCCTATGCCGTCAGGAAAGTAAGACAATACACTGACGTTGATACAGCTCGGCTAGTCTATTTCAGTTATTTTCATAGCGTCATGTCCTACGGCATTCTGCTGTGGGGCAAAGCCGCTGATATTCAAAATATATTTGTTCTTCAACAACGAGCTGTACGAGCAATTTACCAGCTAGGTGCTAGAGTTACTCTGAGAGATTTTTTTAAAGAGATTGGTATTCTCACGGTGGCCTCACAATTCATCTTCGCCAACATCTTATATATTAGGCAAAATATACACTTATACACAAAAAACAGTGATATTCATAATATTAACACTAGAAACAAGGAGAAACTACGTGCTCCCTTTCACCGGCTTCATAAGGTCCATAACTCATTTGTTGGGCTTGGTATAAACTTTTATAACAAGCTTCCCTCTTCTTTGTTAGAATTGCCTTTTAATGCGTTTAAAGCTAAAGTAAAATCCAACCTTTGTTCAAAGGCATACTATTCAATCAACGATTACTTAAACGATAAAAATAGTTGGTCGCTGTGATTAACTCAAGACAATGGTGCCGATTCTCTTGTCACAAAATTCTCTAAACTAGACTAAAAATCACCAAAATTTAGTTTATTCCTGTCAAACGACGATTTCCCATTCTGAAATTGACTAAAGTGACACAACTTAACTAAATTTTAGTTTGACAGCACTAAGATGGCACTGAGATTATAATTTAGTGAAAATGGCATTTTTGCTATTCTGAATTTTACGTTTTTCACCAAAAATTTTGATTGTCTTAACTAAATCTGACTATTTTTAATCGCGATTAAAAAGGTGTGGAATAAAATTAGTTGTCATGAACTAAAATTCACACCAACACCTCGACTTCAGATGCAAAAACTGTACTGTATCTTTTTTTCTTTTCTTTTGCTTATATCTCGAAAACGGTGTGTCCTATCGCAAAAATAATGAAAATTTCGACCCCCTTTGCAACCCGCAAACCTATGAAACTCAACGTGTTGGTAATATTTTTTTATATTTTCCATACAAAAAGTAAAAAATTCCATACAAAACAAGTCGAGGCCGCACATAATGCGCGCCTACGGCTCTAAAAAAAGATCACGTGGTACGGCAAACAAGTACCACGTGGAGTCGCAATAATTGTCAAATTTGATTTTAGATGTGTCAAAATTATTTTTAAATTTAGAGATTTTATTTTGCAGAATAGCGTTAAGATTCTCATAGCCAAAAGTAAGGAATTTTAGTGATAGTTTAGTTAGTTTAGTTCGGTGTACAACAGAATCGGCACCAATGTTTATGTTCTTTCTCCAAAATTAGCTTACCTACTGACAAGTTATACGAGTTCATATAATTGTTTATTTTATTTGACTATATTTATTAGTCACCTTAGTTTAATTTAATTTTTATTTATTATTGACATAATCTACTCATTTCAATGTTTTTTAATGAGTTGTATTGCAATATATGGTTAGCTAGTGACCTCGACAGTTCATCATACATATTATTCTTTTGAGCAACCGGCAGCAAGTTCGTCATGCTCCCTTAGATGTCAATGCTTGCGGTAGCGTCGGGGGTCGGGTTGCCTCCTTCCCTCAAATATGGCGAGGGGGGTAATGGCTGATCTTTGCGTTATGCTCGTGAACGGGTGCTGCTTGTGGTGACAGGTCAGCTTGCTGACTATGGTTTTGTTATTGTTATTAGAAATTAATGTTTCTTTATTTTACTTCGAAGGTCCTAGTTTATCATTTGTGGCTACTAGTTACAGCTATATACATATAAACATAATGCAGCATTGCATATGTAAGCGGGCACGCCCTTTATGTCAGGAGGCTTTTTATTATGTATTAAGTTCTGTTTGCGTTTTTGTTTTTATTATTTATTTATGCTTGAGTATAGTTTTAAATATTGGCGTGTGCTAGCTGACATATTATGGCAAATAATTTTAATATTTTGTGTTTCGTAATGTTAATTTACTTATTACTATATTGTATAGAATCCAGTTCTTCTAACTGAACAGACAGCAGTGCTGCTGGGGAGTTTGTTCCGCCACTTCTTCTTCCCAGCTAAAGCACTAGGAAGTGGTGAAGGGTGGGCGTTTTGGGGGGACTGTCTTATGTGATTTTGACGTTCAAAAAGTGCTGATTCTCAGCCTAATTTGAATAAATGACTTTTGATTTGATTTGATTTGATTTGCTATGCAGATCGATTGTTTTATTAGCGTTTTAGAGGTCTTTAATTTCAACGACACTATTGACGTGAACTCCAGCATTGATGAATATTCTTCATTTAAAAGTTAAATAAATGCGTACCTTTGAGCCGTCTAACCGTTAGTATCGTTTTAAGAAGTTTAATATTAACGTTGCCATTTTTTTTTTAGTTTGCGACTATCACTCCTTTTATTGTTACATCTTATTTTATGTACCAACAGTCTAAGTAAATACACTTAGTTACTTCACTTGTCAACTTAACTCCAAGCCTAGATATAATTAAGTAAGTATACTTAGACAACCTATTAAAGAAGAAATAAAGTCGCGAAACCCTTTTTAGTCCTACCAGAATTTATGATATTAAACTGCCTCGTTGGTTTAGAGTTCGCCAGCGCTACTTTAAGCACGAGGCCCTGGGTTCGATTCCCAGGTCGGACAAAGTGTTGTTGGGTTCTTCTAGGAATTTCTCAATAGCAGCACGAAGTCAGGATTTCTGCACGGTTGATGGAAATAGGCTCGACCCTATTCTTTTCTTTATTTTTTTAATAAAACGTTGTCCCTAGGAATTTCTCCTGTATTTTTTCTATTTTCTACTTTTGTATAGCAGGAATTCCAATTGCATGGCAATCAAAATCTTTAAAAATTTATCCCTAGGCATCAGAGTGTTGCCCACTAATAAATTCAGGAAAACAATATTTGCCTGGCTTTTAGACAACAGTTTTTATTCAGTTAATGAATTTTTTAATTATAATTTTTGACATTAAATTTTTTATCCATATTGTGTGTTTAGTGACTTTTTATTTTTATATTAATTCTTTTTATATTTTTTTTTTAAATTTGACATTTTACAATTGGTAAATTTTGACAAATTAATAAATTTAAATTGGCAAATTAATAAATGATTTGATTTGATTTGACATTTAATTCATAATAATTATAAGAAAAAACTTGTAATTGACATTGTATTAAAAATTACCTATTTTCATTTATAGCTAATTTATAATTACTAATGGGGATAATGATTGTACTTTAATTTTAATATTTCTACACTGGCAACGGTAGTATACGTGAAGCTTTTAATTAATATTAAGATCATATTGTACCATGTACTGAGAAATAAATAAATTATATCATATGAAACGGGACGTAAACATGACTTGCGAAATGTGGCTGTACACACTGCAGCAGGTCAAGTTACCAGAAAATGACAAATTTTCTCATTTTTTTTTTCTTTTCGCTTTTGAACTTAACCTTCAATATTTTAAGGTTTTAAATAATTTGGAGAAATTTGACAGTTTCGTGTAACCTGATGTGCCGACGACTGTACATACTGAGGTACACCTCTGCATAACCCTTCGAGGCAAAAAAAAAAACAAAACACCCTTCGCGGTCCACCAACCAATTTCTCTATTGACTCTAAAATAAAGACACGAAACCCTTTATATCCCTACCATACTTTATTATAATCAGCGCTACTTTTCTTGACCTCGCCGACCACATTTTCAAGTCTTAAAATAGCTGTAATTTTATATGCGACGGAATGTTTTTCGGCAATATTTCAAGAGCTTTATTTAATTCCACATTTTGTCTCCAGATAATAGGCGGGGATTTCCACCGTGCCACTGTTTTGTAAAAGATTCTCTGGTTCCCCTTTCAACGAATATAATAACTGCTTTGTTTTGCATTGTATAATTTGGTAAAAACTGTTCCCGGGTTTTGGTTTCGTTTGTAGAGTGAAATTGTGGTTTGAATTTGCTGCTGTCTTGCCATTTAAATTTAATCGTGTGCAGATGTTTTTGGTTAAACTTGTTTCTGATACGTATCTTAGGCAAGTTTAACCAAAAACATCTGAACACGATTTAATTAAGTTAGACTGTGTTTTAACAAGGATTGAACATCACGTTCTAAATTACGTATTTTAAACATACACAATTAAAATAATGAATAACTATTAACATTCTAGTCGTGGGACCTTTTTTTCGTTTTAGAATTAAATTTGTGATTATTTGGTGAAAATACTTACCATAAAGTTTGTGTTCATTGTTGATACCGTCGCCCCTCGTGTGTCTAGTGTCTTATATTATAATTGAGTGTGGTTTATTTATTGCAAAATTTAGTTAATTTTTTTTAGTAAAATTGTTTATATTTCTGTTTTAACAGACTGATAATAACTTGTATTAACCGGTGTACTATTTTATGCAGTAACCAAAACGCCATTTTATCTGACCTTACTTTAAACCTAGTAGGTATGCGATCGTAGCTGTTAGGTAAAACATTTATTATTTTATACCTACTGCTCGTTAAGGTTTTCCATTGAATAAATCAAATCAAATCAAAAGTCATTTATTCAAACTAGGCTGAGAATCAGCACGACGAGCAGACGATTTTTGATCGTCAAAATCACAAAAGACAGTCCCCCCAAAACGCCCGCCCTTCACCACTTCCTAGTGCTTTAGCTGGGAAGAAGAAGTGGCGGAAGAAACTCCCCAGCAGCACTGCTGTCTGTTCAGTTAGAAGAACTGGATTCTATACAGTAATAAATAATTAACATTACGAAACACAAAAACATTGAAATTATTTGCCAATATTGAAAACTATACTCAAGCAGAAATAAATAATAAAAACGTAAACAGAACTTAATACATAATAAAAAGCCTCCAGACATAAAGGGCGTGCCCGCTTACATATGCAATGCTGCATTATGTTTATATATGTAGCTGTAACTTGTAGCCACAAATGATAAACTAGGACCTTCGAAGTAAAATAAAGAAACAGTTAATTACTAATAACAATAACGAAACCATAGACAGCAAGATGACCTGTCACCACAAGCAGCATCCGTTCACGAGCATAACGCATAAATCAGCCATCACACCAATTATCCTACAAATGATTATAAAATATTTTGGCAAGTCCATATTGATCTTTTAGGGAAGTACCTATCTGCCAGGGTTGCAGGAAAGCCTGAAAGGGTCACGGTGGCCCCTGGCACAGGCAACTGAAGGAACACGGGTGGGTTTTAGTCAGTAAGAGTCTGACACGCCGTCTCGCTCTGCCCAGAGCGGGAGAAGTTATTTGATGATTTCCCACACTTAAAAAAAAAGGGAACTACCTATACCTCAGAGCCGGCGCCGCATCGTCGCACCTGGAACAAAACAACTTGGTACATACGTCATGAAATACGCACTCACAAAACCATAGTAACAAGGTAACAAATGATAATTAATAGCATGTTCGTAATTGTAGAAGAACATGGACACGTGTGAAGTACTCTTAATTAGAGCGTAGTTCTTACTCAGTAAATCAGTTTAAAATTAACACTCTTCTAATAACACACTTTTAATGAAACGCTTCCAGAAATTCACACGCGTTTGGAAATTATTAAGTATGATGTGTTGGCATGGATTGGCGTCATTGTTCGTTAAAGGGATTCTAATAAAAATATATGATAATTATTTAATTTTATTGTTAGATCACTTTTAAAACACTTGATTTGGCAAAACGGCTTCTCTTCTTCGTTGTTCCCTTAATGCTGAGGATCACGACCACTTAGAACGGGTCTCCAAGGTCGTCTGCAGTGTGGACCACTCGGGTGATGCTGCTCCAACAACCTTCTTGATCGCGTCTGACCACCTCGCCGGTGCTCTTCCTTGGGCGCATTTTCCTTCCACCTGGTCCAGTATCATAAGCCTTTCCAGGCTATGATTAGGTGAACGCTTAATATGGCCGCAAAAGCTGAGGGCACGCGCCTGGCACATTGTAGATAGCCGCTTGGTGATGTTGCAAAACGGCTTGGTTGGAATTAAAGAATGAAAAAAAGACCCTGAATAATTTGACGTGTCTAAGAATGCTGTGTTTGGCGTCTACATATTACTGTTAAATAGACAAACTTAGAGTTGTTAACAATAATACTAATTTACCACCTTCAGCTTTGACCCTGTTCCTGATGCTGATGGGCTCCTATCTCTTTTTTTTAATATTAAAAAATGTAATTTATACAGGGTGCAAAAAGACCCATCACTTACCCGTCAACTACGCATTCTGTACATCAAACTAAGTAACTAGCACAAAAATAATTGCTGGGAAACGAATTATATTTTTGGTGTGAAAAATCGCTGTTTACGGTAGTGCGCAACGTAACGCATGCAAAACATTGTGCTCATGGGTGCATGCAAAGGTACAGGGGTCGTGGGGGTATTTAAAGTTGTGTTAGAATATGAAAACTAGTTTTCGTAAAAAAAACATCAGTAAAAGTTGGAATTTTGACCTTCAATATCCCCGTAGCCAGAAGGTTCCCAGGTATGGTCCGGTACAAAAAAATGATTACAATGACGGAGTGTACAAGTTACTCTCGGCTTCGTTAAGTGTCTTTTTACACCCGTTATTTGTGATAAGTGAATGATATAAAATAACAATGAATGAAATAAAATAACATGAATGAAATAATAATACCGGCCTATTATTGTCCCACTGCAGGGCAAACGGCTTTTCTTAAACAGAGAAGGCGGATATGCGATTTAAGGCTCATATTAATTATAAGTCTAAGTTTCCTCACGAACGAACGAAGTTTTAATAATACCTACCCCGAAAAAAAAGTGTGGCTTACGCCACACTTTTTTTTCGGGGTACAAACGATAATACAACAATGATTTAAGTATAATAATATTACTATTATTATACTTAAATCATTGTTGTATTATCGTTTATCGATGTCAAGACAGTTTTCGCTGAAAGTCGAAAATCAAGGTTTTACGAGGCGTCGAAACTCCAATGACATTGGTAATATCGTTTGTATTACACTTTCGGCGTCTCTTGTATCTGACAGTTTTGTTTTATTGCCTTAGACGAAGGAAAGAACATAGAAATTGAGAAAACGAACAGTGATTCATTTATTTTTACGGTTGAAAGATATAGTATTAGGTTTTTATTTTAAGTTCGATGAGGGTTGTTGGGATGTGTTAAAATTACACTCACCATTAAGTTTTCTTTACACAATAATTAATGTCATCATAAAAATATTTATAATTTGTTCTAACGCTGAAAATAATTTTCAATTTTTATAACTTGAAAATTACCCGTGACTTACGAGTTGTACAGACAGACGTTACTTTGTTTAAATTATTTCATCACAACTGCTCTCAAAACGGTGAAGGAAAACATTGTGAGGAAACCAGCATGTCAAAGAATGAAAAATTCAAAGACTTGTGACATCTACTATCCCGCACTGGGTCCACGTGGTGGATTACGGCCCATTCCCTCTCCCTGAGAGAAGGCCTGTGTCCCAGCACAAACAAGATTACAAGCAACATTATGCTGATTATGCTATACTTACTTGAAAATAACTTTAATTCTACATTCACATTTACTCTCAACTAGGCGAAAATAAACTCGCAACGCTTAATAATTTACGGAAAAACTAAAACCAGAGACTTTTCGTGAAACTAGAACGTTACCCTATGGCACTTGTCAAGTGCTTCGTTCTCGCTCCATACTTATTATACCGACTACCTACATTATGCTGCTAACGAAAGTCAAACATACGAAGTTCTGCGTAGGAACTGGGCGAATAATTATACTTTGACCAGTTTTCCCACTTCACTTCAATGTATGTTTTCATTAATTAATGTGATGAAGTGAGTTCAATGTTTTTGTGTCCTCGTCTGCCTAGGCTATTTCCACCTATATTGGGGTCGGCTTCCAGTCCACCACCAGTGGCTCACCAGTCCGGCTACCAGTATTGTACATGGAACGACTGCCAATCTGCAATGTTTTTTGAGTAACTTTCGTATTTTGTAAAGTTTTCTAATGTTATTACTTAAACGAGTAATTGAATGGAAGCAAAAATACAGAGAGTTCTAGTATAGGTTATTACAGCAGCGTTAAAAGTGATTTTTTTGCTCGGTAACAACAAATTAATATGTATTTTTTATATACATAATATATTTATTTATTTATACTTTATTAAACACAAGAAAACTACATAACAAAAAATCCATCAAACACTACAAACATACAATGGGGCCTTGTCGCTTTCTGCGATCTTTTCAAGGCAACCTTGGAGTGGATAGTAATTTACCCAGGCAAAACACTGGCCATTTCAAGGTTGCCTGACGTTCTTGAATTTGTCCAACGACAACCCCTTTATGTCCACATAAAATGGAGTTGTCGTTGGTGCAAATAATTAGTACATATATACAATAACATACTATATGAGATACACAGATATATGCATAAGGTATATAATAGTGACAAAATTACATAATACATAACATACGCGCAGACCTAATTACAGCCAAGAGAACAAGATCACAACGACAAGTAATGTTCCTTCACGAGTCTTTTAAACTAAGGCAACGGTAGTGCGCGTTTTATTTGAACTGGCCATGCATTCCACAGACGAGCAGCCTGGATAGTAAAGATTGACAGGTCCTAGTTATTTATAATTGTTTGTTTTTAAACAACAATATGAAAGCTGGTAGCAGCTGGATGAGAGTTGTCGAGAATCGAGCTGAATGGCGTGCAATTGGAGAGGCCTATGCAGGCCCAGCAGTGGACTGCTGGACCAACGCCAACGAAAAGCTTCAAATAATCATACTCAGGCTAAAAAGCTGCTAAAATGTTTGGTAAGATTTTCTACTTTTTCAAAAAACGTATCCTGGATTAGCACATATTAATTTTCATCTCAGAAAATTCGGTGACAATACCAAAAAGTTTTTAAAATCTACGAAAGTTGCTGACGTTCTTGAATTTGTAAAGACTGTTTTAAAATTATAATAGTTATTCGCTTACCATATTTTAAGACTCAACTTTTTCCTTTTCTACTGAAACTTTGTTAAACACCGTTTAACATATATTTTGCTGCTGGCAATGAATACTATTGGCTTCTCGATTATATTTTTTAATATATTTATTTAATATGCATCTAAGTAGGTAATAATTTAAAAAGTCGGTAGGTGTCATAGGACACCAGATTGGAACGAAAATTCCTTTCGCTGTATATTATGTATTAAAACAGAGCCAACGAATATGGTCTCAAGTTTCACGTGCATAAAGTTTTTTTTTTACTTATTCGGGCATAACGCTTATTCGTTACGTGACGATTTCTGCTAGTTTACTCCTGCCGTCAGCCGCATGAAAAAAATTCGTTATAAAAAAAATTGAACTAATAATAATAATAATAATTCGTTTATTAACCAGCTTAAGTTCTTACATTTCCTTATAACTAAAGTACAAATGAACTTCTCCTAAAATTAATGTTATAAGGGAAACATAATTTTAATATTTTGACAAGTGGACTCCACACTAGGTCGAGCCTGTCTCGTGGAGTCCTTGAGAGTTTGAAACAATTTGAAAATTCAGGGTCGACGCTGTATTGTTAATGTATTTACATATTGTCTTGAAAATTTTACGTAAAACAAAATCAAAAATAAGTACTTAAAAATACTGTTACATATTTTGCGGTTACATATTCGACCTAAAGAGAAAAACGTCTCCTTAACAAGTTTTAAAAGATTTGGGCTCTATCTCACAAAATAATAATATCCTGGGACTGCTTAGACTATTTAAAAAACCCTAGGGTTTTGGTCAAGTTGTGTAACAGAAAAAATAGACTCACTATGCAAAGCTGGAACAATACGGTTTAAGAACCACCAATTAGTCAGTGGTCTAGCCCAGGCTTAGTACTAATTGAGACACTGCCAATAAGTAATGAATTCCGAACCAAAACCTGCAATATTCAACCTAAAAGTTCAACCTTTAAAGTTGACTTCACATTGCGTTATCGTACATTGTTAATCTTCCCTCTTTTCCAAAGCAAAGGTATTTCGTGCAAGTTCCCATGGGTACAAAGAGTGACAGTTCATTGAATGAAAATAAAGTAAATCTCTGACAGATATTGGGAAGCGCGAATCAACACCAAATGACGAATGTCGATTTAACTTTGATGCTGGAGAGAAAACACGACAAATGTTTCAATATGGTAATGAGTATAGAGCCTTTGAAATCTTGGATGAGATAAATCAACAATCACAAAAATACAAAACAATTGACAATCACTGTAGACGGGGTGCTTAGATACTACGGTAGGCCGCAAGTTAATGGTCACAAAACCAGTAAAGTCAAAGTCAAATCATTTATTTCAAATACATTACAAAAAAATATACTTAATTGATTATAGTTGCCTCTTCCAAAAGGTAGTTTCGTATGAAGAAGAATGGGCAAGAAACTCCGCCGTTACTCTTTTTAGTATAAGCTGACCTTGCATTCTGTTCTGATCACCACCACCACCATCGCCCAATTACTACCGGACTACCACCCACACTTGATTGATATCCCGACCAGTCGTATTCAGCACTTCTCCTTATCATTTATTATGCGCACAGCCAAAGTGTGGCACTCTCTGCCAGCGTCTGTGTTTCCTTCCACATATAACCCGTTTGCTTTCAAAGCAAGAGTGTACAGGCATCTTCTGGGCACGCTCGTTCCACCATAGACTTCATATATCTATCGCTTTCCATCAAGTGTGATCGAGGTCAAGAGCAGGCCCAATAAGCAATAAAAATAATATGGAATCGCGTACTGCGCTAGACCAGTTCAAAGTCAAAGTGTTACAAGTAACATGCGGCCTACTGTACGTAGATATTATTGCAAGGTTGAGTAGGAAAAAAATTTTTTGCTTTGAATTTTATTTGCCCTACCATTCCCACATTAATAAGAATATTGTAAATATTTGTCTTCAGAAAAGGATAAAATGTGGTATGAATATATTTTGTCGAAGCAGTTTTCGTTTTGACCTTAGCCATAGATAAAGATATACGTATTGCCTATCATGATCATCATCATCATAATTAGCTTATAACGTCCCCACTGCTGGGATACAGAGCCTCTGTGTGAGGGAGTGGGCGCTTGGTGGATCCAAGCGGGCTTTGTGCGAAAAACACAAATATAAAAATTATCTACGGTTTCTTTCAACTTTGATATAATTGTAGGTATAGTCTTGTGCGGCTTGCGGCAATCATGATTTGAAATTCATTCTCCATCGATCAGAGTATGTGGTTCGTCAGTTCCTCGATCTAATTTTGGTAGACGTGGTGATCTAATTCGGCTGTTTCGATGAATCTTCAGGTGTATACACTGATTAAAACAAATCATACGTATTTCATTTCATGAATTAGAGAACCACTTTTAAGAGGATGGAAATATCAATGTAGGTACCTATGTAAAAGAAATTAATCTGAATCGAGTCATGTAATTACTAACTTTTGTTGGTGAAATCGTATTCTCAATCTCAACACGATATAAATTTTACGACTCCAACACGGCTGACGCCGCAAGCATAAAGTCAAAGTCAAAGTAATTTATTTGCCAGAAACACGGTACATGCTAGCGAGCAATGTTATTGTAACTACATAGTGATTGAGTTTAGCTCGGCTCCGTCGCGCTGTCCACCGCAACATTGGCCACGCCTGATGCACGTCCTACTAATCCGAAGATCTGAAGATCCCCATTCCGGATAGATGCGGCTGCATCGACGGAGCAGGATTAAACATGTTGCTATTGTATTAATATTGAAAGTAAATAATCCAGGCTTTGTATTAAGAAATGTTTTATTTACACCGAAGCTTTACCAGTGGCTTAAAGACGCTGTCACAATATAACCAGGATTTTTTAAAATAAAATGCAGTTTTTATTAGAATCTCTCTATTCTAAACTGTTGCCCTCATCGCAATGCAGTCTCTTGTTTGTGACAATATTGATGCTGATGTATCTATATGATATGGCTCTCCAACCTACTGTTAAAATGTATAGAAAAAATACTTTAAAACCAGCTGTTGTCTGCAACATTTTCAATCCAAACAAGGTCTATTGATCGAAACGGCACGTGTTGTCGATGATGTTGTCAAGCGTTCCTAATTGTGCCCACATTGGTCTGCGGTTTTCAACTCTATTGCCAAATCAAAGGTCGGAATCCTGCAACAGCCTGATATATGGCGATGCTGTCTTTTTTTTTTTTTTTTTGAGGATGGGAAATCATCAAATGACCCCTCCCGCTCTGGGTGGAGCGAAAGGGAGTGTCAGACTCTTACTGACTAAAACCCACCCTAGTGGGCCCCCTCTTCGATGCTGACATCTCTTTGAGGCGCGCGTGGAACACGTACGCGCCGTCCGGCACGGGCCTGATCCTGATCGGACGGTGAGCTACCCATTACTCACCGCCCGCAGGCCCGCGCCTAACTCACCGCCCGCAGGCCCGCGCCTAGCCATGCTATGTCTTAATCTTGTCCTGGTGAGATGGTGCATTTAAATAGCCACCATTTCGTATTTCAACGACCACTTTCAACAGGATTGATATAAGATTTCGGTAGCTCATGTCGGTCTCGTACAACATTTACTTTTCCATCATCGATAACGCTGATAATAATGTCACTTTGTCTCTCTAGAACAGCCAGACTCACTAGTACTCGCTACCCCGTTACTGAGACGCTTATACTTTTACCAAGGTATGAGCATTCTTATAATTCATGCCAATATAAGAAAAGAAGAAAAATTCTGGTAATAATCCTCATTTCAACTTTGAAAGTACATTTTGAAGTTGAATATGACAAAAATGGGCCACTGTATACAGGGACCATAAAATATGCGAAAAGTTTGCCGAATTTGCATACAAATGTTAAGATATGTCTTTAAATCTTTTATCATAATCTGGATGGAAGTCCCTTAACTTAAAAAGTAACCGCGTTTAAAACTCTGGGACCCACACTTTGGAATATAATGATACTATTTAAGAGATTTTCAAAGTTTTTAAGAAGATGAGATGGATAAATAGGGATCTAAGACCGACGTCCTTTGTGTGTAACATACAGCTTGTAGTGACTTTGATTCGTCTCATTGTTTTTTTTTCAATACAAAAGCAAGCTCTGGTTTAAATAGACACACACACAGCGAGTAAGAGACGTTTTAATTATTTGAGCAATAGAGGATTTTGTTTGATAAAAGCAATGTTAATTTTGTTTTCAAATAATGTTTATTTCTGTAACTTAAACATTATTATACACGTACATTTTTAGGTCAATATTTTATTTGCGCCGGCATTTCCTGGCTGAGTGATCCCTGAAAACAAATGCCGAAACAAGATCGTAGGTCATGGTATCTATTAAGTCAAAACAATATATTATTGAGCTTTAATGTGAGTCCAACAATGATGGGCCATGTCTGGAAGGATCTTTTGAAGAAAGAGCCATTGCAGCTTTTAGTTTACCTGTTTCGACAAACGGCATGCATGCGTTAATCATCGTGTAGCTCAACCTTATTCTAGGGAGCTCAACGACCCGTCACACGACGCTGCCAGATCTCCAGGGCTTCGCGTAGATGACATAAAAAATACTTAAAACCGCCAGACGTTTCTTATCTAGCCTGCATGGTACTCACATCCACATTAAATTATCTCTTTTAGAATTAGTTCTAATAGTTCGTACGTATCTGAAGCAAAAACATACATTTACTTCCATGATGGAAATTGAAACATACACACCAAAGGGCTGCATTAAAAAGTTTTGAAGAGACAGTGATTTCACGTGAAATCTGCGTAGAAAGGGTCTACCTCGGGGCTCTATGAATGTGGTCAACTTGCACACTCGTAGACACGGCTACATAGCCAGATATAAATTTCCAGTTTACACTGACCTCTCTTTGTAAGGGAATCCTAAACATTGCGATATCAGCTTATACTGGAGCTGTATAGCTTGGATCTGTAGCCGTGCGAACATTAGCTTAACTTACATACTATATACAACATACATATATAGGCATATAGTATCTCTAAAGGAAAACATTGTGTTGTTGATGATTCTTCGATTTCTGTTTTTACAGTATCAGTCTCATTACGAATGTTGAGATCCACTTCATTGTAACCAAAACCGGCTTAAAAATTATGTTCGTTTCAGTGTTGGTTTTGGAGCAACTATCGTTTTCTTCAGAATGTACAGATATTCTAAGATAGAACATGTAATTTTACTTCGTGGTTAGAACTTTGTTAGGGATTCATTTGCTATGAAAAATATAGATAGGTAATATATTTTTTTACCCCAAAACAGTTATCATCGGAATAGGTACTTGTTGGTAGGTTCGAGTACATTAAGTAGATATGTGTTTTATGTGTAGGATTTTGTTTTCGTCTGTTTCGCAAAATGAAAGTTTCAGGTTAAATACGAGTAAAAATATTGTTTCAAAATGCACAAACATTGTTTAATTGTGGTTTCCTTTTAGCAAATCCTCAGTTAATATGTTGGCATTGTGCCAAATACATGGTTCGCTTCGCTCCCCGTTCAAGGACCTAATGTCGTCACTTGGATTCTGGCAGTCTGTCCCTTAAAGAATAAAATTAGTTCCACGTAAACGGAATTTATTTAATGACAGCATTCGTAAAGATATCATTTGCATCTGATTAGATCAATCTTTGTTATAAATACATGTATTATTGAACTTTGGTGTCAATAAATAAATAAAAATAAATCGTTTCCGAGATTATAGCTTGGTGAGCCACAAGTTTTTTTTTTTTTTTTAAAACGTTGCCCCACACTAGGAATTTCTCCTGTATTGAGGGTGCATTTACATACATTTAAAGTCACATACACAAACAGCCAGACCCGGAACAACTACATGTAGGTCATACAAATATTTTGTTCCGTGCGGGAATCGAACCCGCGACACGCAGCGCAGCAGTCAATCGCTTAACCACTGTGCCAATCGTGCCGTCAAAGTTTGATTTATTTCGTTTAGGTTTTTTTTAATTGTTCAGACTTTTGGATAAATATTCCAGATTCAGAACGAATAAAAGAAATAACTTGATTTGCCAAATCAATGTAACAACTTTGCTCAATTCAAGATACCAATAACCAGTGAGGATAAGTAGGTACGCACGGTATGCATCGGTACTTAGAGAGAGAGATTCATGCTTGGTACACACTGTAGCGAAATAAAAAAGGGATTCACCACTTAAACACGTCTAATTTATAATTGTCAAAAAAAAAAACCACCGAAATTACAAAAATATAAAGAGTAAAAAGTTAATCTCATTTTTTTAAATTAATTGCAGATTTGGTTGTCGATATTTTTTATAAAAAAATTACACGAGGAAAACTTAGACGCACAACATCGTTAATACCTTATGGAAATAGGAATTTAGTAAAGAATTTTCTATTATGGTTTCCCTAAAATCTAGGTTAGCAGGATAAATGAAGAACTTTTCCTGCTGTAGATATCTGCGTGATAAAAAAGCATTGTAGACTTTTTATTACTGCGGGATTCCGGCGAAGCCCTATTAAGTTTTTGTCTTATAAATAAAACAGCACAAGGAAGGGATTGCGCGTATTTTGTTTTTATGGTGGATTTAAGATGCATACAGAGGGATTTTTGGATTTTTGCGTTTTAGTTGAATTTGGTTTGATATGTCAGTATGTAGATGGAAAGGTTTTGTTGGACTATCTAACATTATCTATAATTATCATTATCATGCTGTTTTCTCCAGTCCGTGTAGATTATTACGAATGGATAAATTACTTTCAAAAGTCCTAGGTAGGTAGGTCCATACGAAGACATATCAAACCATACATTTCCAGTTTTAGCTGACCTCGAATGGTCTAGGCTTTTCGTACAATGAGAGGTCAGCTTACACTGGAAAAGTATAGCTGATATGTAGTCGTGCGTACTACTTTGGCTTCACTCGTTTTGGCTACTCTGTGGAGGACCAGTGAAAGTCACTGAAAGTAAATGGACATTTGAAGTTCAGCCTCGTATATTTCATCGTCGTTTATTTTACTTCGAAGGTCCTAGTTCACCATTTGTGACTTCAAGCTACTGTTATATGAACATAATGCAGCATTGCATATGTGAGCGGGCACGCCCTTTATGCCTGGAGGCTTTTATTTGGGTATTTATTTATTATTATTAAAGCACATAAACAACACAAACACAAACATTTACAAATAAAAGAGAACAGAGACATGACATACGTCAATTACAGACGTGCACAGCATTCACAACAAAATAGAAGAGAAAAAAAACACAGTATTCACGTTCCAAAAAAAAATTAAACATAAACAATATAAGAACAAAAGCTCTAACTAAAATCTCGGTAATAGAGAGAATACCCTCGTCGACTTAAACATTGACTATTTTTTTTGGATTTGGTTGTCTTCAGTCTTCCCCTCATTTATAATCTTAGATCTAAAACGCTTGGTATGGTCGTGGAAGATATCCAAATCATAAATATTGCAAAAATTGTTGTACGGCGACGTTAGCCTAGCCATCGGAGCATTCATGCCTAAGTTGGTTTTATAATGAGGGACATTGAAAAAGGACGTGCATTTTCTTCGAGCATTAAGTTTAGGTACGTTTCTTTTAATGCGTTCGAGAAGTCCGTCAGATTTAAAAGAACCGTCAACAATATTCCGCAAGCATATTAAGTTTATCATGCGTCGGCGGCGTAGCTGTAAGCTTGACATATGGAAGAAATGCAGTCGTTCGTCATACGAGGTATTAGGTATGAAGTTCTGTTACGTTTTTATGATTTATTTCTGCTGGAGTATGGTTTTCAATGTTTTGTTGGTATATTGGCGTGTGCTAGCTGACTTAATAAAAATAATAATAATTCTTTATTTCAAATAACTAAGATCCAAAGTGTTAGTAATTACAATAATGACTTAAGACTATAAGTAAAGTGACACAATATTGGTGATTCTTATTTATTGATCACCGTCCTTACCATTTTCTTAAAAACTGGAGAGGCAATATCCTCCCCTATTATTTTGAGGATGCTATTGCTAGTTCCTCGTACTCTGCTTAGTAGAGATGCAGTTTTTTTGCGAATCACCTCATGAAAACCATCGGTTCGATTCTGCACAAACATCTCTGAAGCACTACAAAAGCGAGGCCTTCGCAACAGCATCCTAAAAATATTATTATACTGGACGCGCAGCGCGTCCATCGCTCTTTTGGCATACGCGACCCACAGGTTTCCCGTGTAGAAACTTTGGCAGTATGCCTTAAAAAGGGTGATTTTGACATCTACACTACATCAGGAGAACCTGCGCGCCAGCATATCACCTCGGACCGATAGCACCCTGCGCTCCCTTTCAATGTCTACATTGTCCTTAAGGTCGGCGGTGAGGAAGTGCCCGAGGTACTTGAAAGAATCTACCTTATTTAGTTTCGAGCCACTGAACATAATGTCAGGTATAATTTCAGGGCATTTACCACCGGCCTTAAAGACCACAGAACAGATAATCTGTTCTGTGTTAAAGACCATATATTTACATTTCATCACATTGTATAACAGTCCGTGTCTAACCGCATAAACCTCACAGCGCCTCAGTAGCTCTCCTATAGACCGTACAGTAGGGCCCAACAGCACCATATCGTCTGCATAGCTTATGTTATTTACACTAACACCGCCCACCCTGCATCCGACATGCATGACTTAGGGCAAATAATTTAATTTAATGTTTTGTGTTTCGTAATGTTTATTACTTAGGTACCTACTATTGTAACTATAGCATCCAGTAGATACTTCTAATTGATCAGACAGTTGCGCTGCTGGGGAGTTTGTTGCGCCACTTCTTCTTCCCAGCGAAAGCACTAGGAAGTGGTGAAGGGTGGGCGTTTTGAGGGACTAGCTTATGTAATTTTGACGTTCAAAAAGGGCTGATTTTTAGCCTAGTTTCAATAAACTACTTTTGATGTTTGTATTACATTACTTATAAAAACAAATAGTTTATTACTCACTATAAAGTTAAAACCATGTTTATTGAGTTGAGTTACTATATTTAACATTGTGTAAACCGATCAAAGACAAGGCTTCGTGATGAGTCTTTTGTCTCTTCTACACATTCTGTACATAAAAAAAAACTATTTCGAGAAAAACAAGTGACCCTCGGCTTTGTTAAGGGTATTTTTACATCCGTTATATAAAACTTACACTTTTTGTTCTTCTCATTTGTCTACTATCGAGAAGTTAAAATACTTCAAAGTTCGATATTTTTTGTTTTTCATGGCCGAAGCGGGACCGTTGATGAAAGGAAATTAAAGACAAAAAACAACACTTCGTCAAGTCAAAGTTATGCAATTTAGTTGGGATCGTCAGTCGTTTTAGGCCAAGACGAGTTTCAAAAGTTTTACCTAAATCTATATACCTGTATAAATAAAAATGAAATGCTGTTCGTTGATAAGCGCATCACTTGAGAACAGCTGGACCGATTTGGTTATTTTTTTTTGTTTAATATGTTCGTAATAGTCCGAATCAAGTTTTTATGGAAAGGAAAATTGGAAAAGTTTCCCGTAAAATCTTCAAATTCGTGAAAAACGGAACGTCCTTTTTTGTATGAATTATTGAAATTTCGACAGTAGGACTATCGGGGCAGCTAGTGTAAATATAGATATTTTTGTATTACCTACATTTCTCCAAATAAAATATTTTGCGTAAATACGAGTATGTTAGGACTTATTCAATTTTGTTGGCAGATTGATTTTTTTATTTGATTTTGAGACATATTTTAGTCGATGGCTCACCTTGAATATTGTCGGGTCTTAAGCCGTGTCAAAGTAGAATGTTTCCGTAATTTGACTGGCGTATCGCAACTTCTACACAAAATTCATTTATGGGGGCATACATATAGTGGGTACAACATATTGGGTAAACGGGTTTTGACTATTAAAATCAGTCGTTTGCGAACGTTCGACTGAATTGTTTATGTCGCCTGGTAAGAGATCCACGTTATAAACTCTTCAGAGTATTGATTTATTATCTTATCAGTACCTTAAACTTTAATAAGGCGTATAAGTAACGTATCCCATACACTGTTAATAGTCCTAAAGATAGTAGTTACATCCAATATTCAGAGGCTATCACGGTTTCCACGTTATTGCCTTTAAAAGAGCCAAACGAAAGGTGTGGGCAGCCGTTAGATCAGCTTGTGGCCTTAACTGGCAGCATTACATAAAGAATTGATGGAGACCGCGTGGCTCGTATCTACTGTTCGATATATTCCGGATATTGTTGGCTATTTTTTTCATAATATTTCGTTTTGAAATAGAAGGAAGGATACAGATAGCCACTGGTTTTAATCCGGTTCGAAGGACCATTAAATGTAATTATGTAAGATCCAGTATTAATTGGACCTTACACTTGCAGTATTAATGAGAAGTTGTAAGTTGAGTTTTGAGTAAGGTTAGTTAGAAAGAAAGAAAATGCGTTTATTGACGTATGCGCACACAGATTTCGTAGCACTAAATTTTACTTGATGTACCGATAGCAAGTTAAATTGAATGTTAATCTGCGGTGTTCTAAAATCTACAAAATCATATTAAACATTAATATAAAAATAATTACAAAAGTAGGTTACTGCGTTTGCAGCCTGACATAAATCGCACAGATAGCTGTTGAGTTCTGATACTAACTACCTAAGCGGTTAGCAAGAATATTTCATTAAACAAGACCAAAAAATATTCTAAAATATCTAAAAATAAAAAGCAATACCAATAATTTTATTCACCCACGCACATGGGCTGGGTTCCAAACTCCAGCCTCACAATCTCATAAAATGTTCTTTATGTCACTCGTAGCGACAATAATGCTACTAGACTTATGTTGTATGTTTATAAGAACACTTCTAATGTGGTTGTTACGGACAGATAAACAGTTTTTCATATAAACGATACCTCAAGAGTGTGCTGAAAGAAATGGTTGTAGCGTGCTTGAGAGCCCCCTTAAACTCCAGTTAGTTCAAACACCCACTTGTGTTTGAACTAACTGGAGTTTAGGGGGCCTACTCTCTAAGTCCGTCAACGAGGATACGGGCTCGTCCGAAAGTAGTTCGATACTTAGAAGTGAACCCTACTCCCGATCAATTAACTTTTCCGAACGGGCAAAAACACACCGGGAGTAAGGACAACTGTCAAAACGTAATGTCATTAATTTTTAGTTCGGGCCCCGGACTAATCTTACGTCCACTTTTATGGAGAAGGAAACGTCCGTAACATCGGCCGACACAACGGACTTCGTGTTTAGGGAGTAGGCCTCCAGTTTCGACCGTGTTTCGAATATATGATTTAAATCCGTTTGTCTGTTGTGCTTACTGCAAGAGAACATCTGACAAAATCTAGACTAATATTATATAGAAGTAAAATTGCTTTGTTTCTTTAAGAGTTAATCTCTGGAGATACTGAACCAATACAAAAAATATTTCAATATTAGAAAGCTACACTATTGCCGAGTGAAATAGCATATGTTTTATAGTATAGTTGACTTTCACGCAGACGAAGAGCGGGTAGGTAGAAGATTTAGTAATCATTCAGAGGCACTGGGGAACATACAATGCTTCCATAGTGAAGAGAGACGTTAAGCCTATGGAACGCCTTCAATCTTTTGCTGCTGTTTAATTGAAACTGAAAGACGCGGTAGAGTAACAGATTATCCGGATGAACCGTGGTCGTATATGCTACCTATAGACAGTCGCAGGTAATGGTAAAGGATATACCTATTTTAGCTATTGATATGTAGCAATGGCTTAAAATAGATATATCCCTTGAGATTACCCAAAACCTAGTTATGCGCTTACAATCAAATTCCCGACCAGTTTTAGCCGCTTTCAACTATGCGTTAGGGACATTGCCAATGTACTGAATTCCCAAACTAAAAGAACGCCCAGTAATCTCATTTCTTTACAAATATAGGCATGCCAATCCAAGTAATACCTTTCCATTTACATAATCCACCAACTAATTAAGACCTTTTCTAAACAAGGTCTATTCTGAAACAAAACACGTAATGTGCTGACTCGACCGAGCCTACCCCAGCGTCACCCCACGTCAGGAGGGCTCCACGTCAGAAGGCACCCGACGTCAGCATGGCATTTAACGAGCGACACATAATGACTATACACGACATTAGTCAGCATTAGTCGCTATACGATTGTGACTCAATTACCATCATGTTGAATCTTAATTATTTTACTTCAGAACGTATTAGGTGATAAATGTTTTATGACGGGATTGAGATAATGGTCTGAATTATGTTGTATTTCTCTGTGTTATAATTGTTTAAGTGTCAAGGAAAGATCGATAGATCTACGAGGTTTATTCTTGATCACGAGCCACTATTTTGGAGCCCCCATGCACTCTCTCTAGCTCGCCTTTGAATTACAACATTATTTAAATGCCACATAACAGCTGCTCGGGTCGATTGATCAGGTTAAGCTACGTTTGCCACTGTTGGTCCGTGGATGTGATGATCTTTACATACCAAGACCCCTCCGTGCCTCGGAAAGCACGTCAAGGCGTTAGTACCGGCCTCGTCCCGGCTGTCATTCGTGGATCTTTGACAGATGTGACGGGTCGTCAGAAGCCCGAAAGTCTGGCAACCAGCCTTACCGAGGGGTATCGTATTACCCAGTAAAAGTAAATAAATAATTTGGGTTGTGGAGGTCAGATAGGCAGTCGCTCCATGTAAAATGCTAGACAAAATGATGACATTGGCAGTCAGAAATAAATCAGCAAAGTTCGTCATTATAGCATCACGCTCTTGCTTTCTTCTAAGGGTTAGACAGGGGTAGTAATAAAATTATCAATGAGTAAGCCTTGCTTCTTTATATGTAGATGTTTATGAAAGCCTTTGAGGCAGTTTTATAGACACAAACGGGAGACAAAACAGGAGCTGGAAAACTGTCATAAGTTCAACTGCAAATAATAAGGTACTGAGTATCCTAGAAAAGAAGTTGTAGAAGGTATTTAGTCACACCTGGTAGTAACAAACTTTTACAAAGTGCATTAAGAGTAACTTTGAAAAACATGTGTGCAAAATTTGAGCACACAAGTTTAGTTACCATGTTTAGGAAGGAAACCGACAGGGAACGTTTTGTATGGGAGCCTATTTGGCACTGACATCCGTTTAGTCTGGGCAGTACTCGTAACATAGTTGTGTTTTGTCTAGTCTATGCTAAGACTATACTATACAGGGACTGTAAATGATGTTAGCATAACTGACGCTAGAGTGTTAATATAATACAGGACGTTGTGTTGCTTGTAGGTCAGCTCTGTTTGGAAACAATAATGGCTCGGTTGTCATAGTTATTACATACAAGGAATGTTCCGTTCGTACCGGAGAAAGATTTATATGAACGATCTGTAGGTAGAATCTGAACGATTTTTGATTACGTGCAAATAAGAATTTCATATGATGTTTAAGGGACGCCTGATATAAATTATTGGATAATAAGGCTTGCAAATGGATTGCTCTTGAATCCTTCGGGCCTGTATTGATCCGGTTCTTTCATTTAATATATTTAGAATGATTTTGACAATTTTATAACGTGTTGCTGAAACATGATTGTAGTTTTGAGCTGATGTTTACTTTGTAATAGCTTCTAGATTATGACTGAACAGTACAGGGCCGAAGATTGTTGACACAGGCTGGCTGGCAGGGTAGCTCGATGTCCGATAAGGACCAGGCCTGGGTCGACGGCGCGTTGTGTTCCACACGCACCTCAAAGAGATGTCAGCATCAATGAGGGGGTCCGCTAGGGCCGATGCCTGCCAGGGTTGCGGGAAAGTCCGAGAGGGATACCGTGGCCCCTGGCACAGGCAGAAGGAACACGGGTGGGTTTTAGTCAGTAAGAGTCTGACACGCCATCCCGCTCTGACCAGAGCGGGAGAATTTATTTGATGATTTCCAACCCTCAAAAAAAAAAAGGCTGGCTCTTATCTATACTTATATTATTATTATAAATTAAAGTCAATTTCCGCGTGTCTTGATGACAGCATTGTTCTTCAGAAGTCCGCAACGGATTATGATGCGGTTTTCACCTTCATTTAGATTACTTATTCCATAACACAATAATATTAAACTCAAACTCAAACCCGAACTCAAACTCAAAGATCTAAACCCACTTCATTGAAAATAAACAAAACATCGGCGTACATTAATGTCTTATAATGTCGCGTTATTTCCAATAAACCAATTACAGGCACTTTTGAACTGTCAAGGGGTCGGTCAGTCAGAAAGATGAAGCTAGTTGCCCATTCCAAAGCGTAGTAGGTACATAGGAAGAAATTTAAATGAATTTAAATAAAAATATTATTACAAAAAGTAGTTACATCATTCATGTTGAAATTTTACATGTGAGAACGATGTAGAAAGACGTGCACGTTAAAAAGTTAGTGCACTTTAAAATTAAACTTACATAGGTATAATAACTAAATCTATATGTTTTGTCAAGTGCGTAAGAGGGTCGGATCATTAATTCCCTGATAAAGATCCTTACTTCTACCGTGTATGAGAATCTATCAGAGTCTAGATTTTTACTGAACCAATATTAAATTTTCACAAGATGTTTGCCTAATTAACGTGGGTACGCTTGCGGAAATTGGACCCAGCCTGTGAGATAGGTAATTATTTTTTTGGACCTATCGTGTGTAGGTACACCAATTACCTACTGGAAATATTTGTTATTCATCAATTTTGTGCGAGCGATGCGTTAAGCAAATTTATAATGTTTGTTGATACGTTCATTATTTTAATAATTTTAGATTCTGTTCATGAGTAATCCTGTGGTGATGTAATGATGATAGAATTTTACTGAATACATCCTCATACTTCTTATTCATTTGTGCAGTCTTCTTCTACCATCGTGTATACCTACGCATCGTACGTAGGTACTTGATTTCTAAGCAGATTTTTACAAACATAGTGGTATATAGAATTCAATGTTTCGCCTCCATAGACTGGACCGTAAAGAAGGCAGGTCGATTATAAAAAATGCGTTAACTTTTAAAATATTTGAGGAATCCTTTTAAAATAAATTAAAGTTTATTTTATTACAAATATAGGAAGAAGTAAGACCTTTTTATTAATTTTTGGAGACTGTCGATTTTTTAAATATGAACAACTTAGAAACCATTTGTCTTACTTTTGTATCTGTTTATAAATGTGGCATTTTTTGTGCATAAATTCATTATTCTGAATACCTATATTAAATTAAAAACATGCCACTAACCCCTGAAGAGTGTACCAGAATTCTGACAATGCTTGAAGACGAGCGCTGTCAGAATTATACAGCGTGAACTGTTGGTGTGTCGCTGTCAACCGTTCAAAGAATGCTCCAGCGATTCGAAGAGACTGGATCCAATATTCGCAGACCAGGAATAGGCCGAACAAGGTACACGACAGCGCGGGAAGATTGATATATGGTGTCATCAATGTTGAGAAATCCATTTCAAACGACTGTTGAAGTCAAAAATCACCTTCTACGTGCTGGAGGGAGCAAATCGATCACGTGTTTAGTGAGGCTGGGTCTTGCTGAAGCAAAACTCCAAAGGCAGCATCGAAATTTAAGGCTGAGTTACGCTAGAGAACACATGAATTGGACTCTGGAAGAATGGTCAAGAGTAATGTTTTCGGACGAGTCGAGATTCATGCTATTCACGCACGATGGGAGGCAAAGAGTCTACAGAAGTCCAGGAGAGTGATATAACCAAGCTTGCATTAAAGAGCCATATGGCAGGCTTCTGAAAAATGTCGATATGATGAAGAAAAACCATGATGATGTGTGAAAAATCTTTTAATATACAAAGTAGGTTATATCATCAGAAGTTGTCTCTAATTTTCTTAAGAACGCTGTTTTGTGTCTCGGCTGAGTTACGAGTGTAACTCTTTTATAGGCACGCAGTACTTACAGAAAGTTGGTAGAGAAATAAGTAGGCTCGCTTATTTGACGAATTGCGTAGCGTAATGCTAGCCATGTGGTGTCTTGTCTTGGCTTTAGAAGTGTCAACATGGCAAATAACTTATTCTCTCGAATAATGTGTGCGCCGAGGCAGTAAAATAGCAATAGCTGCAAAGACAATTGTCATTGTATATTTCGTAGAGCGAGGTTCTGCTGTTTCTAAGTTTGTAATTCAGATGGTGGTTTAGGTGACGATACAAAATAACTTGTCATATTGTCGTTAGAAGGAACGTCAATAAAGCTTTTTAGCAAAGTATTAAGTCAATTTTAGGTGCGTTTTTTTTTTGTTTTATTAATAATATTAATACAGACGGTATCCCCAACCATCTTCTCCGTAGCCTGAAATAGATAGATAAGAAGAATACGTTTATATTAACCTACAGAAAGCTGCCATCTGAAACGTCTGCAGACTAGTTAGGAAGTTCATGCAGTTATAGGAAGAAAACACACTCTCTTACTTTACTTGGGTTTGGCCCGTAAATGTAGCAAAAACCAGCCTAAAGCTGAGAAAAAAAAATACTCCAAAAATTAATAATATTATGATTGGACATATTAATTTATTAATAATATTTAAGCGTTAACTTTTTACTTGCTTATAAATCAATACATGTTGATACATACCGAGACGCTACCGTTTCAAAGAAAATTACTTATACGAGTAGGTACGTTAAAAAGTCGGCGGGCTCTGTTTTTATTTAAATTAAATGCTTCACATACCGAATAGGTACGGCGTGGACGTTCATTTGTACTCTGGACCTGTTCGCCAGAACGACGACGTCGTCAAAAATGTGCGAGCATGCTGTTACAAGAAACTTGACTTTAGTTTTTTTTATTTTGTAAGTTCTAGCAACATTTTAAGTTTAGTTATAAAAAGAAAAACGTTTGAAAATTCGTAAAATGAAATTCCACACCGTAGTCCATCAGTGCGAACAAAAATATCTATTAGTTATATTTTCGTCAATATTATTGTTCACCACGATACAAAACGATACAAAAGCCCAAACAAAATAATATTTATATCAAATCGCTCAAAGCTTCGAACAAAAGCTACATGTGCGTTATCTGAAAGGATCTAATAAATTATGAGAGGGCTCGTGTGAGAGGCCTTTCATAGCGCTCTTTAATCTCTTATCAGTCGTAATCGGTGGTTTGATGGAGTTCAGAAACGTGGGCTATCTCTGATCGGAGATGTTCCCCCAAATTGCTTATTAAAAGGTAGGTATCTACTTTATCTAGTTTTCTGGAATCTAGATGTTTAGAATATTTTACGATTTGGTTATTGCTTGTTACGTAAGTTTAGCCCATGATTCTAAGTGACTAATTTATATAGAGTCCTGAAAGTTCAAGTCTTCAGTACCGAAATTATATATTTTTTGGAAATATCTCTATTCTAGTAAAGATTTTTTGAAGTAAGAAGGAGAGCTCTACAAACAGTAAGAGGTCAAGCATGACTGTATAATAATTACGAAAATAAAGATGGCACCTAATTAATGTTTTCTTAGAATTATTTTTCGGCCGCGACTTACGAGTTGCAGGTCGCAGGTTCGAATCCAGACAGGCGCTTTACTTTGTGTAAATTATTTCATCACCATTGCTCTCAAAACGGTGAAGGACACCATCGTGAGGAAACCGGCATGTCATAAAACCAAAAAAATCGAAGACATGATGTGACATCTATCAACTCGCATTGGGCCCACTCCCACTCACCGAGAGGAGACCTGTGTCCCAGCAGTGGGAACATTATAGGCTGATAATGAAATAGAATTTATTATTTTGTACAAACTTTTTTTTTTTCACAATTTGTCTCAAATTCAATGAGCCTTTGCCCAATACGAGCTATGTCAGGCTAAATAATTGGTCGCGCTGTCGGGGAAAAAGTTTTTTCGTATTTTATAGGTATAAAGTTTGGTAAATACAAGAGGTATTTACCAAACTTTATACTATTGGGTCTATTTGTATCTGGCTAGTTTTGATACCTTTGAATAGACGATATTTAAAAAAAGAAAAATATAAAGTAAATGTGTTTTCCCGCCATTATTCAATTGTTTTTCTGTCCGCCAAAATGAGTGAATCTAACGAAGACATTTGATACATTATGAAATGTATTTACAAAAAAGCGTAGCAAAAAAGGGAAAAACGCGACACCTGCCGCGAAGAAAAAGTGACGTTTATGGACTTAACGCAGTGTCAGTAAGAGTATCACAAAGATGGTTCAAGCGTTTCCAGTCCCGGAATTTTGATATCAAAGATGTAGCTCGCTCTGGTCGCCCTGTTACGGATAAAGTCGAAGCCATTTTTGGAAAAGTTCGAGCAAGTGATATTAGTAGTTACGACATAACTAAAGAGTTAGGGGTTGCCCACAAAACAGTTTTGACCCATTTGAAAAAGTATGGGTATACAAAAAAACTCGATATTTTGGTGCCACGCGAGCTCTTAGTATTGAATTGGTATTGGTACATAAAATACTTTTACTAGAACTTTTACCCTGACCTAATACCAATACCAAGGACAAGAAGGTTCTAGTAGGAGTGGTATCCAGTTTAGATGTGTTTTCATCTAGAAATAAATAGCTGATTTAATCCCAAAATTAAATACAACTAATAACTAAATAGATTTCTAAAACCAGTTCAGCGTTTTAGCTTTGAAGACTTAGCAAAATAAACAGATAAACTTTAAAATTAGTTTAAAAGGCCTAAACCTTACTAATGAGCTAAAGCCTTTAAACGAAGTTTACCTACCCTTAAAAAGTTTAAAAGAAACATAAAAAAATAACTTGTAGACGTCATGTAAAATTATTCCACTTCATTTTGCCCCAAGCCCGTGTAAATAAAAATCAAGCAATCAGACTGAAAAATTGTCGGGTTTTTGTGCGTATAAAATTAAATTAATCCAGCCATTTGGGTTGCAATGTACCGTGCCGCCAATTTAAGGCTACAGTATAAATATTTTGTTTTTTTAACTGACTGAATTTAATTCGCCATTTTTAAATTAAATAGTTGCAATTGGCTTTTCGATAAAGACGCGTATTTAAACTTTGTGGCAGGATTCACGAGAAAAACAATATTTAAGTTTGGTTTTGAACTTTTGAGTGGATACCTTGTTTTTGTCAGTATTACCTTTTTCCAATTGCCCCGTTGGTCTCTTGGTTGCAAGCGCGATTGCTGAGCCTGGAGTTCTGGGTTCGATTACCAGGTCGCACAAAGTGTTTTTGGGTTTTTCCGTTAGGAAATTCTTAGTAACAACCTGGAGTTTGGAAGTTGGCGGTGTGATACCCCCGTGCCTCGGGAAGCACGTTAAGCCGTTGGTCCTGATCTCTGTCCACTCGTGTCGGATTGCCGTCCCATAGAAGACTATGGAGTGAGGGAAGAGAGAGTGCACTTGTCTCTGCGCACACACTTGTGCACTATAATATCTCCAGCGCCGATGGCTAGTCTCCGTTGATATTGGCCGCCATGGCCGAAATACGGTCTGCTGGAGGACTATTATTATCACCTTTTGCTTCCATCCATTACAATACCGAGACCCCTCCGTGCCTCGGAAAGCAGGTTAAACCGTTGGTTCCAGCTGTAGATCTTTGATACTCGTTACTTGTGGTTAGAAGATCTAAAGTCTGACAACCAGTCTAACCAAAAGGTATCGTGTTACCCAGTAACTGGATTGTGGAGGTCAAGATAGGCGGTCGTCCATGTAAAATACTGGTTTTCGGCAGTATCCGGTTACACTGGAAGCTGACACCAAATTAGTTGGGGAAAGGCTAGGTAGATGATGACCTACTTCAGCGTTGAAGAGAAAAAGGCACGACGTGCAATTCCTGCATACTGGTCCTTAAATGCTTTATATAGACAGAAGAGGAAATTTAATAGGGAGGTATTTGCCTTACACTGGGGCAATACAGGCTTTTGGTATTCAAAGTCGAATCACTTATTTCAAGTAGGCCAATAACAGTCGCTTTTGAAGGTCTTAACTTACAGTAAATAGAATTGATTCTAGGCGCCCCTTCCAAAAGAAGTTTGGTATGAAGAAGAATGGGCAAGAAACTTCATAGCTACTCTTTTAAAATGTTTTACAATATTTCGTTTTTTTTTTGCTTTCTTTACAACAAAACAAATATTTATCGCCATAAAACCTTGTAACGAGTATTTACTTGTTTATCAATACCTCATTATTATTAAAGGTAAACATCGGCCCTCTTACAGTTTTCTATACAAACAAACGTAAGGAGATTTTACCGTAAAAACCATGTAACCACGAATGCGTGGCTATTAAACCCCTGCCACTCCACTGGTAGGATTCTTCCAATTCTAAGCTTTGGACCGTATTACATTCTTAAAGCACCTGTCACTAGTTAGACTGCGAAGAGCTCCTATTATTGTACAGAAACATGCGTTAACGCAGCCTTAAATAGCTACTAAAATTTACACTGATCCTGAGTGACACTTAGACTGAAGTTGGACTCAAAACTGACCCCAGTATACCAGACATATTTAATTACCTGTAGGTATAACTATTATATTATTAAGTATTGTGAATGTGATTGTTCCAGTTTTAATCATGGTCTGGCAATTTGAGTAGTTTATGCGGCTTACCCAAATGTCCTTTCTTTGATATTGTTCGTCGAATCGTTGAGCTCCTTATGTTCTGATTTGAGCTGCACGGTTACTGACAAATGTGTGTACTGACTGGACAGGTACACTCAATCTGTGTGGTTCTTTCCTCAAAAGACCATTTCAGACAGCAATCTACATAGTGTTTACATGATTTGACCAAGGTTTTGTCTGGACTTTAAAGGAGACTGTGACCTCTGAGTTTGTTTCGGCCTTTCTTCTCAGAGTAGTCAGATAGGAAACGCTGGCCTCATCTAGTTAAAAAAATATGATTGACGTGTAAAAGTGTTTGTACAAACGTACTTATAGAAATAAAATCATTTATCATTTACCTACCGATATTTTTTTACGTAGAATCTCACACTTGCCTTTGATCATCCCCACTTCTTGAATCCGTATTTTAATATAACATAACATCACACCTATATACGCAAAAGGGTCGGGCAAAGGGGCAGGGGTAGAAGCAGCATCCACATTCCACTTTATGAGTAAAAAAATATATATGCTAGCTAAGGGTAGCCGGTGCCCTAAGACAGTGAACCGGGGTCGCGGCAGGCCACTTAGGAGATGGCGGGACGGGCTGTACATAATATGTACATATTTTTTTAATTTGTTTAATTCGCTTTTTGTTGTTTTTTTTTGGTTTGTGATTATATTTTTTTAGCATTGCTTGTATTTTCAACAGTATCTACAATTTGATACAGATACTGTCTTATTACATTTGTTACTCGCGATGGAGATAATAAATAAATAAATATCGTCTGACATTGCACACAGCACCATCTAGTTCCAAGTTAAGCACTTAATACATACATATATTATTATAAATATACATCCATGACTCGGGTACAAATGTCCATATTCATCATACAAATATTTGCCCCTACCGGGATTCGAACCCAGGACCATTTGGTTTCGCTGACTACACTTAGCCACTGTAACCACTACACCAAACGTGTCGTCAACGACGCCGACCGACGTGTCGATGTGTCGAGACGTGTCGTCGTGTCGTGAGATATTATATCTCAGTATATATTGTATCATGTGATAAATATAAACTATAGTTAGAATTAATTAATAAATATATTTTATGTTTTTTAAGTGCTGTTAAAGTTTTTGAGTTAGCTCAGAATTTTAGTAATATATATTTTGTAATAGGCGTTCAAGGTGTTTGTGAAAGCCGTGACCTTTCAAAATTCGGTGATGTAAAAGTTTTGTTCTAGTTTTTTTATTTTTTTTTTTTATTATTGGAAATATAATTTTAGTGTGTTGTCCCTGCTTACTATAATTATGCGTAGTTGGTTTGTCTTAGTTCGTGTTTGGCATATGACATCGGGCTTTATGAAGCCGAGTGGCCATTTTCGCGACAGCATCCGCAGCTTCGTTGCCTGCAACTGTGCCCTTTCACACACTTGATTACCTACCATGTGAGGTGATGTGTCTGAGCGTATGTGTGTGTGATTATGAATGATTTTATGAATTTTTGTGACCAGTGGGTATGTGTTCGTCGTCTGCTATCGCCTGAATAGCCGACTGGGAGACAGAGAAGATCATTAGGGTCCGTCAAAACCGGAAGGAGAAAGAAAGAAAATAGAGAAAGAAAAAGTGTTTATTGCGACTCGTACAGGAAGTGCACAAACTAAATTATAAAATAAAAATCCAAACTATATAAAAACAAAAAGTAACAAAAGAAAAAGAAACAGAAATTCCTATACAAGGCCAAAAGGCAAAATCTCAGCATGATGCTGCGACACTTAAAAAAAAAAAAAAAGGAAGGAAGGAGGACGCACGGGCTCGCGAAAGATGGAAGGAATGGAGGGGTACCTTGGCCACGGAGTGTGACAGCGTAGGCTAGTAAAAAGACTGACTGCCCACTGCCCCTGGTGGACATTTAAGAAACCTGATTATGCGATGTTATTGTACTAAACCACGCGCAACTTATAGTCGGTGAATATCAAAACATACAGTTTTACCGCAGTAATGTTTGTTCAAACATTGTTTAAGTACGTGTACGTAGAACAAATTCTCAATTCTCAATTCTCAATTCTTTATTGCGTACCATAATGTTTACATAGATGTTAGGGTTATTTATTTTAGTCACAATTATGGACCCTGTCGGGCACAGCATACATTAAAACTAGGAGAGAGGAGGAAGGATACAGAGTGTTTGTTACAATATTTAATTACAATTATTTAAAAAATACCCACCGAAATTATTTCTATTTAATTTATTACGCAATTATTTATTATGTCATTAATATATGAGAATATTTATTAATATAATTAGATATGCAATTAATTACAATTTATCATTTAAGTATTCGTTTATACTATAGCATAGCATATAGCTATAGCATAGCATATACTATAAAATAGCAGTGGTCATGTGATTTGAGCCCGCGATTCTTCTTTGTACAAAGCGTGAGTTTGTGAGTCATTATTTTTAATATTATGTAAATATGTGGGGCGTGGATATACGTGGATAAAATACAGGGTGGCAGGGACATAAACTGAATCCATGAATTCAGTACAAGATTCTTAACCCCCTGCGTTGAAATTTATGGTCGGCTATAAAATAAAACTGTGATTTCATACAAAAGTGCAATACCTACGCTGTCAAAATGTATGGCAGATCAAATTTTTTTATATAACCTGCGGTAAGTTTCAAAGCAGCGGGGGTTCACATGTTATCAGGTTGTGTCTCGATGTCCCTGCCACCCTGTATGTACGTACTGTAATTTGTGGTGACTTTATTGTACTACGCGGGGTGCTCATGCTGATATCGATAGGCTGCTTACAACACGAGTAAAATAAATAATACAGGGGTCACACTGAAAGTTTTTTAGAATAGGCCAGTAAGAAAAGCAGCAAATGAAAAATTAATTTAAATTTCGAAGAACTGTTTGTGAATCTTTAGATGTGTAATGAATTCATAATTGTCATTTGTTTTTACAAATTGGCGGCAATCTAAAAAGTGTCTATCGTGCGTCGAAATGGATTTGATTAGAGAAAATTTTCGTTCAACGATTCATTACGACTTTCGTTGTGGTCTTACTCAACAACAATGTAACGATAGACTTCGATTAGTATTTCCGGATACAGCTGAATACCAGTATTTTACATGGAGCGACTGCCTATTTGTCCTCCACAATCCAGTTACTGCACAAGGTACCCCTCGATAAGACTGGTTGTCAGACTTTTGGGCTTCTGGCTACCTGTAACGACTGCCAGTGTCTACGAATGACAGCCAGGGTCTTGAAATGTAATCAATGGTAACCCATCCATGAACCAACCACGGCAAGCGTAGCTTAGCTTTCGATCGGGTCTTTAAATTTATAGGTCCGAAATAATGAAGCAACCGTGCGTGGTAATGACTACATAGTAAGGCTCTTGTCTAGGGCACGCCACGATAGCGGCAGTAAGACCCCTCTTTGAGGAGTGGCTAGAGAGGCGTCACGGCGTCCTCACCTACCGCCTGACGCAGGTCCTCACCGGACACGGATGTTTCGGGAGGTTCCTGCACATCATCAGGCGGGAGGAAACGCCCGGGTGTCACCACTGCGATGATCGCCCCGAGGACACGGTGGAGCATACGGTGGGGGCCTGCCCTGCATGGGCGGAGCACCGCCGTGTCCTCGTAGAGGCGATCGGCAGCGGCGGCGACCTCTCACGCCCGGCCCTGGTTCAAGCCATGGTCCGGGGCGAGGGGGAGTGGGAGGCAGTCGCCTCCTTCTGCGAAGCAGTCATGCTAGCTAAGCAGGTGGCTGGACGGGAGAGGGAGAGAGTCTCCCGTCCAAGCCGCCGCGGTGGACGCTCCGGGCGTCGGGAGCCGCGTGACGACTCCCTGCCACCGTAGGCGCGGGCCTGCGGGCGGTGAGCAATGGGTAGCTCACCGTCCGATCAGGACCAGGCCCGTGCTGGACGGCGCGTACGTGTTCCACGCGCGCCTCAAAGAGATGTCAGCATCGAAGAGGGGGCCCACTAGGGCCCAAGCCTGCCGGGAAAGCGGGATCATCCAAAAGGGGTACCGCTGACCCGGAACATAAAGGGCCAAGGAAGGAACACGGGTGGGTTTTAGTCAGTAAGAGTCTGACACTCCCTTCCGCTCCACCCAGAGCGGGAGGGGTCATTTGATGATTTCCCATCCTCAAAAAAAAAAAAAAAAAGGCTCTTGTCTGGATTCGAAGGGATACATTAATGTATTTCCTTGAAATTGGTAGCCATGAGCTGCTTCTCCTTTTTTTTGGGTGTGGGCTCTGGGCGGAGCGGGAGGGCGTGCCAGAGTCTTACTGACTGAAACCCTACCCGTGTTCCTTCAGTTGCCTGTGCCGTGGGCCACTGTAACCCTTTCGGACTTTCCCGCAACCCTGGCAGGCATCGGCCCTAGCGGACCCCGTCATTGTTGCTGACATCTCCTTGAGACGCGCGTGTGGAGCACAATGCGCCATTGACACGAGCCTGGTCCTTGTCGGACGGCGAGCTACCCATTGCTTGAAGTCCTCAAGCCCACGCCTATGGTGGCCGGGAATCGGTCTGGGATTCCGGATGCCCTGGGCGATTCCTGCGGCGACTAGGGGCAAGAGGGCGCGAATTTTGCCTCTTCCTCACGCGTTCCGCCTCCTCCTTCGCGAGCATTACTGCTTCGCAGAAGGAGGTGACGGCTTCCCATGCCCTGTCGCTCCGTATCATGGCCTGGATCAGGGCCGGACGCAAAAGATCGCCACTGCCGATCGCCTCCACGAGGACTCGGCGATGCTCCACCGTGTCCTCCGGGCGATCCACACGGTGGTGATACCCAGCGGTTTCCTCCCGCCTTTTCCGGAACAGGAACCTCGCGAAGCATCCTCGTCTGGTGAGGACCTATGTCAGGCGGAAGGTGAGGACGCCGTGGCGCCTCTCTAGCCACTCCGCAATGACCCAATTATCACCGCAAGTTATGCCCCGGCGTTTCACCTCCTCGCGCCACTCCCATATGTGCGCGAGGACTTTTGCCTCCAGATCCCGTGGCGGCAATCCGGCAAGGAGGCTCGCCGCCTCACCGGAGACCGTACGGTATCCCCGGACCAGCCGGGTGGCCATGGCCCTTTGGGACACCTCCTGTCCTTCTCTTCTCATTCACTTACCTTCAGCCTTAATAATAGGGTTCCGTTGGCAACCTTAAAAAATCAATTTTTACTAATATCATACATTTCAATTATTGCCGCCAATTTCAATTCACTACTACCGAAATTAATTTCTCAACCATCAATTTAGGTAGTTCCAAACAATGTTATGCAAACGCCTGCTTCGTAATACATTACTCGCGAATTAGATCGGTATCATCAGAGCCTCAGTGGGTAAGGATCGATGAATATTTATATCTAGGAAAGCTTTGGGATATTGCTCGGCAAATATTAATTATGTTCTAGCCTACTGCGGCTTATTAATGTCTTGTTGGTGCAAACTCACACTCAAACAGTCGTATTACAAAACAAGGTATTTCTTTAGACATGGTATAAACACCATGGCCATTAACATTGTTTTCAGCTGTTATTAACACAAGTTTTGTTCTATATAAGTACTTTATATATGTTAATTTGTAAGACATTTGTCTACGGGCCATTGTAGCTTGAAATAAATGTTATATTATTATTATTATTAACCATAGAGCTTGTTTTTGAAATAAGAACCAAACAGAAATCGAAATACTTGTAAAGAAAATAATTGTTACGTTGTATTTTTTGTAGCTACCACTGGTTGGTATTACACAGCTACTTACCTAATAAATAAAAAAGCAATTGCCTGTAAACATACGTAGTAAATTGTGTTGTTTCCAAGTATAATATTTCATTGTAATTTGTGCAACTGTCTTTGACTTGCAATTGATAGAAGGATTCATTCCTTCAACTGTATTTCGTCACAGAACTCTTTGGTAACACTTGCACGATAAAACACTTTTCAAAACCTTATTAAATAGGTTTACTTATTAAATTAGATCAAAAATAGTAATAGCGTTCTGAATGTTTACATTCCAATTGTCATTCGGTTGAATGTCAGTTTTGACAGTTAGAGGCGACACCTAGTGGTCGCCGATTCACAGTTGTAGTTTTAATCGATACGAGTTAATTTTAACATTTGATTGGTAACCATCGAAATAATATTGTAAAGTCCAATCCTTAATAATTTTCAGCTTTTGGTAAAAGTTCATAATAAACTAATTAACCGGATAACGGAAATTAAATAATTTTTTCAATATAGACTTTTCTCTAGAAAGTTCTGTCCCAAAATCCATAATTAATCTGTGGATTGACTGGGATCCAGTGTGGTAAGCTGTGTTTTTTATTTTGCTGAGATAATTAGCAAACCTGGGAAAATTAGCCAACAGGATAATTTTTAGTATTAGAAATTACGTTAATCATTTGTTATTTGGTCTGAGTCTTGGAAGTTCGGATTGTTTCAGCGTTTAAACGTCATGTTGGACAGTGGTCGGTGATTTTCAAGAAGTTTGTGTTATAAGTTCAATATTTAACTTCCGTGATCTTAGATGAATTTTACCCGAGTCAAGGGAGATTTTATGAATGTTCCGTCCAATATCGGTTGTGATCGATGACTGAATGATTGATGGGAGATGGCGTCTAATTGCCGGTGATGTGAACACGCTTGAGGTTAATACAAACCTTATTCCATGTTTTAAAAGGATTCCAAATTGCGCAGAGCCGCATTGATATCTAGCCAGTCGAGAGTCTTGCCGTCAAGTGATTCCCTCCTTCATCAACCGAGAGGCACCTCGCGAGATTCGTCTCGCCGCCAGGATCTAGAGGAGTGTCTGGAGCCTGGACGCGAGACCCATTCCTCGAGTCGGCCAGAAGCCTCGAGCGGAAGCGACTGTGCGGCTGGCAGAGTCCGTCTAGCGATAGCGCAGGCGGGACGGTTTTTTTTTTTTTGATATATATCATTTTAATTTATAAACGGTTCCGGTCAGAACCGGTTTATTACCAGACAGGTTTCCCTAGTAGGAAGCCAGTGTTCAATATCTAATATAAGACCCCGGGTTCGACACCTGCCTACCGGCTTATCTGGAAGTCAATTCAACATCTTCGTCGGCTCCGGGATCCGGGACTTATAGTCCCTGGCGCCCATTAATTTACTAATTGAACTACACATCATAACTGGAAGATTCTAGTATAAGTTTTTAATTAAAAAAAAAATAGGAACAGTACTGGGTTTATCTCCAACCCCCCACGACCATAGTTCTATTACCGAACCTTAAGCTGGCTGGCATATTGGGTGACATTTATCGTCACCCACCTAATGTAATTAGGGTTTTATTTTATTTTTATAAATATACTTTGTTTCCAACAGTTTGTAGTTTCCTTACCTTCTAATACCTCACCACCTTGCATCTGGGCTTGGGTTCCATTACCTCTAGAGGGATAAAAGCTCAAAATGTAACAGTGGCGACCAACGTGTGTATTGGTTGGAGATAGAGGTTACGTCTATGGCTGTACCTTATAAGCCAGAGTACTGTTTCTAGAACCTTCTAAGTAATCTATTTATTAAGAAAAAACCGTCGCGCGGGAATCCTTTGTTAATGTGTTCATGTTTATGTGTTTGTACTGTTTTATACACTTTTATTTACTTTTACATAATTTTTACATTTCTTGCCGCTATACATTTTACAATTTTTTTTTACCTGTGTCGTTTAACGGAAGGATTTTTGTCCTTAGAAAATAAAGCCTGTATTATAATTCAAACTACGATACTGCTAATATAGTAACTGCGTTTACTATACATAATATTATTTACACATTGTATGAGATTATAGATTGTGACAGCCAGTTTTCAGTTCAGTTTACTTTAAATAATTTAAAATTTACACAATGGAACGACCCATTACTTTTAACCTATTACGCAAGGATGAGCTCATATATGAGGTACTGGTCCGAGACGCGAAACCCGCTTTAACTGTGGAGGAACTACGTGTTCAAATTAGGGATCTCAGTAAATTGGTATCTACCGACGATATAGTGGACACAAATTTAGATCCGAAAACCGAATTACAGACAATCAAGGCCAAACTGCCTGAAATTGGTGATGTACTGGATAGGTACCATTCCAGTTTTAAAAAATTTAACCGCGCTAGGGCTTTAGGTTTCCACCTGTATCATCGCTTGAGTAGGATTACTCCCCCAACTGATCTCAGCACCGATTATGCAGCCATTGACAAGCAGCTTAGCGGTTATTTGTCTAGAATTGATAAGGTCAACGTGAGCTTTCATCAGTCCTTTACATCCGCCGAGGAGACACCGAAGGTTAAGTCAGATTCGGAGCCAAGGGACGTCATCATTTCCTGCAGGAAAGAAACAGTTAAGGCCCTAGGTGTTAAATTTGATGGTACAGGTTGCGTAAAAGTGTTTATTGAGCGCCTTGAGGAGCTTTGCGAGGCCAGAGATATTAGCGAAGCCATCTTACATAGTTCGGCTATAGATCTTTTCTCGGACGGAGCCTTATTGTGGTACCGTGGAATTAAGGCGTCGGTTACTGATTGGGCGGAACTGAAGAAGCAGTTGCTCACAGCTTTCGCTCCACCTGATTACGATATGCGTCTCATTTCAGAAATAACTAACAGAACGCAGGGGTCAACTGAGCTGTCCTGTATATATATAGCAGTCATGGAAAATTTATACAATAGGCTGTCTTTTAAGGTTCCAGAGCACGATCGCTTGGCACGGATCAAGTTCAACATGAGACCGGAATACACGTCGGGGTTGTCAATAATGACTGTCAACACGCTGGACGTCTTGAAGGAAAAGTGTAGACAACTGGAGCTAGGTTTCCATAGCAGGGCTCAGTTCCATGAACCGCCCAAACCAACGTCTTCTTTTGTTGCAGCAGACTTGGCATACAGAGCCCCGAAAGCTTTACAAAGAATTGAAGCCGTGCAAGCTGAATCGAGTTCGTTGTTCTGTGTTCGTTGTAGGGTTCAAGGGCATTCGTTATTACAATGCAAATCCACAGCAATTGTGTGTTACCGTTGCGGCAAGAAAGGCGTACGTGCACCATCGTGCCCTACGTGCAATAACAAGCAGAAGGATGCTAAGTCCTGTTCAACCTGCAATTCAAAAAACTAAATTTACGGAACTACAGCCAAAATTTTGATAAGTCCGATTGGGACGATTATTTAAAATATTTAAAATTATTTTTTAATTCATTAAGGGTTGATACAGTACGATATAAAACTACGGACGATAGTCGTCCACATTTAACTGTTTCCATATACGATGAGTATTATTACGGTTTACTCGACTCGGGTTCCTGCATTTCGGTGTTGGGTTCCGATGTTGCCCAGCAATTCATAAGGGCTGGTGCGACTCTGCACGCCGATACGCAGTTGGGCAGCATCGTAACTGCCAATGATTCGCGGGCATCCGTGAAGGGTTATTTATTTTTACCAGTGACTCTCATGGGAGTGACTAAAGTTATTAAATTCTACGTCATTCCAGACATCACCACACCGTTGATTTTTGGCGTTGATTTCTGGAAGACCTTTAATTTGGCACCAAACATTTTTAATAAACTGCCTTTACAATATTTAATAAACAATAGAGCTCATACATGCGTCTCGGAGGTTAGGCACCTACTGCCTTTTGACGAATTAACACCAATTCAAAAGAATGAAGCGGAGTCATTAATTAAAGATTTCGAGAACGTTTCCTTCGAGGCAAAAGGACTAGGTCGTACCCATCTGTTGCGTCATAAAATAGACACAGGGGATGTACCTCCCATTAAACAACGTTATTACCCTTTATCACCTGAACGCCTCAAAGAACTTAACCGTCAGCTGGATGAGATGTTGGAGATGGGAGTGGTGGAACCTAGCAATAGCGCGTGGAATAACCCGGTTCTACTAGCTCCAAAACCGAATGGGGAATGGCGATTTTGCCTGGACAGCCGAAAGCTGAACGCGGTCAGCAAGCAAGATGCGTATCCACTACCCTACGTCTCTCACATCTTAGACCAATTGCGGGACGCGCGATACCTATCATCGATTGATTTGAAATCTGCATTTTGGCAAATCGAGTTGGACTCCGATTCATCAAAAGAAAAAACAGCATTCACTGTTCCAGGTCGAGGTTTGTTCCATTTTAAAGTAATGTGCTTTGGGTTGACGGGAGCCCCAGCCACCCAACAGCGATTAATGGACAGGCTTTTCGGCCCAGAGTTTGGTAATAAGGTGTTCGTATACTTAGATGACATCATTATTTGCTCATCAACCTTCGAGGAGCACATATCGCTACTTAAACGGGTTTTCGTTAAATTAAGGCAGGCTAATTTGACAATTAATTTACCTAAGTCCTGTTTCTTTCGACGAGAATTAAAATATCTGGGTTACATAGTGGACGAGCATGGTTTGCACACTGACCCGTCGAAAGTCCAATCGATTGTTGACTTTCCAACTCCCACAACCCGTAAGGAAGTGAAAATGTTTCTTGGAACGGCCTCCTACTATAGACGTTTTATTAAAAAATTCAGTACAATAGCGGCCCCTTTAAACGCACTAACAAGTACGAGCAAAAAAGCGCCACCTTTTCAGTGGACGGCTGAGACAGAAACCGCGTTCTCAACCTTGAAAGAGGCATTGGTATCTGCTCCGGTATTGGCTTGTCCAGACTTCTCTCAACCTTTTGAGATACATTGTGACGCATCCAGTTTTGGGATTGCGGGCACTCTGACTCAGGTTATAAATGGGGAGGAGCACCCGATAGCCTATAGCAGTCGGTCGCTTAATCCGGCGGAACGCAACTATTCAGCAACGGAGCGGGAGGCCCTCGCTGTGGTCTTCGCCATCGAACACTTTCGTCCCTACGTGGAAGGCGGTCCTGCGTTTAAAGTGATAACCGACCACTCTAGCTTAAAATGGTTCTTTAATTTAACCAATCCCTCTGGTCGATTAGCCCGTTGGGGTTGTCGGTTGTCGCCTTACAACTTCACCATTGAGCACCGCAAAGGTAGGGACAATGTGGTTCCAGATGCCCTATCTCGTGGCGTCCCGGTGCTGGAAATTAAAGTGCCCGTCTCTGACACCTGGTTTAAAGGGTTGTGGGATAAATGTATTAGTACTCCCAGATCGTGCCCTAACTTTATTATTAAGGAGGATAAACTTTACCGGTATTCTAAAAATAAATTCGGGGTGGCTAGTAATTATGATTGGAAGCAGGTAGTACCGGAGGGCAATCGACTAGAATTATTAAAGAGCCACCATAGTGGCGAATTATCTCCACATTTCGGAGTATTTAAAACCTACAAAAGACTTGCACTCCGATACTACTGGCCTAACATGTATAAAGATGTGATTAGCTACGTTGGTAAATGTGACAAGTGCGCCGCATATAAACACTCACAATTACCTCCTCCTGGTCTCTTGGGGGATGCGAAAGAGTGTTCCAAGCCGTTTGAAACCATAAGCATTGACTTGGTAGGTCCGTTGCCCCGGTCCAGAGCGGGATTCACATATCTCCTAGTTGTCGTGTGCTGTTTTACGAAGTACTGTTTACTGTTTCCTTTACGTAGAGCTGTTGGTAAGGCTATAGCGCAGAAACTAGAAGACTGCGTTTTCTTGGTACACGGTATACCCCGTACGGTGATAGCAGACAACGGGACGCAATTCACGGGCAATGAGTTACGTTCACTATTGGAGAGGTACAAAATACCTCAAGTTCACTTCACACCTCGTTACTGCCCAAGCGTGAACACCGTGGAACGCTATAACCGTACCATTATGACCGCGGTATCAATTCTCGTGGAGGATGATCATAGATCCTGGGATGTTAACATCTCAAAGATCCAGTTCGCTATGAACACCTCCACAAATGAAGTTACTCGTTTTACCCCATATTTCCTAGTACATGGCAGAGAGGCAGTTAGTAGTGGAGATGTCTTCGGCAATGATACCGTTGCACAGCCCACTCTAGCTTGCGCTTCCCGCAGTTCATATGCCAATCAGTTAGGGGGTTTGGATGATATCTTCAATAAAGTAAAAGACGCGCTCATAAAGTCACATAAACGTAGTGCTCGATATTATAACAGTAGTAGGAGGCACGCGGAATTTGAGGTAGGCGACACTGTGTGGAAGAAGACATATCCTCAAAGTGACGCCTCAAAATTCTTTATGGCCAAATTGGCTCCAAAATATGAGAAATGTATAATTAGGAAAAAACTTTCACCCTTAGTTTATGAATTGGAAGGCTGTAGTTCCGGTAAAAACCTTGGCACATGGCATATCAAGGATTTTAAATCACCATGTAGCGAGGAATAACTTTTCTTTATAGTTTATTAGACTTTAAATTTAAATTAGTACTTAGTTACTTGTAGTAGTTGGTCGCAGTGACCTTAGAGGGCTGTATATGCCTTACGGTTGCTGGTTTTCTTTTAGCATTAGTGGCTGTATATGCGACGGTGCTAGAACCATATCTATTAAATATATTTTACACTGTGTTTGTGGTTCGTAGTTTTTGCTTCTGTGCTCGGAAGGTCAGTAGTGTTGTGCCGATCACAGGATGCATTTTTTTTTGTTCTGCTATTGTGCTCGGGAAGTTGGTAGTGTTGAGCCGATCACAATAAGCATTTATTTTCGAAGGTGTTTGTGCTCGGAAGATTGGTGGAGTTGTGCCGATCACAGCATTCTTCTTTTTATTCTTGCATCTTTAGCGATGTTGAGATTTTAAACTGTGTCTCACAGTTATAATTCGTTATTGTTGGTCGGTGGCTATGGTGCCTAACCGCACTCAAATTGCTATTTTTTCGTAGTGTTATACAGGTTCTAACGGTGTACACGTTGGTGAACTATATTTTTAGTCATTGGTTAAGCCGATGGTTAAAAAAAAAAATTTGCTCTTGGTCTGTTGTTGTTACAGGATTGACACCCTTGAAGAGTGTAAAAACCTCCGGACAGCTGGTAAGGCAGCAATAAGATAGTCCCGAGATTGGAGGCCATAATGGCGGGCGTGTAGGCTGCATTGATGGAAAACGTTTATAAATGGTATTTTTAATGTACGGGGCGAATAACCGTCACTTTCCATTAAGGGAAGTCGGTTAGCCAATTTTCATTAGTTTGTAGGTAGCATTTAATTTAATTTCTTTTGATGTATTATTTTTATACCAGCTCAGCATTATTCTCGGCGGTCAGCACCGTCAGGAATGGGATATAAAGGGTGGTGTACGATTTAGTGAATTGGTCTCTCCTATATAATTATAGTAGGTCAGACTAGGATGTTACTACTTCAGCAGATATTTACCAATTTGTACTCTCTTTGAAGCTTGTCTTTTTCATGTTTGTAAATGGATTAGACTCGCTCAAGTAGTAACATATATAATATATTTCACACATTTCTACTCTCTTTGAAGCTTGTCTTTTTCATGTTTGTAAATGGATTAGACTCGCTCAAGTAGTAACATATATAATATATTTCACACATTTCTACTCTCTTTGAAGCTTGTCTTTTTCATGTTTGTAAATGGATTAGACTCGCTCAAGTAGTAACATATATAATATATTTCACACATTTCTACTCTCTTTGAAGCTTGTCTTTTTCATGTTTGTAAATGGATTAGACTCGCTCAAGTAGTAACATATATAATATATTTCACACATTTCTACTCTCTTTGAAGCTTGTCTTTTTCATGTTTGTAAATGGATTAGACTCGCTCAAGTAGTAACATATATAATATATTTCACACATTTCTACTCTCTTTGAAGCTTGTCTTTTTCATGTTTGTAAATGGATTAGACTCGCTCAAGTAGTAACATATATAATATATTTCACACATTTCTACTCTCGTTGAAGCTTGTCTTTTTCATGTTTGTAAATGGATTAGACTCGCTCAAGAAGTAACATATATAATATATTTCACATGTTACATGGATAATGAAAAATAAGCCAAAAACACGGGCGGAATTGTAGACCCGACAACCAAAGCCTACTACAATGTCGCCTAATAGAGCGGTCTGTTACTCTATACTTGAAGTGTAACATGAATATAGTATTGCTGTTGTATATATATATATAGAAATCGTACACCGGCTTCTACATATTATTTTTTCTTTTTCAGTTCCTGATTTCTGGCGTGAACATTGTAGATTTTTGTTAGCGTCCTTTAGAGTCTGCTTTGACGCTGGAGGGCCAGCGTCGAGATTTGCCCTAGTCGGTCAAATCTCTGGTGGTTGGGGAGGTACTGTTACGTTGTATTTTTTGTAGCTACCACTGGTTGGTATTACACAGCTACTTACCTAATAAATAAAAAAGCAATTGCCTGTAAACATACGTAGTAAATTGTGTTGTTTCCAAGTATAATATTTCATTGTAATTTGTGCAACTGTCTTTGACTTGCAATTGATAGAAGGATTCATTCCTTCAACTGTATTTCGTCACAGAACTCTTTGGTAACACTTGCACGATAAAACACTTTTCAAAACCTTATTAAATAGGTTTACTTATTAAATTAGATCAAAAATAGTAATAGCGTTCTGAATGTTTACATTCCAATTGTCATTCGGTTGAATGTCAGTTTTGACAGTTAGAGGCGACACCTAGTGGTCGCCGATTCACAGTTGTAGTTTTAATCGATACGAGTTAATTTTAACATTTGATTGGTAACCATCGAAATAATATTGTAAAGTCCAATCCTTAATAATTTTCAGCTTTTGGTAAAAGTTCATAATAAACTAATTAACCGGATAACGGAAATTAAATAATTTTTTCAATATAGACTTTTCTCTAGAAAGTTCTGTCCCAAAATCCATAATTAATCTGTGGATTGACTGGGATCCAGTGTGGTAAGCTGTGTTTTTTATTTTGCTGAGATAATTAGCAAACCTGGGAAAATTAGCCAACAGGATAATTTTTAGTATTAGAAATTACGTTAATCATTTGTTATTTGGTCTGAGTCTTGGAAGTTCGGATTGTTTCAGCGTTTAAACGTCATGTTGGACAGTGGTCGGTGATTTTCAAGAAGTTTGTGTTATAAGTTCAATATTTAACTTCCGTGATCTTAGATGAATTTTACCCGAGTCAAGGGAGATTTTATGAATGTTCCGTCCAATATCGGTTGTGATCGATGACTGAATGATTGATGGGAGATGGCGTCTAATTGCCGGTGATGTGAACACGCTTGAGGTTAATACAAACCTTATTCCATGTTTTAAAAGGATTCCAAATTGCGCAGAGCCGCATTGATATCTAGCCAGTCGAGAGTCTTGCCGTCAAGTGATTCCCTCCTTCATCAACCGAGAGGCACCTCGCGAGATTCGTCTCGCCGCCAGGATCTAGAGGAGTGTCTGGAGCCTGGACGCGAGACCCATTCCTCGAGTCGGCCAGAAGCCTCGAGCGGAAGCGACTGTGCGGCTGGCAGAGTCCGTCTAGCGATAGCGCAGGCGGGACGGTTTTTTTTTTTTTGATATATATCATTTTAATTTATAAACGGTTCCGGTCAGAACCGGTTTATTACCAGACAGGTTTCCCTAGTAGGAAGCCAGTGTTCAATATCTAATATAAGACCCCGGGTTCGACACCTGCCTACCGGCTTATCTGGAAGTCAATTCAACATCTTCGTCGGCTCCGGGATCCGGGACTTATAGTCCCTGGCGCCCATTAATTTACTAATTGAACTACACATCATAACTGGAAGATTCTAGTATAAGTTTTTAATTAAAAAAAAAATAGGAACAGTACTGGGTTTATCTCCAACCCCCCACGACCATAGTTCTATTACCGAACCTTAAGCTGGCTGGCATATTGGGTGACATTTATCGTCACCCACCTAATGTAATTAGGGTTTTATTTTATTTTTATAAATATACTTTGTTTCCAACAGTTTGTAGTTTCCTTACCTTCTAATACCTCACCACCTTGCATCTGGGCTTGGGTTCCATTACCTCTAGAGGGATAAAAGCTCAAATGTAACATAATAATCGAAATTCCTTTTACATAACTGACAACTTAGTCCGTTCTTAGGTTGTAAATTTTGTATTAAATTAAGAACTTTACGAAAGTCGCCATTAAGTTCGAAATACAAAAACTGGCTAAAGTTAGATCGTGTTTTGTACTATGACGGAAAGCATTTATTTCAATGAAACGATTTACAGACACTTTTGAATTGACATTGATTCGATCAGTTAGTCAGAAAGTTGAAGCTAGTTGCCCATTCCAAAACGTAGATTTCTATGGAGAGGAACGGGCAAGAAACTCCAAGGACACACCTTATAAATCAAGCTATTACAAAATCCTGGGTGGTTTAAGCTCACTTAACTTAGTATTCTAGGTGTTAAGGTATTGGCACTAAGCATCAGGAAACCTACTTTCATATTTAAGGGTGTGGCAATGACCATCAAACTGAACAACTTTCTCTATGGGACCATCATCGTAATCGCGAAGAAAAGAAACCATACAAAACTATTGTCCCATACAAAACTTCAATACTTTCTCGACCCAAATGTATCTGTAATGCAGTCATTAGGATACATTTGGGTCGAGAAAGTATTAGTAAGTGAGTGTTGCAGTCACCACACCCTTAAATAAATATGACCACAATTTTCTGAGACTTGTTGTGTACTCAGGGCAATGTCTCTATGACTGAAATAGGTAAAACTGTACATGCAACAAAAAATAGTAATTTATTAGTCCTCCTACAAAAAAACCCTAATATCTACACTCATCAATATTCCATGTCCTACCTACATCCATTTTATAAAAATCTGTTCCTTATAGCCAGGTAATAAAATCAATCGTCCCAATTCTAGTTTCAGTTTTTTCGATCTAGTATATCGAAAGGCTAATAGAATTTATGAAGCCTATTCCCAAGCGGAAACGTTAAAAGCTTCGTTGATATCCAAAAGTAATCCTATAAGTATACTATTCTGACAAAAATATATGCATATAAAAATCAACTAAAGATTCCCGTATAGCAAAGTTTGTCCTAATTATTCGTAGTTCAACGTTTAATATTTTCTTGTGTCGTTATCTATAATTTAACCATTAATAGTTCAAGATTATAATCTTAAATATCACATGAGTGCTGTTGCGGGAAATCCATTTTATAAATAGCTATGTTTTATCTACAAAGTGCGTTGGCCTCTTCGAATGGAAACGCGCAAATTGATAACGAAAACAACACAAAAAAACATCAAAGCATACTGACAGACAGCCGTCAATCCCTCTTGAATTGGCGCAAACAGAATTCAAAAAGGGAACGTTCCTTATTGGCATAGCAAACCTTCTTCCAAAAAACCTTTAAACGTCACTTTTCCACTCAAAGTGATAAAATTATGTCCCATTTCTCGTGTACACAGGCCAGGCCGGTCTCTGGCCGCACGGAGCGCTGCCTTTGCACGCACGATTAACTTTTTTATTAATACCCATTGGCTATGGAACTAAAGCTTTCACGTGATATCACTCACAGGGAGATGAACGCGCTAATCCACTTTGGTAACTTGATATTGCGGTTATATTATGTATTTACCTCGAACTGTGTTCGTGAAAATGATGAAAGCTGAGAAAGGATGGCAAGCGTGCTTATTCCCAGCTATTAAACGGGGTACTAAGGAGTTGAGTACCGTCTAGTAATATTAAGACTACAGTCATAATTTTCAATGACCTACAGCAGACCTTGAAGCAGAGCAATAAACTAAGAAAATGTAACAAAGAGCAAAAGCAACGTTTTAATTTTGGCAACGGAGTTCTAAAATCTACGACAATAATATATACCTAATGAATTATTGTAACTGGCAAGGAGCTACAACTTTGTAGATGCGACAAAAAGCCTACCCTTTTTGCGATTCAGAACAACAGCTTACCAGCATCAAAATTACCATTAAAGACCTTAAGATATCTGAGCACTGTAAACAGGACAATCAAAAAGTTTCGCAAAGTCATTCAACCCAATAAGTGGCTTTTAAGAGAAGCCTAAACAAATTGTACGAACTTTTCTCCCCAGAAATACTAGTTTGCATAATACCTACGTATTATCATAACTTCCAATGGCTAAAAGTTTGTGGCAAAAATAGGGATTATCATGAACCGGGCTTGGAAACATGAATAACCCAATAAAATGGATAACAACTCTGTTGGGTGAGGTAGGTCACGATTGTTCGCGAAATCTTTGAGAAGTATTAAATTGGCCCTTGTGATGAATATTAAATGTTTTCTGACTTATTCTTTGGTGTTTTTCGGGCTTTTCTCGGCGTTTATTTCTCCTCCTCCTCATTCCTACTCGTTGTTTGTTGTTGGGTCACAAGTACGTATAAGGTCGTACGGCATAAGGTCCTGGATTCGATTCCCGGGTCAGGCAAAGTGACATTCATTTTTCTATCAGAATTTTCTCACTAGCAGCCGGGAGACTGGATTTGTGCCCGGTTGATGGCAATAGGCTCGCCCCCTTTAACATGAGACTTAAAAATATCTGGAGAAATGTGGGTTTACTATAGGTACACCTGTGCCTATACCTTCGGGGCTTACAGGCGTGATGTTTATGTGTTGTTCATAATTATGAAAGTTGAGAGTTTTTTATTGCTGAATGGGTCTGCTCTTGACCTCGATCACGCCTGATGGAAAGCGATGGGTGCTATGGTGGAATGAGCGTGCCCAGGCAGACGGGTAAATTTGTAAAGGAGGGAACACAGATGCTGGCAGAGAGTTCCGCTCTTTGGCTAGGCGCATAATAAATGTGGAGGAGAAGCGCTGAGTACTACTGGTCGGGATATCAACCAAGTGCGGATGGTACCCTGCAGTAGGACTGGTAGTCTGGTAGTAAAAGGGCGATGGGGGGATCAGATCGTGGAGCTTCTGCGCACACTCTCCGAAGATTACGATTGTACACATTTTATTGCTGTCTTAATAATTACTATTGCTATATTATAATTATTGTATCAAGATAATAAGTAGATATGTTTGTAATAAGGTGCTTAGATAAGTAATCAAGTGAAAAGTGTAGTGACTAAGTATGTGTGATAAAAATCATTGTTGGAACGAGCTAATTAGCAGGTTACAGACTCTGAAAGAATGAATGTTTGGAATATTATTAATTTGCATAATCTAGGTATCTACACAAAATGTCTTATTTTAAGATAGTGTTATACATCAGCCTCCTGTCCTTATCGCAGTTTATTTAGAGTCTACGTCTGGGTCTTCTCCTTCCATATATCTCTATCACACGTCATTAAAAAAAAAATCTCCAACATAAATTAGACTAAACAGATTAGTGATCCCTTATAAGCAAGTAATGCCTGTATTGGGAGACTCCGCTCTTCCATACCGGATACTACTTGGATAACAATAACAGTAAAAAAAAAAACCCTTTGTGTGAGTATGTGATAATATGGGTGTGAGTATGTGTGTGAGTGTGTGAGTATGTGGGAGTGTGTGAGTATATGTGTGTGTGTATTTGTGAGTGTGTGTGTGTGAATGTTTGTGGGTGAGTAAAATATGAGTGCCAGCATGAGATGCGAGGTAAGGACGAGCTACCACACTTCCACTATCCCTACAACACTTAAACTGTATTTAACCCTTTTTTTCCAATACCATTCATCCATCATGCCATTAAATGTGTTACTAAAAGAGATGAAAATATTCCCCTCGTTAAACTCCTATTCATTATTTAGTAAATACCAAACGATTGAAATAAATATCACACGGTCCATAGCTATTTTACGAACAATTAACGCTGGCAAGTTTTAATCTAGCTTTTTTAGCTGTCGTTCCGTTCAGTTCCGCACAACAGCGGGAGGCGAAGTGGCAAATGAGTTCATTGTTTGCCCCGCCACTATTTCTTGCGACCCACACGGCTAACAGGGTGTTTTGTCATTGTGTAAATATATTATTGCAGAATAAACACTGGAAAACTGGCGATTAACTGTGATACCTACATTATATTGGATAGTTATATAGTAGATAACTATATTTATTTATTAATTAAAACTCTATGCACAAGTAAAAGAATACTGTACAATGGCGGGTTTAAGGCCTGAGGCATTTTCTACCAGTCAACATTAGGGTGATGCAGAGACAAAAATTGGCAGGTGCAACACACGGGATCGATAGCTCGGAAATAACTATAAAATACAATAATAAATACTAATACATAGATACCTACAATATGTACATCTAAAAAAATATACTTTATTAGGAGAAGTAACGATCGGAAGAGGATAAACGAATCCAGCAAATCAGCGGTATACCTACGACGTACTAAAATGTGGAACGTTGGTCTGACTCTTCATGTCACTCTTAATTTTAACACGAATAGTAACAGTTGGCATGATGTTACTGTGAGCTAAAAATATGTATTTATTCTTCTTTTTAAGCGAAAACCAAAAGCGATAGGCCTAAGCAAATTTAGAAAAAAAATATTCTAAATTCTAACACCATCAGATTAAATACAAGCTGCATGCATCCAAATAGTCTGCAACATAAAAAGAACCAGCCAGACACTAGCTAGACATAAATCATCAGAAATCAATGTTATCAGTCATGATTAAAAAGTGTACATAGCTAAACTATTTCAATGATTCAGACAAGGTTGGACGTTGACAAAAACAATAGTTTCGGGGCATTTTTGATTCAGATATTTACTACCCATACGCGTGACTGCTCTAGATGTCGGTAGCGATAACTGTTTTGATAGCGTCTGTCTGATATTGTAAATATTTACTAACTAATCTATGCAGCACCATATTAAACAAATGAGGTGTGCTAATAAACATTAGGCCACGTGGATATGCTGCAGTTTAAAATATAAACTGTTGGGAGATTTGGATGTAAGATAATCTCGGAGATAGCTGGAGTTGCAGTTTTATGACAGAGTCATCGTGCACTTTAGAAAAATATAAAATAACTAGCTTTTGCCCGCGGCTTGCCCCGCGTGGATGTCGAAATGTCCCACGGGAATGTGCTACCGGGACAAAAGTCTTTGTCGTTCCTCCTTGACAATTTTTATCGAAATCCGTTCCGTGGTTAGGCGTGAAAAGGTAACACACAGGAAGAGTTAATTTCGAATCTATAATATTTAAAACCATATAATTCAATCGTGATTCGAAAGACACGTAACGCCATCTAGTGTCCTAAATCAATCGTGACCGTCGAAAGTTATTGTTCTTTCCTCGGGAACAGTACTTTTTCTGGATGAAAGGTACCCTATGTCCTCTTCAGTACCCCTAACAACATATATGCATTATGACCGGTTCAGTGGTTTAGGCGTGAAAAGGTAACAAACAAACTTACTTTCGCATTTGTAATATTAGTTAGGATAGTTAGGAAGATGAAAAACCGGTCTATCGACACTCTAGACTCAAAAAATTTATTACGTACTAAAATTAAAAAAAAACCTACTCTTATCACACTACACTACACACACACACACACTACATGTGGTGCCATCTATTATCTTAGTACGTTATTGTTGTTTTCCGAGATGAAAGTTACCCTATGTCCGTTTCTGTACACCTGATAAAACATTTCAGATGGTCGGTTCAGTGGTTTAGGCGTGAAAAGGTAAAAAACAAACTTACTTTCGCATTTATATTATTAGTTAGGATAGTTAGGAAGATGAAAAACCGGTCTATCGACACTCTAGACTCAAAAAAATTATTACGTACCTACTAATAAAAAAAAACATACTCTTATCACACTACACTACACACACACACACACACTACATGTGGCGCCATCTATTATCTTAGTACGTTATTATTGTTTTCCGAGATGAAAGTTACCCTATGTCCGTTTCTGTACACCTGACAAAACATTTCAGATGATCGGTTCAGTGGTTTAGGCGTGAAAAGGTAAAAAACAAACTTACTTTCGCATTTATATTATTAGTTAGGATAGTTAGGAAGATGAAAAACCGGTCTATCGACACTCTAGACTCAAAAAAATGATTACGTACAGACGCCAGCACATCAAGCTACTACAATCTGTCAAATTTCTTTAATAGATTTTCAACTTTATCGCTAAAGCATTAAGGTTCAAGGTTGATTGGGAAAATTTGACAGTTTCGGGTAGCTTGACCTGCTGGCGTCTGTACATAAATTAAAAAAAAAAAAAACTTATCACACTACACTAAACACACACACACTACACGTGGCGCCATCTATTATCTTAGTACGTTATTGTTGTTTTCCGAGATGAAAGTTACCCTATGTCCGATTCTGTACACCTGACAAAACATTTCAGATGATCGGTTCAGTGGTTTAGGCGTGAAAAGGTAACAAACAAACAAACTTAGGTACTATCGCTTATATAATATTAGTTAGGATGTGTTCCGCTAAGACCACGAAGGCTTTTTCTGCAATGATTTTCACAGCTTATTCTTTTTGCTTAATTTTTTTCTGTGTTTAGAAAATGGTAAAAGTACTGGGAAAATATTATCGCAAATAGGATATTAGGTATGAATGCAGAATGTTAAAAACCCTTGCAGTAAGTAGGCAATGATGAAGAACTCGAATTTTTGTTTTGTTTTCGAAATCAAATTTCACATCCCATTCTGGTTTTTCCTAATAACCATAATATTTACATCTGATCGTCGGTTCATCCAGCTGGGGGGCGTTTACCTATTTGAAGTTGCCATTTATTTAATTACGAAAAAAAAAAAATGGCCGTCTCTTAACCTCGATCTCGCCTGGTGGAGAGCGACGGATGAGGAGTATGATAGAACGAGCATGTCCAGAAGATGCACATTCATTCTTACTTTGAAAGCTGACGGTTTATATGTGGAAGGGAACACAGAGGCTGGCAGAGAGTTCCACGCTTTAGCCGTGCGCACAATGAATGTGGTTCTAAGGCTAGAAAAGGGAGTGAATGAAAGCGTGATGGTTGACAGGGGAGAATGTAAGAAGAAACCGTGTTGCGCCGACCACAACCACGACCAGTGACATGGGACCAGGGCAGGAAGATGAAGATGATGCTCCTCTAATCTTGTATACGCTGGCTACGAAATCGTCTTTACAAACTACATAATGGTGCCGATTCCCTTGTTCACAAACTAAACTAAATTTAGGTTGAGTACATCTTTTTCTTTCTATTTCATTATGAAAAGGACATAAGATAAAAATATTAGTTTAGTTCTGTCAAATTAGTCAGCACCTGACGTAATTTGATGTAATTTTAGTTGTCAACTTTTTAATCACGTCTAAACTTGTATGGAGTAGTGTCAGGCGCTGATTAGTTTGACAGGACTAAACTAAAATTTATCTTCTGTCCTTTTCTTAATGAAACAGAAAGAAAAAGATGCAATGAACTTAAATTTGGTTTAGTTTGTAAACCAGGGAATCGGCACCAATGTTTCCGTGCTACTAATTGAGAGGAGCTAAAGATGTCCGTAATGGCACTTAAATACTTTTCAACCCTACACCTTTACATTTGTCTCAAATACTAAGTCAGTATTGCTTCAAAATGGTAAAATAGTAAAATGGCTTCATTTAGTCTGATTATTACAATTTTAAGGAAACTACCTAATATTACTACCAGTACAAGCCACAGACAGATTATACAGGATTCATGTTATGCAGAGTTGGTTGTACCACTCATTTGTCAGAATTCCATTGAAAATGCGTAAGAAAAGCTAGCCATAGATTTTTTCCGGGACCTTACAAGTTGTGTATTACATTATATAATTTTGTTTTTCTCTTCTCTCGATGGTGTAAACATAGGTACACGGGAAACATAAGTCAAGTGACAGGAAGGGGCAACAGGAAATGAAGCTGGGGAGGTAATTTAGAGTCCCTAAATTCATAATCGTTAAGTAGGTATCCCAATTATGCTTATTTCGTTATTTTTTTAAAATTATTTTTGCTTTTTGGTAAATTGAGAGTATTAACTGAAATTCATGATTAATTTGTAACAAAGAAAAAAATACGTTTCTGTACTGAACAAACAGACAAAATTAAAGCTACGTCCAAATATGGAGATGTTTACTTTCTATGTCATGCAGTCAGCTGATGATGACGTCACACAAAAACAGATTCGTGAGGAACTATCACATGCTAACAACATTATTGGGTGTGGACAGTGGGTGCATGACTCTGTACAAATATTGTAAGAAGCAGCACATGACTTGATTACACTGTATGTGTTTAATTAGACGATTGTGTTGTTTGGGTACGCATTCGTTTTGTTAGCTTTTAATGGAAATTCAATTGTGTTTTGTTATTTTGGTTTTGTAAAAAGAAGCTGACCTAGAATTCGGAATTCCTGGTTCCGATTTGTACAAAAAAAATGGAAGGGCAACCTTACGGTTAGGCACGCCTATTCTGAAAGGGTCCTGTGTAGGTCTACTTTACCAGGAAACTAAGAGAACTGTGTAGTTTGCGAAGGACCAAAAGCAATAAATTTAAGTACTTAGGAGTAAAAGAACCTTGTTTGCTATTACGGAATAGCCGTTTTTGTTAAGTTTTACATAGCCAAAAGATAATTTTATATGCTCTTATCGAAGAAGTTAGTAAGAAAGAAAATTAAATATATATTTTATTTGTGGTTAACATGACGCAGAGAATAAAAACACACAAAAAGAACAAGTTGGGGGAAATATGCGTCACATCCACGCAAACCGGCGATCGCTCAGCATAATGCTACGACCCTATGCGAGACAGAGCTTCAGCGCTGGTTTTCAGCGAAGTAAAACAACTACAAACAGAAACAGAAAAGTCGCCGTCTCTTATGCTCTAGTCTCCTAACACACTGTATTCTGGAAATTATTACTTTAGAAATAAGCATAGGTCTTGTACGTATTCTTCTTTTCCTTTCTACTTGTCTATATAAACAGGCTGGCAGGGGACATCGACGCTCGCACAACCCGATACCATATTTTTTTTTTGAGTTTGGGAAATTATCAAATAGCTTCTCCCGCTCTGGGCGGAGCGGGAGCGCGTGTCAGACTCTTACTGACTAAAACCCACCCGTGTTCCTTCAGTTGCCTGTGCCAGGGGCCACGGTAACCCTCTTGGACTTTTCCGCAACCCTAGCAGGCATCGGTCCTAGCAAACCCCGTCATTGGTGCTAACGTCTCATTGAGGCGCGCGTGGAAAACAACGCGCCGTCGACCCGGGCCTGGTCTTTATCGGACGGCGAGCTGCCCATTGCTCGCCGTTCGCAAGCCCGCGCCTGCGGTGGCCGGGAATCGGCTTGGGATTTCCGAAGCCCAGGGCGTCTCCTGACAACCCGATACCTGGATTCAGTACATGATTCTGAACCCTCGTTGAAATAATTTATATCGTCAGTTTTTTTTTTATTGCTCTGCCATAAGTATTGACCGCGTAGGTATTGGACTTTCCTATGTCCCTACCACCCTATTTGTGTGATTAAAGAAAAGCAGGATGGATAACAATTTTAAATAATTTATCCTTTGAGTCAATTTTTACGGCTAATTTGACAAATTAAAAAAATATCAATTGTCTCCCATAAAAAACTTCAATACCTACTCGACCCAAATATAGGAGACTGCTGTTTATGTTTTCTCGATTACGATGTTCGTCCCCGCAGACCAATATAATACTTTTTTATTGGTCAGAAGGCCAATTCCCGTAATTAAAAACGTTCAAAATCAAGTCGCAATCTCATCTCAGCGACAGTCTAATGTCAAAAATTTAGGTAAACGCTATACAATTTTTGACAGATTGACACTGAGATTATAATGCGAACGGTCTTAAAAATACGGGAATTGCCCCTCTGATTTCGTCTCATGGAGAAAGTTGTTTAGTTTGATGGTCTGTACCATGACTTTAATTTGACCACACATTTCTCATACACGCTGTATTACTAAGTACATACTTAAAATATAATTTGGAGTTAACTCAGGGTAAGATCTTTGACCACAGCCCGCTATAAATGGTGAAATAAACAGGATTAGGATAATATGCTTATGCCTAGGTTATCAATATCTCCGAGAAAAGGTCAGTAAAACATAATTGTTCTCTACTCAAACGGTAACATTAGCCATTGAGCATGTATTTATAAACATAGTAAGTAGCATACAATGTAAATATTTTCATAATAACCGCGTGACGAGTGCCGGTAAGAACGGCGCTATGAGTCATATTAACATTATGTATGTATTTGTTGTAGCATTAGCTGTTATTCTTATTAGATTCTAGCTTATCATTTGGTAAAAAAACTAGTTTTATTATTTACATAGGTTACTGGGCTTTGGGTGTTCTGTAAAAAAAAAATAACTTCTAGTTCCGGTTCTTAAAGTACACACACAAAACACTTCCACACGCATATTCAGTAGGTACACACACGCACTCTTAAATTAATATAGCTGAAACCGATACACATAGTTTTCAAAATTAAGACTAGAAATACACTCAGTATGCAAAGTTAAAGATCAAGATGTGACCATGAAATACACGGTCGCCGGCCGCAAAGAAAGCGGGTCGCTAACAAAAGCCTCAATAACTTCAAATACATTGGAGTTAGCTTTATGAAATAAAGACTGTACCCGTATTAACTATAGATAATTTTATACTGCTTATATCAATGTCATAAAAGTTCAAAAAAGTGAAGTTTGTTTTGAATAAAAGTAAGTACTTAAGTTAGGTAAAAATTAAAATTTTCACTAGATTTCGAAAAAGGTTCTAAGGTATCAAATATGCAGTTTTTACTCATTATAGTTTTTTTTTGCCACTACGAGCTGTTAAAACAGCTGTTATACTTTTTGGCATTTTTTTCACCAGATTTCTGAGCCGATGCTGAGGGATATTCTCCCATTCCTCGATCAGTGCTTCTTTCAGTTCACGAAGCGTGATTGGAGGGGAATTTCGCTGGCATACATGTCTTCCCAGTTTGTCCCAGGCATGCTCGATGGGGTTCAAGTCTGGGCTGCGTGCTGGCCACTTTATGCGTCTGATAGCGACCTCTTCAAGGTAGTCAAACACTATCAGAGCTGTATAGGGACGACCGTTATCTTGCATTAAAATGGCGTTCTCGCCCATGTTTACTAAAAAAATTGGCCTACATACTCATTTAAGATTTCATTCACGTATCTTCCCGCGCTGTCGTGCACCTTGTCCGGCCTGTTCCTGGTTTGCGTATATTGATCCAGTCTCTTCAAATCGCTGGAGGACTCTATGAACGGTTGATAGCGACACACCAACAGTTCTCGTTGAACTTATAACGCTGACAGCACCAGTCTTCAAGCATAAGTAATAGTGACATGTTTTTAATTGAATTTCATCAGAATAATGAATTTCTGCACAAGAAGTGCCATATTTATAAACAGAAACAAAAGTAAAACAAAATATGGTTTCCAAGTTGTTCAAATTTTAAAATCGTCTTTATTTTTTTAATTTATGTTACAATCACCAAAAAGGAATAAAAATGTTTTACTTGTATTTGTAATGAAATAAACTTTAATTTAATTGTTATTTTAAAAGGATTACTAAATATTTTTTAATGTCATCGCAATTTTTATAACCAACCCGCTTTCTTTGCGGCACAGTGTAATTAGTCATTTCTAAGATTCATAGCCTAAATAGTACCTATTACCAAAAACTCTATATCGAAAAGTTTTTCAATAAATAAACCGAAAACTATCTCAACGAACTCAGGGGCTGAGAGGTCTGAAACTTTTAGACTTTGGACCTACAATATAAGTTCTAAGGTTAGCAAAATTTCCTGAAGTTCAGTAAAAGCTGTATTTACTCCCACTAATCTACTCTTTGCTCTTACTCTCGGAATATCCTAATTGATTTGGGACAACTCTTAAAATAGCCCCGACGAGCGACTATACTTAAATGTGAAGATTATGGCTCCTAGGGCAGGCTAACCACAGTCTTCGAGTGTAAACTTGCACAGTAACCTCCATTCGTGCCAATATTAATTCACTAGCAAACCCAATGAGAGGTAAATTCGCACTCGTGCGATTTTTTTACGCCTCAGATCATATCACTTAGCCCTTACTTAACTTACAAATATCGCGGCGGGATTTCATCGCGCACTGGATTTTCACCTCTCGGTGTTAAGCCGAGAATTGAGATTTCAACAGAGCGTACCCTAGCGCATCAAAAAACACACTCTTGAAATTTCAACTCTCAGCCTCAGTTTTATTAACACTATCTGCAATCATTGAAGACACGGAAGTCTGGCAATAATTCCTTCTGCACATGTGGCTTCCCTGGTACCTCATTACCGGCATCACTATGTAAATGTCTATTAACTGCTCCCAAATTACGAGGCTTATTTTTTTTTTATACTTACTTCTTTGTCATAATCAGATGTGTTATGGTTATAATGGCAATCCTGATTGTCATTTGGTTTAAATAGGCTTTTATTTTTTATTATTATATTTATCTTATATTTATAGATTCTTTAAATTCTTTCATTCATTCTTTTTTGTTTATATAATTTTCTATCGTGTTAAGTACCTGTTGACAGGCCTACACTGCCCTCCCATACCTATAAACACAGTAATTTGAAAATATTGTAAAAGGCAATTATTTTTAGAAGAATAGCCGGCAAGAGAGTTTCTTGTCGGCTATTCTTCATAGGAAACGACCAATTGGAACTGTGCACCTAGCTTCTGACGTTTCATAAGTGCCCATGTAGGTTTATGTGAAATAAAATATTATGATTTGATTAAGAGTATTAATTTTGAGATTAATAAGAATTTCTATGACAAACACATTAATAAAAAAATAAATAATTAATAAATAAATATCTACAATTAATAATAATTTCAACAATAAATTGTTGAAAAAGATAATGCTGATTATGGTTTATCTTTTATCAGCATTATCTTTTTCAATAATTAAACAGAATAATGTAGATGAGTTTAACATTGATGAATGGTAATTTTAACTATTACTCAATAGTTAAAATTAACAAAATACAAATATCATCTCAAATAGAGGTCGATTACAAGTGTTTTGTGACAAAATAAGAAAAACATTTGTGATTAGGTAATTATTAAAGCAACTATTTCTGTCTGACGTAATTCCTCTGCGGGTCAATTACTGGTAATTACAACCTGTTATAAAACATTGTTTAAATGAAATAATAATACAACTTGTAGAAAGTGCAATAGTTCTCCAGAGCCAATCCTAGGTACATATAACCGGCGCCTACAAATCAATAGCCCAGACAGACTACAAACATCGACACGATCAAGTAGCCAAAGTCATACACCAAAAACTAGCTCATACATACAAACTTATAG